>ML058513.1:9042382-9703638 GCA_003013855.2 Liriodendron chinense
ACGGTCCAGCCGCATCCACCCGGGACTGGATCATTTTCTCCGTCGAGTCTGGACGAATCGGGTTTCTACTCAGTTGAGTCAGGCGGGTGGAGCAGGTTAATCGGGCAAATGTGCAACCCTAGTTCTGAGTATATATATAGAGAGATATGCTCACCTACTAATCAGAACTCCTGAGAACTTTTTGAGAATTTGTCTCACATGATATAAGCCTAAAATCTGAACGGTCCACATGATGCAGCACCTCAAGAAATCTCCAAGGCTCAACTTTTACCTTGATCCAAAACTTTAGTGAGCCATGGAAAAAGCAAACAGTTTCCTCTCTTCATTTGCCTCTCTTTCCTACAGCCAACCAGAGTTTTAGATCTGGTTGAAAGTTAGGTCCTAGAGGTTTCATAGGGTGCCACAACACATGGATGGTTCAAATTTTGGGCTTATGACATGTGCAAAGGTGCGCAGGTAAGCATGACTCTCTCTCTCTCTCTCTCTCTCTCTCTCTCTCTCTCTCTCACACACACACACACACACACAGATATATATATATATATATATATATATATATATATATATATATATATATATATATATATATATATATATATTCAGGATTTCATCCTTATTTTTTATTTTTTACTAGAATATAATGTACCTAATCTTTCTTTGATACGAATATTGCCATAATAAAACATGAATCAAACGTGATTTAGTGAATTAAAGTCTATTATATTTAAATAGAATAAATAAAATATTAGAACATGCACAAACAAGAACAAAAAATGTAATGGCTTACTCTATTTTTTAGTTTTTCCCATAACAGTTTTGTTGAATAGTACTAAAATTTTATGTTATAATAATTAAAATAAGTATGCATTTAATGTAAAATGACTTTCTAAATTTCAGACATGATTAATGAGGGAAAAAGGAGAGAAAAATTATTAACTGTATTACTATTAATACACCCATATGAATTAGAATGTCCCATCTTCTTCAACCAGGGCAAATAAGAGCTTATATGGTGTCCCAAATTGAGTTTATACATATAAGATACACTTATAAGATTTAATCGAGGAATATAGAACCGTATATGTATCAATTATAGAGATCGACTTTAAATGTTAAGCTCATATCTGAATGATGGTGGATTGTTTGGATGTGAATTGATGAACTTAACCTTCTATACCTTATGCACTTCTAAAAGTACTTTTGAATGGAACTTAAAGTTTTTTGTACTGTAGGTGTGAGGATTAAGACATTTATAGAAGAGTGGCCAAAAGTAGTTTAACCCATCAAAGCTACTACTTTATCAAGAGTTCCCACACTAAATAGAGGTCCATGCACTGTGTTTACTATATTGATGCTGATACACATTATGAATTTGTAGACACCCCATCGAAACTGAGACTCGATTACTCTTTAGACTTCAACTAAGCTTCAATAAAATCATACCTTAATAAATTGGCAGCCATTGAAAATCCAATTGATTGAATGATAGGACCCTCATGTGTCATAGGAACAACTAACATACTTAACATATCTTAAACCAATCAAATTTTAGCCAATCATTTAGACTCTTCAAGGAATCTTACTTACACCTTATTTCGATAAAAGATATCCCTATCCTACTCATAAAGCATTGTAAATCCAAACAAATCAAATATTAAAGGTCCCCAACATTTCTGAAAGCAAATAATGAACCCAATCGGTGAAATAAAACCATGAGCTCACAACGAGTTAACGGTGACATCATCACCCCTAAATTCATTTTTCAATCCGACAAGAATTAGAGACTTATTTTTGTGAAAGGAAAATGGGCTAAGTAGACCGTCAGCCCACCACAAGCTGACGACCACCTAGCAAGACACCAAAATCTGAAAATAAAGACAGGTGTCATTGTTGGGGTGGTGCAAAAAAGTTTAGGATCTCGCACCCTAACTACCATGAATTATGGGATATGATAATGCGGAAACACAATCAATAATCAATTACACAAACACAAAAGAGTTTTTACATAGAAAACCCTCAACAGAGGTAAAAACCACATGGCCTCGTCTAGATAATTAATCCATTATGTAAAAGGCTATTACACAGCGATCATAAGCACACCTCACTTGAATCCAATCAATCTTTACCGACAAGGGTGGATAACAATCAAAGAGAACTAAAAAACAAGAGATCTTACCAATCCGAGGACTACAAAGAAGCTAAGAACTGACGGAGAGCATGGATGAAACATCATCAGCAGAACATTCTCTCTTCGATCTTCCCCTCTCTCTCTCTATTTTCTTCTCTCTCTCTCTCTCTCTCTCTCTCTCTCTCTCTCACACACACACACACACACACACACCTTAGACGTGTAGAACACTTATTAAGATACCTTAATCTCGATTTAAAAGTAATTATATAGTACTTCGCAAGAGATAGATTCAAAATAGCAAACTGCAGAATTATTGTTCACACGCGGCAGGGCGCCCGTCTAAACACTGTCGGGAGCCCGACCAAAGGCAAAACTGTCTAGAGAGTTTAAATTTAAAAAAATTCAAATTTTAGGTGCCCGACTAAACTTGATCAGGCTCCAGGCGCACGATCAACATTCCGTCGAGTGCCCTACCACCTCCAAAACTGTTTAAAGACTAATTGTCCATCCATAGCGAACTTCGATTGCTCGATCGAGAGTTGTCGGGCGCCCGATGACCCTCGAATTGCACTCTCTCTCCTCTTCTCATGAGGAGGAACACCCCATTAGTCATACCAGTGACTCACTGCAAGCCAACGATCTCGATCTATAAATTCAGTATCATAACTACAATTTCAGGGGCCCAAAGTCACAGAGAAAGCCAAAGAGAGTTAAAGTGAGAGATAGGTGTTGGGGTGGGTCACCTTCTCCAAAAATTTCAGAGATTTTTTACTAATATTGAGGCTCTGCCCAACTCAAAAGGCTAGCTTTAGAAAGAAACATTATGCTACAAAAGGCCAATAAAATCAAAATTAGAGTTGGAATAAGGGTTATCCGACCATCTGCTTTGAATAAAAATAGTGTCTAATCTCCCATTATTTTTCTTATATCTCAATCAAGCTCAAATCATATTCTACCCCACACATTTCTAATATATTTACATCATTAACTTGCACTGTTATTTTATTTATTCTTCATCTTCTTTTCTTTATTATATTTTCCTACTTGAAGTCATTTGACTTTGCGAAGTAAAGCTAAGATCATTTTTATTTTTGCCTATCTAGCCCCTCGTGGGTTATATAAAGCATAGTTAGGTATATACTGCAATTTTTTTGTCGAATCCTCCTAAAACTATAAAATTGTATGAAGTAGACACGCTGTGTGAGTAGAAAATGGTATCTAACCCCTTAATCTTTTGTTACTGCAACCTTTACTTTGAATTAATGGTTGCAGATAAACCGTAGAAGCCACTTGAGTGGCAAATTTTATGGTTTCCCAATCTATAAGTGATTCTAAGGTTTTTAATCGGCTGTAGATTCTAAACTTCATTTAGCTAGCAATGACTTAAAAAATCAGAAGTATTTTTTACATTTGAGTCAATTCCACATTTTACCTGCATAATTGGAAGCAGAAGTGAAAGCAACTGCTGGGAGCCTTCACATGATTAAAATGTCTCATCTTTTTCAACTAGGGCCAATATAACCTTGTATGGTGTATTACATTAAGTTGATACGCATAAAATACACCTATATCCGCCACTGCAATACAGATAATTCAGTCCATGTCTGTTAGAGCCCTTCTAGCGTAGAACACTCGTTTGTAGTCATTCCATAAACACAAGAGCAAATGGTTAAGATAAAAATACGGACACGGACCTGATAGCTAGGTGGTTCGATGAATAACATTTCTGCTGTGAGGTTCAGCAGGTGAGCCATCTCGATTGCTGTAAGATGGTCCTCACCTCTATCTAATGCGTTATCCAACCATCAATTGAGGACCAACGATCTGCATTGTTGAAAAACCGGCACCATCTTATTTCTCAATGAACTAGGTTCATTAGTGTAGCCATCCAGATTGACTCACATGGCTTTGTTTATCTGAGCCATCCATCTAGTGGGGCATACAGTACAAAAACATGCTAAATTAGCAATCATTATCCACCAAGCGGTGGATTATTTGTTTTCAATCATCCATTTAGCGGTGCAAGTTGGATGTGAGAATGGTACGGTGGAAGAGAATTATCCATAAATCCGGACCATCCATCAAGTGGGTTGTACTCTAAACGGCCTATCCTTTAAAAACAGCAGGATTCAGGTGATCCTTTCCATCCTTTATGAATTACAGAGCAATGGGCCCTACTTACCAGAATTGAAAACCTGTGTATTATACCAATCTTTCATTCTAACCATGTTGTTATTCTCTTGAATTTTAATATTAAAAAAGAAAAAAATCAACCGACAGGTATGGTAGTTGGTGCCACCAAATTAACCTAATGGGTAGGTCACCTAAAATGAGTCTACCAAAAAATGCTAAATAAATGAACCCATCTCATTGTAAGTTCTTTAGAAGATGGGGCCTTTTCCCCAGCTGTCTGAACCCAAGTTTTGCACCATTGAGCTCATTGATCGAATCGTTATTTTTGATCAAGACTCCAATTTGTACCTCTATACCGTCCCTATTTCACTGCACAAAGGCCATAGTTTGAATGGCTATGATCTTCTAGGCTTGGAGATTCTCGTTCCTGGGCCATCCCCATCATACCAAGGGAACCAGGGTTGGCATTGCATAAATTTAAATCATCCAAGGTAGAAATAGTCTAATCAATGTTATCTCCTGTCTTCCGACTATGGCAACCCATCATGTAAATGGTGGATCACTGAAACATGACTGATCTAACAAGTGTCTTTAGAGTAATGTGTGATGAATGGAATCTCTTACAAGTGTTTCTAAATTGTCCATCCTTTTTTTATAATGGTGGCTCACTTGATGATTGGACTGTCTGTAGGCCTGCTTGGTCGATTTATCATTGACAGCCCTTGGGCCAATATTATTATTGTAGCACAGGCTAGGCCCTTAATGATTTTTAGGAAGTCTCATAAAGTGTATTGAAACTACCAAATCAAGATCTAAGACTTATAAGCACTCTCAAATTTAAGAATTAATTATCTTTCGGAAATCATCAAGTTCTTAATTTTATTTTATTATAATCTAATTAATGAACCTTTAGACTATTGACTTAAACTTTGATTCTTTAATGTAGGTATCTAAAAGTCTGATATCAGGATTCCATATCCATGGAACACTCACATTCATGTGTGGGGTAATGGTAAAGGCACAATCAACCCAAAGTTGATTTCCAACGATGAAGACTTTCCATCCTAACTCAAGTCAATATCCTCACATAGAATGACTGTACATCTTAAGAGTATTCATAGATGTGTGATAAACATCCGAGTCGGTCATAGCTCATCTAAGAGTTGAGATTTATGGAACACAACTCTCTTTGATCAATTACCATAATGCTGAATATCAAGCTTCTAAGGACTGAAGGATGTATTATTTACATAATCCGTACTATATAAGTTTCAAGGAATACCAGATATTATCGAGATATATCACACATGTCCTAAAGGATCTATAGTCATTAAGATTAAGAGTTGAGATCGTCTCTATCACATCCAATTGGCCAATGAATTAGGGCACACATTAATTTTCTAAGATACAACAATAATTTTATGCGTAAAGGTCTTAGAATCCTTCAATTTTTTTCTTAAGGAATTCGTTCCAAAATGCTTGGTATCACGCTGCAGGCGTAGGAAGGAAATAATGTTTAAAACTAATGAAAGAATCTTTATGGAAAATGCAGTCATGAACTATCCATTTCTCACATGTGAAACTAGTCTTGCCTCATATCTTTGTTGTGTGGGCCATACCATGTGAATTCAGAGGTTGTTAGGTATAATTTTACAAAGTGGCCCACTGAGTCAACCTGATTTTTGAGATTAAGGCCAAACAAGGGATGGATGGTGGCTCTGATGGACTGGGTGGATTTCATGCACCAACTGTGGTGCACCGTATGCACTGGGAGTCATTGCACACAAATCTCCAACCAACTAAATTCCTGAATCGAAACCAATGACATACTTCAAAATGGGGATTTTAGAATATTTCAGAATGCCAAGAATCCATCATCCAACTACATTATGGATTCTGCCAGGCCATCATGGATGGTGGGAGATGTGCCAACTCAATGGGTCCACATTCATCAGGCAAGAAAACACCCCATGCTACCTTTCTTTTCACAACGTTTTAATGTGTGAAATCTATCGGTGTTGGTTATGATCTTATGCAGCTTCATGTGATCTCAAGGGAGATGGTTTACATGGCCATGGTCGTCTTGAAACTTCTGCCATGCTATTTGCTGGATGCTTTAGTTCTCATGCTTAGCGAATGGAAGTTTGGAGACCTGTCCAACTAATTATCAGATCTCCTGGCCCACTAAGGGTTCCTTTAATCTTGAAGCAATGACCGGATCCGGTGTAATGCTCAGCCTAAAACTAGTGTAATGCATACTGGTCCTGGATCTAAATGATGTATCTATGAGATATTGTGTATGAAACAAGTCTATGTGCAACTGCTCTGAAGTGTCCAATCAATGTCCCACCTCTTGGATAAGATCTCCCTGACTGTTTGATAAATCACAGATTAGATGTTCCTAATTGTTTTGATTGTATGGTTGGGACCCTTCTGTTTGTGCAGTTTTTGAGGGATGTATGATCTAAGAGGTGGCCCATCAATCGGATGGTTAGATGGATGGGGCATGTCACTGAGTAGACAGTAGAGATACCCTTTTTTTTTTTGTCGTTGTTGTTGTTATGTGTGTTGCTCGTGCACACAGCATGCCTCGCACATGCTCCGTGTGAGAACCGCACTATGTTTCTATTGCTTGCCACGTGTCAAGCACTTGGCTGTCCATGTGGAATTGACCCTGTTTTTATTGCTTGCCATGTGTGAAGCACTTGGTTGTCCATGTGGGATTGGCCCACTACAGGGGGCCACCACAAGTTTGGAAAATGTAGGCCATGACATGCATGTGTCGAACGAGTCATGGAGACACGCCTGGTCAAGCCATGGCATGCCATGGGGTGGGCACACACAGCACCATCTTAGGCCCGGTCATTAACCACATTTGTGCAATGACAAGAGGTCCTGCCTGCGTTGGTGAGCATGAGAGGCAAAGAGGCAGCAGTCTTTGCAAACATAAAGATGCATCACTTTGATTCTATAATCTTCGCCACCGGCTACAGATGCACAACCAAAGAATGGCTCAAGGTCTGTTTTGTACCGCCTAAAAAATGCGAGCCAAGTGGGTCCATGGTGGCCGCACCGTCTGAGCCAATTCGGTCCATTGACTGCCTTACTTGTGGTTTCCTTCTCTTTCATGTTATGTTTCAAATAAACGTCGATGCACTCCTCCATTAGAGGATGTCAACTACCTACTCAGCATAGACGGGACGCCAAAGCCCAGCTTTCCTAACCATTGGAAGGGAAGAAATGGGCTCTACTGTGTAGGCCTATGAAGAAGGAGAGGATTGGCTGAGCTAATGACATCCACAAGGTCTACACTAGCAGTGAGCTGTAGTACCAGTGCCATGCCTTACATGTAAACATGCATGGGGAACTTCATCTGTTGGATGGTATTGAGAATCTTTAATGAAATAAAAGCATACCCATTTGGGATTTCTGTTTTTGTAGCTGTTGAATTTGATGGTTTAATCGCATTTCTTTAGTGGGCCTTTTTGGTCAAGTATGGGACATGGCCCCTCAACTGTAAAAAGAAGATGGAACTAACTGAAGAATTTCTGTTTTGATTTGAAATTTTCCTTTATATTTTCTAGTTTAATCTGTTCCAAATACATAGAATTACAAGGATGATCTATACAATTAAGGGCAGAAGATTTTGTCAGATTTTTCTGTAATCTGCTTGCTGTACATTATTCAGGTTAACATGAATGGGAAGATTTGCTTGTGTCGAATACTTACCATAGCTATATAAATATATTCCAGTTATTCTCAATGAAATAAGCCAGATACTATTTTCTACACCATAGTCTATTGGGTTAACAGTCTGCATACATACAGGGCATAGCTCTGCTTTTGATGATCTTGTTCTAAATGAGAGGTATGTTATAAACAATTTTTGTAGGGTCTTTGGTTTTGTGATCCAGACCATTGATCTGATGAGCCTACTTAGAATGGGATGCCCCAAATAAGATATCCAATCCCAACTATATGTAATATGCAAAACAAACAACTTCACATAGCAATTGTATAACATCTCCAAGCATTTCATTGCCTTATTAAACATGATTCTTAACTATAATACAACGCAATTTTGGGTAACCATAATTCCATAAGAAACTAATACACTGAAGTAGAACTTCCTTTGTGTTCTATAAAACTGAATCAAACATACAACTGCTCCAATTGCACTGATTTCCCAGTGAGGGGAACATATTCCCCCAAGTAAACCTCAAGGTGGTCAGCCAAGCTAGACTTGTCGATGTTCTCATGGTGGTAAGACTTACATACGAAGTAAATGACCGTCTGTAGAACAAGCCCAATAAGGATCAACGCCGATAACAAAAGGAAGAACAGGATCGCATACCCAACCCGAGCGACAGTACCAGAGCCCCCATGTACAACAAAGATCGCGAACAATATGTGTACCGCAGTCAAGGCGACATTGAGCTTTAGAAAAATAGCACCTGCAACCCATGCCTTGCCTTTAATTAACGCCTTACTCTTCTGCATCGCGGAAAGTCCATACACATCCTCCAATACCGATACGACGCTGGCCAAATGCCAGACGATGCTGATGTATATGAGTCCAGCGAAGTAGGCGATAATCATTATGAAGAGTATTACGATACCAAATGTATTGGGTATGAGAATTATGAACAGAACCATAATCAGTCCTGAAACTGTGTTGTAGCCTAATAGAATTATGAAGGTCCAGAAAAATGTGACCATGAGCCGCTTCCATACCTTGGGGACGACGCTCATGACCTTACGAAAGGTCAGGTCCTTCGCCGTGTACACACATGCGATTGTGTACACGACCGCGGACGTGGAGAGGAGGGAGAGGATGAGGACGATTATGAAGTAGGCCGCCTTGAATAACAAATAAGTGGTCCATTCAGACGATAGGCGGTGGAGGATCTCTTTCTGACTGGGACTTCCCACCTGGGTGGTGTCCAAGGCTTCTTCGTTGTGATCGATCTTGGTGAATAGGAAATCAGATATCTGGATGTGGGCTAAAAAGATGAAGGATAGAGGGAGGATTAGAGCTAGGGTAATCTTGGAAAAGATCTTTTGACATGTTGAGGCAATCTTGTAGGCTTCTTTGTAGATGCCAAAGACTCCTAGGAATTGGAGTTCTTCAGGCTCTCTATCCATGAATTGGAGAGAAGGGATTTTGGTTGGGAGGAAATTGGATTTTAGAGAAGAGAAGAGGAGAAGGAAAGATGGGGTTGGGATTGCTTGGGGCAGAGATATAAAAATTAGGTGGACTTTGGATCTGGAAAATGCCACTGGTCTTTGCATAAACTACCAACGTGTAAGGGAAGCTAAATAAATGAAGGGAATTTTACCAGAAACTACCTAATTTACATGGAATTTATATTTTGGTACCATTTTCAAAGAGGTTTTTAAAAGCCACCTAAGTTATCATTCCATGACGTTCCGTTGCATCTTTGACCGCCGTTGGGTTGGGTGCCAGCAAATAGGTTGGCAGCTTGGGTGAGCCTCATTGCAAATTTTATGTGAAATCCACTTAGTATCACCAGGTGCGTCACCTCATGTTAGACCAAGGGCTCAAAATTCACCTCCATCCATGAATCAGGTGGACTACATGATCAGAAATGATGTGTAGGCAACGAGCACCTTCTAAGTTGTTTTCTTTAATATGGTCTACCTGAGTCAAGAATGGGCCTGATTTTTAGTCAACATGCCTAAATTTTGATATGTCACTTAATGGTTGGAGTGGATTTCATAAATTCATTATGATGAATATAGTAAAAATCAAGGGTGGTCATCTTTCTTCTAATTGTTTTCCTTTTTGAGCCCAGATTCACAAATCGGCCTGATTTTCAAATTTGGGCCTAAAGTGGGATTATGCATTCAGTGGTCGGAGCAAAGAGCCCCGCCAAAAATAAAAAATAAGGATTACCGAAGAGGTGGCTCTTGATTTTTTCCGAGCTCATTTGATGTCGTAGATGTCTACGTAATATCCACTCTTATCATTAGATATTTATTTTTTACATGGCCTAAAGTGATAATTCTATAAAATCCACCCTAACCATTACCATTAGATTCCACACAATATTATAGGCCTTTATCCCAAAAATCATACCCATTTGTGATTCATGTGGGCCGCACTATTAGAAATATTTTGAATGATGAGCATTGCCATACACTGATGGTCCACTTGAATCAGGAATGAAGCTAATGTTTGGGTTCTTGGCCTAACATGTGGTGAAGCACTTGGTGGTAGAGGTTTATTCCACGTAAACATCATAGCCACTGACACATTTGCTGGACTTAGGCCCGAGGGAAGGCATGGCGGAATGATAGCAATATCAGTTAATGTGGTAGCGTTTTGATAAATAATGAGAATAATTAAGTAGTTCTTTGTAAAATTTTCATAAATAAATATAAATGTTAGAGATTATGTGCATCCTTTTGCACTCTCCTCATTACATGGTACTCATAGACAGTCATTAGGTTTACCGTAGATCCAAAAGTCGTATTGATGGTTCAGATGTAAGTTGGCTGGGTTTTTCTTATAGCCATCTGTTTCCCAACCCATGGATGGGACGGTTAGGACGTCCTGATCAATGTGACACATAGCAGTTGAATAACATCTCCAAGCATTTCATTGCCTTATAAAACATGATTCTTAAGTATAATACGTTGCAATTTTGGGTAAGTACCATAATTCCATAAGAAACTAATACACTAAATTATAACTTACTCTGTGTTATAAAACTGAAGAATCCAGATCATCTGCCCGGCTTTAACAGGATTTTCCTGTTTGCCGAGCACCTGATGATGGTCCAGCTCAGCATTAAAACTGAATCAAACATACAACTACTGTAATTGTACAGCTCTCCCAGTAAAGGGAACACAATTCCCAAGAAAACCTCAAGGTGGTCCACCAAGCTAGACTTGTCAATGTTCTCATGGTGGTAAGACTTACAAAGTAAATGATCTTCTAGAGTATGAGCCCAAAGAGGATCGACCCCAATAGCGAAAGGAAGAACAGGATCGCATACCCAACCCAAGCAACAGTACCAACAAAGCCCTCAAGTACAACTAAGTCTGCAAACCATATGCGTACCATGTCCCAGGCAAAATTGAGCTTAAGAAAAATAGCACTTGCTACCCATGCCTTGCCTTTTAATTAATGCCTTGCTCTTCTTCATCACATAAAGTCCATACACATCCTCCAAAACTGATATGTTGCTGGCCAGATACGAGACGATGCTGATGTATTAGAGGACAATGAAGTAGGCAATGATCATTATGATGAGTATTGTTATACCAAAGGCATTGGGAATGTGGTTAATAAGCAGTTCTGTCACTGTCTTGTAGCCTAATAGAATTATGAAGGTCCATAAAAATGTGACCATGAGCCGCTTCCATACCTTGGGGACTACGCTCATGGCCTTACAAAAATTAAGTTCTTTGGCCATGTAGTGGACATCGAGAGGATAAAGAGGATGAGAATGATGACGAGGTAGGCCACCTCGAATAACAAATAGTCGGTCCATTCGGACAATAGGGGGAGGATCTCTTTCTGACTTGGACTTCCCACCTGTGTGGTGTCCAATTCTTCATCACGAACAGGAGATCAGATATCTGAATGTGGGCCTAAATGATGAAGGATAGAGGGAGGATTAGAGCTAGGGTGATCTTGGAAAAGATCTTTTTACGTGTTGAGACAATCTTGTAGGATTCTTAGTAGATTTCAGAGACTCCAAGGAATTGGAGTTCTTCAGGCTCTCTATCCATGAATTGGAGAAGGGTTTTTGGTGGGCAGGAAATTGGATTGTGGAGACAATAGAAGAGAAGGAAAGATGGGGTAAAATTAGTAGATGTCCTTTTGATCTGGAAAATGCCACTGGTCTTTGAATGCGGATCGTCTGGGTTGAAGGCACAGGAAATTCAAGTGCTGTACTTTTCATTGGTACACGTACTTTTCAATCACTCCGGCTACCAAGATACGCCCGATTTCTCTATAACAAATAGATTGCTAACAATATAATACAACTTTTAACGTGTGGAACTTTTATGGGTCCCACCATGATTTTTTGTGTTAGATTTATATTGTTTATCAATTTTTCTAGATAATTCTAGAGCATGAGCCCAAAAATGAGTTACACAAGCTCACTATAGAAAGCAGTGGGGATTGAACAAACTATTGTTGAAACTTTCCTAGGCCAAACGTGAGACTTATTTTCTACTTGATATTTTCATAAGATATCACATACTTGGGTGAAGTTAAAATATAAATATCAGCTTGATCAAAGCTTTTTGTGACCCCAAGAAGTTTTCAACAGTAGCATCAATTCTTACTGTCTTCAGTGGTGTGGTCCACTTTAGCTTTAGATCTGCATTATTTTTTAGTTCATGTCCTAGAATGATAGGAGAAAAATGGATGGACATTGTGGATCTAAGAAATACATCATTGTGTAGCTCACTTAAATTTCCTACCTTAAGAAGTTTCGTTGCTTGTTGTGCGGTGCATAGAGCTGAGCATGAGCCAAGCCAGCTCGGTTAGCTCGCTCGACTCAGCTTGAACCAGCTTGACTCGATTTAAAGGCTAGATTCAAACCAAGCTGAGCCATTTTTCCAAGCTTGAAATGATTTTCAAGCTGAGCTCCAGCTAACCCAAGCTCAATTCGGCTCGGCTCAAAGTTCGGCTAGATTGAAGCTCAATTTGTCTCAGATCGGCTTGGATCGGCTTGACTCAACTAACTCACTTGTAAAAAACTAAAAAAGTATATTTTTTAGTCCCCGGAAGTGAACAAAGAAATGAGAGATGAAACTCCCTATAAAAGTAAGTGTGGGTATCAATGAGCTTTGGGCTCAATTTTAAGCAGTTTTAAGCTCGGCTTTTCCGCTAGGCCTATTTAAACCTTTGTTTTCTCTCGGCTCGAATTGGGCTTGAACTCCCTCGAAAGCTCGGTCGAGCTAGCTCGAACATATTAGTCCAGCTCGAGCGAGCCTAGCTCGAACAGGGCTCAGCTCGGCTCATGCTCACCTCTAGCGGTGCAGGGGAATGGATTTGGTGAGACCCTGCCCTCACGCAAGACACTACAACCCTTATCATGGGGCCCACCTTGATGTTTGTAATCTGTATTCACTCCGTTCAACCGTTTTTTCACATGGTTTTAGAGTATGATAACAAAAATTAAGAAGATGCAATTATAGGTAGACCATATTCCTGGAAACAGTGGTGATTGAATACCCTACCTTTAAAAGTTTCTTACGGCTAATGTTAATGTTTCCTTAGTTTTTATTTGCCATCCCATCTGTTGAAAAGTTCACATAAGCTTGGATGAAAAAAAAAGAAAAAATCAGCTTGATCTAAAAAAAATTGGCCCATTAATCATCAATCACCATTGTTTCCAATGGTATGGTCCACCTGATAATTGGATCTGCTTCAGTTTTTGGATAATACCCTAAAATAATTTGGAAAAACGATGGACAGGGTATATATAGAATACACACATCAAGGCTAGCGGTTGAGGGCCAGGGTCTGATCACCTGATCCGCTACCGTGGTGAAGTCGAGAGAAGAAAACGGAAGTGTTGACATGTGATACTTCCATGGGCCCCACCATGACATATGTATGAGATCCACACCGTCCATACATTTTTCCATATCATTGTATGGAATGAGACAAAAAATGAAGTAGATCCAAAGCTCAAGTGGGCCACACTACAGAAACAGTGGAAATGAACACCTTCTATTGAAAACTTTTTGAGGCCACGAAAGGCTCTGATGAAGCTGTTATTTGTGTTTTCCCATTTGTGTTTTTCCTTCATCCAGGTCTGTGTGACCATGTTAGATGGCAAATAAACCTCATAGTGGACCCTAGGAAGGTTTCAACGGTAGTCGTTCAATCTCCAGTGCTTTCTATGGTGTGGTCCACTTGAGGTTTGGATGTGACTCATTCTTAGGTTCATGCTCTAGAATTATCTGTCAAAATTGATGAACAATGTGGATCTAAAACATAAATTATTGTGGGGCCAGAGAAGTTCTACAAGTTGAAAGTTATGTTGCACACAATCTGTTTGGGAGAGAGAAATCCACCTCTTGTTAGGCCAAGGGCTCAAAACTCATCTCCATCCCTGATTGAGGTGGATTACATGATTGGAAATAGTGTATAGGAAACAAGCACCCTTTAAATTATTTCCCTTGGTACAGCCTACCTGAGTCATGGATGAGCTTGACTTTTAAGCACAGTGTCTAAATTTTAGTATGGCATCTAACAGTTGGAGTGGATTTCACATCATCAATGTAGTAAAAATTAAGGGTAATCATCTCTCTTCTAATTGTTTTCCTTTGTGGGGCCAGTCGATTTACAAATTAGCTTTTTTTCAAATCTGGGACTAAACTAGGATTATACAGCTAGTGGTCGGAGTGGATTTCACATATACATCATGATGGGCCCAGCTAAAAATCAAGAGTAGGCTCTCTCTCCATCTGTACCAAGGGTATCCTATTTAGAATAAAATGTATGTTCTTGATTTTGATGGGCCTACCATTTATGTCAGATCCACTCCGACCATTAGATATTTAGTTCCACATTAGGCCTCAAAACAAAAAATAAAAAATAAAGCTGAATTGTGATCTTGCTGGCCCCCCACTAAAGAAAAGAGTTGGGAAAGAGACTGTCACCCTTGATTTTTTCAGGGTTCACAGTAATAGTTATATAAAATACACTCCAACCATTACATTCCTAACAATATTTTAGGCCTGTGTTCCAAAAATCATACCCATTGTGGTTCATAGAGGCCACATTAATAGAAATAGTTTGGATGGTGAGCATTGCCCTACATATTGTTTCCAATCATGTCGTCTACTTAAAACACTGATGAATATAATTAAGTTTTGGGTTCCTGGCCTAACTTACAGTAAAGCACCTTGTGGTTGGGGTGGATTCCATATAAACATCATAGTCGGCCCCACCAAAGCCACCAACACATTTGTTGTATGTGAGCCTTAGGGATAGCAGTAGAATAATAGCAATATCAATTAATAAGATAGCCTTATGATAAATAATGAGATTAATTAGGTAGTTCTTTATAAAATTTTCATAAATAAATATAAATGACAAAGATGATGGGGGCATCCCTTTGCACTCTCCTCCTTAGACTGATACTCTTGGACAATGTTAGAACTAGAAAATGCTTCAAGGCAGTTTTCTGTGTAATGTTATTCTGGAGTTTTGAGTAATAAAGACATTTATAGACAATCACGAGCATTCACAAAAGTACACAAGAGAGAGATATCGGAGGGTGAATTTTATTCCAGAGATTCTGAGATCTTGTACATTTCAGGTTGTGATTTGGAATAAACCCTTAATTACATCGAATGATCGATGACCTTTAATTAAAAAGCATAAGACTAGTCAGTAAGGACTATGGTCTTAGAGTTCATGCTCATAGAGACCTGTGTATGTTTTGTTTTGTTATGGACTGATCTATCTTTGTATGAGTCGGATGTCTACGTCCCATGTTCTCACAAGAGATCTGAGTTGAGACCTTCAGGGTTTTTAATCGAGGGGTGCGACTCTGGACTTGCGTCCGTTGTTGGAACAGGTGACCGGGGGATGACCGATCTGCAGTTGTATGTACCTGAGCAGCCCACCCGACGGATGTCGTTTGGATGGGTAGGGCATTAACTGTCTTGAGGGCGTCGTCAATATTTAATAAGCTTCATGTGATAATTATGAACTCTTTCGATCCGGTTTATTGTGGTAACCGTAATCTTGTTTGCTTAGTCTAAACCTTAGCCCGAGTCATATTATGATAGTACATGTAAGAATGCTAAATTAGCATGATCCTGGGCACTGGCGGCCTCTTTCCGAGAAACTACTCCATTCATCACGTTGGATCGGATCGGACGCTGAAGGTTTGTATTCTGCTCATTGGGTATCCCATATGGATTATTTGACCATCACATTGTGTTTGGAATGCTCGAAATACCCAAAATAGGCCTAAAATGGCCTGAAAACACTTAAAATGAGGCCCGACGCACCTTTAAACGTCTTTTGAGATTGAATGATTTTTTAGGTGTGTAAGACTGAATTTATGGACACGTCGGACTTCGAAGCATCCTTAAATTACTTGTCTGATTTTGTTGAATTTATGGATGCGTCGGACTATTTTATGGACGCATCGGACTTCGATGCATCCTGAAATTGTCCGTCTGGTTTTGCTGTATTTATGAATGCGTCAAACTATTTTATGGACGCGTCGGACTTCGATGCATCTTGAAATTGTCCTTCTGGTTTTGCTAAATTACGGATGCGTCGAAGTCCAATACACCCTTAAATTATTTGTTGAATTTATGGGTGCGTTCCCACACTTGTAATTTTTAGAATCCGAACCTATGATGATCTGGTCAGAGTGATCTTCCGGTGGGAGATACCAGTGATCGGAAAATGATTCTGGTGACCAGGAAAGTTTTCCGATGGTCGGAAAAAGGGTTCCAGCAAAAATCCCAAATACCTAGAGAATAATAATTTTCTCTCTCTCTTAGAACGTACAAATGAATAGTGCAGAGGGGCATTTATATCTGCAAATACTGGAGATCAACAAATGAAAGTCTGCCACGTACAACGCATCCATAATGTCTCTGACGCACCCTGAAAATACTAATTTTATAGATGCGTTGGGCTCTGATGCATCCTGAAATGATCTTCTGTTTTAGGGGTGATTTTTTGGGTGCGTTGGACTCCAATGTACCCTTAAATCATTTTCTGTTTTCTACTTAATTTAAGGGTGTGTCAGACCTGATTTTATGGGTGCATCATAGTCCCATGCATCCTTAAATTATCTAAATGATTTATGTCAATTTTTCGGATACGTTGGACTTCAATGCACCCTTAAATTATTCTCTAGTTTTTTGTTGATTTTTCGGGTGCGTCGAACTCTCATGCACCCTAAAAATGCTTACTGATTTTATTGAATTTAAGAGTGCGTCAGAGCTGATTTTATGAGTGCGTTGACGGACTTTTTGTCTGTTTCAATTGGGTTTTCCAAAATGATGGGTTTACGGGGCCCGTCTGGTGATGAATGGTCATGCACTGGTCATGATAATTCATGATGATGGTCATGACTTAATTTTAGGTGGTTCCGATTATGGTGATTTGCAGGGCCCACCGGAGATTTTCAACAAAAATGACTAAGGGATCCCAACGTTGTAAATCTCAACCTTTTGTGTGCGCTGAGGGGTGTTTTGTGGGATTTTCTCGAAATGCGTGAATATTTCATTTGTTTTGAGGACCCCAACATTTTAGGGCCTTAGCAGACAGTCATATCAGCCAATCCAGACCGTTTAGATCCAAAAGTTGTATTGATGGTTCAATTATAAGTTGGTTTTTCTTATGGCCATCTGTTTCCCAAGCCATGGATGGGATGGTTAGGATGTTCTGATCAATGAGATTCTATGCTTAGCCCAGATGGGTCACTCAGATTGTTGATTGACATATTTTTTGCATAAATAAACTGGACTGGCCAACTTTTATTCTATTGATTGGATGGTTAGAATCGTGCCATTAGTGTAATTTTTGCACGGTGGCTTGTGAGATGTGTGCTGGACCTAATGGACAGTTTAGATCAACCAAAAGGACTATACGTATGTCCCCATGTAAGTAGGAGGTGGACTGGATCATCTCCCAACAAAAGGACATAATGGGCATGTAGGAATGTTATTGTTATTAAAAGGGATTTTACATGTGGACGCCTGCTTTTTCAATTATGGACCGAAAACTTCCTCTTTTAAACTATTTCTTAAAATCCACTTATTGTTCTCACAGTTAGTCATTAAACCTCCATAGCCGAAAAGTCAAGCGGCTATGTGAAAAAATCCCTAGTGCTACACACTTCTGCCATTGCAATCGCATGTGTCAATGTTATTCATGTGTGAGAGAGACAAGCTGTCCAAAGGATGGGTACCTTGATGTAATGAGCCAGGCTAGTCTACTCATCAGGTGGGCCACGTTGTTAGAAACAAATGAACGGTCAAGAAAAGCTTGGCTGGCTATATAATCTTGCTGTGCACCTGATCAACAGGCATCCTAATTTTTGTGCAAGGTTATCTATATTGGGAACACATGATGGACAGGAATCTCCCAACCACTTGCCTCGTTGGCGCAATCTTGACCCTTTAATTGTAAGCAAAAAATGGCCAATGAAAGATACAAGGAAGCAACGGCTCATATTCTGCAATAAGAGATTCATTTATTGGACGATCATGATCGTCAGATCTTTGCAATTTTGACTTAGTTGCTGATCAGTGATGGGCCCACTGAGTGATTGGATCGGATCATCATCATACACATGCCACGTGCACAGATAATGACAGAAGAAAAAAAAGGCTCACAAATGTTTTCTTTTTCTACAACAAACCATAGACGAAGAAAAATTCTCTGCCGTGACTTCTCCGTCTCGATGGCTGCGTACGGTAATGTGGACCGTTCTTCTGTTATGTCACGTATTTGGTAATCTGGACCGTCTATCTGGTGCCGCCTATCATAACCTCAGAAAGTCACACTTATCAGACGGCCTTAACCATTTATTTTCTTCTGCTCGTCCAAGGTGGACCATCCCCCACCTTTATTCAAGCAATTGCAGGCTCCAGATCCGATGGCTAGGGTCAGCCAATCAGCGGTTAGGGCATGGACTGGTGAAGTGCACAGGATGGACGGTCCGGATCATCATACTTGCGGCTGCGTGAACAGCCGTGACGGGAATCCGTTGTCTACTGAGTATTGAGTGGCATTTCTGCAATTTTTGATAAATCAGGGTTTAAAATAGGAAGACCTTAGAGCGGTCTTCTGAAGGACAGCGTGTTCGTTCCGTCAGTCTCTGTTGGGGAAGCTTCTTGCCGGGTTACAGTTCTTAAACGCGCGTTGATCTGGTCAAGTCAACACGTTTGGGTCATTTTTGTCTCCGTCGCGAAGCAGAACACAGCGTGTGTCTCTGCCCACTAAGGCCTACAGATTGAGTGGACCGTCAATCTAAACCGTCCATGTTGTGTTTTTTGGTATGCCACTTTAACTTAGAAGGATGATTTTGAACATTAGTATCTATTGACGAATTTGAAACGACAAAAAGAAAACTTTCAATGGCTTGAATTTAACTTAAAGACTAAAAGTTTAGTATCATAAATGAAGCTTGATACACAGTAATTGCTTGTCTATGGTATTTGAAAGATGATGGACAGTTCAAACTACCAGACCATCTCACTGTGTTTTCCCCAGCAGGTGGCGACACGGGACGGAGTCTGAGTCGCGACGGATGCAAAACGAAGTCGAGAAAAATATCCCGAACGATCGCGGATCAGGTGGTGTTGCCAACACCACCCCCAGCGGTGGTGTGTCGATGTGTTGGGCGCTGTGGGGCCAACATGATGTATTTGTTTTATATCCACTCCGTCCATCCGTTTTACCCTTCATTATAGGGCATGAACCCAAAAATAAAGCAGATCTGAAATTCAAGTGGATAATACCACGGGAAACAGTGGTGATTGAACGCCCACCATTAAAAACTTCTTGGGGGCCACAAAAGTTTTGGATCAGGCTGATATTTTTATTTTCACTTCATCCAGCTCAGAGTGACCTTTTCAGACAAATAAACATTACGGTGGGCCCTAGAAAGGTTTCAACAGTCGGTGTCATTATCCCACTGTTTCCTGTGGTGTGGCCCACTTGAACTTCGGATGTGATTCATTTGCTGATTTCATACCTAAAAATATCTGGAAAAACGGATGTACCGGGTGGATATAAAACTCATACACCAGGTTGGGCCCCACAGCGCCCAACACATCAACACAACACCGCTGGGTGGTTTCTGCGTAATCCGCACCCGGCAAGAACCTAACAGTGATGTAAACTCATAGAAATGCGGATTGCGTACGGAGTAAGTAAACTCCGTGGGGCCCACCGTGATGTAAGTGTCTTATCCACGCCGTCCATCCATTTTACTAGCTCATTTTAGGCCATGAGCCCAAAATCGAGCCATATAAAAATCCAAAGGGCCATACCAGAGGAAACGATGGGGATAATGACACCCACCGTTGAAACCTTCCTGGGGCTCACAGTGATGCTTATTTATCTTCCAACTTGTTCATAAGGTCACACAGCCGTTGATGAATCGAAAAAAAATATATATATATCAGCCATATCTAAAAATTCTATGATCCCACTAAGCTTCCAATGGTAGGAGTTGAATTTTCACTATTTCCTTGTCATGTAGCCCACTTGAGATTTGGATATGCTTCAATTCTGGCATTGTTCCGTTAAATGAGTTGTTAAAACTAGAGTTGTACATGAGTCGGGTCGAATTGAGCATCACCTTGCTCATGGCTTGATTCGAACCCACCTATCCTTGCTCGTTACTCGGTTCTACTCGGCGAGTCAAGCTTGCCCCTACTCGGTCAATAGACCGAGTAAGTTCGAGTTGATTTTAAGTTTTCGAGCCGAGTTCGATTCTTTGGGTGGCCGGCGTTATGAGAGCATCGAGCGGGCAAAGTGAGGGTGGCTGGCATCGTGCAGGGGACGAGCAAGCAAAGTGAGGGTGGCCGGCGTCGAGCAAGCAGAGTGAGGGTTGCCGACATGGAGTGGACAGTCGACCGTCGAGCTCAAAGAGGGGGAGGGTGGGTTAAAATTAGGGTTTGAAAGAGGACTCTCCAGCAGGTAAAAAGTAAAAATGTAAAACTGATTAAGGTAAAAAAAAAAAAAAAAAAAAAAAGACTTATATAGTACAGTTTCAAGCAGAGCCGAGTCGAGTCGAATCAAATCGAGTCGAGTTTGAGTCTATAAATGAGTCCAGCCGAATTGAGCATGGCCCTACTTGAAGCTCGCTCGAACACATTTGAGCAATAGAAATTTGACTCGTCTCGGCTCAAACTCACTTCCGATCTAAGACGAGTTGAGCATTTTCAGAACGAGTCGAGTGAGTTTTTCAAGCTTACCCAACTCATGTACAGCTCCAGTTAAAACGGATGGACGGAGTGGACAAGACACATATATCACGGTAGGCCTCACGGTTTACTCAGTACGCAATCGACGTCCATTGCGGAATGATATGGGATCCTACGTCAAGTACGCAATCGACGTCCCTTGCGGAATGATGTGGGATCCTACGTCAAGCTATGCTTGCTGGTAAACGCTTCCGTAAACACCCCAGGTACGCACCCGGGTTACTTTCTTTAACCTGGGGCAACGAGTTAACTCAGGCTGATTCAAAACTCATTGTTTCGCCTGGTCACCAAAACTCAGGCTGATTCAATACTCATGCCATACGGGCCACTCCAAAAGAATTATATGTAAAAAATATAATTCATGTACCATAGCCCCCATGTAATTTTCAATACTTTGTTTGTTTGGTGATTCTTTCGTCCTGATTTGGCACATCTGATGAATTGATTGGTTGGAATATAAAAACCTCGGTGGGCCCTAAACAAAAGTAATGGTGTGCGTCTAATTCTAACTGTTTCCTATGGTGTGGCCCACCTGAATGTTGGATCATCATGAATTTTAGGGTTTCATGGTGAGCATGAGGCAGCGTACCTGATGGACGGGGTGGATCTTATGAAAGCTACATCCACGCGGCTATCGGTCAGCGAATGTAGCCTTGAGCGGTTCGTGCAAACAAGTCAACCAGTCATTGTGTCACAGCTGACGTACCATTGGGGAGTCTGGATGGTTCATCTGATGTGCCCTAATTTGGATTATGAAGAACTTAAAAAAGAAAGAAAAAATAAAATAGAATAACGGTCAGAACCGCAAACGTGGAGAGATCCGGACCATTCGTTATGTGTCGACCAGAGTGACAATTGCCTAGCCCAAAAGTCAATCTACTCTGGTCACTAGCTGGGACGCAAATATGAGGAAAAATGGACGGTTCAAAATAGATAATCAACTCTACACGTTCACGTATATGTGTTCCACCTAACGAATTGGGCTGGATGGCTTTTAGAATAGGATACATGCATCAGAGGCCCACCTGATGAATGCATGTACCAGATCATACACAGATGGACCATACTGCCACGTGTCTGGGTGCAATTATAAAATGCAAGGGTTGTCAATATCATTTCCATTTTCATTAGCATAAGTATTTAGAAGAGATGTTTGTTTTGCATCACTATCTCGTGGTAAGAAATCAAAATAGGCCTGTCAGAGGTGGGGCCCATTTGTTTTTTTTTTTTTTTTCCAATCCTTGTCCCTATTTTCCAACCCTACTTTTTAGAATATGCACACGTGGCGGGTGGCCATTAATCGGAAGAAAAAGATCTGGGCCCTTTGTTAGTGGGTGGGCTGAGATCAAGCCCAAGGAAAAAAACTGTCTTAATGGGGAGGAGCGGGGAGTGGGCCAGGCTGCTCCATTGGGCTTCCGGTCCATCCTACTGCAGACTGAGATTTCAGCTTCATTTGCGGCCAGTTTGGACGCACCTTCAACCGTTTCGACCCAAGCGTTTGGCCCATATCCAAATTGGCCGAACAGTCTTAAGACATTTGTCAGCATTTGCTCCTCAAATGTATCAATGATCCAACAATTTATAAGGATCTTATTCAACGGGAAGGATGATGACAAAAAAGAGCTTTGCGGAGGCTGCGATGTGTCCATTTCAGCTAATGCATATGCCAAACGCATGCCATCGACACAAATATGTGAGATATCCCAGCCATCCATTTCGTGTTCGAATGTACACTCTTTTAAGTCTCTTTCAAGCGCGCGCGCGTGTATATATATATATATATATATATATATATATATATATATAGATAAAAGGAATGATCACCTGCGCATCAGTTCTCATGAGAACTCGTGAGTATTTTTTCAGGATTCATCATATGTTACGTGAGCCCAAATTCTAACCCGCTCATGTGATGCAGCACCCCAAAAACCCCACAGGGCTCAACTTTCAACCTGATCCAAAACTCTAATGGGTTGTAGCAGAGAAAAAGAGGAAAATCAAGGGGAAGAAATTATTTCCTTTTTCCAATTTCACTACACAAAATCTGCCACTACATAGGTCATTTCATCAAACTTTCGAGGGTAAGTTTTTTGCTTGATTAAAAAATCGGGTAGGTCATAGTAAAGTGAGAGGCAAATCAATGGCGCCTGAGCGTTTTCAAGGCTATGGCCTACTAGATTTTGGATTTAGCCCCAAAAAAATTAGTCTAAGGGGTTTTAGGAGGTGATTTATCCAATCTAGTAGGCTGTACAAATTTTGTGCCTACATCACATGTCAAAAATCCTTGGGAAGTTCCCACGAGAATCAGTATTAGGAGAGCATTTATAACCACAGTTGGACACAAACCAGGTCAGCTCAAAAGTTCAGCCCAACTTGTATTGAAAAAGCTTAGTTTGGCTTGATTCGAAGTGGAGTTTGAGCTAGTGACGAATCACTCTAACACAACCTGTTTAATAAACGGGCTGAACCTAATATCTTGCAGTGCCGGCCCATCCTAAAGCTCAGCTCAGCCTGGTTTGTACCGGCCCGGGTCGTAGGATACAAGGTATAAAACAAAAACCCTAAACATCATGTCTGTTTTGAAGTTGCACTCGTCCTTTGGAAGATGTTAAACATCATGTAGTTAGATACTTATGTATTTTTTGTGTTATTTTTAACTTTTTTAATTCTTTTTTATTTAAATAAACAACAAAAAAAGCTGCCACCTGTTTGAACTCGACCCGGCCCGGTTCAAAATTTTCGACCAGATAGATCTCGGCCTGAACCAAATTTTTTTAGAGCAAACCAAACTTGGGCCACATGGGTTGGCCTAAAACCCAAACCGGGCCGATCCACAAACTAGGGTGGCAGAGGAACGAGCTAAGCCCAAACTAGGGCTAACTCTACCTGGCTGGGATCGTTGCCCACCTCTATTTATAAGACACATACACACATGTATATCTTTATGTGTGTGTTTTAATCGTTTTGTGTTTATTGCTCATCATTAATTATCGTGTGTATATATAAAATTCATATGATGAGAATAGATTTATTGAGAGATTTTATCGAGGCCTTTGTCTCCTTAGTGAATGAAGTGGGATATGTTTAACATGAAATATATTAAAGCCTAAATTGTCCATTTCTTCATTAACCTTGAATGTTATCATGGTCAATAAATAAGTCAGGATAGATTGATCTATGGGCCACACATGGTGTGATTGTCGTGCTTATGGTGAGTGTCACTATGGGACATTGTCCCACACGTGTAGATGTATGCATGTGTACACATTTACTGGATCTAGGAAGTTAAGCTAGATTTAAATATTTAGTGTTAGCTTGCACTTTCTATGCTTGCTATGCTTATCGATGTCCTAGGGTTCTAGTTTGATCGATTACTTTGATTCATTAGTATGTGAGCCTCTTAGGTGGATTGTAATGAGTTGGGTGATTGATCATATTCTTATGATGATTAGGATTCTCAACAAATGATCTAAGGCCCATATAAGTATAGCCTTGTAGTAGGGTGTTGTTATTCAATTTAAACACACGATCATAAATGTAACGAATTGTTTGATTTTAATTAAACATATGTGAATATGTTAAGTGTTGGCCGTGCTAGAATCATATTTAACTCAAATCAAATTGAAAATCTTATAACCCCAGGCGCAAAATAGATCGACTAAGGCCAAATCTGTAAAGATCAACTATCTATTTAGCCATTGATTGGTAAGGTGATCAATCGATTTATGAAAAAAAAAATGTTAGTCATTCAAGTGGATTCTTTAATTTTACCTTAAAAACAATGATTTTTCTTACAATGATAATAGCTTAGTCGCATTTCTTAACAAAGCAATCAAGATAGAAAAACTAAAAACACTGACTCGATGCGAATTTCATTAATTTAGAAATAAATAAAGTACAATCAGCAAAAGAAAAGCTAGCAGAATAACCTACCAACGATGGTCTAAGCTAGCACAATGACCTTATTGTTGACAATCTTTTAAACTTGGATAATCATGAGAAAAACTAAATGGTCGTGAGATAGTCATAATGTTTGGTCAGCAAGTTGTGACCAGAGAATTTCTAAATAAGAACTCAATAATTTGGAGCTTATTTAATAGCTGAGAAATGAAAGTAATTGATAGTAAATAAGTAATGATTATTTACTTTTATATTTCCTTGGAAAAGCACATTTCCCAAAAAGTCTCACATTGGGTACTGTACTATGTACCAAAATCCTTTGGGGCCCACCAGATATATGTGTTATATCCATGCCGTTAATTTATTTTTCCAAATCATTTTAGGGCATGAGCCCAAAAATGAGGCAAATCCAAAGCTTAAGTGGCCTATAATAAGAATGATTATGTCTACCATTGAACCTATTGTTATCTGTGGTGTGGTCCACTCAATCTTTTGATCTATATAATTTTTTGTCTTATCCTAAAATGAAATGAAAGGATGAATGAGCAGTGTGGATATAACACATACATCATGATGGGGCCCCATAAAATTCTTCTTTGAAAAGAGGTTAAAATTTGCATCGGTTTCAAAGTGGAATTTCATCTCTATCAAACGGGTGGTAAAACTCATCATTATGCTTTTATCACAATTTACTATCATTTACCTCCAATCAAACATGCCCTAGACCAATCAGCTTGCTGCAGTAGCGCACTAAATAGAAATGGAAGCTAAACTAAAAACTATGCTAAAAATTTCAAGTTTATTACAATATGGTGCTGGAAAGTGGAGAAATTTAGAATTAAATTAACTGGAAAAAGTGTTTATGAGGGACGAAAGATACAATAGGCAACATAGAGCTTAAAATGTTATGTAATTGTTTTGGTGTGAGGTCTCGAACTCTTCTTTTTTATGTTCATTTTATAAACTTGGAAAGGTGGTGAACTTGCACGATCTTTGGTTGCGTGAAAGATTCAAATGACTATCTATGCAAATCTTCTTGAACTTCCGCGTAAGTATAACTTGTTGCATTAGGCCACGTGCATAAGAAAGATCATGTTTTTAAAAATTAATATGATTACATATGCTTTCCTCTTGTTATTTTGATCAAGTAATGTGCATAGAAAGCTTTGTTGGAATCCTCACATTACTAGACTTTTATCTTTATAGAAAGTTACTTGTATTAGTCTTTAACATTTAGTGCTTGCTAGAGAGTTGCTTTTATGAAACTCTAACATTTAATGCTTCCATATACATATGTCTTTAGCTCCTTTCCTTTAAAGTTCATGTACACCACGTGGTGTACATGGTTGTCATATAGCATCTTCTAGGCCATCTGATTTTGCCATAATAGGTTAGGGGGTCGTTTGGATGCCTGTAAAGTTTCTAAGTGGGAATCTGATTATAGGTAATTAGATTATATGGTGCGTTTAGATGGACATTTTTCCTATAATTAGATTGTAGATTGTAATCAAATCATAACTCAATCTGATGTTAGGCTGGTTCCACCTCAAAATGGCTAGTCATTGTTGAGGGGCCTCTTCCCAATATATAGCCCAGTAATCTCCCCAGCCTCTAGCTGATGCGGGACAAACCCAACATCTGAAACATGAGAAAATGCTTATGTTTCATATTACATGTAATGAGATTTCAACTAAAAGCTCTTATTTTTTTAAAATCTAAACATAAAGAGAGTTGCAAATATTCTTCCAACGGCTATACAGGGACTTAAAATGGGAAAAATGGAGAAGAAGAAGAATGTTTGGTTTTAATAAGTTATCGGCATCCAAACTCTTTCTCTCTTTCTCTCCAATCTCTCTAGAAATGTTCATTCTGAAATGCTTCTTTGCTCAATTTCTCGATTTTTTATCATTTCATTTCCGTCATTTTCCTAACATTTGAAGATGTATCTAAGATGGGCTTTGAGCAATATAAATTTCAAAGTGAAATTTCATGGGGAGATTACAAATGGGTGTTTCAGGTTCTTCTCCACCGCTTCTTCCGCATCTACTTTCAGTAGGAAGCTCCTTAAGATCTCAAAGGTACAAGCTTTATTTGTTTTTTAGGGTGTATGGATGGTTTATTTTGAGTATGTTTGTTTTGATTTTGAAATTGTTTCTTTTTTTGAAATTTTCTCTGAACATTTTTGTAATCTATCATCCATGATCTGTTAGACATTCCACAGGTTTCATTTTAATAAGTAATATTGTTTGTTACTCTATTGTTGAGTAATAAGGTGCATGCGCTGTTGGTAAAAGAAGAAGTTTTCAATTTGAGCGGCTTTCCGTTGGAATTAGGAGAAGGGTTTGGTCAATGGTATTGGTGCCCTTCCAAGTAGTGGTGGGACCCACCTGACATACGTGCCTATAACTAACTGAGCACCACATCAAATCCACTCCCTTTATCAAGTGCATTGCCACATTTTCCACCATGAATCCCAATTGTTCGAGAATTTGAATTAGTGGGCCCACTTCTATGGCCCACCAAATGATTTGTTTGGCGTAAGAATTGGTCACAGGCTTTATTGAGTTGGACTTATCACAATGATTTATCTTACATGAAGACTATTATGTCATTTGATTATTTTTAAAGGATTTACCACTCCAAGCTATGTTGTGGGTAGAGGTGGGCAATGATCCGGGCCGAGCCGAGTTAGCCCTAGTTTGGTTTGGCTTGTTTTTGTGCCACCTCAGTTTGTGGATCAGCTTGGTTTGGATTTCGGGCCGACCCATGCAGCCCGAGTTTGATTTGCTCCAGAAAAAAACTAGTTCGAGCCGGGATTGGTTTGGTCTAAAATTACGAACCAAGCCAGGCCGAGCCAGGCCGAGTTCAAACAAGTGACTACTCTTTTTTTTTGCTTGTTTATTTAAGTAGAAAAGAATTTAAACAGTTAGGAAAAAAAAAAGTACAAACGTATCTTACTATATGATGTTTAACATCCTCCAAAGGAGTGCAGCTTCAAAATAGACATGTAAGAGCATTTTTCAAACAAAAGTACACGAGCATAATTTCACAAGTGCAAGGAAACAATCTGCATTCATGTATATGTACTATGTATTATCCATGTCATCATGTATATGCATTATCCATGCTGTCCGTCTATTTTACGTATCATTTTAGGACATGATCCCAAAATGGATTCATATCCAAAGCTCAAGTGGATTACACCATAGGAAACAGTGTGCTTACAATCTACGAGCTGAATCAAGCCGAATCAAACCGAGTTTAATCAAATCGAGCTTCGATCCGAGCCGAGCCGGTACTGCCCTAGTTTGAGCTTGGTTTGTTTTTTTTCAAACAAGCTTGACTCCGAGGCTTGGTTTGGTTTGAACTTCCATTCGAACCAATCCAAGCCGAGCTTTTTCAAACCGATCTGAGCCGAGCTTTCGAGCTGGCTTGGTTTGTGCCCAGCTCTAGTTGTGGGTGAATACCTAATTACATACTATAAACAGATTTCAAGCTTTTCAAACAAAAATAATTGTTTACCTGGAATCAAATTACAACATAAAGCCAAAATGGACATGCTGTAAACACTTTACACGTGTAATCAGATTACCTATGATTGGATTACAACTTAAAGACTTTACAGGCATCCAAACGAACCCTAGATGTAAACAACATGAATTAGAATGATTGATCAAACATGGCTAACTAAACTAGTTTGTAAATAATTTTGATTAAACAATCTATTTTTAAATCATCGTATACATTGCTTTATAGAAATCATTGGTTCAGGTTTGCTTTTAGATAATCAATCATCGCCATAGGGTATAATGGGCGTAGGAGAGTGGTCCTTAAAGTGATAAGTAAAAGAATATGTATATGCTAGTATGAGATAAAGTAATCATGTACATCCATGGAGTGTACATGTAGAAATGTTCAAACTTGGGCTGGTTTAATTTGGTCAAAGTTTGTGTGATTAGGCAAGTATAGCATAGGTGTTGCTAGTAGTTTAAGTTATTTACAAAGATTGTTCTAGTTAAATTTTTTTTTTATGAAAAGCAATGTTTGTTGGCAAAGGCTTATAAGTTTATAAATATATAAGAGCGACTTTAAAAACCCATAGAGTTTTATGCCCCATGAAAACTTTTTAGCACAAGGTAAGTTAGGTTGACAGTTTGAGAGAAGGAAAGAGAAAGGGCAAGCATTGGTTGATCTCCATTTTCAATAAAAGGTATGGTTAATTTTAACTTCATACTAATTCATGAATGCCTAGAAATAGATCTAATTTGATTTATTGCACTTCCCCTATGCACAAATGCTTTCATTAGAAGGGTTGCGCCATGTAGATTAGGAAAAGTGGTATGTGCGACACATGTGGAAAGATGAGGGAAGAGAGATTGGGAAGGGGGAAGAGTAGAATTCGGAGAAAGAAAGCCGATGGGGTTTTTTTATTCGGTTTTGTAGATGGAATTTAAGCGGTTTAAAAGTTTTTAAAGGTGAAATTTAATTCATTTAAAAGGCTTCTGGGGGTAAAATCCAATCGGTTCCACAGGTTTTACCCATTAAGATTAAATGGAAGGTACATATTTCAGCCTGATGCAAAACAATTTTGCCTCCTAAGAAATCAATGGTGAACATTTAATCCCTTTATTTCCCAAGGTGTGGCCCAACTAAATCCAGGATCTCCCTCATTTTTTAGCTCATCTTCTATCATGAGCTGGTGAAACAAAGGAACAAAATGATGTCACGCAGACAACGTGATGGGCCCACAGAGCTTTCATGAGCTTCTATAGGTTTTCAGAAATTTGTATCTAGAGAGAAACGGCGGGAGAGATTTTCAGAGGGAGAGAGAAATGGGAGAAAAGGGTACGGGTTACATCTACACCATCAGTGGTTTCTGTGGGTGAAATCTCAACCACATATCACACAACCACATTTTCATTTTCGTGTTTTGAAAAATACCCATTAGTTCATCAAGATTGTCCTCCAATACCATGCAAGGTTTAAAGTGTAAGTGTAAAAAGGTCCAAACGCTAGTTGCCTTGTATATAGTATAGACTACTATTCAAAGAATTAGGTCGGTCCATTAGTTAGGTGGGCCACAATTAGTTAAACAATGTATGATTATGAAAAAATAGCCATAGTTTTTCTAACCAGTCCACTTAGTATAGACTGCTTTTATCTTTAGGAAGTGAAATCTATACGGTGTGGTCCACTTGATAGATGGCTTTGATATTTTACGCCTGCCATGTTGACACGTGGTGGTGCATATATTAGATAAAATGCACACATGGGTGGGATTAGCCAATCTCACAAGGAAAAAAGAATTATACCAAACTCTCTGCACATGGCCCAGCCACCGCCATGAAAGGAAAAGATCAGGGGTGTGGACCCGGGTCGGCCCTAGCTCGACGCGAATCCTCGAGTCCTAACCCTAATCTGGCTAGAAAGGCCTTCCCTGCATACGGCCTGCCTTGTAAGAGAAACCCTGAAATGATAGGTCTTAATCAATCCAAATCAAATAAACTTTTTGGAGCATTCCCCCAATCTATGATGGGTCCCATCGTATAAATAGTTTCGATCAAAGAAACGACCCAAAAGCTGCATTTAAAAGTATACATGTATTTCAATGACGGACGATTCACAAGCGTCTCTAGCTTATGATTGGACCATGGCTAACTTGCTGGTCTGATCACCAAGCATAGATTTCAAACCCAGTGGGCTGCGTTTAGTGGTCCAAGCCCTGAGGGGTAAGGAAATCGAATTGCATACGCTTTTATCGTACCGAATAAACTCGGTTGGATCCACCAAGAATTATGTTGTTTATGCACGCCGTCTATTCATTTTTCCAGTTCATCTTACGCGTTGAGCAAAAACTTGAAGCATATCCAAAGCTCAAGTGGACCGTACCATAGGAAACAGTGCGAAAAATGATTTCAACAATTGAAACATTGCTAAAGCCCACAGTGATGTTTATTTGTCATCCAACCTATTCATAAGATAATAATAAATAAATTTAAAAAAAAAACACTTGGATGAATGGGAAAAAAAACAGCTTGATCCAAAACTTATGTGGCCCCCAACATTTTTTCAATGGTAGACGTTCAATTCACACTATTCTCCGTAGTGTGGTCCACTTGAGCCTTGAATATTCTCATTTTTTTGATCAAGCCCTAAAATTATCTAGTAATATGAATGAACTGAGTGGATAAAATACATAAATCATGGTAGACCTCACAGAGTTTACTCAATAAAATTAGCCAAACCACCAACACCATACCCCATGCTCTTTAAGGGCGCGGCTTCGCTGGATCTCCGCCTCCGGATCCACCGAGGTAAGTAGATCCCTCACTGTGACGTCCACTGTGTGATGTGTGTGTATTACATCCACGCCGTCCATTCATTTTGAAAACTCATTTTAGAGTACGATTCAAAAAATTAAGTAGATTCAAATCTCAGGTGGACCATAATAAAGTAAACAATGGTACTCAACCATTAAAAGCTTCTCGTGGGTCACAAAAGTTTTGGGTCAAGCTGATATTTGTTTGCTATCTTCGTCCAGATCTTTGTGACCTTTTTCAACAAGTTGGAGGGAAAATAAACATTTCAGAGGCCCCCAAGAAGATTTTAATGGTGTGGATTCAATCACTACTATTTCATGTGGTATGGTCCACCTAAGATTTGGATCTGTTTCATTTTTGGGATAATGCCTTAAAATGAGCTTTCAAAATGCATGGACGGTGTAGATGTAAGCTACATACATCACATAGGCCCCACAGTTGGGGATCCACCGACATCAGTGGATTTGGGGATCCACCCAAACCGCGCCCCTCTTTGGATGGCTAGCAAGTACTTTAGATATGGTCATGTATGGACCTGATGGGTGGACCATCCACATCTCTACCTGATAGTGGGCCATATGGTTTGATCATGGAAAGTTCCATGATGCGGCCACTTTGAAAATTAAATAAAAATAAATTTGTTGATTTGTCATCGTAAAGTAGATTAAAAAGAAAAAGCATATTATCATTTATGATGATGGTTTACAACATTAAAAATTAAAAAGAAGAAAAAAAACAAGTTTTAAATAGAATTCAAGGTGGATATAATCATTTAAGCTTTGGCAGTCATTCTCCAATTAGTCCAATCAAAATGATCAGATACATCTCACAATTTAGAACATGTGGAGCATATCCAATCAACACAAAGGGTGGACCACACCCTGATTATCATCTGAAACAGAAACCAGGACGAGTCATTCATCCAGTGGCACACAACCGTGCACTGACTGATACCATTTTCTGTCCATTGATTTTGATTTTGTTCCGATCAATGAGTTGATCCGTCTGATTCTAATATCAGGTGATCATCATGGTGGGGTCCACCTTCTCAGGGATTGGATATTCAACACATGCGACATGTTGGCGGGAAATAAAGTGGTTGTGTGATACTTTTATAATACAACCGTTGTATCTAAACATTTCTCCTAAAGTGGGGCAAGAAACATTGGACATTAGATATTTAGGCCCGCCTCTGGCCTGAAACGTGGCAGGTCGGCCACACGTTTCGTATTCGTCCAACGAATTCAAATTCCAAACGTCTCTATTCCGGGAGCGGATTATGTGTTACCCACCTTAGTGGGTGTTACCCTTACCGTGGGGCCCACCTTGATGATATTCTATAAATCCACTCTGTCCATCCGTTTTCCAACCCATTTTAGTATGAAGTGCCAAAAAATAATCAGATCCAAATCTCAGGTGGACCACACCAAAGGAACCAGTGGTGATTGAACGCTCGCCACTTAAAAATTCATGGGGCCTACCGTAATGTTTATTTTCCATCCAACCTGTTGATAAGTCAAAAAGAAATGGATGAAGGGAAAATAAAAATATCAGATTGATCTAAAACTTTTGTGGCCCATAAAAAAGTTTTTAATGGTCATTCACCACTATTTCCAGTGGTATGGTCCATCTGAGAATTGGGGCTGCTTAATTTTTGGGATCACGAGATAAATTGATCTGTAAAAATGGATGGACAGCGTGGATATACAAAATATTCATCATGGTGGGCCTCACACGGTAAGGGTAACACCCACTAAGGTGTTAATTTGGGTAACACCTCATCCGCACCCATCTATTCCACGTTTCAGAAATTTCCGTCATATTCCTCGTGCGTGTCGTTGTGTGAAAGAAGGAAAATAAATACAACTTTTATATGAAATTTGGTCGAGTGTGGTGAAGCATACTCGAGCATGCACCTCACATCCGTTGCTTTGGTGGGCCTCAAGAAGAAGAATGGTGCGCATCCCCATCTTCACTGTTTCCTGTGTTGTGGCCCACTCAAGCATTTGAATTGCCTGATTTTTTATATCACATTCAAACATGAGCTGCCGCAATTGATGGACGGAGTGGATTTTGCACAGGAATTACGGTGGACTCCATAGAGCCTTTTCTTTCACGGCCCCCACAACGCAAGCAGTAGGAAATCCGAGACCCCCGTGAAAGACGGGTGATGCTTTTACTGCAATGCGCTTTTCAATTGTGGAAACACGTCCACGCCGAACAAAACGGATCACGCGTTCTCTGCCCTTCCTTCTACCCAAACATATACAAAAGACCCCAAAAAAGAGAGAGAGAGAGAGAGAGAGCATTCCAACTTAAATCCGTGTCCGTCCAAGATACACTTATAACATGTGGTGGGCCCCACTTAGATTCCGGGGCCAATCATTTTTGTATATGTAAAATCCACCCCGTCTATCAGGTTCTATCCTTGATGTTATGACCTAAAACGAAAAATCGGCTAGACCCAGAACTCATATGGGCCACACCACATGGAACAATGGAGATGAGATGCCAACCATAGATTTGGGTGTGGGCCACCATGTTGTTTATCTTTCGTCAAACACGTTAATCAGGTGTGACTCAGCAGATGAAGAGAAGATATAAAAATCAATTTTACACTGTTCCCATTGGCGTGGTCCATATGAGTTTTTAAATCGGCTCATCTTATGAATACATGGTCCAAACAATTGTGGTCACCTGATGGACGGAGTGGATTTAACATCCACAACATATATAGTCGACCCCAGATGGACGTTTTACGTGCCGCGTAAAACAGGCATGGTAAGCGATTCCGGTCCAGCACCCACATTCAGGTTAACGAATCCAATGAATACGTGTACGCATCAAACCGTGTGTGTACACTACATATGGCGAATTGTAACATGACATCTCAACGCCAGCTCTCTCTCTCTCTCTCTGTATAAATATATATTCATGTCTCTCTCTCTCTCTTTGTTTGATCTTTTCAAACATGGATGCTGAAAAGCCATGGCTTACTACCATACTGTCTGGTTTCACAAGGCCTTCATAGGGTTTTATATTGATAGTCATGACCATTTTAACAGTGTCATGGCTCCACATGACGTCCACCAAGGTTTTTCCGACGTTAGTCTCCGACGATGCCGCTACCAGCTTTCCAACGGACCCGATGAGTTGTTCAGGGTTCTACCAGTCTGGCCCACCAAGGAAGGTGATCATGTCTATTACCGATTTTGGGGGCGTTGGCGATGGAAAGACGTCGAACACCGACGCGTTCGGTAGGGCTGTGGAACATCTCAAGGGGTATGGTGATAAGGGAGGATCACAGCTTAATATACCTGAGGGGAGATGGGTGACTGGTAGTTTCAATCTCACAAGCAATTTCACGCTGTATTTGGAGAAGGGTGCAGTTATTTTGGGTTCGACGGTAAGTTTACAATCTTTGTTCTTTATATGTATGTTGTTGATCAATGGAAACAGATAGTCGAAAAGATGGCCCATAGATTGAATGGTTCAGATTAATCATAAGTCGAAAACCATCTTTCAGATCATGTTAAGAACATATGTAATTGGGTTTCATCATCTCTGATATATTGGATAGATCGAACGGCGTGATCGTCGTTTTGTGGCCTTGTATCGTCGTTCACAAGATCTAGATTATCGACCATGCTTCCGCCTCAAATCATACACATGTTGTGGCATTTGTTCATTCATTTGGGTGTTTTTTCTTGTTTTGAATGGTGGAATAGGATCCCAAGGAATGGCCTGTTATAGAGCCATTGCCTTCATATGGGCGTGGGAGGGAGAGATTAGGAGGCCGGCACATTAGCCTAATGCATGGAGATTATCTCAACGACGTTGTCGTTACAGGTAATCCAAATTATCTATTTATTTTTATTTGCTTTGTGAATTGACATATACAATCTACATTGATAGATTTTCTTACAACCTTTTTATAACATTTTGGGAATTGAAATAGTACATTGTAATATGGTTGTATATGTAAATCAATCAGATGGTGTGGACATTGGTTCCATTTCTTTATAGGCCTCAGCATATTCTGAAGAAGTCAACATCATCTTCACATATTCCTTTTGTTAATGATTTAAATAATCCCTTCCCTTCTCTAATATAATGTTATGAATTGGGTTGCTTTATTTCTTCTACCAATCGACCCGAAAATGGGCCAGCAGGCCCCGGCTCAGTAGTCTTGAGTACCGTGTGCTGGAACTCGGTGACAGGGCCCATACGGCCGAACCCATCTGACCACAAATGAAGATGGCACCTTTTGTTGGTCCTGTACAACAGGGCTTGCTCGCAACAACCGAAACAGCTGACTTGTGTTTGTGGGCCAAGGTGTAAGGTAGCAATGAGAAAGGTGTCCAGTTAGTTCTTTCTGATGAACTGGTCTTCACATAGCATTATCCTAAGTACATTAAGTCTAGGATTGTGATGTTTTGATTATGGGTTTAATCCAATTTTACAAAATATTTAGACATTCATCTTTGACTAGAAGCTCTTTAAGGTTTTAATGCTCCATAAACACTGGGTGTATTTTTCTAAATGAACTAATAATCTTGATTATCTAATTAATAAATTTCTATGAAGCTTTGCTTGGTCCCAAATTGTTTAGGGCCTGTTTGGGTGCCACTTGAAAATGAGTTCATCTCATTTTAGTTAATTGTAATTATGTATTAGAGATCATGATTGTTGGTTATCAAGATTTTTTTCATCCTTAGCAAAAAGGAATACGATCTCTAACGTAATCACAATTAACTAAAATAAGATGAACACATTTTTAGGCACCTACCAAACAGGCACTTACATCTTCTCTTATACCCTCCTTTTGAATGGATATTCCTCATCTTCTTTCCTCTTGGGTTCTAGGGAAACATGTCAATATTCTAGGAGCTGTTTGGATACACTATCAAATCGAATTGCAGTCATTAACCACTAAAGTGGAAATAACCAAATTGTAATTTGCTTACTTAGATTCATTTTGAGTGTCTGCGATCCATGATACAATTTCATTCTAAGAGACGTAATCCTTTGTGAAGTATGTGAATACTCAAAAACAGCGCTTGGATACACTATCAAATGGAGTTGCAATATTAGCCTAATAAAGTGCAAATATATAACCAAATTGTAATTTGCTTCTTTAGATTCATTTTGCCGGTCCAAACTACAATCACATTACTTTCAGTTTTTACAAAACACAATTGCAGTTTGAGAGCTACTTCCCCACCATGAATACACGAAGATGTTGTTAGTTCTTGCCATTTTTCTGATTAAACTGAATGTGCTCAATTTAATTCGATTGTCCATTCAAACACAGCCTTGATATTCCAAATTGCAAATTGAAGGTTTTTGTGTGGTTACAGGTCAGAACGGGACCATTGACGGCCAGGGAAGGATGTGGTGGGAGCTGTGGTGGAACAGGACCTTAGAACACACAAGGGGTCACCTAATTGAATTCATGAATTCGCACAATATTCTCATCTCCAACCTCACTTTCCGCAACTCTCCATTTTGGACCATCCATCCTGTTTATTGCAGGTCCCAATTTTCTTTTCAAGTTTCCTTATCTGCAATTTTCATCTTCTTTAGATACACTGGACCAACGCAGAACTTCAATGAGTTAAAAACTGTCAGTTCTTGATTGGTTGGTTGCTTGTCAAGTGTTTGGAACACCTTCACTGGCCCACCAGTTGTGGGGCCACCCACCACCTGGTGATGGTTCCACATATTAACAGTTGTTCCATCTAGAACTGAAGGTTGTAATGACAACTCTCTCTGAAATTCGGGGTGGCATACTCCCATTAGATCGTTCTCTTTACATGTGGGAAATGTTCAGGTGCAGAAAACCACTACGATAGGCTTCTGTTTTGTGAATATTATCACCTTCTGATGCTAATTTGAAGTGGGCCATGATTAGTCTTTCCACACCTAAAAATCCAAGGCAAACTAGGGTGTGTGGTCTGATCTTGATTGGACGGTGATAAGATTCACAATGGTTAGTTCCTCTATTGATGTTTTGGGTGGGATTGGTTGTAGGCGAATCAGTTTTTTCAAATCTACAGATTATTTCTTAAAGGGAACTAATTCGGGGCCATTTCTTCATTATCAGTAATGTGGTGATAAAAGGAGTGACGATTTTGGCACCTCTCAACTCCCCAAACACAGATGGTATAGACCCAGGTGTGTAGGCATTTCATGGGTGCACTCATTCATGTACTTATTACTAATATGTGTCTAACATAAACTGCATTGATGATGATGATGATGATGGTACACTGGATGCTAATCTTCTATGTAATTCACAGACTCGAGCTCACATGTGTGCATTGAAGACTGTTACATTGAGAGTGGGGACGATCTAGTAGCAGTGAAGAGTGGATGGGACGAATATGGGATTGCTATGGCCCGCCCAAGTTCAAACATCATCGTGAGGAGGGTGTCCGGTACAACTCCCACATGCTCTGGGGTCGGGATCGGGAGTGAGATGTCTGGTGGGATATCGAATATTGTTGTTGAGAATTTGCACGTGCGGGATTCAGCAGCAGGGGTGCGTGTGAAGACGGACAGGGGCAGAGGGGGATACATAACCAACATTACCATAACCAACATGACTTTGGACAGGGTGAAGATACCCATAAGATTTAGCAGGGGTGCTAATGACCACCCCGATGAGGGGTGGGACCATAAGGCCCTTCCCGTGGTGAAGGGAGTTTACATAAATAATGTGGTTGGGAGGGGCATAGGCAGGGCGCCGGTCTTAGATGGGCTGGACGGTGCACCCTTCGAACAGGTATGTATGATAAATATTCAGTTAGATGGGATAGCCCCACCAGCAACATGGCATTGCGAATTTGTTACAGGTGATGCAATTGGAGTTTTTCCAGAGCCGTGCCCACAACTCAAGAGTAATGATTCTTCTTCATGGTGCAGAAGGTCTTAACGCTGCCCAGTAAGAAGTTGGATTTAAAAATAGATTCAACGGTGCATTCACATTAGCTGAAGCGACAAACAAAAAAACTAAGGTCGAACTTAAATGTGTTCTTTAATGGATGGGATGTGATCAGCTAACGAAACCTTGGGTGATCACATTCTCTCTGCGTTTTCTTATCGGCATGGTCGGGCAATCATGTCACACTTGAGCCTCATTTACCATACAAATATACTTCAACAACATCCGCTCGGGTTGAAATGTGTGTCAATGTGTCATGAATGAATCAATACACAGACTCCATAAGATGGGGCCACAAACTAAGTGTCACAGGAACTGTTGGATTTTTTATTTATTTTTTTCTTTTAAATTTATTTGACAGTTCAATTGGGGTTTATCAGACCCCCTTGTAGGTAGAATTCATTCTTTTTTAAAAAAAAATTTATTGCTAATGATGTAGAGGAGATGGGTTGTATAATACTTTTTCATTTACTAATCCATGTGAATGAGAAGATTAAAGGAGGAGGAGATATTCTTTCATGAATTGTTCTGTTATTTATGTATTTATTTTGAATTGAATCTGAAAAGGACTAAAAAGGAGCATTTAGTTGAGAGGAACTAAATACAGATTGGGCTTACTACTTCACCATTTCCAAAATACATTGGAACCACACTTGTATTTATCCTTCCCTTTGCACTCCAACTCCAAGTCATCAGATATAAATGGCACTTTCTGCACGACCCAAATAACAAAAATAACAGAAGCAACAAGGCCCAATTAGGTTCGTTCATACATAGAATTAACTCAAAAGCAAACAAACCCATGTTCAAGAACTTGGTTTCAAACTCATTTTTGACTTGTACTAGGCCTGGTTGATGAAAAACTCTAATGTCAAGGTGATCATAGACAAGAACCCGGTTCTTATCAAGCTTGGTGCTCTGAACTTGGAATTTGGAAAACCCAAGTCAGCTCAGCTGGGTTCTGAGTCAATCACCAAGTTCTTGATCCATGTTCTAGAACTCGATTTCAAACTGGTTTTTCGGTTGGACTCGTCGTAGTCAATAAAAACTCGAACGTTAAGTTGATCATAGACAAGGCCCAATCCTTGTCAGCTCAAAAGTATGAACTCGGCACTTTGAACTTGGAATTTGGAAAACCAAGTTGGCTCAGCTGAGTTCCAAGTCAATCAGCAAGTTCTTGACCAATGTTCAAGAGCTTGGTTTTGGACTCATTTTTGAGTTGGACTTGGAATAGCTGATGAAAAACTCTCAGGCCGAAGTATGAAATCAGCACTCGGAACTTGGAATTAGGAAACCCAATTTGAGAGTTCCTAGTCAATCCGCAAGTTCTTGAACATTGACAAAAGTACACAAGTGAATGCATATACCTCAGATACCAACAGTAGAAAGAAAGAAATCTATGTATCAGTTCAAACCTTTTGCTTTGCAAGATCTTGACACCCGGTGAAGTTCTCGGGGAATTTGCATGTGCCGAACTCTACTGTGTATGCGCGTGCAAAGTTCGCTCCGCTTGTGGCTAACCTCTTCTTATCGTTCAGCTCCTACAATGCATTCACATTCTCCAGTAAGCTTTTATTGAAATTTTGAGCTTCACTACCACACATATGGCACAAATATATATAGGATCATGAATGTTTTTCTAACAAGCTCCACAGTGGAAGGGCCAAGGCCCGAAAGTCACACTGGTCAAACAATCCTATCCGTCCAATCAGAGAACTTTCAGAAGTACAGAAGAACTTGATCTGTGCTCATCTTTGATACTAACCATCCATTTTGATCAGATAGAGAAGTTCCTCTAATCAGCATGAAAATTTCATGCTAGCCCATGAAAAGTGGGGTTAACCTAATGGACAGTCCTGATCATCCTCGTCCATGTGTATAAACGATCACCGCACACGCTAAGAACGTTGGTGTGCCCAGGGTCTATTAAGTCAATGATGACAATGTTAACAATGATTATTGCGATCAATGCAATAGGATCAACAAACAGCAGACCTTGTTAGACTTGCTCTTCTCAAGATACTCTTCGATGACGCCGGCATTGGCGGATGAGGCTGTGGCCGTGGTAGTGAAAAGGGCTGCAGCCAGGCCAAGAAGTGCAGCTCTTCTTCCCTCGCTTCTTTCGCCTTCCTTTAAGCCAGAGGTTCTAGTCTTTTGGGCTCTGATCACTGGGAGTTTCGGATAAGATGCCGAAGCAAGTGGCACTGAGGCCAGCTTCCATCTTGCTTCGGAAGCGGGTGTGCTCGAGAGAGCGTAATTGCATGACAAGACACTTGAATTCATGGCTGCCATTGCCTCTCTATAGCGATTGAATTGAAGTTGGATCAAGTGCCAGTGCTAGACAGACTAAAAAGCAGATTGCTCAAGTGTTTGTAGTTTGTTTTTTTGTTGAAGGGTGTGGATGGAAGAGAAAGAGGAATGTGGTGAGAGTGTGGATAAGGTGAGATTGCCTCATGCCTATTGGCAGGATACATACTGTTCTTGTTCCACTGCCCCCCACAAGTAGTTTTGAGTGGTAGAGCTTTGATCATGGTTGGCCCCACACTAGCAAAATCTCCTTAGGAAGACAGGTATTTCGATCATAACAGAAATTTGAAATAGAGGGGCATGTACCAAGTGGTGTTCAACCTTTGCACGTGCCTATTGATCCACACCGACGAATCAATGAACCACCTGTTAGGATGAGCCATCCTGTAATAAAATCTGACTTGGATGCTTGATCAACGGCCACGCTTGAACGGTAATTGAAAATTGAGCGGCAATCCACAAAAGTCCATTTGTCAAATGGTCGAGATTAATACCGTATAATTGTAAATTTTGGGGGCTATCGCTCATTCAAGAGGTGGCCCATCAGTTGGCCATTCTGATCAATGCTATTGCTAACTAAAAGAAAAGCTTTTCGCCAAGCCTATGGACGTGTTTAAGACATCCTACCTGCATGCAGCCACGTGTTCCTGAGTGAAATATTCGTGTTGGATCCACACCGTCCATGTAGATATCCTGGCCCAAAAATCAGGCTAGTACAATCATCAGATGGACCACAGCTTGGAAAACAATGGACAGTTGAAAAAACTTGGCAAAGCTATTCTGAGCTGCTTACCTGTTTCTAAATTCTAACACAGTGGCCACCTGATGAACAGACAGTTGATTTTTGGGATGGGGCATGTACAGAGTCGGACCCATCTGATAGACCGGACCATTCAATCAGCAGACCACCCCTTGGATGAACCATAGCTCAAAAGACGCATCATCCATTTTTAGGAGGTCATCCATGAGGCCTGCTCTTAGTCGCTCAGATCGGGTTACAGTTTGCAATAAATCGGACTCGGTCCCAAGATGAGACTACCAGAACAGATCCATGAGCACATCCCAAGCCCAAGCCCACCCAATCTGACCCACTTGTAGAAAGATTGTGTTGGGGACTTCACCAGCTTACCTAACGGGTCACATTTTTTGTGACCTAAACCCAGTGCAAACCTGCTGAGCTCAACCCAAGTCCATCTTTTACCCAGGTCAAGTTGGTAGGCCCATGGGTCCTCCGAATATATTGACAACCTAGTTCGGATTGATCAACAGCTCTCATCACTCATCTCCACTTATAAATGACAACCATGATACAACTTATTAAATAGTATACTCAACAGACTGAATTTGGCAGGCCTATAAATGAATGAGAGATCCCCACCGGGTGCTTCAGGGGTCCCACGAACAATTGAGTTTCAATACAATCTCTCCACCGCAGCTGGGCAGATGGGGGTTCATGTATGGTGGAGATCATCTGATTTGGTGTGAAACGAAAGGTGTGAAGTCCAGTTGTTTAACCCTTCTACACGATTACAGCTGAAATTGACGCAAATGAGAAATGCTACGGCCATTTGCACAGGGATAAGCAATTCTCAGCACACCTGCCAACATGAAGACAGCGCGATCCAAACCATTCATAAGGCAGGTGCAACTATGAACGGGACTTGGGCCCAAAATTATTGGTGATCCACAAATCACCGGGGGCCACGTGTACATTGAATGAACAGTGTTGATTACCCTATTCTCCAGCCCATGTGATGAGTGGACCCCATGGCATAATCTCTATTGGCCCCACCTGATGAAAAACCTGGATGTCAAACAGACACATGGCCGCGAACCAATCTAGCATTGGTGAATGCAAATAGGGATAAACCCGCTGCCCATTAGTATATGAGAAACAGACCTAATGTGCCATGCGTATAGAAACCTTTCCATTCACCTAGTTACAGTTGGATCCACATCAGCCATCTGTATAGAAACCTTGCCATTCGCCTACTTACAGTTGGATCCACTAGCATATCCACATCAGCCATCTGGACCGTGCATGTGTCCAATGTACTCTTATTCTTATGCACGTCATCGAATATCCATGACTGGACTATATATTCTATGAACAATCTTACCCATCCGTCTTTTCATGACATTGGATGGACAGCTTGGATCATTTAATTGCTATGGTTTGTAACAGCAGCGTATAAAGAAAGAGTGAGTCAAGACAAATAGATGGCCAGATTGGTGCTACGGATTGTCCACGTATCCAAATGCAACTAGGTGCATGGGAAGGTCTCTATAAAACTTAGTCGGCGGATCCTCATAGTAAGAAAGCAAATGCACAATCAATCCCCATTTTCCTGTTTTCCTATACCTACTATGTTTAAGAAAGATTATTCACAACGAAGGTTTAATGTCGTGGTGCCATATCATTCACCATCAATACAGACACTACATTGTGACGTATTTAACTTGTGTGAGGCAGTTATGGGCCAATACAGCCATATCATTAATGAGCAATACAAGTACATATCGGGCAATACATAGTGGTTTCAGACTGATGTTTTAAACCTCATTCATAACCATTAACCGATATTTAGGGCCTGTTTGTTTCGCTGATTTTCCTGGTAATGTAAAGAAAATGTGTCATTATTACAATTTTACTACTGTCAAACCAAACATGAGAATGGTCGATCAAATACATCTGCATTTAGGAGATAAGAGATTTGTGCTCAATGCACTTTTTCATACAACTACTGAAAATTACAAATCCAAACAGTGATATTGTATTTTGAGGATGATTTGACATTGAACTAATGAAAAAATGTCATCATTACAATTTTAATACGGACCAACCCAACAAGGGAAACGGTGGTCAAATGCAAATGTTTTCAGGAGACAGGTAAAGTATTTTGTCATCATTGCACATTTCCTTTACATTACTGTGGTAATTGATGAAACAGATAAGCATTTTTCAACTCCATTCTTTTATTGGCATTCAACTCAATTCTTTCTACCAACACAGACAAATATGGGCAACAAATATTTCAAGAAATTAAAATTTAACATCATGTCTTTCGACTGGTCTCATACATTATTAGACTCCTCAGAAATACTGAACTGTAACATGAAATGTGACTTCGAGATGAGCAATTATAGGAATGTAAGAAAAACAGTAGTGTCAAAATTGCCTTCAGAAGACATGCAGCCCATCTCCACATTTTAACATTTCCTTTCCTTTTCCCTTTTCTTGGCAAAATTGTGCATAACATGCAAAGCCAATTTTACCATGTCGCCAAGCAGCCAAACGCGCACATTGAGCACAAGGTGCGCTACACAAAGTAGTGTTATATCCACCAAAGTATACGAGAAGATGAATGCAATATCTTTGCATGAGACATCTACCTTATAGACCCACCAGATATGGATGAGACCTTGCAAACACCTGCTGAAGTAGTGAAGGGCACATCTTTGTAACAGGCCACCAGCTCCGCATTAGTGTGTAGATCGGTTTGCACCGTCTCCCAAACCTTCTTCTTGGGGTTGAGCACATCATCTGGCTCCCCAGGAAACCCTGGAATCATTACTCTCTCTCCAACAGGAGCAAACTCAGGTGGATCCACCAACTCCACCTGAAATCCCATGTCCATAATCAATCATCACAGTTCTTCTCAAATCCATCTATATGACAATCTGATTGTATTCATAAGACTCAAAATTTACTAAAATATTATAATAATAGGCAACCACTATGAGAAGGGTTTTTCTTTCTTTCTTTCTTTCTTCTTGTTTTTTTTATTTTTTATTTTTATTTTTTGTATTTTTTTCAAAGCAACAGTTCTCAACTGTATTTTGACATCGATGGGCATGTTTCCACTCCATTTGCACCCATCAACAACAACAGAGGATTGAGTGTGTCTTAAAAGGGTGGACCTTGTGTTCACAAGGGCAGGAGAGGGATGTTAAAAGAGCACTACGGGCTTGCACCTTCTAACCACTGTGAGAAAGGTCCCCAAGATTAAGAGAATCTCACGATATTTTTGCAAATTATTAGCTGAACAATATTATTGTGTTAATATCACAGGAACTTCAAAAAAAATCAGTATTAAATTTTCCACAATTTTTTTTTGTGATATCATCGCTATTTTTTGTGACTTCATTGCAAATTGTTTTTTGATATTTTCTAATTGTCATTTTAAGCATGATTTTCCCAATAACACCCTGAGAAAACCCTCAAAATATGAAGATGTCCCGAGAAATTCCCAAACCAAGAAATTTCCAGGGACAAGATTTGTCACCAAGCTTGTAACAGAACATATTCATCTCTGAGCTGATTCTCATGGAGATTATGTCTTGATCAAATTAAAAATATGTTTTGATCAAGGAGGAGATTGGATTTTCAGTAGGAGATGGAAAAACGATAAGATTCTAAGAGGATGTATGGACTGGCAAGAGGAAGCTAAAAGAAGAAGACTTTCCGAGCTCAGCTAGGCTTTTCCCCAGAAGCGAACATTCCTATAGCGTGGTGCTTTTCTTAGTCGGTCAACCTCGTGGTTTAGACCCCTCCATGTAGCAGGAATCTGACAGATGAAGAAGTAGGTGAATTCTTGAGGTTGATGGAGCGCCTTCAGGACTTCCATCCTTTGGTGGGAGAGAGATTACATGTTATGGAATGAGAGCTCGGGTTGCTTTTCTGCCTTGCAAGGTATATGTGAGGAACTAAACGTATAGCAACCCCTATCGACAGAATATATAAAGAGATTGGGAGGTTTTGATAATTTTCACCACCACATATATATATATATATATATATGGTACTATGAGGTCAACCTCATGGGAAGCTCCTTATATATTCAACACACATCATGGTGGGGCCTGCAGAGCTCGACCTCATGGGAGCTTCCCATGAGGTCGACCTCATAGTACCATATATATATATATATATATATATATATATATATATATATATATATATATATAGGGAAATGGTACTATGAGGTCGAGCTGTGTGGGCCCTGCCATGATGTGTGTCGAACATCAAAACCGTGTATTTGATGGGTCCCCTTTAGGTTTGGGGATATCCCAAAAATCATCCGTATACATAGCTCAGGTGGGCCATACCATCCAAAACCATGTGAAGACATGCCTAAAACATCTAAAAGCACTTGGTGGGGCCCACCTGAGTTTTGGATGCAGCTGAAACTTGTACTGACCCCTCATCCAAGTGGGACACGCACAATGGATGGGCTGGATTTGTGAACCACATCTCGTTGGCCCCAATAAACGATCATGAAGGTTTTAATGGGTGGGTAGCCGCTCTCAACTGTTGTATGTGGCGTGGCCCACCTAAGTTATGGATTTACCTGATTTTTAAGACCTTGTCACACCATAGAATGATACCTCTGACAGATGGGGCAGATGTTCGACACCATCACAGCGGGACCCACACACTCGACCTCATGGGAACTTCCCATGAGGTCGACCTTATCGTAACCATTTCCCATATATATTATATTATATATATATATATAATTATAATATTAATATTATATATATAGATATAAATATATTATATATATATATAGGATGAAACCCATGAAGCTGGTGTGGTCGTCCCAACTCGTGTGTTCCAATTGATACTAAAGTGACTGCGTTCCAAGTGGGATTCCTGCCCAAATAGGTGGTGCCACTCCACTGTACCAATTGGAACAAAATCCTTTCTCTTTCGAATTAAAAGCAATTCGTTTTGATAAATGAAAATTTATGAGTTGGTTTGAATACTGGAAATCAATATCTAGACTCAGCTTGATTGATAAACATGCCTTCTATTTCTACTGTTGCCACGAGTGCATTGCCAAAGTAGAAAATGGAGGGTATTTCTATCAATCGCTGCGGGTACAAGTATTGTCTACCTACACTACATTAGTAAACCAAGAAAAGATCCAAAAGCTCGAAGGTTCTCTTTCGTTGCTTACCTTTGTGTGGTCGTCATTAGAAGCAGCCAACACCATTGCCTGTGATTTTATCCCACGCATGGTAGCTGGTTTCAGATTGCAAAGAACACAAACTTTCCGATTCTGACAATGGGTTATCCAACAGAAACATGGATGGTATCAAACAGCAGCACTTGTATATGTCCAAACTCAAAGAGACTTTTTTAACTGATTATCTGGCAAAGAAAACGAACCTGCATCTTTTCAAGAGGAATGTATTTGACAAGGCCACTAACAACAGTACGTGGTGACTGTTCACCCACATCAATCTCTTCCACATAAAGGGAATCAGCATCTGGATGCTTCTGAACTTTCGTAATGAGGACCTACACGAATATTGAGTCTTGAAACAGATATTTCCGCTTCAGCTGCCTTCGGTTTTCCTTCTGCTGCAGGCTTAGTTTGGCGTTGTTTCTTAACATTTCCATCTGCTTGAAATTAAAAATTACACAGGAACTTATTAAGACAAACTGAATGGTGTAACTATATCTCTATCATCTACACCAACAAACGCTTTTATGGAATCTATACCATGAAAAAGGAAATTAAATTAATGTACGAAATTCAAAATCAGTTTTGGAATCAAGATTGTGGTAGTCTATAATTTTAGCCTCATCGTTATCGAGGGGGATTCAGGCAGCATGATGAAATTGATAAAAGAGGGTCATATTCCTAGGATGATTGCTAATATTTTAGAGGAATCCTTAAGAGCTGAACAATCACGGTGTCTTTGATGGAGACATTAGAGGACCTACTCGGGTGTACCAGAGACGGAGGCGACCACCCACATCAGCGCAGCTCTCTTTGTAGATGGGAAACAAGTTCCAAATGGGGCCCACCGGGCCACTTTGAAGACCCCTCATATGCATTGGACATGCATCAGGAAGACCCCACATAGGGATGATGCATGTGGGCTGCTTAGGAGAGAGTTTCAGTCATAGGATTTTATTTTCTTGTCGATCCGACCGTTGAATCTTGTCAATTGGGCCAGATATGGGCCCCTTGGACTATGATCTTGCTTTATTTATGTTTTTTGTTATTTTTAGGATTTATTCGACGGTTGAGATTGATGGTAGATGTTTTAGTTTGCTTATTTTGGATGATGGGCCATGTCACTTAAGTGGTATTTTTGTAATTTTTGAAGAATTTTTAATACAAAAGCAAGGGGGGGAGGGCGTCCAACCCTATTGGAGCTTGAAAAAAAAAAAAGTCTTCCTTTGAAAAAAGGTGTTCTTCCTCTTCCTTTAGGGTTTGTGAGAAAACCCTCCCTTCCAATCGAATTGTGGAATGGTAGAACTTTGCTTAGTGGTGGATTCCTCCAAGGTGTTCCTTCCTCTTTCTCTTCTCCAACAAGGTACACCCTTTCTTCACTTTTCTTCTTCTTCATCCCTTACAACTCCTCTAAAGCATCAAAACCCAACCCAATCCATCTCCCTTCTCTTTCCCCTACCCATCCACACGTGAGCACGTGCGTCCGTACGGGTAGCCATGTGTGGGCCCCCTTATGGTATTTTTCCTTCCTTGAATTCCCTCCAAACCCTACTTATAAAGAAACCTTAATCCCTAACCTCTTAAAACCCTAGATCCCTCACTCCCAAAATCCCCAAACCTCAATCTCTAAACCCCAAAACCCCTAATGAAAATCTGATTTTTTTTTTTTTTTTAAATAAACTCAATCCCTAAATCTGATTTTATTGGTGTCATTGTTTTCTCACATGAATGTTGCACTACCCACGCTAGATTGGAAGTCCCTACTTCCAAGTGGGTCACCCTCGTAATACTTTATATCTTCATGCACCGTGTATGTGATAGCCTTGGCCCTTTGCGTTGCTAATCTGAATTTTCTGAATTTATTATGTGGATGTGTTTGATTTATATGTTAAATGCTGAAATTGATGCGTATTTGATCTCACATATTTAATCCTAGGATAGTTTCACTCATCCCAAATCAGTCTTTCTCTCATGTCCACCAGTCGGCTAATTCCTTGGCCTACAGACTGGCCAATGATGGAGGGCAGCAAGCCTCATTATGTATTGTAGACCACTGTCAAGCAATGTTGTAATAGTGTGGTACCCTTGCTGCTTTGCTTTAGTGGGGATTTCTCTCTTTTGCAGTTCTTTTCTTTTTCCCTTTTCAATAAAATCTCTCCATTCTTCTTCTTCTTCCAATAAAAAAAAAAAAAATCCACCGTTGCCAACAACCACATCAAACATTCGGGCAATGTGCTATTTCTTCCTCACAAATCTGGATCTTCCAATTGATAGACAACCACTTAAAGTGATTACCTAAGTATTCAAACAATCCAGACCAAAAAACCACAGCATTTGGATTAACTGTTCGATCAATCGATCAATCGCCTAACATTTGAAGGGTTAACAAGCATCCAAAAAATGTCCATTTTTAGGAAGTTTAGGAGTGTCTAATTGGTTTACATTTTGGACTAAGTCTTAGCCAGGAGGCAAGCTATACATTTGGACAATCCAGATCAATAAACACACCATCTGGTAAACATGAACATACTAGACCAATATGGTGGACATTAGAAAAACCCTAGTCAATAAAGGATTTTCATTTGAGAAGTATCGCATGACAATTTTCATAGCCACATAATACCTAGACAGCACTAGGGTAACTTATTTTATTCATCTGCTATGAAGAAAACGAAAACTTGCCAAAGTCAAATGAAAATGAAAATATGACTACCTGAGACTTTCGTTTTCTTTAGCTGCTCAGCAATCTTTTGTTCTTCAGCTGCTGCTTTCACAATCCTATCAGCTTGACTTCCAGCAAACTTCTCTCTCAAGAACTCCACAGTTTCATCTTTCTGTAGGAAAATGAGTTTCACCAGATGAATAAAGCATCACACCATTCGCAGCTAGCAGGTGAATGAAACACCAACATGTTGTAAGGAGGATAAAACAAAAGAAATGATAAAATACCAGTTCCTTAAACAAGGGTTCTGGTGTCCCTATTTTGTGGCCGGTAGGTACTATGTCCCAAGGTCTTCTTGCCCTGTCAACATCTCCTTTTTCATCGCACAATGATAGTTTTTCAGGAGGTAAATTAAGCTGCTTCAGTACCTTAAATACCATCAGGAAACAAAGAGAGCCTCAGAATGGCAGAACTTAAAACTTCATACAATACAACAGCATTAGCAGTTGAAAACTTGAAACATCTGGCTGCAAATTGAGTTTCTTGCTGACTGACAGAAGCATATACAGGGGCTCAGTTATATTACCTCAACAGAGAAGGATGGCATGAAGGGTTCTAACAAAGATGCAAGAAGAAACACAAGCCCAACTGAAGTCTTCATCACAATGGAACATGAAGTTGGATCTTCCTTATAAAGCTTCCAAAATTGGCTGTCCTATAAAATGAATTACAAGGGCAGTTATACTTGAGCACTGAAATAAATAGGCTTTCAAAATGGAAGGAGAACAAAATAATACTAGCTTACTTGTAGATATGCATTCCCTTCACTAGAAATGCTCATTGCAGTTTTGAGACCTTGTTTTAGCTTAACCTACATCATATTACCATACAAAAAAAAATTCCGTCTGAGTATTTGCATGATTCAGGCTTCATGTCCAGTTTAAAAAGCAAGGAAAAGCCTCACAAGCCAATGATGTGTTTAATCACCTTCTCCATGGCTTCTACATACTGCTCCATGCATTTGCCAACTTTCTCTGCTAACGTCTTAGTTAAGAGATGTGATTCGGCATCCGGAGCATCAGGAATGGTGAAATTGTATCCTGATCCTGCAAAGAAGGAGCAGGTTACCGATAAGAGCAGTATTCAGCCTATATGGCTTGGACACAGACATGATCAATGCGAGACGTGGATACAAGGAGGCTGACTTGGCGGTCCAGGGAAACTCTACCAGCATTTGCCGCCCATCAGGTTACACAGTAGTAACTAAAGATATCTGATTATATAGAAGTACCTCTAATTCTAAGGACACATTATATACAAGTGCATTCACAACAGAGTTACAATCATATTGCAAAAACAATTCCAAACAGCAAAGAGAAAAAGGAAGAAAACTATAGTTTTATCCTAATGACCATGTCCATGTATCTCCAAACAAGATGTTGTTTAAAAACTATTTCTCACCTAAGTAAACATGATATGCGCATGAAAAAACTTCTACTGGGGAAGGGTTTAGAACTGGAACTACTTCTCATTTTGAAGGGTTTTAATGGCGATACCAAATGGGTGGTAAATCAAGCCAGAAAGAAAGGGAATTATATTACTTCAATCAGAACCGGTAAGGACCACTTTCCAACACATTATAGGCTTTATAGCTAAAAGTGATAGAAATGAATGATAATTTGCACACGCGCCATCAAGTTGTTTACGGTTCATTAGATGGAGATGGTCAGAACTACTTAAGATTGTCATTCTATGATAACAGCAAGATGGAGTAAACATCAGAGAATAAGCAGAGCTCAGTGGAGGTTGGTTGGGTTTCACATGCTATATGATTGGAAAGCTTTCTTAATGAAACCTTGGCAACAAGTTTGAAGATCAATTTAAACAGAATGCAATTTTAAAGTTTAAACCATTATCCATAATAAAATCCTTTACATATGCATATACTTTTCTTTATGTGAATCTTTAGGATGAAAATGTCTTCAATAAAGTTTGTTATTATCAAGATATGTGTGCACATATGTGGGTGTGGATGTGGATGTGGATGGATGGATGGCTGTATTGATACCAATACCCTAACACAGCCACATTAATGATCAGCGTGCATCTTTATCGGGAGAGAAAAGGGTGCTACCTTTTTCACAGGATGATACCAACATGCTATTTTCCTTGTCAATTAGCTATCTTTGCCAATCCAAGTAAAATACATCTAGGACCCTTTGTTGTCTCTAAACACCCTTCTTCTCTGGAATGCCTCGAGTGAATCATTGAATTTCATGAATAAGCTATAGAGACCCAACCTGGGGTTCTTTCCTTGTTAATGTAAATAGTATGCAAGCTATATTAAAAGCAACAAAACCTTGATGCTCCAGTGGTCGAGAACATAAAGTACACAATAATGCTGCAGTTTTCATGCCAGTGGAAAATTCAGATTATCTGCCACTGGCTTCTACCATGAGAGGGGGCGAATTTCAAATGCAAGGTCCACTCAGAGACTGAAGCATTTCATTTTTTGTAGGAATATCAAAATTCATTAAATTAGATTTTGTAATAGCACTTGCATGTTCAAGAAACTGCAAATAATTCAAACTAACACATTTCTTTCAAACACAACTGGTCAACCTGTTGGTTTAGCAATGAAACTCAGGACCCGATTAACAAAATTGCCCAAGTTACTCAGCAACTCGCTGTTTAGTTTGGCCTGCAAGTCTGCCCACGTAAACAATGTGTCCGAAACCTGATTCACACATAACCAGTAAGCATTCGCCATCATTCCAATACATACAGCAACGCCAGCAAACAAGTAAAAGGTAAACCAAACTGTATAGTTCAGTGATAGAACTTGCCTCCGGCCTATTAGTCAGCAAGTAGTACCGCCATACTTCTGTCGGAATGTTTGTATCTTTTGCGTCATTGCCAAAAACTCCCACACCCTTACTCTTGGAGAACTTCCCTGCAGATATGATTCACAGCAGGATGCCAGAGGAAAAAAATCACTCAGGAGTCCAGAAAGTCAACAGGACTTCTTTTTTTTTTTTTGAAGATTAACGGAAATTTATTAAAGGCCTGCTAGCCGAAGCAACACAGGAAAAGAATACAAGAAAGCCGACAAGAAAGAAAAAAGCCACGGAAGAAACCTCCCGGCCAGCCCGCAAATCTACTATGTGGTTAAAACATTCAAACTTTAACACAGATCAGTCAATACTGAAAAGGGAAGATGACAGTCTTGACACTGCAACAACAGGACATAATTTCACCCTCTTTCAATAGTGAAAATCACTACATTAGTGCCAATACTGAGAACAATGATAGAATAGCTAAGCAGACCTGCTTCATAGTTCAGATATTCTGTAACACTGATAGTCTTCATCAACGTCCACTTTTCGCCAGTTCCAAGAAGGCTTGAAGGAAACATTACCTGAAATTAGAATATGGAGAAACTTTGAGCTATGTGACAAATACAATAGACAGAATTCCACATGGTTACCATAATCAATCAAAGAAACCTTATTTTGATATAGGAGTTGATTTGATGAAAATCCATTTGCAAAAGGTGAACATACATCATTTCTCTCAAAATAAGGCTTAATAAAGCATAATAAAATTCACTGGTACATACAGAGACCTATTCAATCCTAGAGCCTGTCCTATCTACATGCATGTGCAAGTGTGCTCATTAGTCCAAGGGCTATGACATGCATAAAGGGCTGACATCTCCTATAACCTTTAGAGCACTAGAGTTGAGTTTTTGTTATTTATTTTATTTTTTTACTGTCCAGACATGCTTTATGGGACAGAATGTTGGGCAGTTAAGGAGCAACATGTCCATAGGATGAGTGCAACTGAAATAACAATGTTGAGATGGATGAGTGGCAAGACAAGGATAGAATTAGAAATGAATGCGTTCAAGGGAAGTTAGAAGTAGCACCAATAGGTAACAAGATAAGGGAAAGTAGACTTAGATGGTTTGGTCATGTGCAACCAAGACCAAGAACTACGCCGGTTAGGAGGAGTCCAAACCAGTTGAAGGCTCTAAAAGGGCAATGGTAGAGATAGTAAGAAAAGACTATCTAACTGAAGTTATGGCCCTTGGGCCTTGATAGAGTGGAATGGTGGAAAAGGATTCATGCAACCGACTGCAATTAGCTGGGACAAGGCTTAGACAATGATGATGATTTTATTTTTTTGAATGAGGAAAAATTAATTAACCAAAATATAGGGGATACACTAATACAAGGAAAGGGTTAGGCCAATAACAAGTGATCCTCTTGTCACTTCATCAAACACAGAGATATCGGTCACCAACATGAAACTAGACACACCAACTAAATCAAAAGAAATACAGATCCAAATTTCTACCAATTAAATCAAAAGAAATACAGATCCAAATTTTCTACCAATTAAATCAAAAAGAAATACAGATCCAAATTTTCTAAGTGTGAGGTTTTTCTTAAGTATTGTAAGAAGTTTGATATCATCCAATCATCCAAATTTTCTAAGTGTGAATTTTCTCTTAAGTATTGTAAGAAGTTTGATATCAATAAGCTCTCTCTCTCTCTCTCTCTCTCTCTCTCTCTCTCTCTCTCTCTCTCTCTCTCTCAAATATTCTTATGGGCCTACTCTTGTCCATTTCTTTGCAATTCGGATGTCAAGAACCGGATTGCAGCATTTTGATATTAGAGCGCGTGATTGTTGGGAACTACCGACTCTACATCATCTCCTAATGGCTTTGGAAGGGGTGACACAAGAAGAGTTTGTGCAAGTAATCTAATTGATCCATGCACTCACAGAGCGGGTAGATCAATTCACATATGCAATAGGCTATCTCACCAATCAAGTGAGGGAGCTCCAGGCATATAAGGAAATTTGGAAACCGAAGTTTTAGCACGTGGACACATAGGAAAAGTCTCCATCAAGATCCTAACCAACAACGGGCAGCCCCAGCTTATGAAGAGACCAATGGTCAAATCCTTCGATTGCTTGAACATGACAAAGAACTCAAAATTGAAATTAAAATTCTAGAAACGATCAAAAGATCCACAGAGTTAAAGGAAAAGTTGACATCTGAAGTTAATCGATGCATTAACATTGGATATACACTTGAATTCACCAATGGATCAATTAATGGATCCACTGATGGTGGCAATCAAATTGATAGACATGCAAATATGCATCAACACTCAAATTGAAGCACCTTTGCAAAGGATGACTGTGGCACGAAAATAGGGCAAATGTTTTAGGATCCACAAAGAACTTTAAAGCTAAAACAAATGAGTTGGCATCCCACAATAATGCAAGCAAAAGAGAGATCATCTACAGTGGACTCCAACAATTGTCGTGTTGAGCTAACACTTAGGGTTGTACTACCAGCTTCCACCAAAGAAGAAGAAGATTCATCATAAAGGTAGTACAAGTTCAAAGGTTGAGAATAGTGTTCAACTCGAGGATGAGTTCTTTCATAGCCGAAGAGAATTAATGCAGGCCCACAGCTCACCTATGCCCACAACCAACCGCAAGGCCCAACATATGCTTATTTTGGACTATTTATTTATAGATTTTGGGCCTAAATATCAAGATTTACAATTTACTATTTGTGAAAAATATGGAAGCTGATTTAAAGATGTGATTGAAGATATGGAGAGATGCAATTGAAGATACAACGGCTAATTTGAAGATGTGATTGAAGATTTGGAGGACTATTTCCTAGATTTTTTTTACTATTATTAGGCCTTTACCATCTTAGGTATATTATCTTGATATGAAATCAATTTCTTAGTTGGGGAGATTCTCATTGAAGATTCATTTAAGGTCTATAGATGGGAGGGGAGTAGGAGGTAGGCATTCCAAATTTTCTATGTATGAGTTTTTTTCTCGAGTATTGTAAGATGTTTGATATCAACAAATTACTTCTCCACACGAAGATTGTGGCAGAAGATCTTAGTTTCATAGATCATATGTTCAAATCTTCACCTGACCAACCCTAGCAGAAGAGGGGAAGAAAATGAATGGCCGCCACCCAAAAGGAGTAGAAACGGTAGAAACTGTAGAAGGTGATGAGAAAGGGGAATGGAAAAAGATAGAAAGCAAGGGTCGAGTCGCAAAGAGAGAAGTTAGGAGAATCAGAGACATGTCCGGATACCCCACGTTGTTTGTGCAAGGGTTCCCAGAAGGATGGTTGCCGATCAACTTTTCAAGAGTCTTCGGTCATGCAGGTGCGGTGATGGACGTCGTATTGCCAAGGACGACGCATGGCGGTGCCACCCGGAGATTTGCGTTTGTGCGGATGAGTTCAGAAGATGAACTATGCAGGGCGGTGGAGATGATCCATGGGGAGAGCTTTGGGGGTATGAAACTCCTGGTTCAAAGGGCTAGATTCGGCCCGGAGCGTCAATTGAAGCCAGGGGGAGGTTAAAACATGGTTGGGAACTCGGGGACCAAGTAGAAGCCAGCCGACATTGATCGCTCGTCTTCGGCAAGAACGCATCCTCCAGGAAGACTAGTATCGCTTCTTTCAAAGAGGTGCTTGTAGGTTCGGGGCATTGCGAACAAGAGCTTTCTCAGGTTGTTGGCCACCTTGGGTCTAAGGAAGCAAAGGTGGTTAAAGGATCAGATAAGGAGAAAGAGGGGCACTCGAGTAAGATGGAGCCGGGGCATCTAGTAGAGAAGGAAGGGGAGGAGCCCAACTTGCGTTTTAGCCTTGAGATGATCTATCCTCAAAGAGACGGTGGTAATGGTGGCTGGAGAAGGTATGTCGATTTCTCAGGTGAGGTCGTGGATTTCTGATCACTGCAAGATTCCGCCGGAAAAGTACCACATCAAGCCAATAGGATTCAATGAGCTTTAGATCCAGCCTGTCCATAAATCCAATTTTGACCTCGCAGAGAGGGCAAGGGAGATAGATGCAGAAAGCCCGATATGCAGTATCACAAAGTGGGACGAGTTCTTAGCGTTCGGATCAGAAGACCAGTGGGTTCTCATCTGGGGTGTGCCATTGGAACTCTAGATTGAGGAGTTCTTCATAGCCGCAACCTCTAGTTTGGGAATGCTCCTGGAAATCGACCCTAAAACGAAGATGGGAGAAGAGATGGGGACTATTAGAGCTCAGATAAGGAGGAGGGACGTTGCCCTGCTGCCATTCATCACGGTAGTTGCTGGAGAGAAGAGGTGTTTCCTACCCGTTCAGAAAGAAGAAAAGAGCCGCCCTCTTCCTCGATGGGGAGACATCTGGAGAGCTAGGGAGAAGAAGGCGGTGGTCCCAGCATCCCAGGAAGCCATGGCTGAGGTCGTTGGTGCTTCCGTTCCATCCTCCACTGGAGCATCGGAAGGTAGATCGTTCATGTGGAATGTTTCCACTGGCAAGTCAGAAGGAGGTGATAGTAGAGGGGAAGGTTGTGAGGCACGTGGCAAGGTCATGGTGGAGGGAGGCACGAGAATCGATAAGGTAACCGGTTCTGAGATGGGAGGTGTTACATGAATAGCTGCGATGAACCCACGTTCGATCCGCTCCCCTGTAGGCATTAATGGGGCTGGCAGCGTCTCGTCGTTCGAAAAGGGAAGGACACGTGGCAAGCATTAAGAGTGTCAGGAGCTCGGGACGGTACTTCCCACTCGATTGAGTGCCACAACTTGGGTATGGCTGCTTCGAAGGATCCGACTCTAGGACAGGTGAATCTTGTCCATTCCTTTCGAGTGGAGGGATGCCCGGTCCAGACTCCCGAGCCTGCTATCGATTCCAATCGACACTAGCGAGCTAGGGTTGGAGGCAAAGGCTGTGCGGGGGCTACGTGGACTCTCATGGTCAGGAGCCTATCATCTTTGGAGACGAGTGTCCTATTGTAGCAGGCGTACAAATCAACGAGTTTCATATCAACGATTTTACACTCTTCCCAGTTAACACCGGCGATGGTGATGGCTCATCGAAAGACGAAGACGCATTATCTTGGAGATCGAGTATCGATGCTACTTCTGAATGCCTATCCCCTATTTCATCCAAAAGTAGAGATAAACCTCTAGATCATGCTCTTATTTCCTTATTCCAAGACAATCTAGGAGATGAAATTATAGAGGGCAGAGCCACTTTAGACCAGGATGGGAAGCAATTCGGATACAAAGCATGGTAAACAGGGTAGAACAGTCATAAGTAAAGAACAGAGGGAGATGTTGATTCAGATGCTTCAGAAGAAGAAATGGATAAGGTACACCATGGGCCATGTAGGAAGATCGATCAGCCTATCCTTCGGGGATAATCCAGAAGATTATGTTGCCCTCTTTCAGTGCGTGGAGGCTAGAGGTTGACCATTGATGGGATCAAGATCGCCCAAGAAGTCTCTTTGCTCCGTGGGTAACAATAGAGAATTACAGAACCTTCTAGCGAATCCTGATAGGTGCGAAGGGACAAAGGGGGAGAGTATCTCACAGGGAAGGCGGAGAAAATATGTTACCAAATGAAAATTCTATCGTGGAACATTAGGGGGTGGGATCTAAGCATAAGAGATGGCTCATCATGGATGTCTGCAATCGCAGCAGGGCAGAGGTGATCTTCTTTCAAGAAACGAAAGTTCAAAACTTCAATAACATGCTTCTTAAATCTCTATGGAAAGCCAGCGATGCTAAGTGGGTCACTCTGGACCCATTTGACAGCTCGAGAGGGATCCTAATAGCATGGAAATCCTTAGTCTGGAATCTGGTGGATACGTGGAAAGGAATCTTCTCTCTCATAGTTATCTTGAAAGAGGTATCCTCCGATTCTAGCTGTCTGTTTTCCTTTGTTTATGGCCCATTGCTAATAACAGAAGAGGCGATTGCGGGGAGGAACTCGCTGCCAACAGAAACAAATTCAACAACCCGAGTTGTGTCGAGGGCGACTTCAATATCATGCGATACACCGAAGAGAGATCAAATGGAGGTAGGGTCACGACAGCCATGCGCTCTTTCTCTAATTGGATCGAGAGCCAGAACTGATCGATCTCCCACTCTCGAAATCCAAATCCACCTGGTCAAATGGGAGGTTGAGTCCTACTATGTCAAGGCTGGACAGATTTCTGGTGTCCACAGAATAGATCGAGAAGTTTCCTCTTGTGGTGCAGAGTGTTCTTTCGAAGACTACGTCAGACCACAGTCTAATTATGCTAGATACTGTTGAAGAGAATTGGGACCCAAAACCATTCAAATTTGAAATGTCTTGGTTGAAGATCGAAGGTTTTTCAGATTTAATCAAAGAATGGTGGAAGGATCTAGGTGTTGAAGGTTTTGCCGGTTTCAAGCTCTGTCAAAAGTTGAGGCTTCTCAAAGAAAAGATAAAGAATTGGAAGAAGTCTGTGCTGGCCGTGAGGGAGAGAGAGAGAGTCGATATCCTCGCCAAGCTTCAATCGTTGGATGGGAAATCGAAGGGAGACCAGTTGACTCGAGAGGACCTAGCCACGAGGGTCCAACTGATTCAAGAATATTCGATTAGAGTTATGGAAGATGAGATAAAATGGAAACAAAGAGCCAAGAGCAAATGGATCAAAGAAGGCGACAAAAACACAAAGTTCTTCCATAGTCTGGCGAGCGCTCGAGCCAGATTGAACAAGATCACTAGTATAGTGGAGGATAGGGGACCGCATAACGGATAAACATATCATATCCGCGAAGGTTGTCTCTTATTTCACCAACCTTCTCACTGGGGAAGAAAGGGATAGGCCTAAACTCGACCTCTTTCAGTTTGATTGCTTATCCAGCGAGGAAGCTACCAATTTAGAAGGGCCTTTTTCCATGGAGGAAGTGAAGAGAGCAGTGGACGAAATGGAAGGCAATAAGGCTCCTGGGCCGGACAGATTTCCGATAGCGTTTTTTGAAGCTTTCTGGGAAATGCTGAAAACGGATGTTATGGATTTCATGTGTGAATTTCACGATAGAGGTCGTCTGTCTAAAGACCTTGGGGCGTCCTTTATTGTGCTTCTTCCGAAGATTTTCGGTGCGGAATCGTTAAAGGATTTCAGGCCGATCGGCTTAAAAGGTGGCCCCTATAAGATTTTGGCAAGAGTTTTGGCGACGCGGCTAAAACGTGTGTTAGGGAAGATCATAGCTGAAAATCAAAGTGCGTTTGTTCCGGGTAGACAAATTATTGATAGCGCGCTCATTGCTCACAAATGTCTAGATTTGAGACACAAATCGAAAAGAAAAGGCATCCTATGCAAGCTGGATTTAGAGAAGGCGTATGATCACATAGATTGGGGATTTCTTCAATATATGCTTGAGCGGATGGGGTTTGGAGAAAAATGGAGAAAGTGGATAGGCGAATGCGTGGGGTCAGCGTTCTTTTCGATCCTCATTAACGAGTCCCCTAAAGGCTTTTTCAAAAGCACGAGGGGGTTGAGGCAAAGTGACCCTCTGTCTCCCTTCCTTTTCATTATTATAGGGGAGGCCCTGTCAAGAATAGGTGAGCAGAGGTACATGAACAAGGCTTAATAGAAGGATTTATGGTGAACAGGGATGGATAAGGCTATATCCCGCATTCAGTTCGCAGACGACACTCTTCTTTTCAGTGATGCTGAACCAGAAAAAGTTTACAATCTGAGAACAATTGTTCGATGTTTCGAAGTTGTGTCGGGCCTTAAGGTCAATATGGCGAAGAGCAAGATCATTGGGGTTAATATGGAAGAGGGAGAGGTGCAGGAGATGGCAGAAGCATTCGGTTGTGATGTGGGATCTCTTCCGTCTTCATTCATGGGCCTCCCTCTTTGCATCGGAAAGGCGCCGAAGAGTATGTAGGATAAGGTTATCGAAAGGTTCGAGAAGTACATTAGCAAGATAGAAGTGCAGATACCTCTCGTTGGGTGGACGAATCACTCTTATAAAGGCAGCCCTTTCAAATCTTCCTCTATATTTCATGTCTATGTTCAACTGTCCAGCGTCAACTTTGGCAACCCTAGAGAAACTAAGGCACGATTTCTTATGGCATGGAATGGAAACAAGAGAAAAATCCACTTAGTGGATTGGAAAGAGGTATGTAAGCAGGCTAATCAAGGGGGGGCAAGCATAAAAGATCTCAAGAATATGAACAGGGCCTTACTAGGCAAATGGATTTGGAGATTGGTTGTAGAGGACGGAGTAGTTGTGGAACAGGCTGATCGAAACTAAGTATGGCTGCTCGGAGGGGGGATGATGGTCTAAAGATTCTACCGTTTATAGAACTTCTGCCCTATGGAAAGATGTTTTATCCATCAAAACAGAGGTCATGAAAGGCGATTTCCTTCTCCATAGGAAACGGCGAGTGAGTTCGATTTTGGGAGGACGTTTGGGCGGGAAACACTCCTCTAAAAGAAGACTTCCAACACATATATCGGCTTGCTCCCAATAGGAGTATCTTCGTAGCTAAATGCTATTCAGTTAATGGCGAAGACGTGGTTTGGGAACCCCCTTGTACGAGATTTCTTCGAGACGAGGAGGTTGGTGAGTATGCCGCCCTTCTTCACCACATCCACTTCTTTAGGCCAGTCGTTTCCACAAGGGATAATCTTTCTTGGAAGTTTGACAAGTCCAGCTCTTTTCTATGAAGTCCTTTTATGATTTCTTAAGGGCGACTCGATAACAAACGAGGTAAAGACGACGCATGTTTGGAAGTATAAAGTTCTGCCCAAGATAAAGGTATTCAGATGGTTCGTTGGAAAGAAGAAGGTTCTCACGATGGATAATCTGCGTAAAAGGGGAATGTGCATCACGAATATTTGTCTTTGCTGCATAAGAGATGAGGAGATAGTGGACCATCTCCTCGTTCAGTGCTCTCTCATTCAAGGAATATGGTCAGATATTCTTAGCTGATTCCGAGTTGCATGGGCGTTCCCCTCTGATGCGAGTGATCTTCTAAGGGCTTGGCATGGAGTGAGCCTTGGAACGAATATGACAAAAATGTGGAGAATGTCTCTCATGGCTGTCTGGTGGGGGATTTGGGAGGAAAGGAATAACAAATGTTTCCGTGCGATCAGCAAGGCGGTGGAGGATCTCTCCCTTAGAATCAGAGTGTTTATTATAAAGTGGGCTTCCAATGATGATAGTTTGAAGGGGTGTAATTTGCAGTTTCTTGGAGCTTAGTCAAGTCACCTTCTCGGTGAGCCTTTTTGTAGCTTTTCTGCTTTTCCTTAATAAACTTGCATTATCTTCCAAAAAAAAAAAAAGTAGTTTCTCCCTCTCTACTCAAATATTCTTGTGGGTGTACTCTTATCCATTTCTTTATGATTTAAGTGTCAAGATCTCATTGACTCAATAACTGAGTTGCACCAAAAGGAGACTCTGTCCCCATCCCTCTTTGTGATAGTGGCATAAGATCTTAATAGAATGATTCATTTTTTTTGTTTTGCATGTGTGTGTGTGTGGTGAGGGGGCAGGGTTGCATGGGTTGATAAGCGAATTCAAGGTTGGGCGAGAGATTACGTATCACTTAAATATGGGGTAAGTTGACAATCTAAGGAAAGCTCTCTGATGCTTAAGGTTGAGTCTCGGCTAAAAATTAATATTCATAATATCGAGCTCTTGGGTACTTGAATGAATGACAAAGGCGTGAAGTCTTTAGCCTTGGGTTCAGTTGCAAAGTGGGGAGCCTTCCATCCATATACCCTGGGCCTCCCTTTGTGCATTGACAAGCTGGCAGGCACTTATGGCATGTGATGGTGGAAAGAATTGAATAGAAATTGTCTGAGTGGAAAAGTAGACATCTTTTGTTAGGTGGGAAGACTTATGCTCATCAAAGCTTTAGAAAATTGGACCCTGACCCATAGAAATTGGGTCGGGTCCACCTCTTGGGTGAAAGATCTTTGTAATTAGGTGTCACTTCCCACTTTGAATCCCTACATTGGACTCCACTCTCACTCCCGCTTCCTACCAATTTATACTTGTTTATATTTTGAAAGAGACGCTTCCCTGCTTCCGATCCCGAATTTGTTGCCACTTCACTTTCATGCTTCGTGCAACTATAGTCCACCTACTCAATCTCATTTATCCAACAAAAAACATCACAGTATAGTTTCACAAAGTAATCGTGTAATCTTAAAGGCATCAGGAGGAGCAAATTGCAGCAGCTGCAAGCATTCTTAGTTACCGTATGGAATGGCACATTATCTTTGCCCATAAACTGATATAACTCCACATTTTCTGGATTCTTCCACCACTTCTCCCAATCAGGGGTATAGCATGCAGTGATTGAGATATACCCAATTGGCGCATCAAACCATACATAAAAAACCTGAACATGACAATAACTTTTTTTCAGATGCATGCAATAAATTCATGAAATGCTACTATAAGTTGAGAAGTGGTATAACATATTTTTATAAAAAAAGACAGATAACACAGTTCTCATCACAAGAAGGAATAGAATTACAGTAAAAGAATCATGGAATAAACGTATGAGTTACATAATTGAAACAGACTTACTAGACCTTGTCTTTAAACTTATCATGCGGAACAGGAACGCCCCACTTAAGATCCCTAGTGATACATCGGGGTTTCAAACCTTCCTTCAACCAAGCATGTGTTGCTTGGATAGCATTTTGACTCCAGGATCCAGCCACTGACATATCATTGATATAATCTTCCAATTTATCCTTCAACAATGGGAGCTCTAGAAACAAGTGATTTGTATCACGAATACGTGGAGTGTTCCGACATACCTACAAGCAAAAGAAGATCAAATTTGAAATGGCACATATAGAAAGGAGAAGTGGATGGTCTTGAAAACCTCTAGAACACCATATTTATTTATTTAATTTTATAAGTAGCACAAAGTTAAGGAGAAATGTAAGGTCTTGAACATTTGAATCATGGAATTTTAATCAAACCATCTCTAAAGTAGGAAAAAAAAAATAGAAAGGAGATATGTGTGGTTTTGAACACCTCCAAAACACCAAATTTAAATCATACCATCGAAATAGGTTGACAGCAGTGAAGTGAACAAACAAAGCAAAGTAGGACAAGGACCTCCTAAGAAGAAATGATGTACCTTGCACTTGGGATCCTTTAGTTCAGTTGGATTCAACAACTTTCCACATTTTTCACACTGGTCCCCTCGTGCAGAATCGTAGTTGCAATCTTTCGTGGGGCATGTGCCCTCCACAAGACGGTCAGCTAAGAAGCGGTTGCATGTATCACAGTAAAGCTGCGCAGTTGAAAGCCAAGATAAACAGAAGAGGCAGTATTGTACTTGGTGAAGAAAACCAATCTAAATGCAAGTCAATGATGGAACAGGTCCCTTGAAAAGCAAAATCATAAGCACCTTTACCAACGCAAAAAGATCAGACAGCATCTAGAGAGAACAAAGAAAAAACATACCTGTTGCATTGTGTTTTCAGAAAGCCAATTGTTCTCCATCAGCTTCTTGAATATTGCTTGGCAAACTTCAGTCTGCTGGGGACTTGATGTCCGCCCGAACTCATCAAAACTTATATCAAACCAATCATAGACCTCCTTGTGTATTGCATGGTATCTACATAAGAAGGACAGCTAGGTTGAGACAGTGGCATGGATATGGATTTCATTTCCAAAATCATTCAAGTGATATGAGCAACAAGAACAAGTCAAGTTGGGGAATGGAAAATGTCAACACCAGCAATAATACAAAAAGAGACAGCAGAAAAGAGGAAAGGTAGGAAATGCACGATTCTCGCCCTGAAATAGGGATGGGCCAGCATATTGGAAAGGTGGGCCCACTTTCAGTGATCAGAACCATTCATCTGGTGAACATAAATAGGAAATGCTCCCATAAAAAATAAAAACACTACCCATCAGTCAATCGTAGCCATTCAATTTTCGCCTGCAAATGGATGGCGAAAAATAAAATGTAGGCAACAGTCCACATTCAGTGAGAGTATGTTCATTATCCATATTGCTAGGAATATTCGTTGGAGGAATAATTCCAAAACTAAACAGATTTTCAAGAAAACAAGATTTTAGTGAGAGGAAACTAAACAGATTTTTAGCTACCATCGTAAAGTACAACTGACCATCTCAGATCAAGAAATTCCAAAACTAAGCAGATTTTCAAGAAAACACAACAAATTAGAATTTAAGAGGACGGAATTGAAGGCTGACTTATCGCAGATCTGCTTAGGGGTGCAGTTCTCTTCCATGGCTTTCGTCTCGGTCGCCGTCCCGTACTCATCCGTCCCACACATGTATATTGTGTTGTAGCCACGAAGACGACAGTAGCGAGCAAACACATCTGCACTCAAAACACCTGAACACACACACAGAGAGCGAGAGTTCGTGTTCAGAGATTTCTGCAGGCATGTAATCTTCGGTTACAAAATGAGATAAGGAGAGAGAGATACATCCGATGATGTTGCCAAGATGAGGGACGTTGTTCACGTAGGGCAAGGCGCTGGTAATCAAGATGTTCCTTTGGCCAGGGATCGGAACCTTCTGATCTTTACCCTTCGATGGTGGGACATCTCCCATGGTTTCTCTTTTCTAGGGTTAGGGTTTATCCTTCCACCGTATAGAGAGAGAGGAGGAGGAGAAGTCAAGAAGATAACTGCAGAGCGCACAAATGCGAGTGTTATGTCTCTTGCTTTGGCAAATGGAAAGAGAGCTTCGTTGGTTACGTCTTAGGGCACAGATGACGAAACTACCCATACCTAGCTTCTAGTTAGTGTGGTGTAACTGGGTTGGCCCGGCCCGAGTCAAGCTTGCTTTGGGCCGGGTTTGGGCTTTCCTTGCCCAGCTCAAGCCCGACTCTTTTCATCTCATGGGGTAGTCGTAGGGCTGGTCATGAGCCGAGTCAGCTCGAGAAGCTCGCTCGACTCGGCTCGACAAAACTCGCCTCAACTCCCGTCGACTCAGTAAGGCGAGTCAATCCAATCCTAAATTTAGAAGCTCGAGTTAAGATCGAGTCAAGCTCGAGCACCCAGTCCCTCGACTCGGCTCGGCTCGAAGCTCGCCTCGAATCAGCTCGACTCGACTCGTAGCTCGACTCGCTCGATTTACTGCCTATATATAGGTAGTTAAAAAAAAAAAAAAAAAAATCCAACATTACACCTCTCTTCCCTCTCTTTTCCAAAACCCTACCTTCCCTCTCTTTTCCAAAACCCTACCTTCCCTCTTCCCTCTCTTTTCCAAAATCGTCGCAAGTCCTGCACCTCTCTTTCCCTCTCCCAGATCTTCTCTCTCATACTAGTCCGACTAGCCAGCGAAGGGGAATCGTCCGCACCTCTCTAACTCTCCTCCTCTTTCTCTTATTTTCCTTCCTTTGAACAAGCACAAGCACAAGGTAATGCTCGGATGCTTCTTTCCCCCGTAGCGCTGGGATGTTAGGTGGGGTCCACCATAATATTTATTAGAAATCTAACCCGTCCATACGTTTTGCAAGATCATTTAAGGATGTGCGACAAAAAATAAGGTGGATCCAAAACTCAAGTGGGCCGCATGAGAGGAAAAATGGTAAAATGAGTTTTCTACCGTTGAAACTTTCCTGGGCTCCACCTTTATGTTTATACCCCATCCAAACCGTTTAGAAGGTCATTACCACTAAGATGAAGTAAAAGAATAAAGAAAAAAAGTTTGATTGAAAAAGTTTGTGGCCACACGAATGTTTAAACGGTGGTTACTGAATACCCATTGTTTCCTCTCGTGAGGCCCACTTGAGTCTTAGATACACTTGATGTTTTGCCGCATCTCCTAAAATAATCTCGCAAAACATATAAACGGTGTAGATTTCTCAGAAGCATCACGGTGGGCCCCACCTTGCATCCCAGCGCAGGAACGGAAGCGGATTGGCTGGTGCACCCTACACCAGCTATGTTGTGGGTTACAGAGCAGATTAGGTGAGACACTGGCCTCACGCAAGACGGTGCAGCCCTCACAGTGGGGTTACAGTGGAGCCCACCTTGATGTATGTATTATGTATCCATTCCGTTCATCCGTTTTCCCATATCATTCTAGGGCATTATCCAGAAAATTAATCAGAACCAATTATCAGGTGGACCATACCATAAGAAACAGTAGTGGTTGACCATCCTACCATTAAAAACCTCTTAGGGGAAAAAATTAATGTTTCCGTAGTGTTTGTTTACCATCTGATCTGTTGATAAGGTCACATAAGCCTGAATGAAGGGAAAAAACAAATATCGGCTTGATCCAAAACTTTTGAGTCTCATTAATGGTAAATAAAGACTGTTTCTTATGGTATGGTCCACTGGATGATTAGATCTGCTTCATTTTTGGCAAAATTCCCTAAAATGATATGGGAAAATGGATGGATGGTGTGGATATAGGATACATACATCAACATGGGCCCCACGATAATTCACGGTAAGGGCCGCACCGTCTTGCGTGAGGTCGGGATCGCACCTAATCCGCCCTCGGGTTACAGTGGGTACCGTGTCAAACTCTTACGTACTTGAGCACGATGAACGTAAAAACTGTGGACCACCCCACAATAGGGTATTTCATACATCTACACCGTCCATCCATTTGAAGAGATGATTTTAGCTTATGACCCAAAAAATGAGTCATATCCAGATCTCAAGTGGACCACACCACAAAAATGATTATAACCGTCAAAAGCATACTAGGCCCCACCATGATGTTTATTTTCCTTCCAAACTGTCAATAAGGTCACATGGACCTGGATGAAGGGTTTTACAAATATCAGATCGATCCAAAACTTCTGTAACTCCCGAGAAGATTTCAATGGTAGACGTTCAATCTCCCACTTCTTTCTGTAGTGTGGTCCACTTAATCTTTGGATCCTTCTTATTTTTAAGATCAAGCCTTATAACTATGTCAACAAATGGATGGACGGTTTGGATATAACACGCACATCAAAGTGGGGCCCACAGAACTTGGTGACGTCAATGCACCAAGTGGCTTCTCGCATAAGCTACCTCAATCTCCTCCATCTGTCCACTCACTCCTGTCACATGCATGATACACCTACTACCTACACATGTACTTCCTCTAGTGTAGGGCTGCTCCCGTACACTCACACAATGACGCCACACCTGTCGTTCACCCACCTGCCACGATGGCTATTGAAGTGACGTCACCAACTTCTGTGGCCCCCGCTGTGATGTATGTGTTATATCCACACCATCCATCTAGTTGGAGAGATCATTTTAGGGCATGAGCCAAATGATAAGTCAGATCCAAAGCTCAAGTGGATCTCACCGAAGAAAACAGTGGGGATTGATCTCCTTCCATTAAAAACTTCTTGGGGCCACAGAAGTTTACAATCAAGCTGATATTTTTGTTTTCACTTCTTCCATGTCTGTGTGAACTTATGAACAGGTTAGATCTCAAACAAACATCATGGTGGGCCCTAGGAAGGTTTCAACGGTTGTGTCACTGACTCACTGTTCCCACTGTTTTCTTTGGTGGGATCCACGTGAGCTTTGGATCTGCAGGGTTGTTTCATGCCCTAAAATAATCTCTTCAAATGGATGGACGGTGTAGATACAACACATACATCACGGTGGGGCCCACATAAGTTGGTGACGTAACTTCAGTAGTGAGATGGCTACTCAACCCATCACTGTCAGTAGTCAGTACTCAGTAGCTAATCTGCGTCCCCACCTGCCCGTCAAGCCTTGCGCGGGAAGTTACTGCACTGGGAACCAAGGTGGGGCCCACAGTGATGGTTTTTGATAAATCCACCCCGTCCATCAATTTTGGGAGATCATTTTAGGACATGAGAACAAAAATGAACTGGATACGAGACTCAAGTGGGCTGAAAACGTGAGGATTGAACGTCCACAGTTGAAATATTTGTGGAGCCATAGGAGTTTCAAATCAGGATAATATTTGTGTTTCCAGTTCATCTCAGTAGTAGTGACGTTATGAACGGTATGGATGTCATATAAACATCACTGTAGACTCGGGGAGGTTTCAACGGTACTAATTTCCCTACCCACCTTTTCCTTTAGTGAGGCCCACTTGAGTCTTGGATCCGGTTCATTTTTGTTCTCATGTCCTAAAATGAGCTCCCAAAATGGATGGACGAGGTGAAATATTAGAAACCATCATTGTGGGCCCCACCTTGGTTCCCAGCGCAATAACTTCCTGCGCAAGGCTTCCGCTGGGAATCCGCGCCCCTGTCTAACTTTTGTGGGCCCCACCATGATGTATGTGTGGTATCCACACCGTCCATTCATTTGGCGAGATCATTTTAGGGCATGATCAGAAGAATGAGGCATATATAAATCTCAGGTGGACCACACCACAGGAAAACAGTAGAGATTGAATGTCCACCATAAAAAAACATCACAGGGCTCACTGTAATGTTTATTTGACATCCAACCTGTTGATTAGGTCATACCGATCTGGATGACAGGAAAAAAAACAAATATCAAATAGATCCAAAACTACTATGGCCCCAAGAAGTTTTTAATGGTGGACACTCAATCACCACTGTTTTCTATGATGTGGTCCACTTGATATTTGGATCTACCTTATTTTTTGTCTCATACCATAAAATGATATGGCAATATGGATGGACGGCGTGGATGAAACATATACATCATGGTGAGGTCCACAGAGCACCGACTACTAGCCAATGGCGCTTAGTGGCAGGGTCACTAGCCAATCCATGTCCGAATAGTGAACGGTTAGAAAACTTTAGCTAAGGTTTTTTGGAGCATTCTATTTGTTCTGCAAATTGTGACCCCCAACCAGTGGAGACCCAAGCCCGGTCTAGCAAACATTGATTGGCCCATGCATGTGAGACCCAAGCCCAATCCAACAGGCTACCCAGACCCAAACTTATATTCGTCCATTTATTATGGTGTGCTCCACTTGAGGATTGGATCATTTTGAATTTTGGGGCACCCACTCATCATGGTGGGCCTCACATTTTGGAAGGATTGGATGCAATGCAGACACCGCGTGGACTCCATAATATTAACCTCCAATTTAATCCCGAATTTGAGAAAGGGCATATAATAATCATTCACAAAGGCATTAATTTACAATCTATGTAAATGGCTCCAACATTCCTCTCTCTCTCTCTGTAGCTGATTTTTTTGTTATTTTCTTGCCACAGATCGGAACCTGAAGATCATATCCAAACCATCAGGTAGGCTATTCTATTCTTCAATCCATAGAAAGTTAATCTAAATTTTAAATTTTTAATATTGAAGTTCCATAAGACATTTCATTTTCTCTTTAATTAATAATTTTTTAGGCACATTTTATGTTTCGATATTTGTTCTTTAAATATTTATGTTTAAGATTTTTTGTTAATTGACGTTGTTAATTTATATTTAGGCCACTTAGTGGTTTAGTAATGTATCCTCCCGTTTAGGAATTCATATTGAACGAGTATAGTCATTCAAATGGAAATGCTTGTTCTTTATGGATTCCTAAATTGTCTCATTTTTTTATAGTTCGGTACCATACCATGTACTTAGGTTGTCTTCGTTTTCAATTTACATGCAGTGAAAATTCTGGTGGCGTCTCTTTATATTTTCTCTGGATATGTGGTTCTTTACTAATTGGTTGCCTTTATCCATGTATAATGGATTACATATGGCAACTAATCAGTATTGAATTGTACATATATATGGAGAATATGGGGGGTGTTGCCGAAATTTCGGCTCGCATGTAAACTGTATGAGGACAGTACATGATATGTTACCGAATGGGATAGAGACAATTAGCACCTCTATATATAGACAAGTAGGAATTTGTGCGACATTTAGAGACAACTAGCAAACAAATTTGAAACAATTAGGGACAATATATAGTTATTATATGTATGTACCCCGGCGAATTTATTGATTAGGGGACTATTTGAGACACTTGTGTCTTGCAGTTTATGGAGGGACCCCGATATTGTCTGTACTATACATTTATATACACGTATAAATGTGATTGACTGATTGCTTGAACTTGTAAAAGCTCATATCTTACTTTACCCTTATTTTCTTTTGATTTATAGATGACTAGTGAGGAAAATCCAAGTAATCCTGCTGTCGGCACATCAGCCACATCTCCTCTTATTGTGGAGGGAGATGTGATGGAAAAGAAAGTTGAAACGACTTCAGGTTCAGTGAGAGGAAAAAAAAAAGATCAGCGGTATGAAAATTTTTCGATGAGATCACGCAACCAGATGGTTCAATTAAGGTTAGATGCAAGTACTATAAAACTCTTTACGGCAAGCATTCTGGTTCTTCTACTACTCATCATCAAAGGCATCTAGATAAATGTGTGAAGAGACTAAGAATGTCGACTGGTGGAGTCCAACAGCTGCTTTCATTTACCGCTTCTGAAAATGACGACTCTTAAGCCACGCTATCCACTTATAAGTATGATAAGGAAAAACTGAAAGAGTGGTATGCAAAATTGGTGATAGTTGAGGAGAAGCCGTTTAGGATGGTAGAAAGCAAGGTTCTTATGGAATTTTGCAAATTTCTTAATCCTAGATGTGAGAAGGTCTCTAGTCATACTGTGAAAAGAGAATGTATGAAGATGTATACAATTGAGAAAGCAAACGTGAAAGCCGTTTTAGCATCCGTATCAAGAATAAGTTTGACTTCAGATATGTGGACATCATCCAATAAAAAAAAAGGATACATGTCATTAACTGCACACTTTGTTGACGCAGATTGGAAACTCCAAAAGAAGATTTTAAACTTCTGTTACGTTCCTCCTCCTCATACCGGTGTGATAATGTCGGACTGCATCTACAATTGTTTGGTTGAGTGGGGCATCGAAAAGAAAATCTCTTCAATAACTTTAGATAATGCCTCTTCCAATGATAGATTGGCTTTTTCCTTATGTAATCAGTTCAAAGTAGCTAGAAATTTATTCTTAGATGGTAAAATATTTCAAGTCAGATGTTGTGCTCACATACTGAACTTGATTGTACAACAAGGGCTGAATACAATTGACTCCACGATCTCCAACATACGAGATAGCGTCAAATATATAAGGGGATCACCTTTAAGACAGAATATGTGGAATGATATAATCCAACGTTTGGATTTAAAATCTAAAAAAAGTTGAAGTTAAATGTTTGCACCCGCTGGAATTCAACTTATGAAATGTTGGATACTGCTTTAGAATTTAAAGTTGCATTCCCTGAACTTGCGACACGTGATAAAATGTACACATACGTGCCTAGTGATGAAGACTGGACGAAAGCTGAACACATTCACAAGTTCCTCAAAGTTTTTTACGACTGCACGAAGATTTTCTCTAGGAACAAGTATCCTATAACAAATCAGTTTCTTCCAGAAATTATTTTCATTATAGATGCTCTAAAAAAGTGTGTTGATGAGGGTCCAGATTTTTTGCAAGCTATTGCTTTTGGAATGCAAGGAAAATTTGATAAGTATTGGGCTGACCGCCATTTGTTAATTGCCATTGCAGTTGTTATGGATTCACGGTACAAGATGGCAATGGTTAGATACGTTTTCAGGTCACTTTATTCTAATTCTGAAAGGGTTTCAGCGGAGATCGTCATTATTCGTGCTGCAGTTGATAAGTTGTTCACTTTATATGTTAGTACTTTCGCCGCGACATCTAATATAGTGGTTACTCCTCAATCTGAGTGTAGTACTTCTACTGGAGGAAAGCGACATCGTGATTTTATGTCTTTCTTAGATGAAGAAGAAACAGAGACGCAAAAAACTAAATCAGAAGTGGAGAAGTATTTGAAGGAGCCAGTCAGAAGGTTACAAGAAGAGGATTTTGATGTTTTGCAGTGGTGGAAGTCGAGAGCTCGGGAATACCCTGAACTTTCGGTGATGGCAAGAGACATATTATCAATTCCAATTTCAACAGTGGCATCAGAATCAACTTTTAGTACGGGGAGTAGGGTCGTAAGCAAGTATCGAAGCTCCCTCGCCTCGAAAACAATTGAAGCACTTATATGTACACAAGATTGGTTGCATCCAATTTGGGGTGGTAGCAGTTTCGATGTTGAGGAAGATGAGGATGAAAATGCAAATCAAGATGAGAATGCATCGACAATTGCATGAAGGAATATATACTTTTAAAGTTTTGTTCAAGCTTTTACTTTTCTAAAATATTTTCACTTTTTGGACTTGATGGTGTGGCATCTAGATAATATATGCAAGACTTTTTATTGGACTTGATGTCGAAGCATGCAAGACTTTTTGGACATACATAATGTTGACATAATGTTGTTGACTTTTAATTTATATTTTGTAGTAAAAAATATAATAAATTGTGGTGGGAGCAGGCTCGCCTCAGCTCAAGGTAAACTCGACTCGACTCGATCCACTAGCTCGCCTCGAAATATTTCGCAAACAAAACAAGCTCTAATGGTAAGTTCGAGGGCGAGCTCGAGTAGAGCACAGACAAGCCAAGCCAAGCTTGGCCCACCTCGACTCGACTCGGCTCGATGCACAGCCCTAGGTAGTCGGGAGTTGGCATAGTTCAGCGTGGCTCGACCCAATTGCCACCCTTCTTGAACCCCACAAAGAGAGGGCACACCTGATGAACGGCTTAGATGATATGCCAAACAGAGTGTGACCTACAGCATAAATCACAATGTAAATATACAAAAATGCGTGTATGTACAAATGCAAGTGGGGGAGTCCACCTGATGGTTGGATTGGGCTCATCTTTTTAGTAACGCAGCATTATCTAGTGTACAAACCTTGAAACTGATAGGGGTGGACTTCTACATCACAGGTTGATGATATACACACATCATGGTGGACCCTAGAGCAAAGATAACAATGTAAAGTTGTGTGTGCGCACTCACAAATTCAATTGTTGTGGTTCACCTGACGGTTGGATTGGGCTGATTTCTTAGCGTTGTATCATCAGGTTGACTTAGTGGGCCCACACTGAACTTAAAGAGTTTTTATATGCTGGGCGTGTATGGTTCCCCATGGCATTGCCCATTTGATGATTGAATGGCCTGATTTTTGGGGGTGGCAATAAATTGATTGGGTGGGCCTGATGGATGGCAAACAATCGTACACAAACCAGGTGAGGCCCATTTCCAACAAGTACCACCAGCATGACCCTACACAAGCTTGTCTGGGTGTACCACCTGTTTTTGTACTCAGGTGAACTCACATGTGACCAATTAAAGTGCACATTTGGACACTGTATTCCATCTATAGATGTTTTTAGGGTGGGCATCCCCTCCCCGATTTCCCAATTGTGCCCTTTGGAGTGGCCCACCTGAGTTATGGATTAGGCCAAATTTTTGCTATATGAGCTTGACAAGGTGGCACATATAATGGATAGGTTGGATGGTCACACATTACGTAGGCCTTGCATTCCCACATAGCTTGAAAACATAGCAATTATCACATGTTGGACGGATGTTTGCTAAGAATCCAACTCTTCCTAAATCCATTTGTCAATTTTGCTACGGGGAAAATGTAGTTGTTTTTCAAGATTGTAGTCATGAGGGATTACATGAGCCCCACGGATGATTAGGGCACATCCATGCATTAATAAATTACTCATTTAACTAAAATGAATAAGTGACTTTAGAGGCTTGTTTGGGAGCTTATAAATGGAAGTAAATGAGAAATGGATTTGGAGGTAAATAAATTGGGAGTAAATGGTTTTACAAAATTGTGTTTGGATGGTAGTAAATGAAATGCATTTGAAATCAACTTGAAATGGCTTTATGATCTTCTGCCTTGAGGGAAAAAAAAAAAAAAAGAGGCTATGGGTATAGGAGTGTTATAGATGAAAAATCACTTTGTTGGTCTTACATGATTCACCGGGAATATAGGTGGTGTGTTTGTCGACTGCACTAATGTTAGGGTACTTGTGGAGGTGGGACCCTGTTGGAGTTAGTGCCTTATAAAACCATATGAGCCTTTATCCACTAGCCACGTGGTTGTGATTGGACGGATCTTAGCCTTTGATTGTAGTAACCATGGGTCCTAGATTGGAAAGGTGATATGCCTTAGATAGATTTAGTATTGCCCTCATTCATTAGGGTTGTTAAAGAGTGATTCCTCTAATAGTCATTGGGAACTTGAGATTAGACATCATGGTTATTGACCTAGGAGAGTCGTAGTCCATGGATCTTAGTATCCTGTTAAATCATAACTGTCACATGTACATGGGACATACTTGTGGACATTAGTTCATGAGATACATGGTCATCTCATGTGAAAGGACTGGCTTGGGTCAGGATGGGCAATCTCCACCATCAAGAGTCAACTTGGTGTCTATTTATGCCTTTCTCTTACTCTGCATAAGAGTGTAAGTATGCCATAAACAAAGAATCAAAGTTCAAACCTTTGGTATATCACATTAGAGGATTGATATCAAATCAACAGTTTAGGGATCCATTAGCTTGAATTGTGATATTGAGATTAGGATTTGATGATGCATGAAAGATGGTTTCATCCTTAGACCTGAGGACGTGCAAGGGTCACAATCTTAACTGGTCGCTTTAACTTTTCTATGAGGTCCATGCTTGGGCCAATTAAGTTGACGTAGTTGGGTACTTCCATCAAAAGACATTGATTCTTGCACGGGCCAATAAGGGATCCATTGGTTTGCCTAGGAATATGTTTATAATTTTGATATAAATAGATTGGAGACTTATCAAGTGATTTTCCATTAGGCCTAGCACTCTAATTATTTTAATCAGATTTTCGAAGGTTTTTAATTGTTGAAATTTCATTTTAACCTTTAAACTATTTTGAACGCACCTGATGATAACCTAATAGCTCAGATCCGATGGTTCACTTTTGATTAGCATAGAATATGATCATTAGTGGATACACCACAGCAGAGGGATTGAATCATGAGTATATGCATGGATGAGGTGGATTGACCGGCTTCCTTCATAGTAGGTTACACCGAAGTCCGTAGAGTGGTGGAGCACTATACTAGGTGCACCTCTGAAACCATAATCTATCCTTATTGATATGATCATATCCCAGAGGAGAGGAATAGCTAGCCCTGGACATCCCTACCCCATGGGATGTGTGAGCGTGAAAAAAAAAAGAAGTATGTGAGAGAGTTGAGACCCACTCCATCATCTTTAATTGTCTTCATGTACGAACCACTTGTGTGGATGTTATATGTTTTCCTCGACACTTATCACAAAATTAGACGTTGGGTTATCTTGATTCTCTAGTATTGGAATAGGTCAAGAAAAGACTCCTTGATTTAAGAGATCATCATTGACAAATTGGCATCATAGACATCTTTTTTGCGTACACCACGTGTAAGTATGATTTCCACTATTTATGTCTTATTACATTGTAGAAATTTAATGTTATTGTAAATGGGGATTCTTGGGATTGATCCCATGATCAAATTGTATTGTATTATATTCATTTGTGCTTGTACGCTATGGACACAATAGACCCACATGTGTGGGTTTAAGTAATTTGTTTTGACCACATGCATGGGGTATTTTGGTCTTTTGGTCAAGCAAGTTAAAATAAGAGAAAAATTGAATTTTGCCTGGATAAAGTTTTGTAACAAACAAAAGAGGTGAAAAGAAAAAGAAAAGAGAGTTTTGAAGAATGCTAATGAAATCTTCATATTCGAGTTTGTGAGGGTCTATCAACAACGTTGGTTTCTTTAATTGTCTTCTTTAAGGGTTGTATGTTGAGAATTTTTTACAATCTATAATTTGTGAGAAATTACTTTCTTTCATGTTGCTCATAATCTACCTTTGGATGATGTAGTTTGGGAATCTAGGAGAAGTTTCTTGATATAATTATACTTCCATTGTTTCTATTATAGTGGATTTGTGCCAGACTACGTCTTGTGATTTTTCTTTTCACATTGGAGGAGTTTTCACTTAAAAATCTCGGTGTCTCTTGCATCCTACATATTTGATGATTCGCTTGTTTGTGTTAGAAGTGATTTTCATCCTTTAAATATTTTATATTATTAATCCCATTGATTCACACATAGAAGGAAAAAGTGTGTGGTTTCCCAACAAGGCATACATCTCTCTCATGAGTGAAGTGTTTGGCCATGGCACCTTAACCCTTTCTATCTTATGAGTGGCATGTTTGGCCATTGCACCTTAACCCTCTCTTTCTCTCTATTTCTTGAAAGATAGAAGAGATGTGTTATTTATTTCTAACATAGTAGATAAACACCACTTCTTCCACCACCACAACAACAATGTTGACCAGGCGGATCTCCTTGTTTGAATAAAAGAAAAAAGAAAAAACTTGTTTAAGAAAGATGAGGTTTAAAGCATGTTTGGATACAAAGAATCCATGCGGATTTGGATTCCATTGGGCTCTTTAGATACGTGGATTCCACACTGTGATCATTACCCTTCTTCCTACATGTGTGGCTCACTCGATGAGTTTGCCATTCTGATTTTTGGCATATGGTATGTTCATAGTCTTCACTACCTAACAACTGGCCCAAATCAATCACACATGACATCTAACGGTGGGTAGAGGCCATGCATGGTAGTTGTGATGAAATGTCCACCATTTTATCAAAAGCCATTTGCTTATTAGACAAGCACAACTCACAGACCATTACCGTGATGTGTCATTCCTATCCAAGGCATGCAGTATGTGATGCTAATTAAATAGTATTAAAATATCGAAAATGGTTTATACCGTTGTATTTATTTAGCATAATTACCAAACACCTGTATTTTAAACAATCTTCTAGTTCCTATAATTTGAGAATGGCTCCACTTGAAATGAATAATTAGTTGGATTGAAGAATGATAATTTCATAAATATTTCTATTTAAATAGCAGTTTGTCCGACCATCACACTAAGGTGATAGATTAAAAAAAAAAAAAAGAACTGTGCGAATTAGCTGTTACCCTGGTAACACACTCGGTGGGTGTTACCCCTGCTGTGTGGGGCCTACCTTGATATATTTTTTGTATATCTATGCGGTTCATCTGTTGGTACGCCTAATTTTAGAATGCTATCCAAAATTATAAAAAGATCCAAATCTCAGGTGGACTATACCAATAGAAAGAGTGATGAATAATCATTAAAAGCATTCTGCGGGCCACAAAAGTTTTAGATCAAGCTAATCTTTAAATTCTATTCATCGAACCTTCTTGACTTTATGAAGAGCTTGGATTGCAAAAAGACATTAACAAAACCTTATGATGGCTCTTTGGAATTTTTAATGGTGGGCACTCAATCAGCACTGTTTCGAGTGGTATGATCCACTTGAGATTTGGATTTGCATAAATTCTGGAAGACCATCCTAAAATGAACCGAAGAAACGGATGGACAGCATGGATATACAAAATACTATCCATGTGGGCCACGAGGTAGGGGTAACACCCACTAAGCTGTTCCGGGGGTAACACCTGATTCCCTCCCGACTTGGGTAGGCATATGCAGTGGACTGCGTGGACAGACATGAGTAATATCTACCCCATCCATCAGTTGTGTCACCACATTCTGACCATGAATCCTAAAATCAGTTTCATTTGAGACTTGAGTGGGCCACAGCTTAAGGGAATGCTGTAAAATTATGCCTAAAACTTCTAAATTCATGTGGTGCGGCCCACAAGAGACTTGGAATGTCATGATTTTGGAGAATCCATTCTTCCCAGTGGAACACATCAGATGAGTGGATTGGATGGCATATACACACCACAGTAGACCCCACAAATAATTCAAACAATTTTAATAGTGTGACTTCCCATCTTAACCGTTGCTCGTGGTGTAGCTCAACTGACTGTTGAGTCGGCCTATTCTTAGCCCCCCTCCAAACATCGAGCTGGACACAGCTGATGAACAGGGTACTTCTCATTCACACGAAGTTGTTCCATCCATGTCCACCATAGTCACGCCCCATCTATCTGCCTGCTAAAGTCACGCCAGCCTTTTTCATACAATAATACCCTGTATTTGACCAATTACCTAACACAAGACCAACAACAAACTCCTATTTTGATATTGCTTCCGTAATTAATTTAAAGATGCCATTTACTAGTAGCCAAGGTTACAATTTCACAGAAACCGTTTAAACCATTTGAGTACAACAAGGGTTTTTCTTTAGATACATACATATGCGTCCATTCATGCACGCATGAATCTATATAGACATACATCGAGATCTATGTGGTCGAGCCCACCTAATGTTTGGATTGGCTGATAGTGGACGTTTTAGTTATATATAGTTTATATTCATTAATGTAGGTAGTATGCATGCATGAGATGACAAAGTAGGTCAGCTACTAGTGTTGGCTTAGCAAACGCATACATATTGAATTACTTAGAGTGTTGGTAGAGCTGGGCACAAACCAAGCCAGCTCGAAAGCTCCGCTCAGATTGGTTCGAATAGAAGTTCAAATCAAACCAAGCCTCTAGCCAAGCTCGTTTGAAAAACAAATCAAGCTCAAACTAGGGCAGGCTCGGCTAGGCTCGGCTCAAAGTTCGATTTGATTCAGCCTAATTTGATTCGGCTTGATTCGGCTCGTAGATTATAAGCACATTGTTTCTTGTGGTGTAATTTACTTGTGCTTTGGATATGATTCTATTTTGGGATCATGTCCTAAAATGATATGTAAAAACAGATGGGCGGTGTGGATAATATGTATCCTAAAATGATATGTAAAAACAGATAGACGGCGTAGGATAATATGTATACATGATGACATGGATAATGCATAATACATGTACATGAATGCACATTGTTTCCTTGCATTGGTAAAATTATGTGTGTATACTTTTGTTTGTTAAAAGGCTCTTGCATGTCTATTTTAAAGTTGCAAGTCTCAATTCAGAGGATGTTAAATAGTAAGATACTTTTGTTTTTTTTAACTTCTTAAATTCTTTTCTATTTAAATAAACAAACAAAGAAAAGAAAAGAGCCACCACTTATTTGAACTTGGCCCAGCTTAGTTTGAAATTTTTTACCAAACAATCCCGACTCGAACCAGATTTTTCTAGAGCAAACCAAACTCGGGCTGCATGGGTAAACACGAAACCTAAACTGGGGTGGTACAAAAATAAGCAAAACCAAACTATTGCTAACTTGGCCTGGCCCGGATTGTTGCCCACCTCTAAGTGTGGGTTTGTAATCAAGTCGTCCAGTAGTCATTTGTGTTTATGTGTGCAAACAATCAGCTAGCTGATATGATTGTAGGTACAACCTCTTGGCTTAAAATGGTTTTGAAAAAAAAATTTAATTTTGAAATTTTTTATTTTTACCTTTATTAATCCACTTTTCTTAATTAAATTTATTTTAGTCCAACATTGGAAAGGTGGTTGGAAAACTAAGCTTTTATATTAAGACTCCTCACTAATTCTTTGTAATGGAAAACAAGAATATGCCATGGGAGCAACCTAGCATACGCACACTGCGGCTGTGGACGTGGCGAGGCGCGGTGTAGTGTATCTTTGAGCCCTACTGGTTTTCTCTGTAACTCTCACTTTGGGCAAATCGATTTGAGTTTTTTTTAGTTCATTTGGCTATGAACGATAGTGCACCAGATCTAAGCTGTCCATCTCATGGAAGAGAGTTGTTGTATCCTAGAGGCAAACTTGCTAACACTCAATGGGGCAAATTTGTCTTTAAGCTCGTGCCTCAGCTCTCTAGCTTCTTTTATTATTATTACTTTTGGATCTATGCTATATCTCTACGTGTTAGAACCAACACAACCCACACTCTTTTCTTGTCTAATCAGAGTGGAAAGAGAAACCAACCATTGGCAACTTCCGTTGGCCATGTTGGTTTTCAACCCCACGTCCAGCAGTTGTACCGAGCTGGGAAAACACCTAGTTACTTATGCCTAATCCTGCCTCATTATATATATGCCATGCCTCTCTCCGCTCTACCAAATTCAGTAACACAAGAAACATGCACAATGTGGAAACGATTATTATTATTATAGAAAGACATTGACTACAAGCTATAAACTAACAGGGAGCTTTCCTATTCCCATGCAACAAATTGCAAGGAAATATTGGAACTTATTCAACAATCATGCAAAACCCAAGATGAAAGGCTTACAGCAATCTGCCTAACATAAAAACCAAAGCTAAGTGTATGCATTTGGATTTGCAAGGAGAAAGCCTTCTACAGCCTTGAACATTCCCACCATGTTTCCCATCATCTCCTTTGTTTCATCTTCCTTTGGCATGCTTCCTTCAACTGTCTCAAACTCCCCATGGAACTTGCATATGCTTCCGCCCTCAACGCCGCCTTTGAACTCTAGAGTGAATGTAGTTGACTTCACTTTCTTACCAAGAAGACCACCCTCAATCACTGAGTACTTGAACACGCGCTTATCATCGTCAATCTCATCGATGCGGTCCTTCCAGTAGCTGAAGTCCTTGATAGCTGCATATATATTTCAATAAAACAAATTAACACATTGTCAATAGGAGTATATATAACAACATTACAGGAACTCATTGAAATACATATGGGTTACAAATTAAAGTTTATGGTAGTACTCACCATCGGTGAAGTTGGACTGCCTGATGGTGCCGACCCCACCATCACCTTCAAGGATAACCATGCTTGATATGATCTCAGGCATGAGCTTGGGCATGAGGTTGTGGGAGTCCTTCACAGTCGCCTTCCAGAGTCTGGACGGTGAAATCTGAGAAAGGATTTCATGACTCACTGCACCCGCAACCATGATTTCTATAGTATTAATATGTATTATGGGCCCTTTTTTTCTTTTTTTCTCTTTTTGTAATAAGTAGATGGGCTTGAGCTTGTGAAAAGATGAGAATTTGCATGGAGATTTATACAAGTGGAGGGTAGAAAGGGAGGTGGGATATGTGAGTTATCTTTCATAGGAATTAGCTCCATTTGAATACATTACAAATTCTGTTATATTCCAATCTTTGGCTGTCTGTAGCTTGAGAGAAATGATTATGAAAATGTGGAGATGCTATGGCTTGTATTGTAGTAAGGGGAATGACGTAGGAAAAGGAAAGTAAGCTTATCTAGGCAATATTATACTACTTTTTAAGTGTTCATGCTCAGTACGCATTAGGATTAGGGAAGAACAAGAGGGAGCTTTTATTTCAATGTCGACAGCGGCTCGAAAATAAAATAAAATAAGAACACAAGATATGTCTCTCAAGAACTAAAGGATCTTTTTATTGTTTTTTGTCTAGTGTTGTAATGGCGTTCCATATGATATGTGAGGTCCATTTCTTTCTTTTTTAGGAGCCAACCCAAATGAATGTACTCATCCAAATTTTATATCAATAAAGTTACAGGTGGTATACTCCCACCTTTCAGAAGAAAAAAAAAAAAAAGAACTAGAGGTTCTTTAACCGGGGCTATACATGAGTATTCATTTCTCAAAGTGGGGCCATGGTATGAGTGATCTAGAAGGACACGAGTTGCCTTGCTCCCTATGTGGGTCTCAACGAGATGTCCCTAAAAGCAATCCACCCGGTCGACCATCAGTTTCTTCAGCTCATTTTAGGATCCAAAAAATGAGGCAGGTCCAAAACTTAAGTGGACCACACTACAGGTGACAGCATGCCGACCATTGAAATCGTCTTGTGGCCCACCATGATGTTTATATTCCATCCAAGTAGTCGGGATGAACTGAAAACACAAATATTAGACTGATCCAAAGCTTTTGTAGTGTTTCCATGAAGGTTTTAATGGTGGGCATTCCATCCTCACTGATTCTCGAATCATGTCCTAACATGAGGGGGAGAAACGGATGTGCAGGGTGGATTTTCCATGAACATCTCAGTGAGCCTCACGTAGCTTTTGACGGTAGGAACTTCCTAGGGGCAGGGAGAGCACACAACTCATGTCCAATCCAAACCACTACTGTCTTGTGCCCCCGTCATGAATGAACTATGCCCCAAAAATCTCATTGATTGGAAAGTCTAAACCCTTGCATCGGTGGCCTATTGATAGGCCGTTAATAGGACAGTCTTAACCTTTGTACTAACAGTAGGGTGTATATATGTACTAACCCAAAAAATAAAAAACATTTCCATTGGTAGCCTAAAATATTAAATTATCAAATGCTTTGATAGCACTGTAAAATATAGGGCTCCTAGTTGGATTGGTCCACTTGGACAATCTGATCAATCTATCTGAACTGCCTATGATGTCCAAAACACATACTAACTGAAATATGTAACCAATCGTTCACTTAGACTTATTTTCTATAGCTTATGCCTTTTTCTAAGCCGTTGATGGGATGATTACAGCTTTCTAACAAAACTGATTCTTTGGAATCATAAGCAACCCAGATCAAATTGTTGGCCCAACATATTTTGGACAAATGACTTTGCCGTCCATATTAATAGGTGTAGACATATTTTGGACAAATGACTTGCTTGGTTGAATCTATCATTTTATTTGCTATCCAAACAACATAGATTGTTGCTTCAAAGAAAAACCCTTTTCCTTTTATATTATTTGGCATGGCATGCATACATGCATGATTTCCAAACATGGCCTAGGGCTTGTTTGAATAGTGGGGGAAAAAATAAAGAAAAGGAAACTATAATAATTTTGAATTGTGGTTTTCTAAGATTTTCTATGAGTTTAGATTTCCATGAATTCCATTTTAGAGGTCTTGTTTAGATAATAAGTGAAAATTTTTAGTTAAAGTTCTTGCGAAAGTTGCCTCATATTTTTTACACAAGAATTTAACAATAGCATTTGGATAATAATTATCTTTTGAAATCCTCTGTTCCCTTTGTTATTCAAACACGATGGGAAAAGCTATCCATTTTCTTTTCTTTCTTCTCTTTTCCTACCATTTTAACAAGCCATGACCTTATTTCAAGAACTTGAAAATGTGACCAGTGTGGACAGCTAAAATTTCACCAGCAAAAGCCAACCAACAGCTTATATATTTTATCCACAAAAACTCTGCAGCATCAAATTTAAAGATTTTAAGGCATAATCTTCATCATTCCCTGTTTTTGTCACATTTAAGTCTTGGATTTAATTTTTGAGGATCCAAGGTGAAAATGCTATAGCGCATCTATGCAGGTTTGTGCCACGTAGAGATCAGTCCAATTTTTCTCTTCCTTCCTCTATTGACACGAGCTGCACATGCTTGCACATGCCATACCCGCTGGTTCAAATAAGACGAGCAGTCAAATATATAAGTGTACACCAGTATTCGTCTAACCTTATTTCATATAAAATTGGTTCATATGGTTGTTGATCCTAGCCATACATTCAATGGGTCACATCTTCGGTGAGAAATATCACAGCAGCTTAATTACACCCATTTGATGATATTTACCTTTCTATCAATTTTATTTTATGGACCAGTGCCCGTGACTTCTAGTAATCGTCCGTAAGCACTATATTCACTAGATATTTGGAACACTGGTTAAAGTGACGGTTATAATGAGTAGTATGCATGCATAGTAGATGGATGGTTGAGATCAATATTCACAGTTTTGGTGTGTGAATTATAAAAATATCATCTCTCTTCAAATAAATCTCATTGACAGATTTTCCTACTAGGCCAATCACAAACTACTATTAACTTTTTTTTCTAGAAAGGTGGGAGCACACTACCTATAACTTTGTTGGATGAAAAACAGGGAATACATACTCTCAGGCGAGCTCCACAAGAAGGGACAGACCTCACCTATCATATGATCTAAATACATTCGAGTGGGCAGTGGGCTCCACTATTAGAACCTGTCATTCCTAGCCAAGGTGTGCGATGCGTGGTGTGATTTAATGATATTCTAATACCAAAATTAGTTGAAACCAATGTATTACTTTCAGCTTACAATTTTAGAATGTCCCAAAACTACGAGTGATAAGTTGAATTGAAGTATGAAAGCTTCAAAAATGTATCCTTTTCAGAAGCAGTTTGTCCAACCAACAAATTGAAGTGATACGCACAACGGAGAGATGCTCAGAGCACTCTAAGTTATACTGCTCTTAGTTCATCGATTATGGGCCACCATGCAAAATAATTGCACTGATTGGATGATCCAATCCATCCTTGATTTGTCCTTATTTTCTACAGCCATCCTTTCTCCAAGCCAGGGATGGGGTGGTTGCGATTGCCTACAAATAGTGATTCTGTAGAATTATAAGCAATTGATAATGGTCTTTTTTTCTTTTTTGGGTTAGTACATACCACACAGTTAGTACACTCACCGTCACTGTTAGTCACACGGCAATGTTAGCCACCCCACCTAGGAATCAATATCAAGACCTGGATCCGGGTGTAATTGATAATGGTCCTTAACGAACAGAAGAATCAGCTTGTTGGTTAGACCTATTTTTGTGTAAACAATCATGGCCGTCCATATTAAAGAACATTGATCGAATGGTTAATATTTGTTGGATCGGTGTGACATTTGCATGGTAGGCCACGAAATGTGTGTTGGACCTAGTGAACAATCTAGATGAACGGATGGGACTAGCTAAGTGTCCCATGCAACTAGGAGCACGGAACCTTAGTGCACTCAGAGCATTGGAGAATTTCTTTGCACAAAAATACCATGCATTTTGGCGAAAATGACCCAAAACAAAACCAACTGAAGCTCCTATTCTTGTAAAATGATGTTTGTTTTTTCATACGCAGTCATACATTATCTGATTACAACAAGGACAACCGTTCTCTCTAGCATTACAAACGCCCATATATGGAAAATGAATTGGTGGTAACGATGCTACCAGTATGGTAGGTGACAAACTCACTGTGCCAATTTCAATAGCCCAAGAAAGAAAGATTATTGTCATAAAAGGACATGAAGTACAAATGAAAGACAACCCAGATCTTCCTGTTCCCATACATACTAATATATTCCTAATGGAATTTATTCAACAATCAGACAAACCCAAGATAAAAATCAAAGTTAAACGTATGCATTTGGATTTCCAAGGAGATATCCTTCGACAGCCTTGAACATTCCCACCATGTTTCCCATCATCTCCTTTGTTTCATCATCTTTCGGCACGCTTCCTTCCACAGTCTCAAACTCCCCATCAAACTTGCATACACTCCCGCCATCGACCCCGCCTTTGAACTCTAGAGTAAATGTAGTCGACTTCACCTTCTTACCAAGTAGGCCACCCTCGATCACTGAGTACTTAAACACATGCTTATCATCGTCAATCTCGTCTACACGGTCCTTCCAGTAGCTGAAGTCCTTGATGGCTGCATATATATATTTAACAAAACAAATATATTCCCAATAGTATTAGAACTCCATTGTCAAACTCATTGAAATACATAGGAAGTACAAAAGTCTATCCTAGTTACCATCAGTGAAGTTGGACTGTCTGATGGTGCCGACCCCACCATCACCTTCAAGGATAACCATGCTTGATATGATTTCAGGCATGAGGTTGGGCATGAGGTTGTGGGAGTCCTTCACGATTGCCTTCCAGAATCTGGACGGCGAAATCGGAGACAGAATTTCATGACTCACTGTACCTGCAACCATGATTTTAATAGTATTAATATGTATTATGTATTTTTTTGGGTAGTAAGTTGAGGGGTTGAGCTTGTGAAAAGATGAGAATTTGCATGGAGATTTATACTAGTGGAGGGTAGAAAGAGAGGTATGTAGGAGATGTGAGTTATCTTTCATAGGAATTAGCTCCATTTGAATACATTAAAAATTCTGTGATATTCCAATCTTAGGCTATGTTTGCAGGTTGTGACAAATGACGATGAAAAATGTGGAGATGCTTTGCTTTGTACTGTAATAAGAGGAATGAAAGTGGAAGAGGAAACTAAGTATAATTATTCAATGTTATAGCTTTTAAGAGTCCATGTTCGGTAAATTTGAGGAAGATAATTAAAAAAGTCCCTTCGTTTGGTTGTGGATGGACGACAAGTTCCCTTGTAACTGTAAGCTCCATGGGGCCCACCAATGTTTTCTGTGTTATATCCACACTGTCCATCAGTTGCGCCAGCCCATTTTCAGACATAAACCCAAAAGTGAGGCAGATCCAAGACTTAAGCGGGACACGCCACGGGAAACAGTGGGGATGGAAGCCTCCACTGTTGAAACCTTCGTGTGTACTTTCATCATAGTGGAGTATGTCCAAAGGACGTATTGTATAGGTCTACACACCAAGGTGGGCCCCTAATATATTTGGAAGATTTTAATTGGTTAATGTCCCCTCACAGTTTTTCCTTGTGGTGCGGCCCACCTGAGTTCCGGTGGGGTTGATTATTGGGCCCATGGCTTAACTTTAAAGGATATGTATCCTAATAAATAGTGGATTTGATCAGAAATCACACATTTCCAACGATTCCCCCACTATGGTACTGATACCATGTGAGCATGCCACTCTAAATAATATAGAATTTTACGAAAGAAAAAAAAAATACTTCATATAGATTTTACACTCCCATACCCTTTTTGTTCCAACAATCTACTCATTGATCTAAGTAATTATCATTGGAGTACCTTCCGTTTAATTTATTAACAACAGTTCGGATGTTCAAATGAAGACTCTTCAGCAAAGGGGTCAGTAAGCTGAGTGGGCTGCACCATGATGTTTATCTGAATTCCAACTGAATCAAGGATGGGCCAGATTTTTTATTCCCAAGATCCTAAATTTTGGTGGGGCATCTAATGGTTAGAGTAGATTTCATATAATCATCGCGATGGAGCCCACCTAAGCATTCAACCCCTTTGCTCACGTGGCTCACCCAAGCTGCATTGAGAAATCTAAACAGAAGGTCCTCTAATGATGATTACTTATAGATTAATGAGGTCCTTATTGAAAACCTTTTTGAAAAGGTAAGTGAATATATATATATATATATATATATATATATATATATATATATATATATATATATATATATATATATTAAGTAGGTAGATTTCTGTAAAAATTTAGGGAACATCTCACTCGCAAGCAGTTGAAGATGAGAAATTCATGCAAATAGTTGTATCTGGAGCCACTGTGGTGTGTGTGTGTGGAAGATGTCGAATATAACCTGATATTGAAGACCAATTAGCCAATCAGACAGATGTCGAAGATGAAAGATTGATACCAAAGATGAGTCCATTTGGTCTGACATTGAATACCAACGGTCTACGTGGCTTGGTATTGAAGATAAGCCATTTGATTAGCACAATATTGAAGATCAACGGCTGGGATTGACCAATATAAAAGATGTGTAGTCTGATTAGCCTGATATTGAAAAGATAAACTATTCAATTAGACATAGAGAAGATGAGCGGTCTGATTAACCTGATTTTGAAGATCAACCATCTGATATGATCAATATAGCACACGAGCTATCGCATTAACCCAATATCAAAGTATGGTTGTCTGAGTAGCCTGATAAAGATTATCAACGGTTCGATTAGGCCAATGATGAAATCTAATCGTCTAAGATCAACCATGTGATTAGTGGGTGATGAAGATGCATGGTTTTCATTGGCCTGTTGATGAAGATCAATACTCGCAGTCATTCAAATGGACCAATTTTTGAGATCAACAATCCATTTATATATTCCCATTCGTAAGATGAACTGTCCATTTATGATGATGGTTAACATGGACGGTTGGACTAGTTTTATGATGAAAATCAAGTCCAATTATCCAATTGTTAAGATAAGTGGTGGAATTAGGCCAATTTTTTAGATGAAAGGTTCAATTAGGTATATAATGATGATCAACGGTTGGATTCATCACATGATGATGATCAGACGGTCCCATCTTGCCCATAATGAGGATCAATGGTGCATTAGGATAATGATTAAGATCACCATAAAAAAGATTAATGGTCAATTGTTTGATTGGGATGCACCACCTCATTGATAATCGCCTATAATGGAGTTTCTCAACTTGTAGGAGTGGAATGCGTCAGAGTCATTGTGATGATGGACCTCGCCTTAGATGGTTATAGGTGGGCTCCACATGATCATCAGTTTAAATTATACCATTGTATTAATGTGATTGAACATAAAGGTAAGCCTTACTACAATTGTGATCTTTGCAAATAGGTGTAGGTTATCTACCATGATTGAAATAAGGGGTAGAAACACCCACACCTTTGGGACAGTGGTAGACTGATCAGTGAAGTTAAGCTCTATTCAACGCTGAGGTCTTTGCATCGATTCTCAATGTGGGGGTGGCTAACAATGCAGTGCAGCTAACAGCGTGGGTGTGTGTACTAACAGAGGATGTGTGTACTAACCAAAAAAAAAAAAGTGGTAGATTTAGCTCCAATGGGCCTTTCCTATTAAATTCGGTCTTGGCCCTCTAATTGGTTATGCACCAGAAGTCCCCTTCACGGAAAGATGCTAGCTGTTAAATTTCTAGCAAGGTATTTTGGGTTGAATATGGATCATTGCTGCAATTTCCATCGTAACCATCCCGCTACGAATTGAAAGGTTCCAAATTTTCCATCTATAGGAGTTCTTGTATATGGGCCACTAAATTTGGGCCAACTAATGCATGGCTTTGATTCAGATGTCTCAGGTTGTTGCCAGGTTGGCACTTGTATTGCTATCAAAGGTGCGTATGGAGCTAGCAAACGTCTACCTTTTTTATGATGGCATGAAACACTTGATGGAACCCAAAGTTCTCATGTATCCATCCTTCAACTTCAATAACACAATAAACCCAGTGAGGAACCAAAGCTTATTATTATAGAAAGACAATCACTACAAGTGAGAAACTAACAGGGAGCTTTCCTATTCCCATGCAAACGCATTCCAAGGAAATGGAACTTATTCATTCAACAATCATGAAAAGCCCAAGATAAAAGGCTTACGGCAATCTCCCTACAATAAAAACCAAAGCTAAGCATATGCATTTGGATTGGCAACAAGATATACTTCCACAGCCTTGAACATTCCCACCATGTTTCCCATCATCGCCTTTGTTTCATCTTCTTTAGGCACACTTCCTTCAACTGTCTCAAACGCCCCATTGAACTTGCATACGCTCCCGCCCTCAATGCCACCTTTGAATTCTAGAGTAAACGTAGTTGACTTCACTTTCTTACCAAGAAGGCCACCTTCAATCACAGAGTACTTGAACACGTGCTTATCATCATCAATCTCGTCTATCCGGTCCTTCCAGTAGCTGAAGTCCTTGATGGCTGTATATATCACAATAAAACAAACACATTGGCAATAGTAGTATAACGACGACAATACCAAACTCATTGAAATACATATGGGTTACAAAAGTTTATGGTAGTACTCACCATCGGTGAAGTTGGACTGTCTGATGGTGCCGACCCCACCATCACCTTCAAGGATAACCATGCTTGATATGATTTCAGGCATGAGCTTTGGCATGAGGTTGTGGGAGTCCTTCACAATTGCCTTCCAGAGTCTGGACGGTGAAATTGGAGACAGGATTTCATGACTCACTGTACCTGCAACCATGATTTCAATTGTATTAATATATATTATTGGTTTTTTTTTTTTTTTGGTAGTAAGTAGATGGGGTTGAGGTTGTGAAAAGATGAGAATTTGCATGGAGATTTATACTAGTGGAAAGGGAGGCGAGAGATGTGAGTTATAATCTTTCATAGGAAATAGCTCCATTTGAATACATTAAAAATTCTATGATATTCCAATCTTAGGCTATATTTGGAGGTTGAGACAAATGATAATGAAAATGGGGAGATGCTATGGCTTGTATTGTAATGAGGGGAATGAAAGAGGAAGAGGAAACTAATTAAACTATGACTGTTTATAGCAATAAATAAAGCTTTTAAGAGTTCATGTTCAATACTTTTGAGTGAAACGGTGCATACGTCAGAAATGTTAGGGGTGACAATGGGCCCAGCCCAGCCAGTCTGACACTAAAAGGACCAAAGCCTGAGCTTAGATGGGCAATTCATGATCAAATCCCTATTTTACACAATGTTCCTACTTGATTCATTAATTGAGACAATTAAGTAATGGATGTTTAGAAAAATCAAACAAATTAAGGCGTTGATATGCAAGATGAATATATATGTTGCCAAATCAAGGATTGGAACAGTATATTTATAGGCTAGAATTAACAGATGTAGATATGACGTCAGGCTTGGGCGAGTTTGGCTAAAACGACTTGAGCACAAGCTTGGCCCCAATATAGATGGTGCCATGCATACCAGGCCTAAGACCAGCCAACAGGGCCAAGGTTATAGGTCCAAGCCTAGTCCGAAGCTATGCCTAGTGGGCCCTTACATTTGAGCAAGATACATGTGTTGTAAAATTAATGATCAGAATGCTAATATTTAGGAAGTCAGTATAAAATGACTTACGGTGTACCCAAGACTTTAGTGTTGAAACGAAACGCATAGCATCTACTGCTGAGTCATGCATCGAGAACCCCCTTTCTCCTCTCTTAAAGGTAACATCGTTGGATATTATAACATACATTCCTATTATAATGATATAATGCTATAAAAATTAAGCTTATACAATTATATGTTAGTCACACCGTATAAAAATTGATGAGGATCCAAAAGAAAATGTGAAAATTGTAAATTACTCATACAAAGACTTATGAAATTAATAAGCCCCTAGATTCTTCTATTTTAGCTTCTTCTTCTTCTTTTGAACTAGGCTATCTTAAAATGAACTTGGTATTATAAATTCTTAAATCTTACGTAGTACATACGTAACTGGAGATAATTTACCTCATTACATTCATCATCCCATAGTTTCTGGGATCCTTGGGCAAAAATATGAAATGCCAAACACAATTTCTAAATGCCAATATTTACAAAATATAATCTGCCAAATAAATGTGAAAAATTAAATTTTGAAATCCATACTCCCGAGCAACCCCTAAGCGTAAGTCCAACTCAAAAATTGACCGGGCCACGTATGCCAAGCGCTAACTCAATGGCCTAGATGGCTGGCCTGGATCTTTCATTCCTCCAGTCTAATGGGCCCACATCATTGCACACAATGGGGCGCGAATTAGGTGTTACCCCGGGAATAGCTTAGTGGGTGTTACCCCTACAGTATGGCCCACATTGATGATATTTTGTATATCCACTCCGTCCATCCATTTCTACAGCCTATTTTAGAATGAGGTTCCAAAAATTATTCAGATCCAAATCTCAAGTGGACCATACCACTAGAAAAACTGTGATTGAGCATCGCACCATTAAAAATTCCAAAGAGCCCATTGTAAGGGTTTCGATTGTGTTTATTTGCAATCCAAGCTCTTGATAACGTCAATAAGGTCTTGATGAAGGGTACATATAAATATCAGATTGATCCAAAACTTTTTTGGCCTACAAAACGTTTTTAAGGGTTATTCATCACTGTTTCTAGTGGTATGGTCCACCTGAGATATGGATATTCTTAGGGTTTTGGATCACATCCTAAAATGATATGAACAAACACATAGACAGCGTAGATATATGAAAATTACATTAAGATGGGCTCCACACGGTTAGGGTAACACCCACTAAGCTGTTCCAGGGTAACATCTAATTCGCGTCCCACACAATGAGGGTTTTTATTCTGACAAGGGAGAATGATGCCGTACTGCAACCAAGCCCATTGCTGTGTTGTGTCCCGTAAGTGGATGGCTATGCCCAAGAGTTACGTTGGTTGGACAATCTTAACTTTTAGAGTAAAAAATTAGAGCCATCTATCTTAGTGCAAGTGGCAGAGTGAAAATTCGATGGGTACTATCTATATCTAGTGGGCCTCATTATGGATGGCCCATGTTTCGAAATCCAAGCTCATAGGATGATCATAGCCATCACTTATCTTTACACTTGGGCACTTAATGTTGACACCCTAAAATGATCTTTCAAAATGGTTGGATGGTGTGGATTTAAGATACATATATCACTGTGAGCCCCACCGTCAGGGGTCCCACCCACCTCGGTGGATCCGGGGTCTCACCTAATCCGCTCCCGCCCAATGCCTGACACGTGGCAAGTACGTAAGTGGTGGACGCAGATTGGGTGGTCAGTAGCTCACCACCCACTGCACTAGATAGATTGCTCTAGTTTCTAGCTCAAATGTTGCCACGTCATTCCATCAGCGAGGTGGGTGGTGAGCTCCTCAGTCACCGTTCAATCCGTGTCCGATCAGATGAATCCATCTAGCGGGCCCTAGTCGATAAATGATTGATAAATTCTTAAGTGGGAAATGAGGTTTTTTATCAAGTTTCACACTGTTTTGAGTCGGATTGATTTTGGCCATGTCCAACCAACTCTTTTGGGTCAGGCTTGGCCTGTTTTGCTAGACCCATCCTGGGTTGGACTGGGCTTGAGTCTTGGGTCTTAAATGTTAAGTTGGCTAGATCCTACCTGGCATGGATAAACCCAGCCCATTGCCACACCTCCTGAGGTCTGTCCACCCCGGGCCACAAAATGAAACCCATGCCTGAGCCCGTGATGAGCCTAAACGAACATGCCCGAGCTCGAGCCTGACCACTGCAACATCTGGCCTGTTCATTAAGTGTGCCCCATTGTCCATAATATATGACAAAAATGCTCTCTCTCTCTCTCTCTCTCTCTCTCTCTCTCTCTCTCTCGTGCACGTTGTTTCTACGCACACATGGACTGACCAAATGTAAGTGGGCATGGGCGGGGCGATCACGGGCAATGCTTTGTAAATTTCTCTTGGACATGGGCTGGGTTGAGTTATGTCGAATGATTTTGGACCGGGCTTCAGCAACATGAAAGTCCCAGGTGTGGCTCGCACAAGTTATTATTTTGCCAGGCAAAACAGATGGACGGAGTGGATATAACACAGGCATCACTCCCTAGAGCTTGAGATTACAGGGGATTCACACAAGTCGCATCCTCGGAGCCCATTCTCATTCCAGTGGGAGGAGAATGGATCAGGAGATTACAGGCATCACAAGAAGCGACAGAGAAGGCAATTTTCAGTTGACTGAAGACTTTGTCAATTTAATTGAAAATTTTAGTTTTCACCCTATTGCTCGTTGTGATGTTTTGCACATTTTTGGTTCAACACTCAATTCGACCGAGTGTTGTGGGTTTTGTTCTGTCCAACCTAAGGTCCAATCAATTCAACCAGACGCAAACGCGTTAGTTTTTAGAAAATGCAGGTTTTGTTTCCTAATCTTGTATGGGAGTATATAAGTCTTCTAATTACAGTTAGGGCATGATAGAAGAGAGGCTACACGGTTTATAAGGTTTTGAAAAGGAAGCTAGGGTTTCTTTAATGTAAGTTGTTCCATCTCTTGTAACTTTCTGATGATAATAAATTAATCGTCACTGTGTCGTGATTTTTTTTCAAAAAGGTTTTTTTTACATAAAAACATCGTGTGCTCTCTAATTTTGCTTAGATTTTTTTATTCTTTATTATTGCTTATTTGATTCGATCTAAGGTTGATTCCACTCTCAACAGAACCAGTGGAAACTAAAGATAACAATCCCTTTCCTAGTTTGACAATCACCCATTATGCAGAGCATGACAACTAAGCAAGTGTGTAGAACATTTGCCCGGCATACAAGGGATGCGGATTGCTCGCAAGCCGAAGCACTGTGAGACCCGTGGTGATGTTTGTGTTATATCCATTCCATCCATTCTCCAACTCATTTAGGATATGTGGGCCACACCATAGCAAACAGTGTGGGTGAAAACGCCCACTGTTGAAACCTTTTTTATGGCCATCATGATGTTTATATTCCATCCATTGCCTTTATAAAGTGATTTCCACCTGAATGAAGGGAAAAAATAAAATAAAATAACAGCCAGATTGAAAACTTCCTAGCCCTAGGAAGATTTCACCCATGAACATTCATTCCCCATTATTTCTTGTGGTGTGGTCTACTTGAGTTTTGGATGTTAATGCTATTTATGCCCTACTTTTAAATTAAAGTTGCAAAACAAAGTGAATATAACACAAACATAATGGTACCACAGAGTGCTTGGGGTTGCAGGTAATCCACGTCCAGCGGCCGAGTGTGAAATTTACTGTACGGCAAGTTTCTTGCCAGTGGGGCCCAACTTATGCACGGCTAGATTCAAATATCCAACGCACTTGCCAGGTTGGCATTTGGACGGCTGCCCAAGGGTGCGTATGGAGCTAGCCAACCTCTACTTTTATGATGATGGCATGAAAATAACAGTTAAGACAAATGGCAAGCACTTGATGGAACCCAAAGATCTCATCCATCCACTCTTTCAAATACACTTGCAAATGACACATTAAAAACGTTGTTTTTTCATGAAAGGAACAAAGGTCCTTTGTTATATCGCCATCCAACAAGTTGTATGTAAACACGACAGCGTTCCGTCCTCAGTAGGAGCCACTAGGTGGACCGCTCCCATCTTCACCATACTAGGGTTTTGTAGATTCTACCACACCTTAAAGGCACTTTACCCAGGCGCGACTTGGCTTTTACCCGGGTAACAGCTTTGTGGGTGTTACCCTACGGTGGGGCCCACCTTGATGATTTATTATATATTCATGCCATCCATCCGTTTCTACATATCATTTTAGGACGGAGTCCCAAAAATTAAGAAGATAAATTCTTACGTGGGAAATAAGGATTTTTATCATGTTTCACACTGTTTGAGTCGGATTGATTTTGGCCAGGTCCAACCAACTCTTTTGGGTTTTGCTAGACCCATGCTGGGTTGGACTGGGCTTGAGCCTTGGGTTTTAAGTGTTAAGTTGGGGCTAGATCCTACATGGCATGGGCAAACCCAGCCCATTGCCACACCTCCAGAGGTCTGTCCACGCCGGGCCACAAAATGAAACCCACGCCTGAGCCCATGATGAGCCTAAACAAACAGGCCCGAGCTTGAGCCTGTCCACCGCAGGTCCGCAACATTTGGCCTGTTCATTAAGTGTTCCCCATTGTCTATAATATATGACAAAAATGCTCTCTCTCTCTCTCTCTCTCCCTCATCCACGTTGTTTCTACACGCACATGGACTGACCAAATGCAAGTGGGCATCGGGCCGGGCGAGCATGGGCAATGCTTTGTAAATTTCTCTTGGACATGGGCTGGGTTGAGTTATGTCGAATGATTTTGGACCAGGCTTCAGCAACATGAATCTCAGCCGGGCCTAGCCTGTTGAAAGTCCCAGGCGTGGCTCGCTCAAGTTTTTATTTTGCCTGGCAAAACAGATGGACGGAGTGGCTATAACACAGGCATCACTAGTAGGCCCCTAGAGCTTGAGATTACAGGGGATTCACACAAGTCGTGTCCTCGGAGCCCCGTTCTGGAGGAGAATGGATTAGGAGATTACATGCATCACAAGAAGCAACAGAGAAGGCAATTTTCAATCGACTGAAGACTTTGTCAGTTTAATTGAAAATTCTAGTTTTCACCCTTCTGCTCTTTGTGATGTTTTGCACGTTTTCGGTTCGACACTCAGTTTGACCGAGTGATGTGGGTTTTGTTCAGTCCGACCTAAGGGTCAATCAATTCGACTAGACACAAACGCGTAAGTTTTTAGAAAGTGTGAGTTTTGTTTCCTAGTCTTATATGGGAGTATATAAGTACTCTTCTAACTACGGTTAGAGTGTGATAGAAGAGAGCCTACACGATTTCTAGGGTTTTGAAGAGGAAGTTAGGATTTCTCTACTTTAAGTTGTTCTATCTCTTGTAACTTTCTGATGATAATAGATTGGTCGTCGCTTTGTGTCGTGATTTTTTTTCGTAAAGGTTTTTTAACGTAAAAACATCGTGTGCTCTCTCATTTTTGCTTAGATTTTTTTATTCTTTATTGCTTGTTTGATTCGATTTAAGGTTGATTCCGCTCCCACATAACCAATGGAAACTGAAGATAACAATCCCTTTTCTAATTCGACAATCACCCATTATGTAGAGCATGACAACTCAGCAACTATGTAGAACATCTGCCCTACATACAAGGGATGCGTATTGCTTGCAAGCCCAAGCACTGTGAGACCCATGGTGATGTTTATGTTGTATCCATTTGTCCAACCATTTCTCAAGCTCATTTAGGATATGTGGGCCACACCATAGCGAACAGTGTGGGTGAAAACGCCCACTGTTGAAACCTTTTTTTACGGCCATCATGATGTTTATATTCCATCCATTGCCTTTATAAAGTGAATTCCACCTAAATGAAGGTAAAAAATAAAATAAAATAACAGCCCGATCGAAAACTTCCTAGCCCTAGGAAGATTTCACCCATAAACATTCAATCTCCATTGTTTCTTGTGGTATGGTCTACTGAGTTTTGGATGTTACTGCTATTTATGCCCACGTTCTAAATTAAGGTAGCAAAACAAAGTGAATATAACACACATAATAGTGCCCCAGAGTGCCTGGGGTTCCAGGTAATCCACGTCCAGTGGCCCAGTGTGAAATTTACTTTGCAGCAAGTTTCTTAACAGTGGGGCCCAACTTATGCACGGCTAGATTCAAATGACCAACGCATTTGCCAGGTTGGCATTTGGACAGCTACCCAAGGGTGCGTATGGAGCTAGCCAACCTCTACTTTTATGATGATGGCATGAAAATAACAGTTGAGACAAATGGCTAGCACTTGATGGAACCCAAAGGTCTCATCCATCCACTCTTTCAAATACACCTGCAAATAAGACATTAAAAACGTTGTTTTTTCATGAAAGCAACAAAGGTCCTTTGTTATATCACCATCCAATAAGTTGTATGTAAACACGGCTCTCAAAACTAAAAATTCCAACCACTCATCCAGTGGGACACAATGTCATGATAATAAAATCACCTGGTGCTAAAAATCATGTCAACCCACTAATGGAGCATAAGTAATGACAACTTGTCCGAGCTGTATGGGCCGGACTCCGCCGACTCCGATTGGTTCGGCACCATGAGCCAGCATTGAAATTATGCGCGACTCGACTCAAGACCAAGTGGGTCGGACCGACCTAGTTACGGAGTCTTAAAACCATGATTGAGTGGGACATGTCAAAATCAATGGACAGCTAATGGCATGACCTAAAAATGTACTAGTATGGCGCACCCAATAAGTGCATGGGTCTGACTTTACAACAGGCTATTGTCATAGTGCGGCCCTCCTTTTGCAGGGATCAGATAATCCACCCACATGACACATTGTTATCCATAAAATGGCGGTGTGTGATGATTTCAAAAAATGCCTTCCCTATCTTAAACCGAACTGCAAAAAGGGTTATGCTTTGAGAAAGTAGAGAAAAGCATTTGGTCCCAAAACACGGAATTTAATGGCTTCTGCATGCTTAAAGAAATTCCCCAACTCCCCCCACATGCACCCTTTGGCATACCACTTTCACATGTAGCACACGTTTGCATAAGGTGGTCGCTGGAAAGAAGATATGAAAATAATCAGGATGGTCCACTCATTAGGCAGGGTGCGTGCATGTGGAGTCACCTTCGGTGGGTTTTTTCGAACCATTTGTTCTATTCATTTAGGAGTAGCCCACTTGATGATCTAACTGTCATGGCATTTTGCGTGCGGTAATCTTCCAAATGGACACCACCTAAATGGACCAATGAAATATCCCACTCGTGTGGGCCACTTCTGATTGTACTTAGGGTCCGTTTGGTTTGATGTAAATGGAGGTACCTAACAGTAAGCAAGCAGTTTGTAAATAGCTTATTATTACTATTTATGTCCGTTTGAAAGCTTGAGGTAATTTACCTTGAAAGTCCGTCCTAAAAAGGTTTATTTAATTTAAATATGTGGGGTCCACTGTGATGTATGTGACATATCCATGCTGTCCATCCATTTTAGCTAAATATTTTAGAGTATGAGCCAAAAAATGAGGCAAAAAAGAAGCTCAAGTAGCCCACACCATAAGAAATTGTGGTCATAAAAGGCTTGTAATGGTAGGCGTTCAACCCACTATTTCATGTGGTGTGGTCCTCTAGAGCTTTGGATTGCCTCAATTTTGGGCTCATGCCCTAAAATCACCTCACAAAATGGATGGACGGCACAAATAAGCTACATGTATCACTGTGGGCCATACATAAAATTTACACCATCATCAATTCTTTGTGTACAAAAGCAAGTGGTCATTGTCAGCTTTGGAAAAGGCACATGCAATTATATTGTAATTGATCATTACCTATCTGCGTCCATTTATAAATATTGTTGTTTATATATAGAAGGCTCAATTTGGTAGCCTACATGAACACTACCTAATTTCTACCCATACACATGATTGTTAGAATTGCTTTTGTGGTGGGCATAACAATTCATTAATGGAATGATCCTAACCTATCAATTTGCAGCTTGTCTATAATTGGACTGTTAATCTTACATATTACGAAACAATAGAATCGTTTATGCATCAACAATGAAGATTCTATACTATAATTCTAAAGGCGTACCTAATAGGGAAGACATTCCCGACGCTGTCGTGTTGCCAAGAAAAACTCTTGGTCTTCTGCACCTTACACCTTTTGGAGAACCACTCAATGGGACTAAGGTTTTCTTACATGTGTTTGTGAGAAGACCAAAACATATATTTATAGAGTAGAGGGTCAAAGAAGCTTACCCATCACACTTCTCTCCTCTAGGGTCTCCACACCATAGGTTTCCATATCTGGCTTAATAATCGCGTATAGGGAACACGGTCCAAGCGTCCCACCCCAAACCTATTTATAATGATAACAACTATAGTAGGGCCCACTGAATCGCTCAATCTGAATAATCCAACGGTCATGATCTAAACTGATGATCATGTGTGGCTCACCTAATGGAGTCTTACATTCTTCCACTTGGGCTACACTGATCTCTAAAAGGAAAACAAGACATTTTATTTTATTTTGTAAAAAAAATATTTTATAAAACTCACTTGTTTCAAAAGTTACTAATGAGCGCCCTACTAATTTTCAAAACAATAACATTAGATAATTATGAGCAACACTTGTTAAATCTAGTCCATCAAGACTATTAATATTGAATCGTGGTAGTTAACATAACATTTAATCTTTTTTGAAGTGTGACGAATCACGATCACAAATACCAATAGCATCAATGACATGGATTAAGCATATAGGGTGTGGTGTGAAGATTACATGTTTAATGTGATCATATGTGTTTATCTTTAAGTGGTCCTACTGATCGTGTCTACAAGACACAAACCAAAGTCTTGCTTACTCAAAACTGAATGTGCACACTAAAAGAGAAGGAAAATATAAACTGAAAAACAGAATCATCAATGTATAAAAGATATCTCTAAAATGTCTGTGAATAATCAAATCAAATATGAAAAACTCACACTATTGAAATACATCATTGGGATCAACAACTCCCATACACATGATAGGATAGGAAGGCCTTTAGTGAGAGGATCCGCTATCATCTGCCTAGTGCCGATGAATTCCACAGACACTTGACGATTCTGAACTCTCTCCTTCACAACAAGGTACTTAATGTTAATGTGCTTTGACCTCGATGAATACTTATTGTTGTTGGAGAAGTTAACTGCAACTGAACTATCACAATAGATTTTCAATGGTTTTAGGATCATCTGCATAACCCGTAAACCATAAAAAAAAAAACTCTGAAGCCAGATCCCCTGACTCATGGCTTCATGACAAGCTACATATTCTGCTTCCATGGTAGATGATGCCGTAATCGACTGTTTCACGCTCTTTCATGATACTGGCTCCACTAGCCATCATGAATACATAACTCAATGTGGACTTCTTGCTGTCGAGACAGTCAGCAAAATTTGCATCTGTATATCCAACCAACTCCAAATGGTTGGATCTCCTGTATGTGAGTTCGAAGTCCTTTGTCCTTTGCAGATAACACAATACTTTCTTTACAGCTATCTAATAATTCATTCTTGGATTGTTAAGGTACCTGCCCAACATGGACGACTTGAAATATAACTACCCATGTTTCACTTGGACAATCATAAGGCATTGATTAGATGGTTATGATCGATCATGTGATCAATCCGATTCGGAGCCAATCAAATGAATAAATTGCAACCATATTGCACATGGGCCATGTGCACGTACAGTGAAGATGGGTGGGTTGTAAGCTACTGCCCATTGAGCAATGTCACTCTCTTGTACTAGTAGATCTCGTTAGAATCACAAGATGTAATGTGCTAAGGCATGTGGAGACAGAGAATGGGGTGACGTGGGAGAGGACAGGGAAGCATCTATGAAGAGAGAGTTATCTGATACTTTGGTAGGGTGTGACCCTGAAGAATGTTTGTGAATGGTCATTGTCCAAACATACTGCTCAATCTTAACCATCCAAATTTGTATCTTTCTTAACTTTCTATAGTCATCCATGCCTTCCATCTTTTCGGAATGCAGTTTGGCTAGTGGTCAGCGCTCTAAGGGACCCACCATAAAGTATGCGTGTTATCCAATCTGCCCATCCATTTTTTAGGGTTTGATATAAAAAATGATGTAGATCTAAATCTCAGATGGACCACAACACAATAGTGATTGAATGTCCACCATTAAATACTTCCTATGGTCCCCTGTAATGTTTATTTGACATCCAACCTGTTAATTAGGTCATGCAGACCTGGATGAATGGAAAAAACAAATATCAACTTGATCCAAAACTTTTGTGGCCCTTAAGAAGTTTTTGATAGTAGATGTTCAATTAACACAGGTTTCTGTAATGCTGTCCAGTTGAGATTTGGATCTACGTAATGTTTGGGCTTATACCATAAAATCATCTGGAAAAATATATGGACGGCGTGAATGAACTACATACATCATGGTGGGGCCCACAGAGCACCGACCACTGGCCATTGGCTAGGGGCAGGGTCACTAGCCAAACCGCGTCCAAAATTTCCCAGCTTGGATACGGTCAAGCCCTCTGTCCTAAATGCAGATAGCAAAGAGACGTTTCAAAAGGGACATCTCATTCGGTGGGCCTTATCATGGATGGACCATGGCTCAATTGAATTGTTCATTGAAACCATGGAGAGGGTTCACACTCGTCTGAACTTTGATAGTATGGCAATTAATTGCCATACGTTTCCAGTGTGCGGGGCCCACATGATGGGTGATTGCCAACCAATTCATTCATTACATTTGTCCCCCCATTTAATGTTAGGTCCCAAAATCCAGCACAATTCATGGAGCAGATGACTGGGAGATCCTCCTGTTGTAGGAAGCTGTGTGGGGCCAACAAAGATTCCCGTGACAAATCCACTCCGTCCATCAGTTTTGAAAGACCACAATAGCACAGTAACACAAAAAATCAGGAAGATCCAAAACTCAAGAGGGCCAAACCAAATGAGATAGTGGGGATTGATAGTAACAAGGCATTAATTAAATGGTTATGATCATGTGATTAATTTGATTCAGGGCCAATCAAATGAACAAATTGCAACCATTGCACATGGGCCATGTGCACAGTAGAGATAGGGTGGGTTGTGAGCTAATGTCCATTATGGTTCTGATTTCTCAATAGCTTCACTTGTCAAACCGAACTGATGTTCTCTATGACTCGATCTTGAAATTGAGGCACATCCAAGGTTCAAGTGGACCACACCACAGAAGAAACTTTGTTAATTCTGTCCACCGTTGAAACCTTCATAGGGCCCACGTGATGTTTATTTACCATCCAACCTGATCATAAGGTCATATAGACCTAGACGAAGGGAAAAGGCAAGTATCAGCATGATTAAAAACATTTACTGACCTTCATAAGTTTTTCAACAGGTAAGATTTAATCCTCATTTTGTGGTCCACTAAGATTTGGAGCTGCTTTATTTTTGGGCTCATTAATTAAAATGACATGGAAAAATAGATGGACGATTTTGATAAAACCCATACATCATGTGTCCCCTCAGAGCCCCAGCCTGTCCCAAGCTCCGGACAGGCGGAGGAAGTACCTAATCCGCGCCCCTCCAAGCTGGGTGGTCAATCGGTTCCCTTTCCATCCACAGGTGGGACAAATAGATGGGCGGTTGAGATTGACATTTCATCTCTACCTTCTATAATATTCATGTTCTACTGACCATCCCGCATCATTTCCCTTACTTGCGGACGCCTACTTCACCCCCTTCCCACGTGCAATTCATGGTTGGGCGGCTAAGGTAGACCAAAAGACGACTTGAAATGGTGGTGCAGTGCAAGTCATTAGCCGGCTAAGGTAGCCGAAGGACCACTTGAAATGGTGGCTCAGTGCAATTCATGAGCCAGCTAAGGTAGCCGGAAGGAGCACTTGAAACGGTGGCTCGCTCTGATACCATTGCTCATATGCTGCATGTACAATCATCCTCTGGGGCCCACTATAGATGTGCCATGACAAAAGAAATGCAGCACTTGTACGATTCCAATCATCCGAGCAATGGTCTGTTGAATTTCCTTCCTGAGCATTCGTGGTATGGATTCACCGGATGAACGGTTCTAGTCACATATCCAAGCCACTTGGACGGTATATATTATGCGTATAGATTAGTTGAGTCAGGTCCGACGCTGTAGTCGACTACAGCAAATAGTAAGCTGGACGAGAATTGCGTCTTACCCCGGCCGTATCCAGCTGGTAACGGGCAGGAGCTTTGAGTGGCCACGGTGCTGTATGGGATTTATCCATACCGTCCATCCATTTCTATGATTCATTTCATGGAATATGACCAAAATTTAGTTAAATTCAATGGTCAAATGGACCACACCACACGAAGCAGTGGTGGTAATGATTTTCACAGTTGAAACCTTCTTAGGCCCCACCGTAATGTTTATTTTCCATCCAACCTGTTCATAATGTTACATAGAGCTGGATGAAGGGAAAACACAAATATCAGCTTGATCCAGAACTTCTGTGGCCATGGAGAAGTTTTCAACGGTGAGAATTTAATCCTCATTGTATGATTCACATGTGACTTGGATGTGCCTCATTTTTTGGAGTAGGTCCTAAAATAACATGGTGAAAGGGATGGACAGTGTGGATGAAATACTTAGATCACGGTGGCCTCTCAAAGCTCCGTTCCCAGCTGGAAAGGGGGTGGGTACGACCGCATGGGTTGCATTAAATGCACATACCAACCATGCAACTTGCATTAAATGCAAGAGAGAGTTATCTCTCACAGTTATCTGTATCTGCCTAAATTTTAGGCCCATGATTAGCATGATTAGCTAGTGACGAGCAGCGCCACTGAAGTGACGTCACCATGGTCCGTGGGCCTCCACATGATATATCTGTTGTATTTACACCGTCCAATCATTTGGAGAGATCATTCTAAGGCAGGAAAAAAAGAATGAGGTAGATTCAGATCTCAAGTGGACCCCACCACAGAAAACAGTAGGGACAGTGACATCCACCATTGGAAACGATTTTAGGGCCACCATGATTTTTATTTGAGATCCAATCTATTCATAAATTACATAGACATAAGGGAAAATAAAATATCAGTTTGATCGGAAACTTCTGAGGGCTTAGGAAGTTTTCAACTGTGGATGTCACTGTCCCCACTATTTTCTTTGGTGGGTCCACTAGCGCTTTGGATCTGCCTCATTCTTTGAGTAAGGCCCTAAACTGGTCTCTCCAAAAGATGGACAGTGTGGATACAGCATATATATTATGCTGGGGCCACAGAACATGGTAGCGTCACTTCGTACTCAACCTGTCAGTAGCTAATCGGCGTCCCATCTCGGTGGACGGCGTAGATAAACAGATATATGGCGGTAGGCCATCGCACAGATCTAGTCGGACGCAATCCTCGTCCCAGGCCATAAGGATGGAATAATAAATAAATTGATTTTACAAATCACTGCCTAATTATTATGGAATTATCTAGTACCTTTAAAATTGGTTTTAGTAAGCTTTTTTATTAAGTTCACTTTTTTAAATTACAAAACTACCCCTTCATTGAGAAAGTTCCTTGAAAATTAACTGTTCACAAATCAGAGAATGAGATTGTCCACTTGGGATCTCATTTTGGGGCTGTGACATAAGGATGATAGATTCCACAATTTAGCTGGTTTTAAATAATTGAAAATAAAATACCCTATTGTTCCTCTCTCACATGCCTCTTGGGATGTTTCTCACTCAAATGCACCTGGGAATTTCATACCAGAGCTCTAGTTCTTTGAGTCCGAATCCTCGTGCAAAGAATTCCCGCTTTTCACCTCATTGATTGGTCCAACTCAACCTAATTGTGTCATATCTGAGCAACTTTGACACAATCAAGTTGAGCTGGACCATTTAGAGAGGCAGCAGCAGGGGTTCTTTGCTCTGTTTAAGCAGAAGATCTAGATTCAAGTTCTTTTAACTAAAGTATTTGTAGGCTAGCATGATGATGTTTGTATTACATCAGCTTTGTTCACCCGTAGCACACTCATTTTCGAACATTTGCTGAAAAGCCAAGCGGACTCAAAGCTTGATTAGGTCACGGATGGGGACATCCACCATTGAAACCTTCTTAGGGTTCACCAAAGTTTTAGACCAGAATGATAGTTATATATTTCCACTTTATCTTGGTGGAACTTGCCTTTTGAATGAGTTGGATGGAATATAAATATCATGATGCCCTAAGAAGATTTCAATTGTGGGCATATCTACATTGTTTCATATTGTGTGCTCTGAGCATGATTTGTCAAACTTATGAGTGATCTCATAAGGTCATCTTAGTGGCCCTCACATAGTTTTTTTAATTACACGAGCTCACCCATATTGCAGTAAATATTGGAAATCCGGCCAGCGGGAGCACTAAAGAGATTGAAATAATTAACACACGTCACATAAGCAAACAATGCAAAGACTAATCTGTTTTTATGTGGAAAACCCTTGTGAGAAAAAACCACGGCACAAAGCGACACTTTCACTATGAAATCTAAATGATTACAGAGCTAATTTACCTACAAGCAGATCCCAAAGAAGAATAAAGCACTCTCAAACCTCACAATCCTCTCCTCAAGCCTTAAACTCGTAATAGGACTCCTTGGTATTGATTACGATATATCTAGGACGGATTAGGAGGTGCTTATATAAGACTCCAACCCAAATTAGAAAATTATTACCCAAGACAGCGTAACCATGCACTACACCGACGCACTGGACGACTGGTTGCAGCCCATGGTCGACCAGTCATGCATAATGTAAAAACAATTCAGAGAGTTCATCATAAAAAGCATGTCTTACTGCCTCAACTAACACCAGTTGGACAATTGGTTTGAGCCCCCTGTAAATCAGTTGGCCGACCAGGTCTAAGAAGCTCAAAAAACATCTAGAGCCTCGTTGTGACAAACTGTCCAATAGCTAATCGGTCAAGCGACTGGTTGGTAGACTTTGTATTGCATAGATTTAAAGGCTCCTACAACAACAACAACAGGAAACACACATTCAAAAATGCCATGCAAGTTTGCTCAAATACATCATGATATAATACAGTAAGATGCACCCAACAGTGGACTTTGAATCTGAGATACAGTCCAACGATAAAAACTGTATATGATGTTTCTCATTTCATATGATGGATGGAAAAATAATCAAAGCTTTAGATTCGATGAGTTCAGATCCTCTATTGGCTGCAAAATGAGAAATCTCTCTTTGCAGACTTTTCATTGGTTCATGTCACACCGCATGATGTGATGAAGTTGCACGCAGGTGTGATAAGGCTGCACTGAGGATGTGATGTGGTTGCGAACCTATGTGATGACTGTGCGCTAATAAAAAGGTTATAAACAGGAAATCTCTGTTTGCAGCCAAAAGAGGATTTGTATTCCCGTTGGATTATTTTAACCCTTTAATAATTTGGTTCTTATATTCTGATAATGGACGGCTACCATGTCTCTACACAATCCAAGTACGGAATTATCTATTATATGAAAGTCAATTCGGGAATCCCATTCCAAGGAGAGCCGCATCACGTGAACGGCCTCATTAAAAAATGAAAAATCCCCAAATCTAAGCAACTAGTCGTTGTGTGGTGTCCACAGAGATGTACATGACAAATCCACTCCCTTCGTCTGTTTTGAAAGACCACGAGGAGAGGACGCTATGAATCAGGCAGATTCAAAACTCAGGTGGGCCTCAGCAACGAAACAGTGGGCCATGTTAAAAAAAATAAGCCATCTATTCCGTCCATCAGGTGTGCTCGCAAGAATAGGCCATGTTAAAAAAAATAAGCCAGATACAGAGCTTGGATGGGCAACACTGCAGGAATAATGGGAACCAGAGATTTGTGCATGTGTCACTGTGGTGTGTGTCTTTTATCAAACCGGTTCATCAGTTGTTACCATGGATGGAAAGAAGATAACATGTTAGTTGATGTTTACCTGACTGTGTGGCCCATCTTGATGTATGTATTGTATATTCACACCTTTCATAAGTTCTTTCAGCTCATTTTAAGGCATTATCCCAGAAAATGAAGCAGATCCAAATCTCAAGTTAACCACATAGCAGGGATTGAATTCCAACCATTAAAAACTTCTCAAGAGCTGCGATTAAGATGATATTTGTATTTTCCTTTCTTCCATGTCTGCGTGACCTTACCAACAAGTTAGATGGCAAATAAACATTATGGTGGGCCCTACAAATTTTTTACTGGTGGGCATTCAATGACCACTATATTCTTGTGGTGTGGCTCATTTGAGATTTGGATATACTTCAATTTTGGTACCATGCCCTAAAATGAGATGGAAAAACTAATGGACAGCATGGATATACAACAGATACATCAAGATGGGGCCATGGTTAGAAAACACCCACTAATGTGTTACCGAGGTGACACCTAGTCCACTCCCCCCAGTTTGGGCGTGGATTAGCTAAAGTGACGTCACCAACTTATGTGGGGCCATCATAATATATGTGTTGTATCTATACTGTCCATCCATTTGAAGACATTATTTTAGGGCACGAGACAACGATTGAGGCAGATCCAAAAGCTCATGTGGGGATGGTGGGGGACAATGACACAACTGTTAAAATCTTCCTAGGACCCACCATGATGTTTGTTTAAGATCCAACTTGTTCATAAGTTCACACAGACATGGAATAAGTGAAAACACAAATATTAGCTTGATCGAAAACTTCTATGGCCCCAAGAAGTTCTTAATGGTAGGAGATCAATCCCCACCTTTTTCCTTGGTGAGATCCACTTGAGCTTTGGATCTACCTCATTATTTGGCTCACTCCCTAAAATGATCTCTGCAACTGGATGGACCGTGTGGATACAACACATACATTACAGTGGAGGCCACAGAAGTTGGTGACGTCACTTCAATAGCGAGATTGCTATTGTCAGTAGCTAATCCGCGTCCCCACATTTTCATCATTAGCTAATGCATACTCCGATCAGCCAATAGGGAAATCTAACTGAAAGGTGATTAATTAAAGTACTGAAGTGACAGGTTGTAGCTATCTCGCTACTGAAGTGACATCATCAACTTATGTGGGTCCCACCATGATGTATTTGTTGATCCACACTGTCCATCCATTTGGAGAGAACATTTGAGGGCATGATATAAAGAATTAGACAGATAAAAAGCTTAAGTGGACCCCACCAAAGAAAACAGTAGGGATTGATCTCCTGCCGTTGAAAACTTCTTGGGGCCACAAAAGTTTTCGTTCAAGCTGATATTATTTATATTTCCCCTTCTTATATGTCTGTGTGAACTTATGAATAGGTGTGATTGCCTGTGCCCACCAACCCAGAACTGAAGAACGAGAAAAACGGATGGGATTGCCTGTGCCCTGCCCGGCCGCCGGCAACTTTAGTTGGAAGATGGCCATGGCAAAGTCACTCCATCTACCACAATAGGACAGTCTAAAAATAAGCCAGATTCAAATCTCCCGTGGGCCATAACACATGAAAACAGCGAGGATTGAACACCGACCATTGGAAACTTTGTATAGGATGATATTTGTGCCTTTTATCCGAGTCGTAATAACCCTATGAACAGTTTGAATAGCATATAAACATCATGGTCGGCCTCTGGAAGGTCTCAACGGTGGACATTTCTGTTCCCACTATTTCGTGTGGTGTGAACCACGTGAGTTTTTTATCCGCCTGATTTGTAGAATTATGTGGTATTTAGGGCTGTAAATGGTCGGGTTCGGGGCGGGTTTAGCCAAAACCAGACCCGCCCATTTACTAAACGGGTCTGGGTCCAAATTTTAGACCCAGACCCTTTTACTAAATGGGCGGGTCCAGGTCGGGTCCGAGTCAGCCCATCAGACCCATTTATAAATGGGTCCGGGTCTGGTAGAGGGAGATCCATCCAGACCCATTTATAAATGGGCCGGGTCTAATGGGTCTGGGTCTGAATCAAGTATGCAAGCATTTTTCAAGGCTTAAAACCGGGTCTGGACAGGTCTGGGCTGGACGGGTCCCTTGTAACATAGACCAAACCCGCCCACTTACTAAATGGGTTTGAGTCGGGTCGGGTCGGGTCAGGCCTAATATAAAGGAAACCAGACCCAAACCCATTTAACAAATGGGTCTATTCTTGGACCCAGACCCGTACCGTTTAACAAATGGGTCGGGTCTGGGTCGGGTCTAAATGGGTTGGGTCTGGGTACCCCATCGGGTCCACTGACCCATTTACAGCCCCAGTGGTATTGTGGCCTTGAAAATCTGATGGGCGAAGTGGATTTGTCAAGGAAACCTCTGTGGACCTACGCAACTTCAGACTACAGGAATTCAGAGACATCCCATCCGCGCCGGAGGTAAACATCCATACGCACGCAAAGAGAAAATGTAGACTGCATATTTTATTCTCTGTTTGGACCGTCCTATTGCGTTCTTACATAAGATCTCTAATCGAAGTGTAGTTGCTGGAGAATGTAATCTACTTCTCATATAAGTTTATAGAACTACCGATTATCTCATATAAGTGTAGTTGCTGAAGAATGTAATCTGCTTCTCGATTTTATGTTATGAAATGTGTATTTAATAATCGATTTTGGTTTAAATTCTAGTTTGTGGACAAAAAAATTCTACAAGCGGATTGAACGGTTTGGATTCAAAAACATAAATCCCATCTGTACGGTAGATTTATACATGCTTGTGGATCGATATACTCTGCCGCCCGTACCCCGGACACGGGGATATCATCCTGCGGCGCTAGGCAGCCGAAGCTATGTGGGGCCCACCGTGATGTATTTGTTTTATCCACACCGTCCATCCATTTTACAGATTATTTTAGGGGATGATTCAAAAAAAAAAATGAAAATCAAAACCTGAAATGGACCACACCATATAAAACAGTGGGGTTGAAATCCCACCGTTGAAAACTTCCGAATGCCTACCGTGATGTTTTATTTGTCATCCAACCTTTTCATAAGGTCACAAAGACCTGGATGAAGGGAAAACACAATTATAATCTTGATCGGAAACTTTTGTGGCCCCCAATAAGTTTTCAACGGTGTGCGTTCAATCTCCACGGTTTCCGTGGTGTGGTCCACTTAAGCTTTGGATATGCATCACTTTTGGTCTAATGCCCTAATATGATCTGGAAAAATGATGGACGGCTTGGATAAAACACATACATCACGGTGGCCCAACAGATCTGGGGCCACGTCGTGCCACGTGGATATACCTTGGCCGGTGCCACAGGCAATCCGCTTCCAAGTTCCAACTGCCAAGCCATTACCGACTAACGAAAGTGAAAACGTTTCCGTACCTCGCAATGGGTGCCTAACGGGCTACTTTCTCTAAAGTGGTTGAACGACTTAACTTTCATGAAATCCACGCCGTTCAACAAGTACGCCACCCCTATTTTTGGCCATGAATCCAGAAATATGGCCTACTCAACCTCAGGTGGGCTACCCAAAAAGACTATAAATAAAACCTCTAGATTCACGAGGGGCGTCTCATCCCAATTATTCCTATTTTGTGGCCTATGGGACTTATTGATTACCAATATTTTTGGTTTTAACGGCCATTATTAATAAAAACACATGATAGACGGTTTGGATCTTATGAAAGGTAGACCCAAATGGTTGTTTGTTTACGAAAGTAACCCGGTGGGTACCAAGCGCGGGGTAGGCTAGCGCGGTAATAAGGAAAATCGAGTTGACTACGGTAATAGTTTACTACCATTTTCTAACAGCCACTATAGTCGATACATATGAGAATCCGAACCGTCCATATTGCGGAACCCTTCGTTCATAGGTAATAGACGGTAAGCCATACTGATCAGACTCCATCACAGCCATCGGATTTCAACTTTTATACCCGGACCACTGAGCACAAAATTTCTAACCATCCATTGTATACTCACAAAGCGGTATTCATAAGTTTCTTTTTCTAGGCTCCACCAAGAATAAGCCTGCAGTTTGGACGGTCCAACGTCCGTACATGAATGCCACGCGTCAGTTGGATGAGTCACCACAGTTCTGAAACTCGTGGCGTACTACACAGCCTAGGCTTGACAACCACGGAAAACATATAAAATACTGAAGCGACTTGCGCGAGGAAAGACTGAAGAGGCAACGCGCCATTCGTGCATAACGAGCACACGTGTGGGAGATCCGAACTCTCCCTTTCCAAAATCTAGGCTGCTCCATTCGTAACGTTAACAACACGTGCACAGCAAACACGGATTGTCTGTGTTTTTCCTTCTACCAATCCACTTTTTTCCTCACACGCGTCCAGCTCCATCTAATTTATCGCCCTTGATGTCCCACACGCGTGCCACGTGGGAAGGGACGCCGCGACGAACCATTCGAATCTCCCCGCGCGCGACTCGCCATGGCATTCCTGTGGAGAACAAATCAAAAGAAGAGAATTGAAATAAGGGCAGAAAAGGGTTAGATTTTGTAAATTGCAAGCCATCTCTCTCCCTCTCTCTCTCTTAAAACAACAGAAACTCACAAATGGGAGAGAATATGCCAATTCATGTTCGTTTCCAACATTCTTAGATTCCTGAAAAGAGAACCCCACCCTTTATAACCACATGCACCCTTTTCCCTCCTTCCCTTTCTATCTCTCATCCTCCTTTCTTCCTCCTCTTTCAGGCAAGTCATCTCTCTCTCTCTCTCTCATTTTTTCTTGCATTTCATGACTTTGTTATGTGTTTTTTTTTTAATTGAAGTTCCTGAATGGATCTTTTACTTACACGGAATACATTCATATACCTCTTGTGCATGTTTTGTAATTATAAGCTTTTGGGTTTTTTCTTCATTAATTTGAAATTTCACCAGAAAAATAAATGAGACAACCAAAAACAATTATGGGTTCCCTCCTCTTCGCCCGTTTGTTGGATTCTGTTTGTAGCAAGGTTCATGATGAAATGGTGATTGGAATAGCGGTTGGCCGGTCTCTCGCGTCAGTTTCAGTATGGGATGTTTTAATGGGGGGGATTTTCGTGGGTTTATTTGAAATCGGTGCTGTGATTGACTATGGAGTTTTGGAGCGTTAGATTTCTTTGAATAACTTGATTTCGATTTGGGTTTTGTTCCCATGTTGTTAATTTTCTTTGTCATCTCAGCAATCCACTTGTGGACTTGAAATAGATTGATAGTTTGATACTCGTAGTATGTATGAGTTGGAACTCTTTTTCGATTTGTTTGTTTCTATTTAGTTTGGTGAATGGACAAGCAGCATCTCACATGTCTATACCTAATAAAGTTGCTCTTTTAGGCAGTGTTTGAAGGATAGGCAGTGTTTGAAGGACAGTTGATTGAGTTGAGAAGCCTCAGTTTAATCAAGAGGAGATAAGGCCAACTTGAAAATAACTTAGTTGCAATTCAGAGTGAATGCTAAGGATATTGAAATTCTCTTATTACTACTTTATTGGACTAATAATCACAGTTCAGTTGGATAGTCTATCCAAATTCCAAACACACCCATAATCTTTGAAAATGCATGTGTGTCATTCCTTGAAAATACTATGGATTTATTCTGTTTGATGCTAAGAAGAGCCTCCTGAGTATAAAGTATACATTGCACCCATGTATTTGGTGATCCTTGCCAGCAAAATACTTCCTTAGCATCTTGTGTTTGTTAGTATATCATTGTTCTTCAATAAAATTTAGGTCAGTAATAAGAAAATGAGATTGTAAATTGCACCAATGTAAAGTCAGTCCTTTTTTTGTCTGGTTGATTTAATCAATGCTGAAGAAGCATACTTAATTTCATAGTTGTTCATCATATCAATATAGCTCGTGAAGTTGCTTCACATTGAAATTCATGTCAAATGATGTCAAAATATAGGTGTTAGAGACTAACGCTGCACTATAATATATAATGCATATCCTAACAAGTTGTCAGATTTGTAGAACACATGGAAACATGTAGAAGGCTGGCCCCAATTAGTTGGATAAGGCTTAGATGATGATGATGATGGAAATATGTAGAGGTCAGAATTAGAAATGAATGCATTTGAGGGAACCTAGGAGTAGCACCAATAGGTAATAAGATGCGGGAAAGTAGACTTAGATGGTTTGGTCTTGTGCAATGGAGATCAAGAACTATGCTGGTTAGAAGGAGTGAGTTGTTCCAAGTTGAAGGCTCTAGAGGGAAGGCCCAAAAGGACATGGGTGGAGGTGATAAGAAAAGACTTGATGACCTATGGTCTAACTGAAGTTATGGTCCTTGATAGAGTGAAATGGTGGTATAAGATTTATGTAGCCGACCCCACTTAGTTGGGAAAAAGGCTTAGATGATGATGATGATGATGATGATGATGGAAATGACTATATATAGATTGTATGTATAAGAGGAGTGATGCTTGTCTGATATATTGTCTTTAGAATTGGTGTCTCATCATTATATATGTATCATAGTTGGAGTATTCAACATTATTTATGTACATTCTGTTATAAGTAATTGTAATCTGAGTACTTGTCTTATGGTTTTCTGATTTCTTTTACTCTTCCTTTTTTGCCATAGGCATTGGTTGCCAACATGACAATGTCTCCTTACAGGTCCTTCGTGCAGAGTTGAACTCAAGGTTGGGAAGCTTCCCTGATTGTTAGATGTGGTTCTTCTCCAGTGTCATTTATTTGCTGCTATTTGAAGCGAATGAAGTGACATGAACTTCCAGGAAATAGTTCTATGTATTCCCCAAAACAATCTATTGGTCCATTACTAGATACTCTCAAAATGGAGAGGGTTAGGACGATTCTGACTCACAAATATCCTTATCCACATGAGCATTCACGGCATGCCATGACTGCGGTAATTGTGGGGTGTCTTTTCTTTATCTCATCTGATAACATGCACACCCTCATACAAAAACTGGACAGCAATATCAAGTGGTGGTCAATGTATGCTTGCTTGCTTGGTTTTTTCTATTTCTTCTCATCCCCGTTCATCCGGAAGACTATTAAGCCAAGCTATTCAAACTTCAGTCGATGGTATGTATTTTTCTATGAATATCTTTGAAGTTTCAAGTAAAATATTTGATACTTTTATTTGCTGGGGGATCCTATTTATGTTGGGTAGTTATATCTTAGAACACGCTTTGTGACATTAAAATTATGTTTTAACTGTGCAAGTTGGAATTTCTGCAGGTATGTCACATGGATCTTTGTGGCAGCTTTGTATCATCTTCCTAGTTTTCAGTCAATGGGAGTTGATATGAGGATGAATCTCTCTCTATTTTTGACAATATACTTTGCATCCGTTCTGTTTCTTCTCTTTTTCCATATTATATTTCTCGGTCTTTGGTATTTTGGACTTGTTGCTAGGGTAGCAGGAAAGCGGCCAGAAATACTGACAATCATCCAAAACTGTGCTGTAAGTGGTGATTATGCATTTGATATGTCACGCACAAACTAAAGTGCAGGTTTTCTTCTGTAATTCTCATCTACTGACGGTGAATTTTTTTTCTTCTTCTTTTCTTTTCTCATATGCAGGTATTAAGCATAGCTTGCTGTGTATTTTATAGTCACTGTGGAAACCGTGCTATTTTAAGAGAGAAACCTTTTGATCGAAAGAACTCTAGTTGGTTTTCTTTTTCATTTTGGAAAAAAGAAGAGAGAAACACATGGCTTTCAAAATTCCTTCATATGCATGAGTTGAAGGATCAGGTCTGCTCATCCTGGTTTGCTCCGGTTGGGTCTGCCAGCGATTACCCATTTTTTTCTAAGTGGGTTATCTATGGGGAGGTATAAACAGCCCTTCTAAGCTCATTTCATCTGACTTTTGTTGGATGACTCTTCTGATCAATTGGGCTTCTCTTTTGCTGACCATTTATTTTTCAGTTGGTTTGCAGTGGATCATGTTCGGGCCCATCAGATGAAATCTCCCCCATATTTTCGTTGTGGGCAACATTCATAGGTCTTTACATTGCCAATTATGTGGTGGAGCGATCTACAGGGTATGTGGTAACATTTATGGTTCTTCACAATGCCCATGTGTTGTGGCACACATGTAGCTTGGATTTTGTACTCATATGTTCATTACGATCTAATTGCTGGTGTTCTGCATTGGAATTGGGTTATACAATGAAATAAGTAGCATCCTTGGAGTTTGCTAAACTCAAAGTGACCTTGTTATGCTTGTATCTAAAGTTAAAACCTGGAGTCTTTTTCTTCGTTTTCTTTGGTAGGTTAGCTAGGCTCAACTGCAAGACCTTAATGTTGAAGCAAAGACTGCCTACCATTGAGCAGTGGGCTTGAACCCCAAAATGTAGAGTTATCATTATCCTTATTTTCACCCTTCTTATTCATTGATTTTTGACATGTCAATAGGTGGGCTCTGACTCACCCTCTGTCTCTATCTGAATATGAAAAGTTAAAGAAACAAATGAAGCCCGATTTCTTGGACATGGTCCCTTGGTATTCAGGGTATGTTCCACTTTTTATGGTCATTTTTTATCTGTAACAAGGAAGAAGTGCAGTGCTAAAAGTTTTGATGGCTATGTGTTGCAGGACATCGGCTGATTTATTTAAAACAGTCTTTGATCTTCTGGTATCTGTAACTCTATTTGTTGGTCGATTTGATATGCGCATGATGCAGGTATACTTTCAGATGCTATCAAATGTTAGAATGTTCTAACTTTTGCCCATTAGTCTTCATGTCTATGACAATCATTAATCAGTGTGTAATAATTCTCACAAAATTTGTCTTTCTAGTGTTTTTATTTTTATATATCTAGCAGAATTGTCTTTTGGAAAATTTGAAATATCTTTATTAACTTCTCTACTGCAACCAGGCTGCAATGACCAAGGTCCAAGATGAAGGTAAATGGGGCGATCTTCTGTACGACCATTTCAGTGAAAGAGAAGATATGTGGTTTGATTTCATGGCTGATACTGGAGATGGTGGAAACTCATCCTATGCTGTGGCTCGATTACTTGCTCAACCTTCCATTCATCTTAAAAATGGTGGCTCCATGCGTGCATTGCAACGTGGAGATTTACTTCTTATTGGAGGCGATCTTGCGTAAGCTATTTTCTTTCTTTTTCTTTTTTGGGTCATCTTTCGTTCTTTTTCTTTTTTATCATTTATGTTCGTTGAAAAATTAAACAAAACGAAGCACCTTAGTGCCTGAGCACCAGATGTCCCAACCTTTTGACTTATGGCCTGTCAGTTTTAGTCCTGAAGTTGCTTGTCTATACATTGTAATTTTTAGAAGCATCCAGTCTCAATATTTATCGACGTTATGCCGAAGCCGGAGTTAATTTAGCCAGGCAGCAGGTTAAGAGCTTTGCAGTTTTAGCTTACATGTTTGTTTTGTTCTTCAGTAGAAAGATGTACCTGAGAAATGTAGTGATTCTCATATATGCCATGTCCATTGGTTGCCATGATTGCTGAAGAGTAACTAGGATCAGGTTACCCATCAAAATATTGATGATAATAATAATAATAATAAAATCTCAAAATAATGACAACAATTAATAACAAAAACAACAATAATAATCATAGTTGAAAAACTCTTAAAAAAAATAATAATCATAGTTGAAAAACCCGAAAGCTTGACAGCCCAACTCCATTTTGTCTTCGCTTGGCTTAACTTGGTATTTTATAATTAAAATGTCTGTATAAAAGAGTTATGCATATTTTAAGTAGTTATATATAGGTAAAGAACATAAAATAGAAAAAGAAAAAGAAAAAGAGAGAGGTCAGTGGTATGATGGTTATTGGTATTTACTTCATTAGTGGCTGTTGTGAGTTTGAAACACACTGGTCAATCTTAATCTTAGTTGCACGTATCTCTCCTGCTTTGGATCACTTCTTGAACTCTGCTCCTGCTTCCTAGTTTTTTTTTCCTTGAAAATTTGTTTCCTCAGTTGTTTACACTTGCTCACTTACGAAACAAATGCTTTGTTGCTCCTGTGTGAGGATTGCCGCTTTGCTTCATGCTTTATGCGACTATCATTTTAATTTCTATCAGTAAAAGTAAAACAATTTTTAGCAGGTTTCCATTAAATTGAGTGACTAAGTATGAGTTGCATTGACTTGTGTCAAGTCGATCAAGTCAGCAAGCAGACTTGACAGGTCTTCTCAATTCGAGACTTGAGTCACACTGATGAGTGAGGTTGCTAATGACTTGGCTCTGGTTGAGTGACATGGCTGATTTTCAAGTCTAGATACGACTTTTGAGAGAGGGAAAACGCTAAATTGGAGTATTTGGAATGAACTTTAGTAAGAATGCTATGAAGGTGAGACTTCAGTTAAAATTCATGGTCACAGATTCCTTGGAGTGGCATTTTTGATACATTGGGTCTATTATGAGATGTCAAGACTCAAGTCTGATGAGGTTGTTTCCAGTACATATAACGCTAGCTGGATGGAGTGGAGATCTACCTCGGGAGTGCTTCACGAGGCCACATGCCTATGAAACTCAAGGGAAATTTTTATAAGACAGCTATGAGACTGGCTATGCTGTATGGGCAATGTTGGGCAATTAAAAACCATTATGAGTAGAATTGATTGCTGCACAAATGAGGTTGTTAAGGTGGACATGTGAGAAGACTAGAAAGGACACAATCAAGAATGAGGTCATCTAAAGCAGCCTGCCTAAAGGGACTTCGACTGAGATTCCTTGTTGCGTGTTCTTTGTTGATAACTTGGTGTGTTTTGGTGAGACTAGAGAGAGGGCAAATGCAAATTGCACATTTGTATGAAAGCTTGAGTATCTAGAGGCTTAAAAAATTTAGCAAAACCAAAATGGTGCATTTGTAATGCAAGTTTAGTAAGAATGTCATGAAGGTGAGGGTTTAGTTAAAATCGATGGTCAAGAGTTGGTCAAAGTGCTATGTTTGTTACCTTAGCTCCATTATAAGATGACGGGATTGCTGGGGATGTTTCCAATGCAATTAAATCTCGATGGATGAAGTGGAGATGTGCCTCTAGAGTGTTGGTGATCGGTGCATTCCTATGAAACTCAACGGAAAATTTTAGGACAAGGCAACTATGAGACTGCTGTATGAGGCAGTGTTGGGCAGTTCACAACTGGCATGAGCAGAGATTTGAGTATTGCACAAATGTGGTTGTTGAGATGGATATGTTAGAACAATAAGAAGAATATAATTAAGAATGAGGTTGTCTGGAGCATCCTAATAGTAGTACCAAATAGGAGATAAAATGTTGAAGAGCAGGTTGAGATGGTATTGTCATGTTTAACAAAGACAAGAGATGTGATGTAGGATGCCCTAATTATGATGCATGCTCGTGAACATAATTAAACAGCGGAAATTAAAAGAAATAAATAATCTAAAATTCAGAATCACTCATCATAAATTAAGAAAATTCACAAGGAGCTTGCAATGGATTAGGCCAACCGTCACAACCACGAAGTTAGAGTTTCAAGTATAGCTAGGGTTGGATCTGGCGAGGGATAGGACCTCCCGATCTTGCATGACCATACCCAATCGATCAATGAAGATCACTAGTCCGAAAAATCAGGAAGTTCTCGGATTAGGGATTTGAGAATTTGAAGATTTAGGGTTTAGGTCGATTCTCAAAGTTTGATCGAAGAAGGATTAGTAAAACTAGAACTAGAAAGAATAAAGATAATTTCCTTGAAGAATTTGGAGGGGCACAAAAGAAGTTAGAAGAAGAAGATCAAGGAAAGAGAAGAAGCACCATGAGAGAGAGAGAAGAGAGAGAGGCCACCAAAGAGGTTTGTTTTTCATTAATAATCAACTAATCTCGTTTTTAAGGCTTAATCCATTTAAATAAGCAATAAGAAAACATAAAAATACCAAAATACCCCTAAAAATTAAGTAAAAAACAAGTCCCAAAAAAACAGTTCGCGCAGTGGTTGGGAGCCCGGTGACCAATTTAGTCGTGCGCCCGACTAGGACCAAAAACGTCCAGCAAGCAAATCTTCAAAATCGGAGAATTTCGGGCGCCCGGTGACCAATTTGGTCGGGCGCCCGCTGACCTTCAGTCGGGTCTTCTTCCATCCAACACATGTGTCTTCTATGTGTCAAATCACGTGCAATCACGTGCGTAGGGTCTTCAATGCTCCTCAATCATCGCCTAACCACAAGGAAGAAGCTTGTGGTGTGCGCCTTCTTCGCTAGTAGACTTTAAATGTTCTTGTGTCCTCATCAAGATGGCTTTGGTATGAAGGGGAACATTGACTAGAGTTGACGACCATGAAAAGAGGATGTGAAGAAGACCAAGGCATAATGTTGATCATCTTTTCCATAGTTAGGGCTGGTCTGGTTGAATGCCTCTAATTTGTCGTTGAGATTCTGAAAGGATTTTCTAGAATGGTTTTCAATGTTGTCTAGACATCGAGATATGGCGGCCAAAGCCTCCAGAATTTGATCCAGATTCATGGTAGTGATGCATAATCCAAAACCATGACCAAAACGAATGGGCACATAACAGAGGACTTGTCCTAGGTTCTTCCTAAACTTGACTCTATGGACTGGATGACTCACAATATGAATGCGATGAATTTAAACTACAATGAACTGACACTAAATTAATTCTAGATGATGCGACTTAAATCTGAAAAACTTCCAAATTAGGAAACTTTCTAAAATTGAAAATTTTCTAAAATTGGAAACTTTCTAAATCTGGAAATTTCCTAAAACTGACCTAAAAATCAAAACCCTAATTCGATAACTCGATCTAGACAAAACCATGCAAACCTAATCTCTGATACCAAATTTGATGTAGGATGCCCTAATTATGATGCATGCTCATGAACATAATTAAACAGCGAAAAATAAAAGAAATAAATAATCTAAAATTCAGAATCACTCATTATAAATTAAGAAAATTCACAAGGAGCTTGCAATGGATCGGGCCAACCATCATAACCATGAAGTTTGAGTTTCAAGTATAGCTAGGGTTGGATCCGGCTAGGGATAGGACCTCCCGATCTTGCATGGCCATACCCAATCGATCAATGAAGATCACAAGTCCGAAGAATCAGGAAGTTCTCGGATTAGGGATTTGAGAATTTGAAGATTTAGGGTTTAGGTCGATTCTCAAAGTTTGATCGAAGAAGGATTAGTAAAATTAGAACTAGAAAGAATAAAGATAATTACCTTGAAGAATTTGGAGGGGCACAAGAAGAAGTTAGAAGAAGAAGATCAAGGAAAGAGAAGAAGCACCATGAGAGAGAGAAGAGAGAGAGGCCACCAAAGAGGTTTGTTTTTCATTAATAATCAACTAATCTCGTTTTTAGGGCTTAGCCCACTTAAATAAGCAATAAGAAAACATAAAAGTACCAAAATACCCCTAAAAATTAAGTAAAAAACAAGTCCCAAAAAAACAGTTTGCGTGGTGGTCGGGCGCTCGACTAGGACCAAAAACGTCTAGCCACCAAATCTTCAAAATCAGAGAATTTCAGGCGCCCGGTGACCAATTTGGTCGGGCGCCCGACGACCTTCAGTCGGGTCTTCTTCCATCTTACACACGTGTCTTCTATGTGCCAAATCACGTGCAATCACGTGCGTAGGGTCTTCAATGCTCCTCAATCATCGCCTAACCACAAGGAAGAAGCTTGTGGTGTGCGCCTTCTTCGCTGGTAGACTTTAAATGTTCTTGTGTCCTCATCAAGATGGCTTTGGTATGAAGGGGAACATTGACTAGAGTTGACGGCCATGAAAAGAGGATGTGAAGAAGACCTAAAAGGACTTGGACTGAAATTGTGAGTAGGGTTATGATGAAGGGGAACATCGATTAGGGTTGAAGGCCATGAAAAGAGGATGTGAAGAAGACGTAGAAGGACTTGGACTGAAATTGTGAGAAGGGATATGATGACTTGTTCACTTATTGAGGATAGTGCCTTAGCTTTTTGATAGGCAAAGCAGGATTTGTAAAGCTAACCCCAAATAGCTGCAGGTAGGCTCTGATTATGATGATGAGAATTCAAGGCAAGATAAGTCTTGCATCAATTATGAGGACATGTGAACAAAAATTATCTACGATGGAAGGAATGTAGTATCGATGGATTACTACCTAGCTTCTGTGAAGTAGGATCCTATCTGTAAATTCCAATATCAACCAATAACTTGTGTGACTTCTATCTACCTGCTTAGCTTCTTCTTCTTCTTCTTTTTGAAAGTTAAAGATGATTTTATTAAAAAGAGAGCTGAGATGGCACAAAACTACAAACTAAAAGGAAATTACAATCTCTCAACCCATTTATATAAGAGTCCCATTCCACGAAAAAACCCATCACCCACAAATTCAGATATCAACCAATAACATGTCTAATTTCTATCTGCCTGTTCAGTTTGTTCTTTTTATTTATTGATTTTAAGTTAACGATGATTTTATTAAAAAGAGTGCTAAGATGGCGCAAAACGATGAACTAAAAAGGAAATTACAATCTCTCAACCCATTTATGTAAGAGGCCCATTCCACGAAAAACCCGTCGCTCTCCTCAAACAACACTATTGCTAACATTAAAGTTTCTTTGTTGCAAGTTGGATACTTTTCATCTGTCTGGGGAGGAAAATGGTGGACAAGGACGAGGAACAAGGAGAATCTGGGACTTAATACATCAGCGACAATGGAGGAAATGGCGGAATTGTCGTCAATCATCAATCTCACAAGCGGGTAACGGGAAAAGGAGCTGCGGTAGTAGGACCCTTTGCCAATGTATCACCATCATCATATGGACCGGGAGGAGAGAACAAGTGGGTTCTTGTTGGCGGAAGGAAAACTGTTGTGAAAGGGGGTCTGGAGGAGCTCCCGACCATCTTCAAGAAAGTTTACCCATATGGCTAGCTACCGATCAATTTCTCTAGAGTGTTCAGTCATATAGGAGAAGTAATGGAGGTTGTAATACCTCGATTTCGAGGGTTTGCAACTCCCTGTGGTTTTGCATTTATTAAAATGAGGACAGAGAAGGAGTTGGGTACAGCTATTTCGATAATGAACGGGGAAAGCTTAGCTGGAAAGATGTTGGTTTAGAGATCAAAGATTGGTCTGGCTGAAGTTAATAGGGAGATGAAAGGTGTATAGGCATGGAAGTTGGTATCGGTGAATCCTGTAACGCCTTCAGAGAGATAAGACACGGAAGTAAGGTGGGAGAATGAATTTGGAGGGGCAACCTTGACAAGCTCGAATCCACTCCTTCAGGGACGTGGTTGCTGGGGCCGGAGCCACGCCAAACCAACCAGAGAAAGGTCACGTGCCTCATGAGAAGCCCCCAGAGTCAAGCCATGGAAAACAGGTTTGGTTAGAATCTACCACTAATAGTACGATTATCTTCGTCGATCCAGCAGTTGTAGACCATGCACGGCCAACACTCTAGTGGTTGGCGGTTGTTGAGACATGACTCAGAGCTCGACTCTCTCAAATTAGAAGGTGGATGAAAGCATGTTGTAATATTTTGTTTTTTTTATTTTTAAGATTAACGGAAATTTATTAAAGGCCTGCAAGCCGAAGCAACACAAGAAAACAATACAAGAAAGCATGTTGTAATATTGATGGATGTGATTATAAACTTAAGCCTCTCAAAGACAACGAGGTTTGGATTGCAATGAGGCTGGGCACGAACATTGATCAGGTCATCATGGTTTGTAACAGAGACTGTGGTGGGTTGATCAGATGCGCGCATAGATGGGAGGAAGCATCTCCGCTTGGGAAGGAATCGACATGGTTCTTGTTCTGGGGTATCCCATTGGAGTTGTGGAATAATGAAGTGTTCGGAGCGATGGGAGGATGTCTGGAGAGGTTCTAGCAATAGGTGAAGGTATGGAGGTCGGGGAGGACCTTAGCGCTGCTTGGCTCTATGTCCGGAGGATCAAGGAATCCGCCATCCTCGAATCAATTAAGCTAAGAGTAGGTGATGTGTGTCTATTATTGATGGTGGAGAAGGAGATGTCGTGGCACCGTCCCTAGTAGATGTGGGGAGCTTTGGAAACGTCAGGAAGAAACTCATCACATGGTCGAAGTCGTAGGAGAATCCGGAGATGAGGCAGTACCTAGAGTGTTCTCCTATGGAGCACAGAACAGGGATTTGTTGCTGTGTTCTGATGTTGCTTGATTGCAGAGGGTAGGTGGGCATGTGGCAACAACAGAGAAATTGGGGGACTTTCGGAGTCCCGCAGGTCTGCAGAATGAAGGATGCTTACCCCTGATCTCCTATGTGGTGTATGAGGACTAGGGGTGTCAATGGGCCGGGTTAGGGCCGGGCCAAGCTCTGTCCAAGCCCGGCCCACCTCTTGCAACTTATGTCCATACTCGTCCCGGACCCGTGATGTGCCACAATAGTCTAACCCAAGCCCAGCCCAAGATACAAATGCAGGATTCGGCCCGAACCCGGCCCTCGCCTAAGCCCGACCTTTCACATAAAGAAAGAAATTACCCTTTAATCCCGCACTTTTCCATATAAAAAAATCATTAACACTATAGAAAATGAAAGGAGTTTTAAGAGGGAGATGGATTTTTATGAAAAAATTGTATAAAATTTAGATTTTAAAAGGAGAGAAAATATTTTAATTTAAATTTCAAATTAAAAAATATATTCAGGTCGGGCCAGGTTGTCAGGCTTTTGAACGGCCTAATCAAATCCCAACTCGTTTGAAAAACGGGCTTATACTTTAGGCCCGAACCCGACCCACGGGCTTGATACTCTAGTCCAAGCCCGACCCAATGCGGGCCAGGCCAGAAAGCCCGTCGGGCCAACCCGGTCCATTGACAGCCCTAAGGAGGACTCACATGAGTTGGTTTCTCCAACACGTGTGGCGAAGATATTTTTATTGAAGGAGCTTTGCGAGGCTTCAGAGGAGGTTCAGAAGGAAATGCAAGATCAGCCCCTAATCCCAGGATCGAGCTAAGATGTACTTGAGGCTTGGGTTTGAAGCAAACTTAGTAGAGAGATCCCGTCCACGTGTTTCGTGCAATGGGGCGTCAGTTCTGTCGCCCCACCCTAGTTTGGGTGCGACTTGTGCTGAGCCTAATGTAGATATGTGTCCTGCACTCGCACGTGTTCCAATCTAGAGCGTGAAAGTTATGGCCCATGTGGAGGAGGTTAGCCTGACATGTGCTTTAGAGGCTATCGAGAGCACGTGCACTCTACTTGAGGCACGTGAGTCATCCATATTAAAGGGAAAAAGGATCCATATTAAAGAGGTTTGTGAAAATTCTAAGGCTCAAGTTATTGCTCTTTAAGAAACCAAGCTTGCTGCTTTCGATAGTAATATTTTAAATGAAGTGTGGGGTCTGAAAACTAAGGAATTCTTAGCTTTAGATTTTGTCGGTTTGTCAGGGGGTATTGTAGTTGCTTGGAACTTGTCCAGATGGAGAAGAGAGGATAGTTGGTGCGGTGAATTCTGCACTTCAGTGGTCCTTCTAGGCATCTCTTTAGGCTTTTGATAGGCTTCTCTTAGTTGTCTATGGGCCTTGTAGAGCTGCCAGTTGATCCAAATTTTGGGAGGAGCTTTGGTCTATCTTGCAAAGTTGGTCTCTCCCGTGGTGCATTGGGGGAGATTATAATGTTACCTAGGTTCAACTTTGAAAAATGTAATGGGCTGATGTCAACTAGAAGTATGAAGGAGTTTAATGATGGAATCCAGAAATTTGATCTGATCGAAATCCCCATGGCAGGAGCTAAATACACATGGTCTAATGGAATAAGTGATCCGACGATGTCTCGATTGGACAGGTTATTGGTGTCGCCAGAAGGGATGGACAGGTTCCTGCTGGCCCAATGAAAGGCCCTCCCAATACCTATATCAAACCACAGACCTATCCTCCTCCATGTGGATATAGAAGCCCTTTAGGTTCGAGTTGTGGTGGTTAGAAGTGGAGGGTTTCTATGATCTTTAGGGGTGTTTGTTTTTCAATTTCTCTATGTAAATACATGCTTGGTAATAATTACTGTTTACCCGTGTTTGGTGCGGTGGTAATTACATCCTTGCAAAAACTGTTTGAAAAGGATTGATGTAAATTCGTGGGGCCCACTGATGTCTGTGACATATCCAGGCTGTCCATTCAGTGTAACGGAACATATTAGGACATGAGCCCAAAATTGAGGCAAATCCGAAGCTCAAGTGGCCCACACCATAGGAAATCGTGGTTATCAAGGTTTTTAACGATATGCATTCAACCCAGTCTTTTGCATGGTGTGGTCCACTTGAGCTTTGGATCTGCCTCAATTTTCGGGTCATGCCATAAAATCAGTCCGCAAATTGGATGGACGCCATGGATAAGCTACATATATCATAGTGGTCCCACATGAAATTTATACATTTCTCGATTTTAGTGTCCAAAAAGCTCAACATAGAAAACAGTGCTGGAATTACCTTGGTAATTAATCATTACTTATTTGCATGTATTTACTTGAGGGAAATGAAAAACAAACACCCCCCTTATTGATGGATGGTGAAAGTCCCTTCAGACTTTAGGTCCGGCCGGGTCTAGGCTCCATAAGAAATTAAAGTTGCTGAAGGAGAAATTGAAGATTTGGAAGAAGGATGTTATTGGGGCCAGGGAGGCGGAATGATTAGCAACGTTAGAGAATTTCCATACTATGGACATCGAAGAAGAAGAGGTTTAGCTAGCTGATGAAGATAAAGCCAAATGCCTTGATCTTTCAATGAAATATTAGAAAATGTTGAAGGAAGAGGAGATTAAATGGAGATAACACGCGAGAGCCCTTTAGCTTAAGGAAGTAGATTAGACACGTGCTTTTTTCACAACATTGCGTTGGTAAGAGCCAGATTTAACAAAATTTCGTCCCTAGTGGTGGATGGAGTGTCTCGACAACAAAGAATGGATTTGCATGGCAATAGTGGACTTCTATGAAAGGCTTTTGTCAAAAGAACCTTGAAATAGCCCATAACCTATCCTTTGACAGCATGTCGGTAAATCAAGCAACCACCCTGGAAAGCCCAGTTATGGAGATTGAAATCTAGGAAGCGGTGGATAGTTTGGGGAGGGATAAAGTGCCCAGGCCAGACGGTTTCCCCCTTGCCTTCTTTTAAGTCTTTTGGAATGTAGTTAGGGTAGATGTGGTGGCCTTTGTTCAAGAATTCTTCATCAAAGACTGGCTACCCCTATAATTAGTGGCTTCTTTTGTTGCGATTATCCCTAAAATGGAAGGAGTTGAGAGCTTAAAAGACTTCAAGCTGATTAGTTTAATTGGGAGCCCGTATAAAATTTTGATTAAGGTTCTCACTTTAAGATTCCAAGGTGTGTTTGGGGGGCATTATTTTCGAGTCTCAGGGGGCTTTTGTGGCAGCCTGGCAAGAAGACAAATCTTCAACAATGTGCTCATTGCACATGAATGCATAGACTTTAGATTCAAGAAGATGTCCCCAGGGGTAGTGTGCAAGTTGGACATTGAAAAGGCCTATAATCACATAGACTGGGACTTCTTCGATTACATGTTGGCTAGGTCGGGGTGCAGCGTTAAATGGAGACGTTGGATTCAACTTTGTGTCAAACCTCCGTCCTTCTCGGTGCTTGTAAATGGTTCTCCTAAGGGATTCTTTAAGCTGACTAGGGGACTTCGGCAGGGTGACCCACTCTCTCCATATCTTTTCCTTGTGATCGCAAAAGCTTTTAGCTGGTTACTTGATAGGGGTCAAGAGACTGATCTTATTAGAGGCTTTAGGGTGTCCCCTTTGGTGAAGCGAGTTTAACATCTTCAGTTTGCAAATGACACAATCATCTTCTGTGATGCAGATTGTTTGATTATTTCTAATCTTTAGAAAATTGTTGTGTGCTTTGAGGCAGTATCGGGCTTGAAGATCAATGTGGGAAAAGGTGAATTATTGGGCATCCATCCATCTTCAAAAAGAAACAGGGAGGTTGGTGGTGGCCTTTGGCTGCAGGGTTGGTTCATTTCCTTCCACTTATTCGGGGTTGTCCCTTTGTTTAGGAAAGCCCTCTAAGTACCTGTGGTATAGCGTGATTGAGCGTATTGAAAGAAAGTTATCTTCATGGAAGGGTCCGGTGTCTTTCCTTTGGTGGGTGCTTGACCCCTTATCAAAACGACTTTTTCGAATATGCCCCTTTATTTAGGAAAGCCCTCTAAGTACTTGTGGTATAGTGTGATTGAGCGTATTGAAAGAAAGATATCTTCATGGAAGGGTCCGGTGTCTTTCCTGTGGTGGGTGCTTGACCCTTGTCTAAACGACTTTTTCAAATATGCCCCTTTATTTCATGTCATTATATAAGTGTCTGCAATTGGTTAGGGAAAAATTGGACAAGCTTCGGAGGCATTTCTTATGGAAGGGCTCGGATAATGGCCGCAAGTTTTCATCTCTTGAGATGGGAGGAGGTTTGCAAGCCGGTTTCTTTAGGTGGAGCGGGAATCTGAATCTTATCTGCAATGAATCTGGTCCTCGTCGACAAATGGTTTTGGCGGTTTGGCACGGAAGAAGGTAGGCTATGGCAGGTGATAATAGGCTCCAAGTATGGTGTTAAGGTGAATGGTTGGGAAGTGGAGTCATCTCTCCACTAGGCTTCTCATATTTGGAAATCTACTCGGGTTTGAGATAGAAATTCAGGGAAGGTATATCTTTTTCTTTGGGTACAACACTCACATTAGATTCTGAGAGGATCCTTGGTGCGGAAGTCTACCCCTTCATCTTGATTTCCCTAATCTGGAAAGTATTGCACCTTCCGAAGAGCTTAAAGTGGAAGATTGCTTCTCTTTTGATGGATCTTTGGTCAGTTGGATGCCCCCTTGTAGGAGGAACTTGACTGATGCTGAGCTTGAAGAACTTTTTTCCCTTCAAGATTGCCTGAGCTTTATGTTCCCCTTCGAATGAGCTTGACTCCTTGGTCTGGACCAACCATAGTTTGGGTCAATTCACAATGGCATCCTTCTACTTAATGCTACGTCCAGAGTCATCAAGCCTAGATGGTCCCGTTGCTTTTCACTTTTGGTTCTACAGGGCACCTCCTAAGGTGTTGGCTTTTTCCTGGTTGGTGGCCAGAAGGAAAGTATTAACAAGTGACAATCTCCATAAGCACGGGATGCCCATTCCAAACAGGTGCTACCTTTGCAAACAAGACATGGAGTCAATAGATCATCTTTTTATTTCATGCTCTTTCACTTTCAAAATATGATAGCACTTCCTAGCTCTATTCAGATTGCTGTGGGCCATGCTGGGTTCAGTTGGGGCTCTGCTATGGGCGTGGGATAGGGGAGGTGTGCCCAAGGAAGCAAAAATTCTATGGCAGCTGGTTCTGCAGGCAGTTTGGTGGGCTGTATGAGGTGAGCAGAACAATCGTTATCTTTCAAAAAAAAAAAAAACAGAACAATCGTTGTTTCCGGAATATTGAAGGATCATGCGAAGCAGTGATAGCCCGTATTTGGGTGCTAGTCCATGAGTGGGCTGTCCCAAAATGTAGCTCACAATGTTGTTTCTGCAGTCCTTGGGTTGTAATTTTTGCAGTTCCCCTTTAGTCTTTTCCTGTTGTGTTTGGTTTCAGGCCTTTGATAAAATATCCATTAACCTTTAAAAAAAAACATTACAAAAGCATCTCCCATTCCTTTCTTCCCATAAAACCCAAAGGACAGCCAACAGACTTAGCCTGCTTCCAATCCAGAGGTTCATCTAGTCCCTTGGTATTTATTTCATTTTTCTTAACAGGATCTGGTGGACAACAGTACATGCAGTTGCTTATACTTGGAGCATAAGGTTCCCCATATGACACCTAGCTTGATAGTTACGTTGATATGGAACTTTTAATGGAGAAATATATATTTGGATTATGTCATCTAACAGTGTCTTAAATAACTTACTCCATGTAGCATGTAGCTTACGCTATGTTGCGTGGCCTATAACGCTACAGTAGCTCATCAAAATAGCTTAAGTCGCATGTAGCTGGTGCTGCATGCTAATTTACATACACTACACGCTGCGTAGCCTATGCTACCAGCCACATAGCTTATGCTACACATTATTTTTTACTAAAACAAAGATCAATTAATGTTTTTAATGATTTGTTATACTTATATAATTTAAATAAAAAAAAATGTTACTCTTTTCAGTGATTTTAGTAACATAGAAAAGTAACAGTATTAAACTAGTTCTGTTGCTGTTTATTTATCTTCATAGTTATTGTTTGCCCAATTTTTTTCTATTATTTTAGACTGTTTGTTTACACCAGATATCATGAAATTTCATTATTATTCAGTCTAATTTGGTGCAAAATACCAAGAAATTTCATGATATTTGATGCAACCAAGCACAACCTTAATTAAAAATCTAGAAGTAGCATGCAGCTTAAGCAGTTATGTGCAATGTAGCTTACGCCTCACGCTTCAGAGGAGTGAATGCTATTCGCTATTTAAAGCACTGATCTAAACTGCTTCATTTACCACTCCTAAACGTGTAGGATTGCCTGATAAAAACCCTGAAAATTGCAATCCCCAACATCTTTCGTTAGGTTAGTCTAGGAGTCTGGGTGCAAGAGTCAAGGTCGAAAATGCAGTTCTTCACAACAGCAAACACGCATATTTCACCTGCTTCTGTGCATGCATTCTCACTTGTTTGTGCACATGTATTGGGCCCATGCCTCCTGTCATACCAATAGCAGCTGTGCATGCACATGTACAAAATGTACGAGTATCATAAAAATACGTGGTCAGATCATCAGCTATTTCATTCGGACCGGCATTCCATATAGGTTGTGGCTTGCTTACATCGATTGTGTTCACATGGTGCCAACAGCAAAGAAAAAAAGCAGCAGTGAGAGCTGCATAAAAGAATCACCTCTGTCAAACATTCCCAGTTTTTGTACATGATGAATTGACCACCCTAACTTTCGAGCCATATGGTGTGGCCTACCTCTGATGAGCAAAGTCCTTTAAAATAATCAATTGTTTTTGTCCATGTGTTGCCTACCTGATGAGTTTACAAGCCTAATTTTTGGGCCAGGTCATGTACTCAGTGGGTCCTTCCTGATACATGGTTTGGGTGTACTGTATATGTGCCAGGTGTTGGCATGTAGGGTGTCTGTAGGCTAGCAGACCTCCATTTTTATATGTTTCAGATTTATACCAAGTTGCTGACTGTCTTGATAGTGCCACACCTTTTCTAGCGAGTGTAGGTGACGTACAAATTTCTTGTTCAGAAGCAATATAAGTAACTGATATCTGATGTCTTTGTTAGAACATGCTATGTAGGTGCTATTTTAATTTATTGATGCATGTTCCATTTGTGAAGAAAATTTCAAACTTCTGTACAGGTACCCAAATCCTTCTGCATTTACATATGAGAAGCGCCTTTTTTGCCCGTTTGAATATGCTCTCCAGCCTCCACCTTGGTATAAGCCCGAGCATATTGCAGTAAAGAAGCCAGAGGTTCCTAGTGGGGTGTCAGAACTGAAGGGATATGACGGACCCCAGTGCTTTGTCATTCCTGGCAACCATGGTTGGTGGTTTTTCTTGGCTCAATATTGCTTACAGAATATTTAACATAAAATAGGGGAGGCCAATATTGTCACCTGCTCTTCTTTATTGATACACCCTTGCACAAACCTTCTACCCAGGTGTAGAGCTGGACACGAACCAAGTTTAACTGTTCGGATCGACTCGGTAAAACTCTGTTCGAACATAAAGTCTTGACTCGGTAAGACTCTGTTTGAACATAAAGTCTTTTGTTCGAACACGCAGGGTGTGTTCGAAAAAAAATTCGAGTCGGTTTCAATCACAGTCCTGTTCGACTCGAACTCGAACTCGACTCGAATATTGACCGACTCGAACTCGATTCGTTCGTTCGACTCAGGTATATATATATATATATATATATATATATATATATATATATAGAGAGAGAGAGAGAGAGAGAGAGAGAGAGAGAGAGAGAGAGAGAGAGAGAGAGAGAGAGGTTTGGATGACAAATAAACATGACTGTGGGCCCTAGGAAGGTTTCAATGGTGGACATCATTCTCCTCACTGTTTACAGTGGTGTTGTCCACTTGAGTTTTGTATCTACCTCATTTTTTGTTTAATGCCTTAAAATGAGCTATACAGATGGATGGACGGAGTGGATAAAACAAATACATCATGGTGGTGCCCACAGAGCTTTGACACCAGCTTGTTGGCGGGTGTTCGCGTCACCAGCCATGAGCCAACCCACGTTCGCGTCACAAGCCATGCGTAGTTCCTACGCTGGAAATCTAGGTGGAGTCCAATGTGATGTTTGTGAGGAATCCACATCATCCATCCATTTTGTGAGATCATTTTAGGATGTAAGACAAAAAATGATCTGGATCCAAGACTCAAGTGGGCCACACTAAAGGAAAAGGTGGTTGGGAAATTCCTACCGTTGAAATCTCCTTGGAGTCCACAGTGATGTTTAATGCCATCATAATGTCATTCTTGTGGTGTGGTTCACTGGAGATTTAGTTGTGGCTAAACCTTGTGATTTGTCATTTGTGATATGTAATTTGTGAACAAATCGGTATTTACTATTCAGTAGTAGAAAAAATATTTTCAAGTGAAAAAAAGTGAAATTGTTTGAACTTGTTCGAACTCGTAAAAATTGTCCGAAATTCATATGTTCGAACATGTTCGAACATGATTGGGCCAGACCAAATCGAGTTCGAATAGAGCCACCCTGTTCGAATGTTTGTTCGAACACACCCACTCAAGCAGCCGAACGATCCGATCTGGTTCATGTTCGACTCGGATCGGATCGTTGCCCACCTCTACCCAAGTGCCACTACCAATTGTAATCGCACTCGACTCCAATTCCTAGCTGTTGCTAACATTTTGGAATAGATGCTTCTTCATTCTCACTCCCAAATTGGTTGCTGTTTCCCTTCATGCTTCTTGCAAGTTGCAACTATTATACACTCTTTCTTTCTACTTTAGAAAAGGGGAGAAGAAAAGGGCGTATATATACCTCAAAAAAAAAAAAAAAAAAAAAAAGAAGAAGAAGAAGAAGAAGAAGAAGAAGAAAAAGAAAAAGAAAAAATAAAGAAAAAAAAGAAAAGAAGAAGAAGAAGAAGAAGAAGAGCATTCTACTTTAGAAGGGTGTATCTATAAAAAAGGGTTGATGCAAATGTAACCTTAACATAAATAATATTAGTTTTGCAGCAACGAGAACTTTCTTGGATTTTTTTTTTTTTTATTTTTTTTTTATGAATTTCAAAACATTTGTTAGAAATCATTAGGCACCTCAATCAATTTATTGTTAATCAATTGCAGCTGTCAATAAATTATAATTACTTTTCTTATTTGTTATTTTTGTTGATATGGACATCATTGGAGCTGATATTTTATGTTTTACAGATTGGTTTGATGGTCTTCACACTTTCATGAGGTATATATGTCATAAAAGCTGGTTGGGTGGATGGTTTCTGCCTCAGAAGAAGAGTTATTTTGCCCTACAACTACCTAAAGGATGGTGGATATTTGGTCTTGACCAAGCTCTTCATGGTGATATTGATGTGTACCAATTCAAATTCTTTGCAGAAATAATAAACAACAAGGTATGGTTCATTAGTCTTGCTTGGTTATCATCTATTCCTGTTCTGAAATGGCTGAAGAATATGCAGATCATAGCAATATTGAATTGCTGAAACAGTAAACTCTCATGAGATGGATGTTGCACTGGCAGCTGCGCTTTAAATATTCTGAGCAATTATTTCTTCTTATAGCACACCATGTTTTAGATAGTGGACTGGAATTCTTATATTTTCTTTCTTTCTTTCCTTTTTGGATGGCAATGGAAATTTTATTAAAACGAAAGGACAGGCATACGACAGTGCACCGCAAGGTGTGATGAGCGATCACCACACACAGGCAAACCAAAAGAACTGAGAAAAACCCCAAAACCCAAAAGATTACAAAACAACCATGCCAAAACAAGAAACACAACAAGCATCCTTAATGGAATTCCAGTTCTTCATGTGTGCAGAAAATGAAATCCCTCTGAAATCTTGAAGAGGCATGGCCCAGATAACAACCATGAATAGAATCTTTTGCTTGAGAGCTTCAATTGATTCTCTTGCCTTAAAAACATTCTGCGATTTCTTTCCTTCCATATTCCCTGCTAATGCAGCTGTCACCATCTTCCAAATAACATTTCTGCAGGAGATGAAAGGCTTAATGAGGTGCAAGACAGTATCATTGAAGCTTTAAGAAATCCGAAAGAGACCGAAGAAACTGCTCCAAATAGTCCTAGAGGACTTTCCAGTGATATTCTTTTCTATTATTTGGGCAATTCAAGTTTGATCCTTTCTGAATGGGAGTAGGGATCTGGGTTTGAAGATAGGCAAACTATTTAAATGGTTATACAAAGATAAGAGATTAGCCATGACCCTTATCTGTGTATAACCATTTAAATAGTTTGCCTATCTTCAAACCCAGATCCCTACTCCCATTCAGAAAGGATCAAATTGCAGTGAGTGATGGGCGGGGAGGTGAGGTTGAGGGAGAGATTTCCTTCTTTAGCTAGGTTAGTTGGGGAAGAGGGGGAGCCAATGAGTAATTATTTTTCGATGGGAGGGGAAGAAGTCATATGGATGCCTATTTTTAGAAGAAATCTTTCGGATGGGGAATTTGAAGAGTTGGTGCTTTTGCTTGAGTGGTTATCAAAGTTTTATCCAATGGTTTCAGAAGTGGATTCCTTGAAATGACTCAAGTCTAAGTCAGGATCTTTCTCAGTTAGATCATTCTATAGGCTCCTGAGTGTGTCAGATGAAAATTCTGAGGTGGTGGCAATGACCTGCCTATGGCACTACGGTGCTCCTTTGAAGGTGGCGGCGTTCGGTTGGCTAGTAGGCAGGAACAAAGTGCTAACGATAGACAATCTTTGCAAGCGGAACATGTATCTCACAAACGTGTGCGTGATGTTCTTCAATGATGTGGAATCGGCGGATCACTTATTCTTGCACAGTTGCACTGTGTTTTTGCTAGGAGGTGTTGGGTCTTCTTCTCCAATTCCTCGGGGTTCTATGGGTGTTACTGAAGACAATGGAGGAATTTCTTATTGCTTGACAGAGTGGGGGAATAGGGAAAGTTAGGAAAAGGGTGTGGCGATTAAGTTTGCTAGCGACTCTTTGGGCTTTATGGTGGGGAAGAAATCAGCACTGTTTCAACGACAAAATTAGTAGCCCGGTGCAAGTTTTCAATAGGGCAACTCTTAATTTGAAGGATTGGTTGGAAGCTTAGATTTTTCAATCTAATCTTCATGTGTTTGAGGGGCCTTTGTGGAGGGGTCTTGTTCTCTTGTATATTTGTAATTTGTATGCTTTGGCTTCAGCCTTTTTATAATATATAATCATTGTTAAAAAAAAAAAAATATTACAGTGAGTGACGGTCAGGTTCTAAGATCTCCTAGAGTGTTGGCTGGAACTCCTTTGTACTAGTCAAGGTTACCCCTTCATTGAATTATGCTCTGTTAGAGATAGGACTTGTGTCAAGGAGAGAGCTGCAGATTAATTTATAGCTGGTGGATTTAAGTTTTACCAGATTTCAATGGATGATTTGAAGCATGAAATAAATCCACCAGATTCCAATGGATGATTTGAAGCATGAATACAGATTGCAAGGAGTGATAGTTGGGTTCAAAGTGCTCCGTGTTGGCGAAATTGATTTCTAATAGCAAAGGTTACCCCATTATTTAATAAGGTTTTTTGGTTGCAACACTTGTATCAAGGAGAGAGCGACATATTAATTATAGTGGATGTGGTTAAAGTTTCACACACCGTTTAGATTGAAAAAAGTGCTTCTTCCCAAAGCTTTGTTAATTGCGTCAAATGTTATCACAAATCCCATGGCTACGGAGCTAGACTTGCTTTCGATAGGTGAAGCGCTGGGACAGTTGGGTACCTTGCAGCGCAGTCTACTTTGGTTCTAGGATCAGCATGGACTGACATGAGATACCCAATGCTAACTGCTTTTTTTTTTTTTTTGAATGATTGCCCAATGCTTATTAAGAGAATAATACAATCGCCAGGTAGGAATGTAATGTGGTCCCCATTCAATCAAACAGCTATGAATGATTGGATAGCCTACATTGTGATTCATGACAGGTTTACTGATGCAGGGGCATGCGATGATCTAACCCTAGAGGGGCATGTGATGATCTAACCCTAGATGCATGTATATCAAGTAGGAAGATATTCAAATAATAAAATTACGAAACTAACTACTTTCAATCAGAGGAAACTAACAAATCTCAACACGAAGATGAAATCCGTCCGTCCGGATCATGTCCCTTTGCATAAAAACATGTAAAATCGTAAAATAGGGAGGATCTAGGGATATGAGGATATCCCAGATCTAGCATAGACCAGTCCACAGTCAAGTTTGGATCCGGTTATCGTGGCTAGGCATCCCTCTTTTCGATCGTACCAAAAGGGGGGGGGGGGTTTGAGAAAAGGACGAGGGATGTCGAAAAACAATGGGTTATCATGAAGTACGAATTAGGAATCAAAAGAAGCTCACCTTTCCTCGCACCTTGAAGAAAAAGAGAAGAGAAAATGGAAACTCCAGGGTGGAATCCTCAACACCCGAGGGCCAATCCTGAAACCCTAATCTCTCAACAAAGAGGAAGAAACTCACGAATTTTTTATTCATTCAATAATTTCGAAATAGGGTTCTCACCGTATATATAAGCTACGAAAATAAAAAAAAAGTGCACTAAAGTGCCTGAAAACCAAAGAAATAACATAAAAACGCCTAAAGTAAATAACGACACTAAAGCGCCTAGAAACAAGGAAATAAATAGAAAAGCGCCTAAATGTAAATCCGCTCCATGGTCCAGCGGTCATGATGCTCCTGCGCGATCCTGCATCTCGCGTACTCGTAACGCGTCAGAAAATGGGCCCAATGGGCCCGGCGTCCATCCACATCAACTCGTCTGCTCCAACACTCGATCTGCGACGTCGCCTCCTCTGGTACACTCTAAAGGGTGCACCACTGATGTCCGCATCATTTACCTGCTAGCAGGACCCTTTCATGGCATGTATTCACACATTTGTGCCCAGGAACATGTTATTGGTATGTGTGTTCCCCCACAAGTTATTGAATTGGTTGGGGTGGGGTTTTTGAGTTGTTGTTTTTTATTAAATTTTTTTTTAAAATTTTTTAATGACGTCAGGGTGTCCCCTCCACATTTTAAGGTGAGGCTATTCCCTACGGATGCACGCAATCACCCGCAAACCGCGTGCATTGGGTAATCCTGGGGAGGGGAATCGAACTCATGTTTGTGAGTCTAATATAATTTATTAGGTGTTCAACTGACCAGCTATGCTGAAATCTGTTGCTTTTTATGTGTCACTAGACTCTTTTATGTGTCACCAGACTCTTTTATGTGTGGAACCACTTTTTGCCTTTTCAAATTCCTTGGGTGATGCCAAAATCTATTGATCACTTTTTATGGGCTGTACACGGGGTTGCTATCTGGAACCCCCAGAAAGCTATCCGGAGGCTTCTCTCTTTGGGGGGTTTTTGGTTCATTGGGAATGGCACAACAGCCGGTGCTTTGATAAGAAGAGCACCTCTGTTGATGAGACCATCTGTTTAGTGAAATGTGTGGTCTCGGAATGGGCTCCTCTTGTAAAGGCAGCAAAGACTGCTAATCTTGAGTCTTGGTTTTTGTTTTAGTGTCTCGTTTTCTGCCCTTGAGCAGTTTTCTTAATAAAATTTCAGTTACTTATCCAAAAAAGAAGAAGAAGAAGAAGAAGCTAACAAGCTATGCTTCACATTAAGGTAACTAAGGTTAGATGTTTGTAACCCCGATTCTCTACCTATATCACCACAAATGACTGGTCATTCAAGGGGATTCCACCATTGTGATAAGTAGTGTTCGAAATATCGGTATTGCTACAAGTTTTGCTGGTTGGGGATACAGAAACAATATTGATATCATCGATTTTTGGAAATGCGGGGAAGCATTGGGGAAATATGGGGAAAATGATGGAATTTTATAGGTAACTTCAAGAGATGCTAAAATACACATATTAGCATATTTAGGAATTAAAAAATTGCAAAAAGAATACATATATAATAAGTTTCCATTTAATGGGGCCTAACGGCATGTGTTGTCATAAGAAATCAGTCTAATAGTAACACAACAATCACTTAAATCTCATTAAACCAATTGACGGGCAAACAAACATGCATAATGCATTCATTCATAATACATCCATGCATAAATAAGTGTATAAACACAATACACATGCATGATGATCTAACCATCCATCCATCCATCCCATCCAACCATAAATCTATCCCATCCATCAAATCATCCAACTATCCCGCCCATCCAACCAACCATCCATCCCATCCAATCATCCAAACATCCATCCATCCCTTCTATCCATCCATCCATCCCATCTATTCATTCAACCATCCATCCAAACATTTTTTAATAAATAGATTTTTGGCTATATCGATACATTGGTGTTATTATCGAAATATCGTCAATACACCGGTGATACAAGCGACACTTGGAATTTAGAAAGTCGAAAATATTGGCAATACATTGACGATATCAATACATTGACGATACAAGTGACACCTGGAATTTACACCATAAAAAATATTGGCGATACATGGGTGATATCGATACATCGGCGATACTTAGCGATATATTGCCGATACTCTGAACAATGGTGATAAGAGATGCATGGGAGGAAGATTCCTCCTTTATCGGTATTGCCGAGCTAGAGATGCATATAATATCGGGGATATTATCGTAATATCGAATATACTGTGAACAATGGTGATAAGAGAGGCATCTTCCTCCCATGCTTCCCCTTGGAGAGTCCCGAATTTGATTGAGGAGATTAGGTCTATTTGCATCTCCCTTATACGAACCTTTTCCCACATTTCTAGGGAAGGAAATCATGCTGGCGATTCTCTTGGCTGAGAAAGGGTTGGCCCTCCCTCCTGTCTGGGAATGCCTTCCCCTTCTTGTAGTTTCTCTAGTTTTTTTTTTTTTCCCGAGAAAACTCTTTTGTTTTGAGAAAATGACTTTAATCATTCTAGGTAGCATAACCCATCAAAAGTCTTAGTTAATATGTTTCATCACAAGCTGGGAAATATTGCCGCCTCTCGAAGCTATCATTTTTCTCTGTAATACTTTGTTTTAGGACTGTTGGTTCTAACTCCCAATTTCATGTTACATGATTGTGCCAACAATAATGATTTCAATGACTGTGTGATGCCTTTAAATGGAATTTAATAGATTTATCATCGAGGTTGGTTATGATGGGATGGATTGCTTCAGTAGCTCTTCTAATATATTTGAAAACTTGTGCAGGTTGGAGAGAACGACTCTGTGATTATCATGACACATGAACCAAGTTGGCTTCTTGATTGGTACTGGAATGACGTAACTGGAAAGAATGTTACTCACTTAATACGTGATTACCTGAAAGGAAGATGTAAGCTTCGACTGGCTGGTGATTTGCACCATTACATGCGCCACTCTTCTGTTCCCTCTGACAAACCAGTTTATGTGCAACATTTACTTGTTAACGGTTGTGGTGGGGCATTTTTGCATCCAACCCATGTCTTTAGCAACTTCAACAAATTTTGTGGAACTTCCTACGAAAGTAAGGCAGCTTATCCTTCTTATGAAGATTCAACGAGGGTAAGTTGGGACTTCCATTTGCCACCTATCCATGCTTTTTTAAGCTTAACATTTGATATGATTCTTTGTTTATTCCTTTGTCTATTATTCCTTTGTCTATTATATCTAAGGCGTTCTTTATGTAACTTGGTTCCAGATTGCTTTAGGTAACATTTTGAAGTTCCGGAGGAAGAATTGGCAATTTGACATTATTGGTGGTATCATATACTTTCTTTTGGTTTTTTCTACATTCCCACAGGTGATATATTCTACAGAGTTATATTGCATCCCATGTTGATGCAGCTTTTCTTAAGTTTATTCTTTTTAAATCCTTAATAAATGAAGCTTGTTACTTTGTCGAGTGCTATTATCTTTGTGGCTAAGCATGTATTTTATCAAGCTTAAAGAGAAATTGTTGTCAGACTATAACATTGCTAAGTGGTCCATGCTATTGGATGGAATGTAACAGATTGTCACAATCTTATTAGTGTTGAATGTTGATAGATGATACAGCTTTCTTAAGTTTATTCATTTTATATCAGAGTTATATTACATCCCGTGTCAATACAGCTTTCTTAAGTTTATTCTTTTGATATCCTTGAATAAATGATGCTCATTACTTTGTCGAGTGGTATTGTCATTCTGGCTAAGCATGTATTTTATCAAGCTTAAAGAGAAATTGTCGACAGCCTATAACATTGCTAAGTGGTCCATGCTATTGGGTGGACTATAACAGATTGCCACAATCTTATCATTTTGTCCTGAGAAACAGATATCTGCCCCTTTTTTCTGGTTTATTTTTGGCCTTTGGGCCTTTTCTCCTCTTAATAAAATTTCCTTATTGCTGATTAAAAAAAAAAAGAAAACCAGATTTCTTCCCCTTGAAATTATATGCCAAAAGGTTTGGCTTACAACAAAACTGCAGAATGTGTTGGGTGTTGTAACTGCATGCAAAGAATGAGATATTTCCATGGACCAAGGGTTTTCTCCAAGGACATTTATGTACCTGTTATCATGACTTGAAATAGGTTTCAGAGAAATAATTTGATTTCACAATAGCTTGGGAGTTGCTTTTGTCTAGATATTTTGTTGCATGACTGAATTCATCAACTCATTTCATGCAAGCATTTTGAACCTATTTATGCACTGGGTCTGGGTAAAAGGGAAATTATACCTGCAATTTTGAATTCTAAACATAACAGCTTGATCTTCCTCTATCTGCAGTCTCCTTAGAATGTATCGTTATGCCCTTCTATTTCCTCAATTCACGGAAGAAAGGGATGGAAAAGTTGCTAAATATCTGTAAAAACAAACAAGTTGAGAGGACCTTTTCCATCGATCTGTTCATTGGCTTATACCACCTCCTTGATAGAAAAATAAACACTGATGGAAAAAAAATACGAAGGACTTGTGTGTATTCTCTGGGTTACACCACATGGTAGTTTTAAGTGGAGAACTCTTTGTGCCTGTGGGCATTGCACTTTTGGTATACTCCAATTCTATTCTTCTCTTCTGGCAGGGTAAATGTACGCAAGTATCTTGAAGCAAGAAAGAATAACAAAAGGTATTCATTGAGCCAAAAGAATAGCACAAGGTATTCATTGAGCCAACTAAGGGTGGCAATGGGCTGGGTAGCCTGCCTGACCCAACGAGCCCATGCCGGCTTTGGGCTGGGTTTGGGCCTCGCAAGCATGGCCACCCAGCCCAGCCTGATCTGAATTTATACATACATGTTTTATATACCACTAACATGCCATTCCAATCCTTGGTTAGGCAATTCATCCATCTTAAATGTAGACTGTTTATTTCATTCCTCTAAAATGTCTATTTCTTTGTACATATGTGGTCCACTTGATCTATGGATAGATTGGGAACATTTAAGTAGGAAATATGGATTTATCAAATTTTTGGGCTGGGCCAGGTTGGTTCAGGTCAGGCTTGAGGTTCAGGTCAGGCTTGAGACAAACCATTTTTCAGGCTCGGGCTTGGGCCTGCTGTGCTAGGCTCATGTTGGGATCAGTCTGGGCTTGAGCCTCAAGTCTTAAATGTCGGACCAGGCGCAGGCCAGCCTGGCTTAGCCCATTGCCACCCCTAGAGCCAACATTAACATGGCCTCATCAGAGCCTACAACGACATACCATCCGTGTTAGTCTTCAAGTTGCAGTAGTGGATATCACTCTAGAAGGTGTGGTTGTACTGATTCAGACTCGATCAAGACCTTGTGATTTAGCATGGTTCAACAACTAATGTAATATCTAAGAAAGTCAAATACTTCCAGAGTCTAATATAAAAATTCCATGCTGATATGTTTGTTCTGCCTTCCAATTTTATTTTGGTTTTCAATCTTTTGATAGGATATTGAAGATGTTATGTCCCAAATATAAAGATGAGGCAGTTCCTACCATCGATTATCCAAGCTGATTAAGTGCAAACAATCTGAACTCCGACAAGAAGCCCAAGTTTTTTTTTTTTGGGTTAGTTCACACATCCCATTGTTAGTACACCCACCCACACTGTTAGTCACCCTCCAATGTTAGCCACCCCCACGTTGGGATTCGATACCTTGACCTCAGTGTTGAGACCAGGTTATCTTCACTCAGTCTACCACTGTCCCAAAGGTGTGGGTGTACAAGAAGCCCAAGTTCTTTGGGAATGATCCATCCAACCTAAGAAAGTGAAACCTTCCAGCTTGAGGCACCAATAGCCTCCGCCTTGAATTATATATATGTATAGGGTAATATTCTTATATGGTCAACTAGTGTGGGGCCCACCATGATGTGTTTGACATCCACTCCATCCATCAGATGCACCCTTCCATGGTGGGCCATGAGCCGAAGATTAGGCAATCCATGACTTAGGTGGGCCACACCACTAGGAATAGTTGAGAGTCGAGACCCACACTTGATTGCATCTGGGGCCCACCATGATGTGGTTCAGACATCCAACCTGTTCGTTCTGTATGTCCACCTGGATGAAGGGGCTGACCATTTTGAAAACTCAGGTAGGCCCACAAAGTGCAATTAGAGGTTTTAGGAATGATTACACACTGTTCTAGATGCTATAGCCCACCTGAGTTCTGCATATGGCTGATTTTGGGACCCTAATGTTCTAAAGGGGACTTACCAGAGGCACGGTTTAGATGCCACATTCACATCACGATGGGGTCCACTTTGCTCAACCCTACCACAAGTTGTGGTAGGGTCAACCCCATATGAATATCTTCCACACATTTTTGTGTGTGCGCACTGGTGCGTGCGTGCATGGTATTATCAAGTGAAAATGCTAACTTTTTTAGAGATGTTCTTATTGAATAAGGTGCTTCTCTCTCTCTCTCTCTCTCTCTCTCTCTCTCTCTCTCTCTCTCTCTCTCTCTATCTTTTTTTTTAATAGCATGTCTGGCATTCCTTCAATAAAATGGTTCTCATTGCATGCTATATCAGTTTATGAAAGATGCCTTTCCAATCATATAGCTCATATTCAGCATGTCTATAGCTCAGCCTAACTGTGATTATTGAATATAACTGACTTATCTTTTGCACTTTCCAGTGTAAGCTCGACCACATCTTGAAGGACAATTCATGGTCTGGTCACCTAAAGAGTTTCTTCAGTACCATATGGAGTGCATTTACGTACATGCTGGAACATTCGTTCGTGTCTTTATCAGCAACGCTGGTATTGCTGGTATTGTCATTTGCATTTGTTCCATCCAAAGTGTCACGAAAGCGGCGGGCTATTATTGGGGTACTTCATGTTTCTGCCCACATGGTAGCAGCTCTTATTCTCATGATGCTGTTGGAGCTGGGTATCGAGACCTGTATCCGCCATAGACTCCTAGCTACTTCAGGTGTCTTTTTCTTTATCTTTTGTTTGCTTCATATATCTGCCCATTTACCTTTTCTGAAGCCATTGATTTGCATGCATTTTTATTGAACTTCTACTTGTACCATATGGGTCTGATATAAGGGCTTTTAATCAGCAGAAGATGAGGGTGAAAAATGCGGATATTGATTAGCGTAAACTCATGATAGAAATTTCTTCAAATCTATTGTATTATACTCTATCCGTTTATGCTATTTTTTTTTTTTTTTTACTTTCCATCTGAGATTACAAGCGGTTAAAATTCTGTACATATTTTTTTTTTCTCGTCAACCATCTTAAAGGTTCTTAATATTGACTGGGAACTGAATCTGTCTCAGGCTACCACACTCTTTATGAATGGTACCGATCAGTGGAAAGCGAGCACTTCCCGGACCCGACTGGACTCCGGGCTCGTATAGAACAGTGGACTTTTGGTCTTTACCCAGCATGTATAAAGTACCTCATGTCTGCCTTTGATGTCCCAGAGGTTAGAACCAGCTTTATATTCCAGAAAGAGCCGTGCTAAGGATACTCATGCCCCACACATGCCATGTGTATGAGATGTATACTGTTCATCAGAGAGGCCCCACTGTGTATGTGCTGTGGCCTGGAAACCAGTTTTATACTGAGAAATGGATGTAAATGTGTGATCCACCTGATGACTGGGCCTAACCTGACTTTTGGGCTTTGGCACATACAAGTGGAGCCATCTGAGGATTGGCCCATGTCTTAACACTTATCTCACATTGGCACGTAGGGGTGGGGAGCAGGATTTGAGATCCTACACTTGCATGTAACCATCATGTTTGTCATACATAAATGTCTTTGTTGTGAAACGCATGGGACAATTTCAGGTCATGGCCGTCACGAGAAACACCATATGCAAGAAAGGGATAGCATCACTTTCCCGTACTGGAGCCATCATCTACTACATGTCCATCTTCCTCTACTTCTGGGTCTTCTCAACCCCTGTGGTCTCGCTGGTGTTCGGGAGCTACTTGTACATCTGCATTAACTGGTTCCACATCCATTTCGACGAGGCCTTCTCCTCTCTCCGCATTGCAAACTACAAGGCCTTCACTCGCTTCCACATCACCAAAGGTGGTGACCTGGAAGTCTTCACCCTTGCAGTCGACAAGGTAAAATTCTACCTTGTCTCACTTTGTGATGGTGGCTACTGTATATATAAAAAAAAATATCCAGGCCACAATGATGTTTTAGGATCTTATAATCTGGAAAAATCTTGGGCCATCAAATGTGGGTCTCATCAGATCAACAGTCTGGGTCACAGAATCATGGGCCCACTTGTACAGAATGGGTGCATCTGTTCTTATCCGGATGCATCAGGCGTCAATGGTTCCAATAATTTCTTAAAAGTTGCTGAGTTTCTGTGCTTGCAACCTATTGCCTCAGGCTGTGACTCATCCAAGTTGATCTGGGTTTGACTACCATAAGTCAGCCACTCAATGAGTTGCCCTTGCGGGCTTCTCCCTCCAGTAAGATCCTGTGATTTGAGGCCTTAAAATAATGGTTTGCTGGTCTTCATGGGCAGGTCCCGAAGGAATGGGTGTTGGATCCAGATTGGGACAGTGAACCAAGACAAGCTCAGCAGCTGAGCCATCGTAGGAGATTCCCTAGCAAGTGGAGTGCGGCTGCTGCTTATCAGGACCCACTTAGCACTGTCCGGATCGTGGACCATTTTGTCATCCACAAGGATCCTGCAAACCTGGGAATGGATTCCAGCCAGGCATGATGGGCCATGAATTAAGATGTGTAAACAGGCATGTAAGTATTCATTTATTCATAGAAACAAATGCGAAAAGAGAATGAAAGCCATAGGTTTCTGAGTGATTCTGTCACCCCCAAAATTTACATCGGCAAGTAACCAAATTTTGATCTAGGTAAAGGGATCCAAGCTGAGTGATTTTGATGGCAATCTAACCGGCATTTGCATTTAGTGATTTTGGGTTATGTTAAAAAAAAGTTGGGTCTGATTCAAACCCAAAATATTTATTTGCATGGTGATGCAATGTGGGAAGTACCACATCCTAACTGGGAGCTGTTGGATCATGTGGGCCATCATTTGAGATGCTGATTATAAGGTCCAGTGCTGCAGTAAACATATAGTTTGCTGCGGCTGATGATCATGTGCATTTGGAGCCCACTGTCAGGAGATACAAACTGTTGATTTGTTGGTCCATGGTGGATGGGCATGCCCCATTGGATTATCCTAGTCCCCTGATCATGTTGTAGGGCCTTATGTATTCCTCTTCAGAAGATTGAACTACTTTCAAATGAGTGATGTATTCCCCCAGCCAAATTCTAACAGAAGAACCACTTAGTTCCACACTTTCTCTGCTCTGGGTTCCCATCAATGTAGGCGGCTAAAGCTTGCAAGATCTGGACCGCTCATATCCCAGGGCACACCAGACATGCGTCGATGATGTAGAGAGACAGAGAAGAGATTGCTAGGAGAGGGTTTTCTTTTCAAAAGTGTGGATTAACACCTTATTTGTAAATAACCTCCCACTCCACTACTTACGAATTAAAATAAGTTTGTTTTGAGAGATGAGGAACATTTTGTCCCCACTTTAAGAACATATTTTATACCATCTCACAATTTTTTAATATTTCCAATCTCTCTCTCTCTCTCTCTCTCTCTCTCTCTCTCTCTCTCTCTCTCTCTCTTTCTGTTTGAGAAAAAAGAAGAATACTGGGTGAATGGTCTAGATTTCTAATGTAAGGCCTACCAAAACATTTGGTCAAAAGGCAAAACTGTTTCTTTCAAAGTTAAAGGGCTTTTAAAAACCTACTAATACACCAAAAAGCCCTAGGATTGATGGAATGTGTCAAGCTGGGCCCTTGAACCATTGTGGGCGTAACACACCACCCCGCTTTCAAAATCAACGGCCATGGCACTGGTACTTTGTTCTGGCCTTTTTAACCAGGTAGTCATTTCCACCATGGCACCGCACTATGATTATTCGGATTACTCTTTTTAAGCATGTTGTTTACACTGATGGTCCATGTGACCTTCCACCTTATGGCGACTTTGACTCTGTTCTTGGTTTCCCATTGGACATATTGGTTGTACTTTGATTGTCCCAGTTGCCTTTCATCTTGTGGCGGCTTTTACTTTGGTCTAGGTCACCCATTTGACATATTGGTTGCACTTTGATTGTCCATGTGGCCATTTACCTTATGGCGGCTTTTACTCTGGTCCAGGTGATGTGGGGTATTTTGGGGCCACTCCAAGATTTAACGTGTCATGTAACATATTTCCTGGGGTGGGGTGACCCACGTAACGTATTTCCACACTGGGGTGGTGTGACCCACGAGGTGGGGCTTATGAGATGCAAGATGGCCACGAGGTGGAATCCATTATTGGACCGTACAATTCGGGGACTCATTTGACGTGGGGGTTGCCTATGGAGATGACTCGCTTGGGTTTACCTAAAAGAGCTAGAATATAGGGTAAATCAGTACTCCCCCAACAATATGGAGCTTTCCGTGTGTTGGTATCAGAGTAGGAGCCTAGGGATTAAGTCCTAATCTCTACACTGGATGTGAAGCCCGGTGAGATGCAGAATGGCCATGAGGTGGGACTCATTGTGGGACCGTGGTGTTTCCATGTTCCTTCTCCAACCATAGCATCAAGCATCGGAAGTTTTAAATTTAAGAAAATAGAGGGATTTAGAGTAACTTAGGAACTCATAATAAGGGTTTTGCTTTCTTATATTTGCTATGAGACTGAGCTGGTGACAGCAGCTGTCTGTTCCACTTATTAGGTGGGCCACGTAAAATGGACGTTCACTCTACTTGCGTGCCCCACCAAATGAGTTAAGCAGCTTGATTTTGGCCCGGGAAAAAGTACATGTTAGGACCTCTACCTGATAAGGAGCTTAGATCTTTTAATTTGAGCCGCGACTGTCTAGAAAGATATGGTCCTGCACCTCAAGTATGTAAATATGGGTGGGGCCATAGTTTGGTGATCCAGACCGTTTATCTGCTAGGCCGCTCTGTGGATGGGAGATGGTTGAAAAGAACTTCACGTTTCAGATAAGACATGATCATTCCTCCATATATGATATATATTGAACTGGTCAAAAGACAACTGCAAATGGGGCAGTTGCATGGCAAGAGAATCGAGATGCTTTCTAATACAAGTGGGTTGGTATGCCACACCATCCTTACCCATTTAGGAATTCCCAGGGCTGCTTTTGGTGAATAAATAATGAACTTTTTTCCCCAAAATTCGGAGTGTTTTTTTAGAGGCAAATTTATATTACTGTCCTGGTTTGTATTAAAGAAAGTGAGGGCTAAGAATTGTGGGACCCACCTGTTATGTGTCATCCAATCCAATTATGAAATGGGTTAATTCATAAAAAAAAATATATATACCACTTAAAACATCCAAATTCAATTGCAGCTCATTTGATGATTTAATCCGCTTGGCGGGGTCCATATGTTGGATGGGTTGGATGTTCACACATACCATATGGTCCCTACAAGTCTTGACTTTCACTACTTTTTAGAGAAAAATAAATAAATAAATAAATAAAAATAAAAAATAAAAAGATAAGGACATCTATGTAATTTCTTCTCCAAAAGCACCTCCCAAAACGTTAATTGGGAGGATTTTGCCCTAAAAATTCAATAAAAAGAATAAGGTGGACCACTTGCCATCAGCTGACCTTTTCTTGGTAGGTGATACAAAGAAATGCTTGGAAATTTCCATCAAGAGGAATTACAAGGTTGGTCAAAGTATAGTTGGATGACCCACAGGATTCTTTACATGTGGGGTCCATGGTTCGGTGTTCAAGACTGTTGATCAATGGGACCCACTTTGTTAGGAATGACTCGAAACTTCACCCATTGGAATGTCAATGGCTATAGGGACAAATAGTCCACATTCAATAGAAATAATCCACAGATTGAAGTGTCGAGGATCTTCACATCTTCCCATCCTTCTTTGAATTTTAACAAGTTGGGCTCATGGTTCGGTAAAATCCAGAACATTTATCTCCCATTCCCAAAAATCTCCCAGATAGGAAGATTCCATTCCCACCCACCAATCTCCCATGGGTTGAGTCCAGGTGTTCAATTTGAGCCGTACAACTTTATTAGGATGGCATGGCCCAGGTCTGCGTCCAACCCTTTATTGGATGTGCTTGAAATCTTGCATGAGAATAGACCAACTGATCTCTAACTAGTAAATGAGGAGCAAAGCTCTTGTCCATGGTTTGTTTAGAAAGGAAGGATTATAACCGTCCAATTCTCAAAGAACCAGAAAATAATCTTGATCTCGGTGGCCCATCTGGTTATTGTAGCAGAAGGTGTTAGGTGAGTCAGTGGCCCACTCACCTTACCAGGAAAGAAAATCAGAACCCATCATCAAGCAATCCCTACATTGCAGTAGCCATGTCTAGAAAATCAGGTGAACGGTCATCATCACGTGAGCCCAACACATACAAAACAACTGAACGGTTATAACAACTGCTCAAAGGCAGATTTTCTACATGCACGTGCTCCCCACCTGCTGATTAGATCAGCTCTACCCATTATCAGCACATCCCAAAGACATGAGTGGGAACAACAAGGCAACTCGGATCTCTTACACGTGTGCCTCGTTTCCACCGTTGAGGGAGCACACGTAGATGGTGCACTCGATGGCGAGTCACCTTTAGCAATTCTCAAGGACGCAAAAAGGTCTGTTTTTGGATTTCTTCATCATTGTACCTTGATCCTACGCTCCTTCTTTAAAGGGTTAGAAATAAATATTGGGGCCTTGAGAATCAATGGCCAGGATCTAATTTTTGCAATTTTTATAGCTGGCTACAACCTATTCACCACCTGAACTACCAAAGAAAATGGTGTTGTTTTGTCATTTTCAAACAGACATGCGTACAAGTCACGATTAACGTGTTGCAAATTCGTCGTCTTATTTTATTCAACGTAATGATGCAGTGGATGACATATGGTGTAGGTGGACCACGGTCAGCTCCTAGTCATCAAACACTAGCCACACGCGTTTGGCCCCACTAATCTGGGCTGTTAGTTAGTGGGCCCCACCATCTGATATTGGTCAGATCAAGATGTTACCACGTCATTCCAGTGGATGAAATCTAAGACTTGTTGATTAAGATAGGGATGATGCGTCTTGATAGTATTTATTATTGAGCAATACCTAAGTGGGGATGTACGAAAGTTTTAGAGGCCGGATCAGCTGCAATGATTTTGTGGGTGAAACGCGGTGTCTGGGGCGACATCCAGTCCGTCCATCATGGGAGCCCTATCAGGTTCTCCTTGGAGGCAAAAAATAAGGTGGACCCAAAACTCTAGTGGGCCACACCACAGGAAGAGGTTTGGATGGGGATGTCCACCATTAAATAAAATATTCCAAACTGTGTGCGTGGCGCACCGTGTTTTCTATCTGCCAGTCAATCCTCTCAGAAGACGTACCCCACAAGGATGAATGGACACCGCAAAAATGAGTCCATCCAAACACTCAAGTGGGTAGTTTAGATCCACCTAATTTTTAGGAATCAAGGAGAATCACGAGGGGGACGCGTGATGGACGGATTGGATATGTCATGAGCGAACGCGGATTGTATAGTGAGCCGGTCACCACCCTTCAACGTCGAAGAATGTGGGACCCACCGTGATGTGTGTATTTTATCTACGCCGTCCATCCTTTTTCCCTGCTCATTTTAGCGCTTGAGATCAAAATTGAAGCATATCCAAAGCTCAAGTGTATCACAGCACTGGAAACGGTGGGAATTGAACGCCTACCGTTTAAAACTTGTTGCGGTCACAGAAGTTTTAGATGAAGATGATATTTATGCTTTCCCTTTCATCCAGCTCTGTCTGACTTATGAACAGGTTAGATGATAAATAAACATCACTGTGTACCATACGAAGGTTTCAACGGTGGACATCATTATCCCCATTGTTTTTTGTGGTGTGGTCCACTTGAGCTTTTATACGCTTCAATTTTGGGCTCATCCCAAAAATGAGCTGGAAAATGGTTGGCCGGCGTGGATAAATACATACATCTCGGTGGGCTCCTCAAAGGCTTCACACTACGAGAAAGCGCGTTACCCAAAAAATTCAGGCATTACCCAAATAAATGAAGCAGATTCAATTATGAGGTGAACCATAACATAAGAAAAAGTGGTGATTGGACATAGATTAAAACCTTCTTAGGACGCATGGTAATGTCTCCATGGTGTTTATTTTTGCCATCCAATCTGTTGATAAGGTTACATAAGCCTGGATGAAGGGAAAGAGCAAATATCAGATTGATCCAAAACTCTTCCCGCCCATTACTGGTCAATCACCACAGTTTCCTATGTTATGGTCCAGATCTACTTCATTTTTTGGGTTAATACCCTAAAATGATCTGGAAAAACGTATGGACGGTGTGGATATAGAATACATACATCAAGGCGGGCCCCACGGTAATGGCCGCACCGTCTTGGGTGAGGCCAGGGTATCACCTAATCCGCTCTCGAGCTTAACCTACAAAGCGCGAGTGAATGCAGCCTTTTTGGCGCTCCCTTCTCACCGTACACGTGGATAATGGGAGCGTTGATCTGTGGACCACCATTTTTCATAGGTCGTGTGATAGGAAAAATCTGACCGTCCATTTGTTGTTATGCGCATTTTTCTGGTTGAATGCAGTCTGTCGCTCTAACCGTTCCTTCTGCGGTCCACTGATTGGACGGCTAATGTGCTCCAGTCTCCTTGCTGCCAAGACGTCGCCATCCACGTGATGTCTACACTATTATTAACAAGTAGATGATACGGTAGATTCTGGAGAACCGGATTATAGTAGCGCAATATCCATACAGTAAACATGGCAGATGGAAAGATCAATCCGGACCATCTATCGTGTGGATCCTACAATGGATGGTCCATATTTAAATCAGTTACGCCTCTTAATGGTTATAGCACTCACTTTTTTCACTTTATATTACTTAATTCGGACAGTCAACCATATTTGTTTTTCACCGTTGATTTGATGACCATTGATCAGATGTCTACGATCATCTAATTTCTATATATTTTTAGTAATTTTCCATCAGAAATAAAGGAAGCTATATGAACGGTCCTGTTTGATGCGTAACCTTGTCAAGTGTACGGCAGAGAGATGGCTCTGCCCTATTCTGTTCTATAGACTTTAGCGTACCATTTCTTCCTTTTATTATTCTCTGGTCGGGGTAGGATGGGATCCTGGGCATGGTACCGCATCTAAGACCTGTACACGTGGCACGTGGCACGAATCCTGAAGGCCCAAATTGTGAAATCCACCGTAGATGAATACAGCAAAAATATGCAGAAAGTCTGGAAAGTATAGCTGAATGATGACGGGTATTCTACTAGAGCAACAAAAAATGAGAAATAGTGGATGGTCCAAATTCATCAAACAAAAGTCCATTAATAAGATATCATAGAGGAAAATTTTATGTTATTTTCTGAATACAACCAATCTAGATTTCTTAATGATATTTGGACGGTTCAGATTTAAAATAAATTCCACAGTGTATGGTTTGGTAGCCGCCCGATTACCGTTGCTGCGGTATCATGCTCAACACCCTATTACCATCTGGATTCCCGATAAAACGTTTGAGATTTTTGCCGGAGGGGAACTCGTTTCGAGGGATATCCCTGGTGCACGAAGTGTCTCAAGCACTGTGGGGCCCAAATTGATAAATGTATGTTATCTACGCCGTCCATCCGTTTTTCGATCTCATTTCAGGGCATAAGTCAAGAAACGTAGAAGATCTAAGGCTCATGTGGACTACACCGCAAGAAACAGTGTGGATAATCACGTCCGCTGTTGAAACCTTCTAGGGCCCACCGTGATGTTTATTTACCATCTAACCTGTTCATAAGTTCACACAGACATGGATGAAGCGAAACAAAATAATATCAGCTTGATCTAAAATTTCTACGGCCCCCAAAGAATTTTTCAACGGTGGACGTTCAATCTCCACAGCTCACTGTTGGATCCACTTAAGCTTTGGATCTGATTAATTTTTTTTTCATGAACTAAAATAATCTGGAAAAAGTATGGACGGTTTGGATAAAACACATACATCACGGTGGGCCCCATGGAGCTTGGGCTACGTCGTGCTGTAGTGAGTAACTGCAGGCCATCCGCTTCACATGTGCCTTCACTGACTTCTATGGAGTCAGGTATACAATTCCCCTGGCCTGCGGAAAATGGTAAGGACAATAGAGTCATTTCATCATCACTTCTGATGTGAATTGACTATATTGCACCTGTAGTTTCAATTGATTGGCTGGGTACGTGTTAACCTCAGATAACGCTGTCAGGCCTCGAGCACCGTAAACGTACGAACGGTCCATAGAAAATCAAGGTTATGTGGGCCCCACGATGGTGTATTTCATATATCTACACCGTCCATCTATTTGAAGAGCATTTTAGCGCATGACCCAAAAAATGAGTCATATCCAGATCTCAAGTGGACCACACCACAAAAGGAAGTGGGGACAATAATTCTCACCGTTGAAAAATTCCTAGGTCCCACAAAGATGTTTATTTGCCATCCAAACTGTTCATAAGGTCACAAGGACCTGGATGAAGGGTAAAAACAAATATCAGATCGATCCAAAACTTCTAGGACCCAAAAAAGATTCAATGGTAGACGTTCAATCTCTCACGGATTTCATATTTGTGGCCCACGTAATCTTGGATCTGTCTTATTTTTATGATCAAGACTTATCAAAATGTCTCAAAATGGATGGACGGTTCGGATATAGCACGAAACATCAAAGTAGGGCCCACAGAACTTGCTGACGTCAATACACCAGGTAGCTGGTGTAGGTGCACCAGCCAATCCGCTTCCTGAATGTTTCGGGGGTAGACTAGTCTTTGTACCACCGTAGAGTTGAACTGGATATTAACTTCCACGCAAAGTCGCGGTTGGGGATTCGGTGGATCCGAGGGACCACCGAGCTCGGTGGATCCGAGGGACTGCCGAGCTCCGTAGATCCGTGACTGTGGGGCCACGTTGATGTATGTTTTTCATATCAACACCGTCTATACGTTTTTCTAGCTCATTTTTTTGTTATAAAACTAAAAATGAAATAGATCCAAATCTTAGGTGGACCACACCAAAGGAAACAGTAGTGATTAAATGTCCACCATTAAAACTTCCTAGGGTCCCACGTAAAGTTTATTTGCCATCCACCCTGCTTATAAGATCACGTAGACGTGGATGAAGGAAATGCACAAATATCATCTTGGTCCAAAGCTTTTGTCTCCCCCCAATAAGTTTTTAATGGCATGGTCCACCTGAGATTTGAATCTTCTTAACTTTAGGTTTTCTGCCATAAATGAGCCTTTAAAACGGATGGACGGTGTAAATTTAAAACAAATACATGAAGATGGCCCGACGGTCAGGGATACACCGAACTCGGTAGTCCTCGGATCCACCGAATCCGCGTCCCAAAGTTGCAAGCCCTCTGACTTTTCCGTCGGAAGACAAAGTAGCCGTCCATTTCTATGGTTTAGGTTATATGGTGTGCGTCTCCACATGCGGCATAGATCTACATTAACCTGGACCGTCCAAAGTGCCGGACCCATTTTTGGGTGGGGCCCACTCTGGAAGTTAGGCAGATCGGACAATCTTAATAGTCCAGTTGATGGTTAGGATTTCACTCCATCCTAAGGTGTATGCTAGTGCCATCTTCCCACGGTACAAACGTGTTAATGATGCATGTGTGGATCCTAATCCAACCAGCTGCCATTAGAGAAGTCAAATTATTAATTTTATCATGTTATCTTGAACTAAATATTTTATCGTTTTTAAATATTTTTTAAGATTGAAAGTGAATAAATTCCTATTTGGACAACCATGATATAGTATTTATGATAGATGAAGTGCGTTGAAAATTAATAATAGCACCACAGATGGGTGTTTGACACGGATGGCCACACGTGTTACACTTAGGACATAAGATGGAAGGATAAATCATTGTATCCTTGCAAGCACTGATTTTAGGATGCATTTAAAAAATGAGGTAATCCAATGCTCAAGTAGTGGGTCGTAGAATGAGGATTGAACGCCAACCATTGAAAACTTCTCATGAGTAGAGAAGAACTTTTGTATCACTATGTTATTTGACTTTTCCCTTCCTCCACGTTCGTATAATCTTATGAACAAGTTGGATGGCAAATAAGCATACAAGTGGCCCTTAGAAAGGTTTCAACGGTGAGTTTCATTATTGCCACTAATTCCTATGGTGTGGCCCACTTGAGCATTGGACCCACCTAATTTTTAGACTTGTAAATTAAAATAAACTGAAAAAAAATGACTGGACAGCAGGGATAAAGTCGATACATCACAGTGGGCCCCACAAAACCCTCGTCGGGATGCATTAAGCATTTAATGCGATCTAGTTGGGGAAGGGTGCAATTTGCTTCCTCCAACTTTTGGGAACATTTTAATATATTTTTCTTGTATAAATGGGTTAAAGACATAGAAGCTGGTAGGAGCGAATTAGGTGTGGCCCCTATTCTAGCTTAATTCGAGCAAGTTGCTATCGGCCAATGAAAATGCAATACCTAACATTGTTGAGAGAGAGATATAGCGGTAGTAAATGCAGAATATTGGTTGTGTTTTAAGGAAGACAGTTGGCAGCGCTTGGTTGTGCCAACGTAAATGATAACTAGGCTAGCAGAAGGCGAATCCATTATGAGTAATTAGACAACAGGAATATACCGCAACAAAGGAATGATTTGGGTGATGTAATTGTGGGAGTCAGTTAGATAACTGCTCACTAAGAGAAGTATATATATGGTCAAGTAAGAATTATAAAAAGCATGGTAGAGAGCAAAGTAGGAGGTCCAACACCAAACCAAAACTATCTTTCAATTAACATGCTCTTACCATCTTGTAATTTGCATTTCTTAGTGTAATCAACATCTTTATCCTTTTTAACATAATTCTGTTTTTCACATTTCATAGCATAAGTTGTGAAATTACATTCCGCAGTAGTAAGTCTCTAGAATTTATCCAGTAGCTGGTCTTTAAAATTTCGTCTTAATTTCACTTGGAATGAATGATCTTTAGCACATCTTTGGTAATCAATTGTAAGTTTTTTATTTAAATATTGTATTTTGTATACAAAAATTCATTTATTGTGAAAAGTACAAGTGCAACTCACTATTGGAGGAAGAACCCCACCCTCCAAACATCACCTAATCATTATTATTAAAGCAACTATGTAAGTAGTTGAATAGGCAACTGATCTTTTCAAATCTCGATCATATATGGTCAATTAAGACGTATCTGCTTATCTTGGTGCTTGGGGTCAATATTGTTTAGTTGGAATCGAGCTGCATAGTCAATTTTAACATACTTGCACATATACATCACACGCTGGTATGACCCTTATTGTGGGGCCCACCTTGATGCTATTATTTTACATTCATGCTGTCCAACCGTTTTTTTGGATCATTTTACAGGCATGAGCCAAAAAATAAAGTAGATCCAAATCTAAGGTGGACCATGTGATAGGAAAGAATAGTGATTAACCATTAGAAAAACTCATGGTAAGCCGCAAAAGTTTTGGATCAACCTGATATTTGTTTTCTTCCATTCATTTAGGCTTGTGTGACATAATCTGCAGGTTGGATGGCAAATTAATATTGCATAATATTACTGTGGGTCCTAGGAGGTTTTTAATGGTGGGGCATTCAATCACCCATTGTTTCCTACGACAGGTCGACAGCATGGCTGTAGAATACATACATCAAGGTGGGCCCACAATAAAGGGCCACACCATCTTGGGTAAGGTTGGGCCACCTAATCCACTCCCCCATGCAGATATCCTACTACCATTGCTCATCGTCATGCATGGGTTTTATCCAAACATCCATCCTATTTTTTCTAGATTATTCTAGAAAGGGAGCCTAAAAGTGAGGCAAATCCAAGGCCAGGTGGACCACCCCTTAGGAAGCAATGGTGATAATGATGCCTGCAGTTGGAACCTTCCTAAGGCTTATAGTGATGTTTACTTGCCATCAGACCTGTTCATGAGGGCACATAGGCCTGAATGAAGACAAAACACAAATATCACCGTTAGGTAAACTTCTAAGGCCCCAAGATGTTTTTAATGGTGGGTGTTCAATCCCCTACTGTGTGGTCCACTTGAACTTTGAATCTACCTCACTTTTTTATCTCATGCCTTAAATTGAACTGTAAAAGTGGATGGACGGTATGGATAAAACCCATACATCACGGTGGGCCCCACTGAACCCCTGCGTGGACCGAGTGGGCGTAGGAGGATGCAATCCGCTTCTAGAAAAACCATCGACAGAGTATCCTACTCGGACAAATGCCCGATCGAATTTTTCTTGCATCCAACCATATATTCAAGGAAAGAAAGGGACGCGGATTGTGTCCGACCCGTGGCCAGTCCCTTGAGTGTACAACCAGATTTGTGTGGAGGCCCACCATGATGTATCTATTTATCCACACCGTCCATCCATTTTCTGAGATCATGTTAAGAAATGGGCCTAAAAATGAGGTAGATCCAATACTATAGTGAACCACAATGGAGATGACTCTTGCATTTAATGTAACCCAAGTTTACTATTTGGTGTAGTCCACCGCAGCGTTGTATGCCTAAATTTTGGGCCTATACCTTAATATGATCATAGAAAAGATATAAATGATGTATAAACAGATATATCAGATGGACTCTCACACAAATCACTTTGATATATCAGTTGGACGCTTAAAAGTCTGACGGATCCTACGTCACTTTGTTATTCCGAAAAACAATCATATATACTGCGACTGGAAACTAAGGCGGGCCGCACGTTGATGTTTGCTAGAAATCCACACCACCCATCCGTTTTGCCGGGTCAAGGTAGGAGATGGGCCAAGAAAAAAATAAAAAAAAAATGAAGTTGATCCAAAACTTAAAGTGAGTCGCATAACAGGAAATAGTGATGATTGAACGGTTGAAACATTCGTTGGGCTGCTGGAGTTTTGGATTAGACTAATATTTTTGTGTTTTCAGTTCAACTCAGTACGAATGACCTTGAGTATTTTTGGGCCCATGTTTTAAAACATCACGACCAATGGAGGTTTCAACGGTAGGCATTTCCCCACCCAGATAAGCGACATTTTTGGGCCCATGTCCTAATATGATACGGTAAAATTTATGAACGGAGTAGATTTCTCACAAACATCACGGTGGCCCCCACCAAGGACTGTCCATCTAGTGGACCTTGTTATGGATGGCTAATGTTTCAAAATTCGAACCTATTAGCAATTTTACCCATCACTTATCTTCACTTCCTCCCGTACATGGTGGCCATAAACTATTTTTGTTCGTTACGGTCCTTTTCAAGGCCACTGATCAGGTGGTTAGGATCATCTGATCTATCTGTACTTTGAATTAATTGCCATCCACACCAAGTGGAGTTAAATGGACGATCTGGATCGATACGTTACCTTGCCAAGTGTACGATGAAGAGACGCCTCTACCATATTCCAGTATTACCGCCTCGTCTCCCACCTGATTTCGACGCATATTGCAGTACGTCGTAAAGGCTCGCCAGAGCGGCTACCATTGACATAATAAACAGTGGTAAACGCACTCCATTCTCACCACCATTTACAATTACTGTCTTTCAGAAACGTCACAGTAGTCTGTATAAAACGTCAGACAATAGGAATATGAGAGAGAGAGAAGGGAGAGAGAGAGCAGAGAAGAAGCTCCCCATGGTATGTTTTTTCAGTGCTTCTCATATAGAAATCCAAATAACTGGATTTTTAGACTTTTACAGTGATTCGATTTTGAACATGCTTTCTTCTTTCTCTAGAATCTTTAAATGGGTAGTTAAAAAAAAAAAAAACCAAATTTTTTCTCGAGTTTATTTTATTTTGGTTCTTCTTCTTCTTCTTCTTTGTAAGCTCAGTTGCTTTTCCACCAAACATTAAAATTTGAATTTTTTTAATAAAAAGATGCAAAATATTATCATCTTGCTTAAGACTTTGGCTCTTTCGCATGCAACCCAACGGTCAAAATCAGATCTTTCTCTTCATTAGAGCTCCTTTTGGAGGATTTCTCCACCTGGGTATTTCCCCTATTTGAAGATATGGGAGTGATGATATGATCAAGATTCATGCAAGGGATGATCTTTGTCAGTCCTTTGATGGGTATGTTTTAATTTGTTTTGTTTTTCATTTGGTTGGTGTGGATTTCTGTATTATTGTCGATGTGTCTGCAATGTTGTTACGTAGATTTTATGATGCGGATGATCAGTAGTCACCGCAATATGGATGGAACATACCGAGTATTGCATCAATTGGCCGATCCTAACCATCTGATTTCCCCCTGTAGAATTTGGACTGCTGGCTACTTTGTCTAACTGTTCAGATGGTGAGATTGTCTAACCATTGTGAGCGATGAAGCTCCATAAAGAAATGCCCCCCCCCCCCCCCCCGTCTATTATTTGGACAGTCTAAATTGATGTATGTGTGTGCTACACGTCCTGTAGATATGCTGCTGATGTTGCGTTACCGTCTAGCCTAGCTAACTCACAACGTAAGTCTTGCCCTTATCGATTCTACGTGGCTAGGAAGAAAATCTCTCTGTATCCATGTCTAGTAAGAAGATTTGGGGCTTCTCTCATTTCCCCCCCTCATATTGGATTTTGGAGTTGCTAGAAAGAGGAAATTTATTATTTGCTTTTCTTCCTTTTTTTCTTGTACCCTGTTGGATTAAGATGCTGTCACATAGGCCTTCTCATCCATAAGGTGCTTCTATAATCCGATCTCTGTTTGTTCTCTTTTTGTTATTTTTATTTGTTGGTTGATAATGTGTGGTCGAGGAAAACCTAATCCGCTATAGTTTTACAATATGAGCCTGTTTGTATGGGGGAGTCCCAACGCTGCAACGCCATTCATCTGGTGGGATTTGAATCCTAAAAAATAGGTTGTTGGTTTCACCAAAGTGTTCTATATGCGGGAGAGGAGATGGTGTTATAAGGTCAATCTTGTGAAATTACTTTTGTTTCGTCTCCTGCCTGAAACGAAATGGGTAGGGGCTATCCAATTGTATCGCAGCAGATCCCATCGAAACAGACTCATGTCTTGATTACTTGAGATGCTTGTACTCATCTTAAATCAAACGTAACTTACCATTTAAAAACCCTTTTAATTTTGTGGGATTTTACTGGGAAAATCCTCTAAATAAGGATTTTTAGAGGATCTTCCCAAAATAGACCTTGACAATTTGAATGCTCTAATCAGTCTGCTGATCATACGGATGTGAAATGCAGAAATGCAGAATTTACCCTTTGTCTTTTTTCTTTCTTTTTTTCAAATGCTTGAAATGGTGCAATTGAGAAGCACTTGCTTCTCAACTGCTACCATTTACCACTCACCTGCTTCTCCAGCTCTACCATTTCATTCCTATCACAAAAACTAGGCTGCTTCTTCATGGTTTCCATTTTATTCCTCTCCTGAAAGTTCTGCTGCTTGTTCATTGCTTCCATTCTATTCCTGTCATGAAAGCTCTACTGCTTCTCCATCGCTGCCACTTTATTCCTTTCATGAAAGCTCTATTGCTTCTTCATCGATACAATCAATAGACAATGCAGAGAACCTAAAAGCCTCTCTCTTCCACTCAGAATCCAATTCACTGTAGTAAACACCCAAAAGATGAGTTTCAGATGTTTTGAATCAAAAAGCCTTTCTCTTTTCCACTCGGAATCCAATTCACTGTAGTAAACACCCAAAAGATGAGTTTCAGAAGTTTTGAATTCAGAAAACAATACCTAATTCTTTGATCTTGAATCTCAGGCTTCTTTCTACATGGGAAGCTCAGACCCCTGAAACTGCTAGTTAAAAAACCATACATTTGAATTGATGATGGAGGGGAAAGAAAACTTTCTTCCATCTAAAAATACTAAATCAAATGTTTTAAAGAAACAGGTTTATGCCCGTATCATAAGCAATAAATTTCTCCCTCAAAACTCGTATATGTGTTCAGATAATGAAAAAAATAAAGCGATCTTTATTTCTCCAAAAGAGAAACAATGAAAGATCAAAAACCAGAAATTACAGCGCAGGACTCATTTTTTATTATGCAGATAATGAAAAATAAAACTATCTTTCCTAAACCTCAAATCCACCATTTTGAAATCTGGAAGCTGACACTCAAAAATCGGATCTTGATGTAGTGTGTGAAAAAAGTCTCTCCTCAACCTGGAGTTCTACCTGAGGTAAAAGAAATAAATAAATCTAATCTAAAACTTAAAAAAGAAAACCCTTTTTGTCAAAAATCAAATTCATCAGAGTTAGACTCAAAACCTATGTTTTAGTGAATCTACCCAGATCCTCCAGCAAAAATAAATTAAGGAAGAGAGTGAAAAAGAAAAAAAAAAACACCCAAAAAGTACCCCCCTTTCCACTCTCTATAACCCAAATATCGAAAAAAAGAAAGATCGCCAAATCATCTCTCCAAATATCAAGATACTATTCCTAGACCTCGTTGTATTGAAAGGTCGTCCAAAAAAAAAAAAAAAAAAAATCCTTTTGGCAACAAAAGGTTTGAGGAAAAACTTCAAACCTTTATTCGTGAAAATTTTGAGAAAAATCATAATCCTTTGGTTAATGAGGGGTTAGAGCAACTTTTAGAAAGGTGATGCGCCATTCCACCACGTCCATGTGGTACAAAAGCTTGTTTGGGGAACAACAGTTCAAAAGAACTTTTTAGGGAAATCCTTGTTTGACCAGAAATTTCCAGTAAAAAACCCCCAAGGGCCCGTTTGGTTGGCATCTGGAAACCTGTTTCCAGCTTAAAATTTAACCTGTGTGTTTGGTGGAAAATTCCAGTCAAACAGGATTCCATCTGGAAACCTAAATTGGCTGGAATCGGGATTAGTGGAAACGGTGTAGGGTAGGGTGGTGCAAACCTTGATGCATGCGTTGTACATCTATGATGTATGTGTTTTATATCCACGCGATCCATCTGTTTTGAGAGCTCAATTAAGGGCATTAGACCAAAAATGAGGCAGATCTAAATCTCAAGTGGACCACACCACAGGAAAACAGTGTTGATTGAACGTACACCATTAAAAACTTCCTAGGGCCCAGTATAATGTTTATTTGCCATCCAACTGGGCCATCTGTCTTGCGGGACTACTATATGCCAGGGATCAAGTTCTCAGGCGGATCTGAGGCCCAAGTGGGCCATGCCGCAAGCAACGGTTGGATTACACAGTTTACAACCAAACAGAATCTGGATTACACAGTTTTCAACCAAACAGGAAGTTCCAGATGGAATCTGAGTTTCCAATCCAGTTTCTGCAATTTTGGATTCCAACACTGGAATCTGGATTTTCTCTAGAATCTGGATTCTGCAACCAAACAGGCCCTAAGTTCTTGTTGGGATAGATTTCTTAACGAGTGCAACATTTGAAACTGCAATAGACAACAGGAGATTGAGTTATCCACGACTCTTCGTGGAAACTTAATGGACTTCATTACACTGACCATTGTCGTGTAATGGTTTTATGGTCTGAGAAATTGAAAATATTATTTGTAATAAATTCCAGATTGAGTAGAACTACCTGCTTGCATGTGTCTCTTAGCAAATCTCATATGCACAGATTTATCTCATACTAGAATCATATGCTTAGAACAACTCAATCAATATGCTCCTAAAAGATTTCGAAGGATTGTAGTTTGGTGTTTCTGGGTGTGTAGAGGCATTGCTATCTCAGTGGTTGCTGCTTGTCTTTTGTAATTTTTTTTCTCTTTTCTTTTAATAAAAAGCTTTGCTATCTTTCAAAAAAAAAAAAAAAAAAGATTTTGAAGGACCTTAGACAAATGGGGAACTCATGATTGCATAAGTTACAATGTTGGATGCAATGTGGATGCATGTTTTACTGTGGACAAGCTGTCATTATGGTACTTGGGACTGAATGGGATCACAACCTGACATATCACTGACCTGTATCAGAGATCATGGAAGCTTCATGGTTATGTACTTTCTGGAGTGAACATGATCAGAGGCATAGGATTCTGCTTTAAAAAATCTCATTGACCTCTTCATATAGATTTTAGACCTATGTTTTTGTAGTGCTGCTTGGCAGTGGTGTACTGGCCGGTGCACCTTGGTTACAGCTACTTTTGTTGTTGGCATCTAGGCATCTGCATCCATCACTTCCTCCAGATCTCTTAGCCATTGACCAGGATGGTGTTTTTGTTACTGGCTCCAAACTTCTATTTTATTTTTAATTATTTTTTGTGATATTTTGCAAGCTCTTTCTAGGATCATCAATTCAATGCTTGTCATGATATACACGGGTTTTTAGTCTGATGGTTCTTATCGGCCTGTTCCTACCCATTTTGAATGGACTGTGTCCCACTAATCTCCCATATTAGAAGATCCTTGCCACCATTGTTGGAACTTTTTTCCAGTTGAGTGTGGACTGTTGCTGTACCTCGTCTTGACCATCTGTCTATCTATAAGCCACTAACTGAAAGGATTGAACTTCCCTGCTGAGGCCCTTTTTTTGGGGGCATGGAACAAAGACGGTGGGACACAACAAAGGTCTGGATTACAGAACTATGGGCCCTACTTGTCAGAACTGAAGTCCTGGGTATATTGTACAAAGTTGTGGTTGAGGATCCTCTGATTTCTTTTCTTACTGTGTCCATTATCGTTCTTTCTTGTCCACCCATTTGCAAGTTCTACAGATTTGGAAAATCAATGTTCTGGGTTCAACCGAGCTGGAAGTAGCCAAAGAATTCTACTTGAAATTTCTTACTTCAAATGTGGAACTAATAAATTTCTTTGCAAATGAAGCAGAAGTGAAAATCTCCTCCATATTGGATGTAAACAATCCCAAGAAGAATGTTCTACTCTCAAATCCTGCCCCCTTAAAGCATAAAAACAGCAGGTGGGTTCCAACCCATGGCTCAGTGGTGGACAGAGTGTGTTTCAACATTGAGGTCATGGGTTCAAGCCCACATTACCTTTAAAATAATAATAATAATAAAAACAGTAGGTGAAATGCCATACCAAACCGTCACACAAATGCTGCCCGTTTATTCCCTAAATGTAGGAACATATTCCATCAATCCTGACTTACCACACAAGCTTATCATTGGATATTCTTGGGTTGATGCTCATGAAATTTCTCTTACTAAATTAACTTGAACTGTTTTTCATCCTCTTACTAGAATGTTTAATTTCCATTTGTGACAGCCGACATCCAGCTTATGGAGTCTTCTATGAATAGAGAGGAAGCGTTGTAGCTTATTACAACAGTGAAGTGTTGGTTAGCTTGAAGAGGATATCATGTCTTTAGTCAGGTCTTTGGATTCTTCCACCTCATACGGCGAGTCCAACATCTATACACTTAAAAGCAACATTGATGGCACTGGTCTATCCACTCAAATATTTTGCTCTGATAAGCGAAAATTCAAGTACGGACCGGAATCCTTTTGCCATGAGATTTATAGCAAGCAGTACCCTCATTCTTCCCCAGAAGAATTTCCGAATCAACAGATTGGCTCGCTTCACCAATCTAACCCTGGCTATTCGAACCCTGTATTTTGCCCTCAAGGTCCAACATCCTATCGGCTGATGGCTACTTCAGGATCCTCTATCACTACACAAAATGAATATAACTATTTTGCCACAACCCAAGATTCGCTTCCTTCAATGTTCGCCGACAACTCTGCTCAGACCCTTTCTTCATCTGATAGCCCAGAGAATGGAATGGACTATGGTGAAGATGAAATCAGGTTTAAGCTTCAAAATCTTGAGAGAGAGCTGTTGGATGATAATGATGATGATGACATGTTCGAATTGGACCAATGCATAGGCATCGATGGTGAATGGGCAGAATCTGTTAAGAATCTTCTCATCCCCAACTCACCAAAGGAATCTTCATCCTCAGACTCAAACCTCAGCAGCATCAGCAGCAGTAAAGATATGCCTGTTGTACCCATCTCCAGCCCACACTCATCCAGAAATCTAACTCCCAAGCAGCTTCTCTTCGAATGTGCAGCTGCAATCTCAGAAGGCAACATGGAGGAAGCATCCACCCTTGTAACCAACCTCAGGCATATGGTCTCAATCCATGGCGATCCACCTCAACGGATTGCTGCCTACATGGTGGAAGGCCTTGCTGCTCGCATGGCTGCCTCAGGCCATGGCCTTTACAAGGCTCTGAAATGCAAAGAACCGCCCACTACCGATCGGCTCTCAGCCATGCAGATCCTCTTCGAAATCTGCCCATGTTTCAAGTTTGGGTTCATGGCAGCCAATGGTGCGATAGCCGAAGCATTCAAGGACGAAGAGAGAGTCCACATCATAGATTTTGACATAAACCAAGGAAGCCAATACATTACACTTATACAAGCTCTTTCGACTCGGCAGTGTAAGCCACCCCATGTGAGGATAACAGGAGTTGATGACCCCGAGTCGGTTCAACGCTCGGTTGGTGGCTTGAAAATCATTGGGCAGCGTCTCGAGAAGCTTGCAGAAGCATATGGGGTGCCTTTCGAATTCCATGCAATTGCTGCCAAGACAGGAGATGTCACACCATCAATGCTAGAATGCCGATCGGGTGAAGCACTCATTGTTAACTTTGCCTTCCAGCTTCATCACATGCCAGACGAGAGCGTCTCAACGGTGAACGAGCGGGACCAGCTCCTCCGCATGGTTAAGAGCATGGAACCGAAGCTGGTGACAGTCGTCGAGCAAGATGTGAATACAAACACAGCTCCATTCTTCCCAAGGTTCGTGGAGGCCTACAATTACTACTATGCTGTGTTCGAGTCACTTGATGTGACACTCCCCAGGGAGAGCCCGGACAGGATAAATGTTGAGAGGCACTGCCTCGCACGCGATATTGTCAATATTGTAGCGTGCGAGGGGGCGGAGAGGATAGAGAGATATGAGGTGGCGGGGAAGTGGAGAGCAAGGATGATGATGGCCGGGTTTGTTCCGTGCCCTTTGAGTGCATACGTGAATGGTGCGATCCGATCACTGCTGTTAAAATCATACTGTGATATGTACAAGGTGAAAGAAGAAGGTGGGACCCTCTACTTTGGCTGGGAGGACAAAAACTTGATTGTAGCTTCGGCATGGAGATGAGTTTTTATACAGGTGATGGTCCACTTCTCGCTAATAGTCTTCTCTGTTAGTTTTTATGTATCTATGCACATGGGATTTTGGATTAACAACTAATATCTGTGTAATAGGATGAGGAATATGTAACTTTTTTCTTTTCTTTTGGATAAACTCGATCTTCCGGGACCTCATAAGATGATTCCCACACCAGATGAAGGGAAAACACGAATATCAGCCTGGTCCAAAACTTCCGTTGCCCCAAGAAAGGTTTCAATGGTGGGCATTCAATCTCCTGTGTTTCTTGTGGTGGCTCACTTGATTTTTGGATCTCCCTTATGTTTGGGCACGACCTGAAATGAGCTAGTGAAATGGACAGAGTGGATATGACATAAATATCATGGTGGGCCCCACAGCCTGGGGTTACAGAGGATTCCCAACACTGGTTTACAGGCAAGTGGCGTCTGGCCGCACATATCCAAACTTAAAGACTTGAAAGTTGTTTCCAATTTTTATTCACTAACAAGTTTTCTGTTATAGTGGAATGCAATATGCTTGTAATTTTCAGTGGACAATGAAATAAATACCAAACACAGCACAAAGAAGTTCAACTCGACATGGTTCAGACAATTTCAATGCATGTAATGCAATAATACATAACTGTAAGAGGGTTGGGAGGTTTCTAGGTAGAAGCAGATTGCCTAGTGACATATCCTTGTTGACCTGACATGGCAAGATTTGATCGTCGCACCTGCTGCTGTCAAAGATGGGGAGTAGGTAGTCAACCGAGCAACTTTCAAACTTGTTTTGCATGAGCCTCATCTCTAAGAGCAGCACCTGGCCAATCAAATCCTGGTGATTCAGTCACTAAGCAATCAACCTCTGTTCCAGGCCACGCACGCGAATATTGTGATCGTAATGGCTGCCTGCAAAGCATGCGAGTGTAGGTGTGCACCTGCGCCCAAGGCACTAAGGCCCACATAAAAACATTGTCACAGCATGACAAACGCTTGCGCACATGAACAAACAAATTGAACAATTGTATGCATGTGATACCCTGCACTGTGTGAAATATGAAGAGCATATACACGTGAACATACCTTATTGAATATTGAATATTCTGAACCAATGCAACCACTTGTCAGTTGAGTCCCATTGTGGATGTACCATGCTGGTAAAAAGAAAAAAGAAAAAATCCGTCCTCCATTGAAGAGGGAGAATGCCAAGTCCACAATGAACTAAAACGTCCAAACTATGGTGCCTTGGATCATCCAATCTGGATGCAACAGAAAAATCTGGACAGAAGCAAGCATACAAACGTTCTGGTACAGGATAGCAGGCATACAAATGTTCCAGTCACCTATCCTGTAATATGTGCAAATGTTCCGGTCACGTAACCTGTAATTCTTGTGTTGAATGAGAGAGAGAGAGAGAGAGAGAGAGAGAGAGAGAGAGTTCGTGTGTTGGATTATTAAGAGAGTTGAGAATATTGGACTAAATACATTCTTTGCTTGTTGATTTTTTAACCTTTGAAATATGGGTCTTTTGCATTTCCACAGAGAGAGAGAGAGAGAGAGAGAGAGAGTTGAATTATTAAGAGAGTTGAGAATATTGGACTAAATACATTCTTTGCTTGTTGATTTTTTAACCTTTGAAATATGGGTTTTTTGCATTTCCATAAGTTTCTATAAGCATATAATACAGACGTAAACCATCTATTAGAAACAAAGGGGGGGAAAGAAAAGGAACCTATGCATAAACTATATCAAAACTCCCATCTCTACTGCCTAATAGGTGCAAGCACCCATCTGTCCAGACCCACTGGAGTATGGATCAATAAGCATGTACACCTACCGGATGGGTGCAGTTTGTGCATGAGCATTTCTCAGTGGCATCTCCATGCCATACAGTTTCAGGTTTGAAAAATGGTAGTCGAGAGCTTTGAGCGCAAGGAACTGACAAGAACTATAAACAGATCATTCTCATAAATATTGGCAAATCATTTTGTAATGTGCTGCTAATGATACAAAAAATTTCATCCCCCAATTCCCTGGACTGCTCTGCTTACACACTGCAACGAAAATAAAACTATAGTATCGGAGTGCCTTGCCTTCTCAGCACAGAATAAAGCTTGCAGAGTCGGAAACCAGGCGATGGAAGATGATCAGCTTTTCACACAAACAAAACACAGGGCTACTTCTGCTTGTGCCTGCAGCTCTTCCAAGACCTGTATGAGCTTCTCTCGACAGACTGTGGTGTCACTTTGCTCCGCAAGCATTTTCCTTAGTCTTCAATCCATGCATGAGTAAAGAAAGACACACATCATTTTAAGGGGCATGAAAGAACAACATCACCTTTGATTAAAGGGTCAATAATGGCCAGTCATATAGCATGAGCACTGAAAGTAATATGATCGTGATCTGGAAAGTATTAAAAAGAAAATAAAAGGAATAAAGATTAAGGATTGGCAGTTCAATCTTCTCAGTAGCTATCCTTTTCTCAACCCTACTCTGTAAATTTTAAGTCGTCAGATAGGTCAAGTTATGGATTTCCTAATCCAAACCCATGCTTGAGAAAACATCAATCACATTGGCATCCATCCCACTTAAAATGAAAAACTTCTATTATGAAATACAGATGCCATAATGTGTTTCCAAGTACTTCCCTCAAGCTGAGAACAACAGCCACAACAAAAGCTTCCTTTGATCCCTGCTCACCTTTTTGCAATGATGTTAGCAACACAGGATTTCATATTTTCTAGTAAAATTTCTCTAACACCTTTTTGAAGATCTTGTCTGTCTCAATGAGCCCCATCCTAGCATGAAAAATAGTACATCTGACATACAGTCCAATGATATTGTCGCAAGTGGCTGACACAATTAGAACATGAAGATCTCTACTTATTTTAGCTGTTTATAATGCTACCGCTTAAGCTTTGCTTTGCACTAAACCTGGGAAAAGTTCTCTGCTTCTTGATGGACTGCACTATCAGATAATTTTCATTGTGCACAAATAATCCTAAAGTGGATCTTCTGTCAATCTCCACCTCAATCAGCATCCAATAGTTATCCGATACAATAGTTATCAGGTTTTTGAGAATTCCTTTAGCAGCTTTTCACAGAATTTCCTGTTGGGTCAAACCCAGAGCTCAATTTAAAATCTAATATCATAGAAAAGAGTGATCAAAGCTGTATCTTTACCCATTTTCTTCATAGACTAAGAATAGTCCACCTTCCAATTTAAAGTCACAGTTTAGTTTCCTTGGGAGTGATGAGTTTGACATGTTTCTTGAAGCCTGATATTAATGCACAAAAGACATATTTAAGTTGCCTATGCATCACTAGTACAAAAGACAGATTTAAGATGCCTATGCATCTTTAGTAGGTTGCTCAACAACTTGAACTAGGAGGGAGGGGAAAATGCAAGAAAAGATTCTAATCAATGGGAGAATTGATTGCTGAGAGGCTAGAACATGGAACTGGATCTCTCAGATGCTTCTCCAGATATCACAGGGCTGGGGATCTAAGTTTTCATGGGAATTGGAACCTAGCTCTGCACAGGATGAGTTCTTCATATCTTCGGTGACATTTTTCGTACTCAGAAAGAGAGATCTCCATGGATATGGGCTGAAATAAGATAGGAGTGTTTTCGTTCTCCAAAGGATCTAGGGTTCCTTTAAATGACTTGTCCTAGCACCACAGTGCCATAGAAACTTGCAGGAAGAGGAAGAGTTAGAATCTCTCTCTCCATCAAGGAGATTAAATGATGTTACTCCTTCAGAGTCCAGGGATGCTATGGTGTGGCTCAAAGACAAGTATGGGGTATTTATGGTTCTTTCATTCTACAAGATGCTTTGTGGGAGTCAGTTGGGGGGAGAAAGGGCACACATCTTTTATATGGTCATATGGGACGCCACCTAAGGCCATGGTCCTCGGATGGTTAACGGGAAGAAACAAGGTGCTAGCGGCAGACAACCTTCGAAAGAGAGGAATGAACTCCCACAAAAAAGGACACTCCTTTGAACTTGGGGGCCACCCTAAAGATAGCATTCCACAATCCAGATGCTCTGGATCACGATGAATCCTTAACCTGCTAACCCTCATCACAGGTCCCATACTTATTAGCCATTGCTTCTCTCCAAAGTCTTCCTTCCTCCATAGCAAACCGCCACAGCCACAACCAAATGTCGTCACTAATCTAGCTACCTCCTCATCAGGCACCTGAACACCAAGCATTTTGCATTTCACGGTGTTCACCTTCAAACCTGAAACAACTTCAAAGCACTTCATGATCTTCCCCAAGTTGTCCACCATCAAGACCTCCGCCTTGCAAAAGAAAATGGTAAAATTTGCAACCTGGAGGTGAGAGACTTGGATTCCTGCCTTAACCTCCTTAAACCAGCAAATTAGATCAATTTCTTGACCTTTATCGAGCATATTGTTGAGCGCCTCAGCCATGCGCATAAACAAAAATAGGGAGATCAAGTCTCCTTGCCATAACCCCTAGGAAGCCCTGAAGAACCCTTTTGGAGAGTCATTGACCAGAATCAAGTAGGAAGGTGAGTACACACATTCTTGAATCCAGCCTCTCCACTTCTGACCGCATCTGATTCTCTCCAACATGTAATCTAAGAATCCTTAATTGACATGGTCATAAGCCTTCTCAATATCTAACGTACAAACCACCCCTGCCTTGTCGTGCCTGTATTTAGAGTCTATGCATTCATGAGCTAGCAAAGCGTTGTCTAGAATCTATCTATCGGCCATGAAAGCGCCTTGATTTTCCAAAATCACGCTCGTGACAACAACTTGATACCTAGAAGCAAAGACCATGGCGAGGATCTTATAGGGACCCCCTAAAAGGCTTATCAATCAAGAATCTTTCAAGTTCTTCACTCCTTCGACCTTCAGGATGATGGTAATAAAAAAAGCTCCCAACTCTGACAAGCAGCTCCTTTCAAAAAATTCTGAGGCAAAACTTACGATGTCTCTTTTGACTTCGTTAAAGAAAACTTGAAAACAAAAAATCGTTGGAAAGCCATCCAACCCTGGAGTCTTGTCCCTTCCAAAGGAATCCACTGCCTTTTCCAATCTCTTCTTCATAGCAGGCCTCTCAAGAGAGTTGGCTTGAAGGTTGGATATTCTTTTGAACGCTAAGTTGTCTAGGTGAGCTGCTTCCATCCTTCACTTGTGAGGAAATCTGGGTAGAACTGTATAATAGAGTTGCAGATTTGAGATTTCTATTTCACCTGCTTGCCATTCACAATAATGTTGTCAATTTTGTTACGTATTACGCTAGCACTAGCAATGTTATGGAAGAACCTTGTATTCTTATCTCCTTCAACCAAACCACTCTATAACTCTGGCTCCATTTTATTTCTTATTCCTTTACTTGCCTTGAGGTTTTTTTTAAAGGTAATATTTTATTTGGCAAGAAGCCAAAACAAAAACGAAAAAAAAAAAAAAAAAGAGACAACACCTAAAAGAAAATAAAGAAGAAAGAACCTACTAACAAGCCCTAAAAAAAAAAAAAAACAGAAAACAGAAAACATAGCAGTAGAACAACACCAACCCCATGACTGAAAGAAACCCAGTGAACCACCCTAGACATCGAAAAACTAAGGGGCCCAGTCCCTAGAAAGTAGAACTCTATTGAAGATTCCAGTTGCCGAGATGCTCTTATTGTAAAAACACCAATTGTTCCTCTCCCTCCAAATAGCCCACAGAGCTGCAACCATAATAAGTCTCCATCGCTTTCTACCCAGATTTCCTCCTTTCTTTGCATGCCAAGCAAGAAGTTAGTCACCAATCGAGGACAACATCACCCAGGAGACATTTGTTAGAGAGAAGTCTCTAAAACATACGAGTGCTAAGAAGGAACAATGAAGAAATAGATGATCGATCGTTTCTGCCTCTCGCATTCACAAATGACAAATGTTCGGGAGGATCATACCCATCTTTTGTAGATTATCAGTAGTGAGCACACGACTTCTCCCAACAAGCTAGGCGAAGGCCACACTTTGGGAGGGGCCCCATAGGACTAAACAACGCTCGAAGGACTAGAACGTCGAGGAGCTTTTGACTTGGCGAGAGCCATAGAAGGCGCGCACTGTGAACGAATCCACTGCACTTAGCTTCCACAATAGGGAGTCATCCTCTTTCAGAGATAAGGAGACGCCCTGTAATCGGGAAAGAAATTAGCGAAACTAAAGATTTCACCATCCCACAAGTTTCTTTCGAAAGGGGGCAGCCAAATCCCTTCTGCACCTTTGCCTGAGTGACACAAGGCCACAAACACATCAATATCAAAGAGAGGCAAGGTCCGGGAATGCAAAAATTAAGGGCTAATCTCCAATCCAAGGATCCAGCCAAAATTTTATCCTCTTACCGTTACCCACCGAATATCCGATCTGATTGAAAACATAAGAAATTTTACTCACCTTGAGTAGTCAGGAAACAACTCCACTCCTTTTGTTTTCTCTTCATTTGATAACATTCCCCCTTCTTCCTTGATGTCTGACGACTAGATTTCTCTTAGGATGTTGTCAATCTCGACCTCCCAGCTCCCAAGGACCTTTTTCCACACATTTAGCTTCCCTTCGGGAATCTTGGCTTTTGGCTCAATCTAAACCAAGCATATCCCTCCACTTGGAAAGAAGCCCACCAGTCCTTAATTAATGTAGAGAAACCGTCCACCTCCAACCATGTCAATTCGAACCGAAAAGGTCTTGGGCCCCAATTCTAGTCCCTTGTTTCTAGGAGAATCAGTCTTAGTCTTATTCTGTTGCACCCCACTCCAAAAATTCAGTCATATTGTGGGTGACGTGGCTTTCATTTGATTTTTCAAAAGAGAACCTAAGGGTGTTGAAGCCATCTCCCACGCATTGTCAAATCAACCATCTCACCCGAATGGAATCTAACTCTTGCCACAACATCAATCTTAGAGCAACCTAGCATAGCCTATAAACCAACGAAAACGCCCACTGGAAGCTCGATGCAATCTCACTGAGAACAACTAAGACAATGAAGGATCCAACTCAACAGCCTTCCTTGCTCCAAATCTCCTTGTTCTAAGCTAGGACTCCTCCAGTAGAATTGATCGTATCCAATGCAACCTAGTCCTTATGCTAAAACCCCTTACCGAGTCTAGCAGCTTATAGTCGAACAATTGCATTTTCTTCTCCTGAAACAAAACCAGTTGAGCCCTGGCCTTGCAATAGACATCTTTAAGCTGCGACCTTTTATCCTTGCATTCTAAGCCCTTGACGTTCCATGTTAGCACCTTAATTGAAGAGTCATCCTCACCCCTCTTCCCCTCTTCGCAACAGTCTGTGCTACCGGAATCATAGTTGACAGACAATTCTAGGTTGATAAACGCTTTCCATACCTTGGTTGATTTTCTATACCTCACCAAAGTGTCCTCATCCCATCGGTCTACCCACCTGACCAAGAGCATCCTTCATCCACCTCATGTCTCTAGCCGATGGCTCTTAAGCACCTCACTTCCCCAATAAGACGACATGCCACAAATCTGCTACCTATTGTAGTTTGCTCACCTCCCTACCTTGGTCTTTTGAAGTTTGGAGTAGGGTTATGTCCAACAGTTCTTCACTGCTTGGATCATATTCCGCTAGCAACCCTTCTGCTCCTCTGAAGGAGATGCTTACAAAAGGTAGCACCTCCATAATTTGATCCCCCTAATTCTAGCCCTCCTCCAAGGCCCCCTTTACTGACTCCTCATATTCGTCGTAAGCCTCCTCTAAGTAGAGAAGAAAGTCTCAACCTTCACCATCGCGCTTGATTATGGAAGCTTGGGGACTCGGCTGACACAAGTGCTCTTCAACTCCCTCCTCACAGATCTCCTTTTGAAGTAGAAGAGCCTCTGACGGAATAAAAGGAGATTTGTCACATGTGTAAACCAAACTGATGGCACGAGCAAGAAAGACATGAGGATTCTCACGGGGGATAGCCAAACGTGTGAGGCTAAGGGTCTCCCGAGGTACATATCGACATCTTTGCGCCTTTCATGCCCACGTGTCTTGCCATCAGGGAGAGCAACGCCGCCCCTTCTAGGATGGGACTCAGCTTCTGAATTGAGCCTCTTGCAACCCTCTACAGGTGTCGCCATCTTTGTAGAGCACATGAGTCGGGCCCTCAGCCAAAGAAACACCACTTCTTTGGTTTGGACTCATGACCAACACCGAAGCAACAACCTGCCATGCTAAGCGTTGGTCATGGTCCCTCTGCCTCCTCCCTAGTTGTCGAGCCACCTTCAATCTCAACCAAGCATGTGGGCAGGGGCACCACCACCGTCTTCTCACCCTAGCCACCTGTCAGCTGCCCTCCACTCTCCATCTCCCACAAGGTAGGAGACAATGATAATGCCTTGCCGCCCTCTTCTCTTTGCCCGCCACAAGTCCATTCTACAACCCTAGGTGCATCAGGCCTACTGGACATGTGAAGCATTGCTACGAAATCTTCTACGGCCTCTGTTGCACTTTCGTCTCGTCCAACAATGTCGCACGACCACACGCCACCTAGCTGTTGACAGCCTACCGACCAATCAGCGATGCATATGCCCTCTCCTGACCTACCAGTGCACTGCGGGACCATGGGATGGGTACTCCTTCACACTGCAACTCCACACTCACTGCTCTCCTCCCTCCCTCTTCCAAAATTCTCCCCACCTACGCACCTCCCTCTCCACCCTTCTAACAACAAAGAAGCTTAAAGGGATACTCTAGCATGGAGGAACTTCTACGACACAACATTTGTTTACATTCTCCAACACATGGTAGCAGTTCAATGAATTTTAGCATGACAAAGTGTCAGAAACTTTCATGATTCAATAGCCCAGCAATCAGGTTTCATGAAAAGTCATATATGAATATACAAATACAAAAGAAAAAAACCAAAGAATTTAAAAAGATGCTTTACTTTTGGACCTGCATGGCATCAATAATAACCAAAGAAAGAGAATTGAAAAATAATATAGAAGAAACGTGGATTAGTAAATCCATGTAGTAGGCAAAAGTTATGTACCTTTGGACGATAGCTGTATCTCCATGACCAGTACAAATAATAAACATGGTATTGGCAGGTAATTCTGTGTACAAGCTTTGGACTCTAGAATCCATGCGGATTAATGTCTCTTTTAATTCAGAGGTTATGCCATATCTGATGTCTTTCTTTGTCATAGACTTCTTACGGCATGTAAGCAATGAGATCATCTCAGCGACTTGACCATTCAATCTGTCTCTGTCCTCTGCTTGCTTCTTGAAATAAGAGTGCAACTCCGAGAATTGGGTCCAAATGAAGCTTACTTTGTCATTCTTTACCTACAGTGCAAATAAATACCTTGAAACTTTTACCTACAACGTAAAACTAATATGAGGAGAAATTTTTTTTTTCAAAGTACAGTCATAGTTCATTCTCAACCTCCTTTCTGGCCTTTAAAAGAGCTTCATCATCAGAGGAGACTGGGAACGCATGGCATGATCCAGCAGCATATCGCCTCACTATGGAAACATCATCGATAAATGAACAGGTTCTGCCACTGTCACTCAAAATTGAGACCAGTTTCTTCCTCATGAAGGAAGGAGGTGAACCGAATTCGGGTCCTAATGCAGCAAGAGAATTTGTAGCTTACATCAGAATGAAGTGAAAAACAAATTATCCTTCCATATTGCAAATAAAGAACCAAAAACCAATAAAATGATGCATAAAACTGATATATACTTCAAGGAACCAAAAGATGAAAAAATTCATGCTCATCTGAAATCCAAGGCTAAATAAACTCAAAACCAGCTGAGTATGGTCCCCAAGTTGACCCTAAAAAGTTCTAAGTTCCACACAGGCTCAGTGAAATGAATGAGGTCCACCCAGTGTTGCCAACAAGAAGACACTTTAACACAGCTGGACAATTGACAATAGAAGGTAATGGGATCTTCATATATGATATGCTGACATAGATGTATATAAATGATTGGAAGATGACGACAAAGTAAATCTCAATACAAGTTGGAACTAAAAGTATCAAGCCCCCAAAGTATTTATTTCAATTTGATCTTTCCCTTCCTGATACCCATAATTCATCTTCCTCTGTCTTGCAGGATATTACAAACTGGAGTCGTTTAGTATTAATGAAAATGATTCTCAATTATGTAATTTTGTTCTATATTTTACTTTCAAAATGCATGGCACACGCAGAAAAATGTTAACTGCCATGTGTGTAATAGCCCAAGCAGAACACCCATACCTGTTCACAATGGCAGCAAAAAAGACACAGAAGCAGTTGAAAATCTTCAACTTACATGAAGTTTGTTATGTATTTCAGTATTTCTTACACAAAAAAAATATGCACAAACACAAATGCATCCTTTTTACTTCTGCAAGCATAGAAAGCAAATAAACAAGCATGTGCTCCTTCAGAAGAAAAGGATATAGAAAAAGAAATGCATACTTTCTAAAAGCTCTAACAATTTTAGTCAGCAAATGATAGATTATGATCTTCAACAAAAACCAGATTTTTTACCATGTCTGATCTTCAACAACGCCAGGTCCATTGCCGCCCTTGCATCTTCAATACTGTCATGTCCATTCCCGTTCTGTATCTCACGAGAAAGAAATTTCCTGGAGAGCACTCGCAATGCAGTCTTATAAGCTGCACCACGAGGATGCTTGTACAAGACAGCAGTATCAATCACCAGACTGTGAGAGATCTTCAACGCTAAAAGGTCGTTCTCCAAAGAGTGACCAACTAAGATGGTATCTTTGTGAACAAGCTTTAGAAACTCTCCCTGAACACAAACAATAATGATAATAATAAAATATAAGCCCTCATTGGAACAACTAGTCCAAAAATACAGAAAAGGAGGGAGACAGGTGATGAGAGAGAATGGAAGACCAAATTCACAGAGCGATAAAAGACCAGTACACCAGACATGCAGAGAATAGAGAAGAAAAAAGAGCCAAACAATGAACCTGAATATCTGTAAGTGTTGTTGTGACGCCATTCAGCATCTCACATGTGATTCCACTGTACCTGCATAATTCAGAAGATAGTTATAACAATACAGTTGTGACTGGTGCATAAATTTCACATTAGCATCAACAAACATTTGGGTTCAATATTTTACTCTAAGGTAAGATGAGTCTTGTGCTTCAGTTCTATCATAAAAGGCAATATTTGAGAAATTAAAATCCATAAACACAAGAACTATGAGCCCAAGCTAAAAAAAAAAAAAAGGGTGCAATTTCAATGGTAAAAGAACTGCATTGTGTTCTTCCATGGCAGAAAAGCTTATATTAAGGGGATTGTTCCTTGTGAGAGGGTGTGCATGCCTGAGTTGTTCTTTATCTCTGTACTCCTGAGAGGCACCAATTACTTTTTGATTGGGGCTAAGCTAATATAAATAAGATGGTTAAAAAGGTGCCTTTTTTCAATGAATATTATTCAAAATAAAAGGCAGCAACCGCAACAACAGAGACAACAGAAGAAACCAGGGGCAGAAAGCAGCCCAAACAAATAAAAACCCAAAAGAGAATATTAACCCCACAAAAGACAGCTAAAACAACGCAGCCACTTATCTTGCAGCATCTTCTCTTCTATCGATAATGGAGATGTTAACTTCCTTTCTCGCCAATACTACTACTATTCTTTCCCTCTCCTTATATTTGCTTTTTTTTTAAAGATAACAAATTTTATTAAAAACGAAGCTCAAACTACAACAAACAAGAAAGAAAGAGGGAAGCAAGGATGCCGAGGCAGCGACCCAACCAAACACCTAAGAATTCCAAATTACAGCCCTTGAGATTGGAGGCTGAAACAGCCCAATCACAAACCAGCGGTCTGACTATAAGGGAGATGCTATCCGCCGGCTTATTGGTGTTGTTAAAACACCTAGCAATCTGACTCTCCTTATATTTGCTTACCACCATGAAAAATAAGATGGTATTAAAGCAGGATAAAGGTTCAGATATTTTTTTCATCTCCCACGTTTCCTCCCTTTCTCTCTTGCGTCCCTTCTTTCCTTCTCTTCTTCCTCCCTACCTGCTGCTGGCATCCATCAAAGCCACTTGCAGCATTACCAGCAGCCACCAGGGTCACCAGTAGCACTGCCAACTGATGCCAGAATCACCAGAAGCACTGCCATCAGCCGCCAAGGTCACAGCGGCACCACTGGCAGCATCCAGCACTATCAGCAGCACCTCCGGAAACCTAGGATACAATTGGCAGCCCCCTGTTCTACAAGCAACACCTCCAGAAGCTCCAGCAGCCACCAGTGTGGAGGTGGAGGAATTCATAAGCTTATTGAAGCAACTATTGGGCATAACACTGTTGTTGGAGCCAGACTCGATCATGTGGCGAGCGAACAAGTCAGGATAGTCTCAGTGAAATCCTTCTACAAGATGCTATGCAGCCCCCCCATCCGGTAGGGGGAAGGGCACACACCACGTCCCTATGGTCATATGGTGCCCCTCTCAAGGTGGCAATGCTTGTGTGGCTAGGAGGGTGGAAAAAGGTGCTTATGATGGACAACCTAAGAAAGAGAGGGTTATACATTACCGATGCATGTACACCATGTTGGCAGAACGAAGAATTGGTTGCTCATCTCTTCGTCAATTGCTCTTTTACAAGGGAGGTCTGGGAAAGCTTCCTGCAAATTTTTGGGGTGGCAGCAAGAGGGCCAGAAGGGTTTGAGATTAGCAATGCTCGCAGCACAACAAGGCATAGTTTTGTGGGGAGGGGTTGGGGGATGTAATTGAGTGGGCTTCAGTGTCCGATACTTCAATTGAATGCGAATTATCCTGTAATGGATGGGGTATCTTGTAATCTTTTCGGCCGCTTGGCCCTGTTTTCATAATAGGGAAAATCCAGCATCTTTAAAAATAAAAATAAAAAATTCTTATTGCCACTGGAAAAGGAGTGCATCATAATCCATAAACAACAGGTCCCAGGATCGGAACCTGGCTCTGATGCCATGAAACTTCGAGAAATAGCAAGAAAAGGAAGAAAAGATTTGAACATTAGAGGGAAAAGGGATGATTTTGAGAAGACACTTCTCTCCCCCTCTGTCTATTTAAAGAAAAAGAGGTTCCAACAGTTAAGGATATAAAACAGCTGTATCTAGGTTAGAAATAAAAAAATATAAAAGGTGCACTATAGGAGCACAATCACCTGTACACATTTTCACATATTCCCAGAATTATATACTCTAACCATCCTAATTCAAACGACTACAAATGTCAAATTTAACTTATAACAGACACAAATAACAAGTCATGTCTAGAATAAGCAGTTCAAATAGCAACCACTAGCCTTTCTACGAAGCTGGAAACTGCCACCAAAAAGGAAATACTCTTTTACTCCTACAAATTTCTGCTTATACAGAAAATGTTCCAATAACAATCATTAGTTTTCACCAAAAAGTTTTTATAAAAATATTCTGTCAAGATTCTGCACTTATCACTTGAAATACAAACACGTCATGTATGCCCATATGTGATCATGTCAAGATTTTACTGTGATTTCACAAAAGATGCTCTTTTACTCCTACAAATTTCTGGTTATGTACAAAATGTTCTAATAAGCAATAACAATCATTAGTTTTCACCAAAAAAAAAAAAAAGATTTGCCAAGACTCCATACTTTTCACTTGAAATACGAACACATCATGTATGCGCATATGTCGTCATGTCAAGATGTTACTACAATTTCACATTGGAAACAACCATAAAATTTCAAAACTATAAGAATATTTTAGAGAATTATAGTATAAAGCAAATAATCCAAATTGCTCTTAAAGATAAGTAGAAGGGAGTTTTCATCTATGAAATATTTAATCAACTTAGATATAAACAATACCTAGTGTTGTAATCAAGAATAGCGTTGGATGGTTTGACCAGCTTATCCAGAACCACCTACAGAAAATCAGACTCCATTATAACATGTTTCACGGAAAAAAAAAAAAAAAAAAAGAGTATGAGAAATATGAATGAAAGTAATTGATCATTACCAACACAGAAGGCATAGTAACGTTTTTAGATGAATGAGGTCTGAAAAGTGAAGAACAAAATTTAATACAAGGTTCTCAATAGAATGAAACTCTAAGTTCATAATGATTAAAGGAATGTGAAAACTTGAAACAGAAAAAGGGGCATTGTTGGTACACTAACCAAAATCATCACAATCATCATAATCTAAGTCTTATACCTACTAATTGTGTTCAGCTATGTGAATCCTGTTCCACCATTCCACTCTCACAAGGACCATATCCTCAGTTAAACCAAGGTCATCAAGTCTTTTCTTACTACCTCCACCCACATCCTTTTGGGCCTTCCACTTGCCCTTTTAGAGCCTTCAACTTGAACCAACTCACTCCTAACCAGTGCAGTTCTTAGTCTCCATTACACATGGCCAAAAATCAACCTAGTCTGCTTTCCCTCATCTTATTACCTATCAATGTCTACTCCTAAGTTCCCTTGAATGCATTCATTTCTAATTTCATCCTATTTGTCTTGCACTCATCCATCTCAATATCCTTATTTCAGCTATGCTCATCCTATGAACATGCTGTTCTTTGACTGCCCAATGTACAACAAGCAAAACAAATTGTGTAAATCTTTAAAACAGAAGTCATTTATCCTGTCATTCATGAACATTGTCAAGTGCATCAGTAATCATGAGTCTCATGTATGGTTCATGGAATATACCTACAAGTGCATCAATAATTATACGCCTCATGTATGGTTCATGGAATATAACCATCATTGTTGTCGTCATAGTAGTAGTAGTGATAGCCTTGCCCAGCTGTTGGGATTGGCTTTATGAGTCCTCTTTTGCCAATCGAGGCTCGAAATAAATCTGAAGATCACTTAGTGGAAGTTCAATTGACAGGCTGCCTACCTGACATCAGCCCTCCCCCTTCAACAGGGCTTGCAACCATTCATAGCTGCTAACAGGAGTTCCCTTCATCGTGGTCTAACTTTCAAAAAGATAGAAATCCTATTTTGGTGGAGGTTCGTATAGGTGGAAATTATAGTTAATTGCCTATTTTTAATCATGCAAGAACCACATCTATGAGTCCAACATAAACCAAGAAGAAGAAAGCATTCCTGGAAAGCTTGTACACTCACCACCTGAGAGTGAGTAGTGGTACATGCCTCAAAGCCCTCATCCAACTAATGGTTTTCAGTTTTAAACCTACATGTTCCATCTTTGCAATATGAACCTAGTAAAGAAGAAGAAAAAGGATGGAAACTTAACGGTTTTTTGGAAGCCAATCAGGAAAATGATAAGGATAGGGCTGGATAAAAGAAGGATTAGAGGAACATCTGAAAGGACTTGGATCGAGGGTGGTGAGAAGGGATATGAAGTCTTGCTCACACATCAAGGATAGTTCCGTAGAAATGAATGGTGGAATGTGATTCATAAAGTCAACCCGAAATAGCTAGGTCAAGGCTATGACAACGAAAGCAAGAAAGCAATCCAAGGGGAGAAAGTGTTCAATTAATGTTGCTTCTTCATTGAGTTGTTTTTATAAATTTTTCTAATCATCTTTCCAACTTATTTGTCTCATGTAAAACACCCAAAATAACCATTTTCTTTTATTTTTCAATTTGCCTCCTGGTCTAATCAGCAAATATCTCTCCTTCACATTACCGAAGATCCTCTTCTTTTCTCTCACTGAAACATGGTGCGTTAAAATCTCTCCTAAACCACAGAAGCAAGGTATTCCATAACGGTAACAGTGGCCATAATGGCCACAGCCATTACCTTTACAATATGGGTCGTAATGACCATTACAACCTTTTAAAAAAAAATCATTTCTGCTCTCTTACAAGGCCATTGCGGGCATTTTTTTCTGTAACGACCATAAACACATAACGGTTAACACCATTACATTACGTGATAACATAACAGCTACCACCATTACCATTACGTAATGGCAGTTACGGATATTAAGTAACCCTTTTTTTAATACCTTGCATGGAAGTCTCTTTTTTTTTTTTTTATCCTGCTCCAAGTTTAGAGAGGGGGGGGGGGGGGGGGGGGGGGGGATCTTACCAAAGTATCAGACATCTTCATTTTTTTCTCCTGCAACATAACCAACCTAGAGAGAGGGGATCTTACCAAACCATCAAACATCTTCATTATTTTGTCTCCTGCAGCATTACCAACTGTTTTTTTTTTTAAAGAAATTTTATTAAAAGACCTGCCAAAAGACAGGAAAAGAATACAACGCCAAAAGAGAAAGACAACAAAAAGGAGAGGCAGCCAAAGCTGCTACAACGAAGGGGCCCATCCCTTAACAAGATCTAAAATTACAGAAATCACCCCACTGATGGAGGAGCTCTCATTTCGGAAGCACCACACGTTCCTCTCTTTCCAAATTGCCCAAAAAACTGCCATAGCAATGAGCCTCCACATGACTTTACCCGCTTTCCTGCTTCCTCCTCCATGCCAAGCCCAAAGGATATCCTTTACCGACTCCAGCATAACCCAAGCCACGTTCGCTTCAGCAAGAAATAAGTCCCACACTTTCCTAGTGAAGGCACAGTGGATAAATAAGTGATTAATAGTCTCCGCGTTGTTCATGCACATTAAACAAATATTGGAAAGAACAAGGGATCTCCGTTGAAGATTATCAATTGTGAGAATTCTCTTCCGACCGACTAACCAAACAAAAGCCGCGACACGAGGAGGGGCCCTGTAGTGCCAATGAAGATAAGGATAGGAGGGGCCTTGATGACCAGGATTAGCAACAATGAACCGAAAAAAGGTTGCGACGGAGAAGATCCCAGATTTGCGCCATTTCCAACTCAATGAATCCTCATTAAGAGGCAAATGCATCTCATTCTTGAGATCATCTAGCAAACCAATAAACTCCCCAATTTCATCATCAGCCAAATTTCTACAACATGGGGGGCACCACACCACAACTCCCCACTCAATAGAGTAACAATGGGATACAAGGATAAAACGATCTAGGGCTATGTTTTGCAAGACACAGAAAATAATCTTAGATTGACCTATCTCCACACCACACATCCACCCAAAAATGAATGTGATCCCCTTTGCCCAAAACAAAGGATATACCCTCCCACACTAAGTGTTCCGTCAACATAATTGCCTTCCAAATGCTCAACGCACGACACAAAGAAGATCGCTTAGTGTAACACCCACCATCTTGAACACCATACTTATTAGCAGTGACCTCCCTCCATAGATATCCAGCCTCGGAAGCAAAACGCCAATGCCATTTACCGAGAAGAGCCCAATTCATCTTCCCCAAGACCCTAATCCCCGCCTCCTTTAGATATTGGTTTACAAACCTCCTTCCAATTGAGAAGATGGAACTTTCGGTTATCGTGCACCCCTTTCCACAAAAAATCCCTCAATCTTTCCAACTGAACAAGCACCAAAGACGGACATTTAAACAAGGACAAAAAATACACGGGCAAATTCGAGAGCGTTGAATTGATGAGGGTCAGCTTTCCTCCCAACGACATGGTTCTACATTTCCAACCTGCTAGCTTCCTTTCAATTCTTTCAATGACCTTGTCCCAAAGGTGAATGGGGGGCCGATCAAGATACAAAGAGGGAAAGGAGCCAATCTCACACCCCATCGCATTCGCATACTGAAGTAGAAGTTGTTCAAAGACATGGATTCCCAACATTTCACTTTTAGATATGTTAACCTTCAAACCGGAAATTGCTTCGAAGCAAACTAGAATTTTACGCAAGTCGTCAACCGCCGTCTCCTTGGTGTCGCAAAACAGGATGGTATCATCTACATACTGGAGATAACTAATTGAGGCCAACCATTCGCAACCCGAAAACCATCAACTATGCCTTGCTCCTCCCCTCCAGCTAGCATCCTACTTAACGCCTCGCCGACCACCACAAAAAGATACGGAGAAAGAGGATCTCCCTGCCGGAGGCCTTTATAAGCTTTGAAGAAACCTTTCGGAGACCCATCCATTTTTTGCCACACCCCAATCTTTCAAACATGTAGTCTAAGAAATCCCATTCTATGTGACCATAGGCCTTATGAAGGTCAAGCTTGTACACCAAACCACTCTTCTTCTGCTTGAACCTGCCATCAATACGTTCATGAGCTATAAGAGCCGAATCCAGAATGTGCCGACCCATAACAAAAGCCTCTTGATTTGCCAAGATGACTCTTGAAAGCAGACCCTGAAATCGAAGAGCAAGGGTCTTTGTTAAAATTTTGTAAGGCACCCCTAACAGGCTTACTGGCAGAAATCTGTCAACTGTTTTGCTCCTTCGAGTTTAGGGATTAGTGCAATGAAGGAAGCCCCAGCTACAACCGACAGCCTACTATGCTCCAAAATTCAACGATAAAGTCCATGGCGTCTTTCTCTATCACGTGAAAGAAAGCTAACGGAAAACCATCAAGGCCCGGCACCTTGTCACTGCCAAGAGAATCAATGCCTTCACTTCTTCAGTTGAACATGGGACCTCAAGAGAAGTGACTTCCTCTTTCGAAAACATTTCGAATGGGAGATAATCGAGGCGTTGTACCTTTCATGATTTAACAACTGTCTTCACTATAGCACTTTCGAAGGGGCACCCGCGACGCCTAACACTCCATGACATTGCCTTCACAATTCACTGTAAACTTGAATTCGTTGCTTCTCCCTGAATTCCCTGAGGTTTAGTGACTCCAACCCCCTTCTCTTCCACTAGCCGAGGATAAGAGACTAATGAGCTCCCTCCTACCCCTATTTAGCCTTCTTCATGGAGTTGTCCCTTTTCCGAGTTTTAATCTTGTACCTTTGTTCGATCATCAAAAGGAGGCTATGGGTGTCTTCTTAGAGCTGTCAATGAGTCGGGCTGGCTGGGTTTTGAGTCTTGGCAGGTTCGGGTCTCCTTTTTTTAGGACCCAGACCCGGACCAGATCGGGTATCCATCAGGTACTCATCACATCAATAAGTCTTGGCAGCTTTGGGTCATTGACAAGGTTTCAAGTCGGGCTCAGGTTAAATAAGTGCATTTACATGGTTGGTTGGCCCCACCCAATGGATGGATTGGATCACACCCACATGTCAATTTAACACGTGGTGCCATAAATGGGCTCTCTTACATGTGATAGCTTAGAAAACATCATTTCATTGCTAGAATAATCGATACAATTTTTAATATTACATAATGTAATATATAAAATATTACTATTAAAAATATTTGGCCCCAAACTAAACCAATTTTAATTAGGTCCAAGATAGCTAACCCAATCTTTAACTAGGTCCACTACGGTGGACCCAATCCGATCTGGTTTCTAAACAGGTTTGAAAATTGGACCCGAACCATTAAAATCAGGCCGAGTCTGCTTGACACATTGACAGCCCTACTTCCTCCATGGGATCAAAAGTCATACCAATTGCCTTACTGACTGGAGCAAACAAGCCATAACCATCAGGGATTGTCAAAGACAAAATCCCCATACTTGTGATAGTCCTTCCCCACCAATCTTTTGCTCACATGTTCCTCCACCTCTTTTGCCTAGATCTTCCCGTTTGAGTGCTTTGACTCATCTTCCAATTTGAGTTGCACCATCCTCCCAAGTTAGGGCCTCAATTTGTTCGATCATAAGAAGAATGCATAGCTGGATGAAGTTAACTGATTATCCTCTTCTCCATGTGCCACTGGAATAGAACCATCGTCCAGGATAACGAAGCGAGTCTTCAATCCTCCCAAGATCCTCCCTTGTTGCACACAAAGGATCTTCCAAAATAGAAGCATCCATAAATTTATTTGTAACATTGCCATGTGAAGTTACCATCATACCCTTACTAAAGCCCCTTCATGGGACTAAGCTGTTTGGCATGTTTGATACCTCTGGGAATTATGATCATAAGCTGGCTTCAAGACCCTTCCTTATCTATCGACTATCGTGATGCCAACCATGTTATTATATGTGCATCAGCAACCATCCCCCATCACATTTCTTTAGAAAATTAATATTGAAATTTGAATTCCAAAATCTCACAGGGCCAATATCTTTTTCCACCTTATCAGCGTTGAGTGTGGGACCCGTCGTACCTCCTCCAAGGAGGAGTCCACTCTTTTCCATCCCATTTCCAACATGGACCATTATACAGTCCACATCAGCAACATCTTTCTCCTCTCAATTGATCTAGAGAGTGTTATCTTCCATCCTCTTCACCTAAGGACTACTAGCCATCAGATCTAACCTTTGTTTCCTTTTCCTTTTCTACCACTATGCTATAATGCCTCTCACTGCTCAGAGATCAATGCATTTATTATCTTTCCAATCTGGTAATGCCTCGGATTTTAGCACAAGCAAATCCAGAGTCATCAGTTTGCCCTTTTCATCTATTTGCTCCGCTTATCCTAGTCATTCCCCCCAAGTGGGTAATCGTTTTCGGGGTCTGGACTGTGAGAGGTATTTGGGAAAATCTCACCCACGGGATTTGTCAGCATCTTCTTCATCCAGTTCCCCACACTTGCGAATACTTTTTAAAGCTCCCTCATCAAGAACTCCCCCATTGGAAATTTTTTTCAACCAATACATCTCTCTGAAATTTGATCCAGACTTTCTTACCCGCTTTGATCTCCTTTGCTAAAATCATATGCATCCTTGCAATGATCCATTCTCTAATTCTCCACTTCCTGATCAAAATCGACCCATCAGACAAGAAGCTTACTGTGCTATTCCAGATCCATAGCTTTTTGGTGTATGATACGATTAGCAACCTTTACTGATCTTTCCCCTTTATCTTCAACTATCCATACGCCCTTCTTCTGAGCCTCGAGTTTCTTAATAGCCTCTATGTAAGGCTTAGCAATGGCTCGCCTAGCTTCCTCCGAAGAGACCAAAGGCTGGTCAAAGGTTTTCCTAGCCTTGATTTCGCCCCTCCACCTTGACTATCAGAGCCTTTTGCTTCAGCGAAAACTCCAGGCCAATTTTTTCTGTTGCACCTTGATGAACTTACACCCCCCCCCCCCCCCCCCCCCAGCAAATATCTATGTTGTTTTTCTTCCAAACCTCAATCCAGTCCCTATCATTATCTTCATCAGCCTTCATTGTTCTTTTCTTACTTACATACCACGAGCATTCACAAGCACTTCCAAAACATTGACTTTTAGTGATTATTCAGGTTACATGTACTTCACCCGATGTAGTAAATGAAGAAGGCATCAATGAGATATGCAAGATAATTCATGACAATGGGGGCCAAGTGATGCAGGACAGCCCTAAATATGATGCATGCTCATGATCACAATTATCCAGCGGAAGTAAAAGCAATAATAATAATGAAATCTAGCATTAATCATCATAAACTAAGAAAACCAGAAAGAAAACATGCAATGGAACGGGCCATCATCACAACCATGGAGTATAGGATTCAATTAGTGCCTAGGTTGGATCCGGCGAGGGATGGAACCTCCCGATCTTGCATGGCGTTACCCAATCGATCAATGATGATCACTAGTCCGAAGAACTAGGAGGTTTCTCGGATTAGGGATTTGAGAATTTGGGGGTTTAGGGTTTGGATCGATTCTCAAGGTTTAGATCGTGGGGAATAGCAAAACAGAAGTTTAGAAGGATAACAATAGGAGATAAAATACCTGGAAGAATTTGGAGGGGCACCAGAAGAAATCAGAAGAAGAAGATCAAGGAGAGAGAAGAAGCACCATGAGAGAGAGAGAGAGAGAAGAGAGAAGCCACCAAAGAGGTTTGTCTTTTCATTAATAATCAACTAATCACGTTATTAGGGCTTAACCCACTTAAATAAGCAAGAAGAAAGCATAAAAGTACCAAAATACCCCTAAAACATCTCTAAAAAAAACAACTAAAAAACAGTTCGTACGTTGGTGGAGCGCCCCGTGACTAATTTGGCGGGGCCCCGGCTAAGACAGAAACTGTCCAGCAAGGAAAACTGAAAATTTGCTGAATTTCGGGCGCCCGGTGCCAAATTTGGCCCGGCGCCCGACCACCTTCAGAAAAGCCTTTTTCTATTCTTTCAGTCGGGTCTTCTTCCATCCTACACACGTATCTTCTATGTGCCAAATCACATGCGTAGGGTCTTCAATGCTCCTCAATCATCGCCTAACCACAAGGATGGTACTTGTGGGTGGCGCTTTCTTCGTTGGTACACTTGAAATGGTCTTGTGTCCTCATCAACTCCCCTCGGGTGAGAAAAACTCGACTCTGACGAGTTAAAACTCTTGTGGCGCTCTAGTAAGTCTGGATCAACACGCTGCACTTCCGCTTCAATCAACCACGTAGATTCAGAAGGTGGTTTGTTCCTCCATTTGACAAGATACCTCTGGAAACCTCCATCTCGCATGGAAACTATCTCATCATCCAAGATCTCTTCAATTTCTTCTTTATGGACAATAGGTGGAGGGAGGGGTGGAAGGGGTTGTGAAGCAAAATCAGAATAGGGCCATGAATGAAATGATGGATCAATGGTCGGGTCAGGGGAACGGATTAGATCTTCTACATTAAAAGTCGGGTTAATACCCATTTCAGATGGAAGGTCAATCCGATACGCATTGGACCCAATTTTCTGCACTATCTTGAATGGTCCAGCACTACGTGCTTGTAATTTCTTAGCGGAACCCTGTGAGAACCGCTCTGGCCTTACCCTCACCATTACATAGTCTCCTTCTTGAAAATCTTGCAGTCTACGATGAGAATCAGCTAAAATTTTATAATTATCATTACTCTTACTTATCCGCTGTCTAATATGCGTATGCAATTCATGGATATGTCGTGCAAATGCATCGGCTGATTCAGAAGACCTTTGGGTGACAGACATGGGTAAAAGATCTATTGGCATTCTAGGTTTATACCCACTGACAACTTCAAATGGACTCATCCCTATAGATCTATTTACTGACCTATTATAAGCAAATTCAGCAGTTGGTAAAATTAGGTCCCAAGTCTTAACATGATCACCCACTAGACAACGTAGAGGATTTTCAAGACTACGGTTTACCACTTCAGTTTGACCGTCTGTTTGTGGGTGGTAAGCAGTAGAGAATTGCAAACGAATTCCCATAATGTGCCACAATGTCTTCCAAAAATAGCTAGTGAATCGAACATCCCGATCAGACACTACGGTTTTAGGTAACCCATGGAGACGCACCACACCATCAAAAAAGATACGAGCAACATGAAACGCATCTGACGTTTTCGAACATGGGAGGAAATGCGCCATTTTAGAGAAACGGTCCACCACGACAAAAATGGAATCGTGCTTTTTTATTGTCTTGGGAAGCCCAAGCACGAAGTCCATACTAATGTCCTGCCACGGAGCATGGGGCACTGGCAATGGCGTATACAGCCCGGTATTTTGCTTTCTTTGCTTTACCAGTTGACATGTACGACAATGCCCTAAAACTTTGGCTACATCTCGCTTGAGACTTGGCCAATAGAAACGATCTTCCACAAGGGCAATGGTCTTATCACGACCAAAATGGCCAGCTATCCCTCCTGAATGAAGCTCACATATGAGGAATTCACGAAGGGACATACGGGGAATCCAAAGTCTGTCTCCCTTGAAAAGGAAGCCATTTTTAAGAATATATTCGCCCATAATGCGCTGGTCACTAGAAAGTAACGCGTAAGTACCCCCAAAATCAGGACATGTGGGGTATTCATCTTTCAGTTGCTCAAACCCGACTACCTCTACACTCAAGGAGTTGAGCAACACCACTCTTCTACTAAGGGCATCCGCTGGTTTGTTTTCAACCCCGGCCTTATGTTTCAACACAAACGAATATTCCTGAAGAAACGCTACCCACTTGGCATGCCTTGGGTTGAGTTTCTTCTGAGAATGCAAATATCTCAAAGCCTCATGGTCAGGAAAACAAAACGAATTCCTGCGGTAGGAGATAATGTCGCCAATGTCTCAGGGATTGCACTACCGCATAAAATTCTTTGTCGTATGTGGAGTATTTTTGTTTTGCCTCATTCAGCTTCTCACTGAAATAGGCCACTGGGTGTCTTTCTTGACTCAACACTCCACCTATACCGACACCAAACGCATCACACGCTATTTCAAAGACTTTAGAAAAGTCAGGTAGACGCATGACAGGAGCTTCTACCATTTTGCCCTTAATCTCCTTAAAAGCCTTGACTGCGGCTTTGGACCACACGAATTCTCCATTTTTCATGCATTCTGTAATGAGAGTCATGATCGTGCTAAAACTCCTAATGAACCGACGATAGAAAGTTGCTAGGCCGTGAAAGCTTCGCACTTCATGAATGTTCATCGGTTCTGGCCATTCAACTATGGCCCTGACCTTTTCAGGGTCTGCACGCATCCCTTCAGATGACACTATAAATCCTAAGAACACAACTTGGCTAGACATGAATGCACATTTCTTAAGATTAGCGTACAACTTTTCCTTCTTAAGGACGCTACAGACCGCCTTTAAATGTTCAAGGTGTGATTCCTTAGTGGTACTATAAATAAGAATGTCATCAAAGTACACCACTAGGAACTTTTCCATAAACGGCCTCAAAGCTTGTGTCATCACCCGCATGAACGTACTGGGTGCATTAGTCAAGCCGAAGGGCATGACCAACCACTCATACAACCCATCTTTTGTTTTAAACGCAGTTTTCCACTCATCCCCTGGGCGTATACGAATTTGGTGATATCCACTCTTGAGGTCTATCTTAGAGAATATAGTGGACCTCGCCATCATGTCAAGCATATCATCAAGTCTAGGTATGGGAAACCTATACTTGACAGTAATTTTGTTTATGGCACGACTATCCACACACATGCGCCACGTGCCATCTTTCTTTGGCGTCAACAATGCAAGCACGGCACACGGGCTCATACTCTCTTGGATGAAACCCTTTTACAGAAGCTTATCAACTTGCCTCTTCAATTCTGCATGTTCTGCAGGGTTCATCCTGTAGTGAGGAAGGTTCAGTAGAGTAGACCCTGGGACAAGATCAATGGCATACTGTATGTCCCTCATAGGTGGCAACTCATTCGGTAAGTCTTCAGGAAATACATCACTGTATTCCTTCAAGACCGAAGTCACCTCACGGGGTAACTATAATGGAACCTCAGGTGTAATCTCTCTAGCCACAAGGGCATACACCATAGAATCCTCCTTAGTCTCCTTTTCAAACTCTCTTGCATTGATTATATGTAGAGACTTAGGCTTGGATTTCCCCCTCCTTTAGGCTCACTTGCCTTCTCATCCTTTTTCTTCCCTAGTGTGCTCTCAGGTGGCATAGGGTTAAGTTTGATCTTTTTACCGTTATGCATGACGGTACATGCATTGGAACGTCCAAAGATCGTGACATCATTATCGAATAGCCACGGTCTACCTAAGATAACATGTCCCACATCCATAGGTAAGACATCACACCACAGGGACTCCTTGTATGATCCAAACTCGATGGGGACTAGACATTGATGGGTGACAGGTAGGGATGTCTTGTCAACCCAAGAGACTTTATATGGGTCTGGATGAGGTGTGGGTTTCAGTTTCAATCGCTCTAAGGTGTTAGTGGAAATCACATTCTGACAACTTCCACTGTCCACTATCACCTTACAATTCTCTTCACCACACTTGGCAATAGTGTAGAAGATAGTGCTTCGACGCCAGTCAGCACTACTCCTAGACTGAGCTAGCACACGCCTGACTACTGCAAGCGTTGCTTCCCCATCTAACTCTTCATCATCAGTAAGTCCTCCTTCAGGGTGATACTCTTCAACTTCATAATCACCCTGGTCATCTCCACTCTCTTGGGACTCGCCTATAACTAAGGCTTTCCCACGGCTCTTTGTAGGACACTAATTAGATATATGGCCTAGATTGCCACACTCGTAGCATCTCACTTGGCTACCTCCACTAGGACCTACACCAAGAACCCCTTTGCCCTTGTCCTCCTTAGGCCTAGGCGGAATGGTCGCCTGTGCCCTAGGTTGACTGCCAACATTAGGTCTAGTCCCCTGGGAACTAGATCTAGCACTGGAGTCTGGGAACTAGATCTAGCACTGGAGTCTCGGGACTCAAAACGACGGACGACAGGAGTCTTTAGATACTGCTCTAACTCCTGCACGACTTGATATGCTTCATCCAAGTCCGTTAAGGGTCGAGTCATAAGCTCGCGCTGAAGATCTACATGAAGGCCTGTCTTGAAACGCGAGAGCGTCACTAGAGGGTCTTCTTGGATATCACATCGCATCACATATTCTTCAAATTTAGCGATGTAGTCAGCGGCAGACATTGACCCTTGGCGTAAAGACTGTCATTGGTCAAGGAGCTTCTGACGGTATGAGAGAGGGAGGTACTTCTCCTTCAACTTCTCTTTCATCTCATACCAATGTGTGATAGGGGCTCTACCAACTCTTTCTATCCTACGCTCGATGTTGGTCCAAAAGAGCCTGGCTTGACCCACAAGCTTCATCTTAGCAAAACGCATTTGACGGTTTTCTGACATGCCATACCATTCAAAGTAGTGGTCCATGTCAGCAACCCAATCAAGGAATGCCTTGGGGTCCAAGCGCCCATCAAAACTCGGGGCCTCGACTCTAACACTCTTCATCGCACGCTCATCTGGATCATAACGGTCTTAATGATCATATGTGGCTCATGCCTCTCGCACAACACCACGACCGTTACCACGATCTCTATCTTCATTGCCCCCATGTGTGGCAGCGCGTTCCTATACGATTCCTCCCACTTGGGAGTGCACATCATCCCCAACAGCGGGGTTTTCCCTTTGGGACGCCTCTAGTTGCTCGACCTTGGTCCTGGCAGTGGTGATCTGGTTCTCAAGGCGGGCAAAATCACGCTTGTGACTTGCCTCTAGAGCGGTTATCTTTTGTATTAATTGAGCAAGTTGCTCAGATAACTGCTCGTTACTCATGGTAGGCTGAAGTCCGAAACCGCTACCTCTCCTAGTGGGCATACAAATAAGACTTGAATCAAAACTCTACCCAACTAGACACTAGGTGTTTTCACTCACAAGATGAATGCGATGAATGCAAAATTAATATGAACTGACACAATTAAACTAAAACAGAAAACGATTCAAATCTAGAAATTTTCCAAATTAAGAAACTTTCTAAAATTGGAAAGTTTCTAAAATCGGAAACTTTCTAAATCTGGAACTTTTCTAAAACAAACCTAAAAATCAAAACCCTAATTTGATAATTCGATCTAGACACAAACCATGCAAGCCTATGCTCTGATACCAAATTTGATGAAGGACAGCCCTAAATATGATGCATGCTCATGATCACAATTATCCAGCGGAAGTAAAAGCAATAATAATAATGAAATCTAGCATTAATCATCATAAACTAAGAAAACCAGAAAGAAAACATGCAATGGAACGGGCCATCATCACAACCATGGAGTATAGGATTCAATTAGTGCCTAGGTTGGATTCGGCGAGGGATGGAACCTCCCGATCTTGCATGGCGTTACCCAATCGATCAATGATGATCACTAGTCCGAAGAACCAGGAGGTTTCTCGGATTAGGGATTTGAGAATTTGGGGGTTTAGGGTTTGGATCGATTCTCAAGGTTTAGATCGTGGGGAATAGCAAAACAGAAGTTTAGAAGGATAACAATAGGAGATAAAATACCTGGAAGAATTTGGAGGGGCACCAGAAGAAATCAGAAGAAGAAGATCAAGGAGAGAGAAGAAGCACCATGCGAGAGAGAGAGAAGAGAGAAGCCACCAAAGAGGTTTGTCTTTTCATTAATAATCAACTAATCACGTTATTAGGGCTTAACCCACTTAAATAAGCAAGAAGAAAACATAAAAGTACCAAAATACCCCTAAAACATCTCTAAAAAAAACAACTAAAAAACAGTTCGAACGTTGGTGGGGCGCTCCATGACTAATTTGGCGGGGCCCCCGGCTAAGACAGAAACTGTCCAGCAAGGAAAACTGAAAATTTGCTGAATTTCGGGCGCCCGGTGCCAAATTTGCCCGAGCGCCCGACCACCTTCAGAAAAGCCTTTTTCTATTCTTTCAGTCGGGTCTTCTTCCATCCTATACACGTGTCTTCTATGTGCCAAATCACGTGCGTAGGGTCTTCAATGCTCCTCAATCATCGCCTAACCACAAGGTTGGTACTTGTGGGTGGCGCTTTCTTCGTTGGTACACTTGAAATGGTCTTGTGTCCTCATCACCAAGTTTATATGGAAGGAGCTAACATGAGTGCACAGGTATGTTACTGTTCCATGTTCCAATACTCAAGAATGGTCAGCCTTCTCTTAAACTATCCTTATGTTCTTGTTAATCCAGTATTGTTCATCGATTAATTTGATTCTACTATGCGTGGGCCTCATATAGAATTGCTATTGTGATCTGCTGTTGCCTCAATTGAAACATCACTTAGTTTAACAACACATTACGTATAACATTATAGTTTACCAACCCAAACTGCATTTAACATTATGCACAAATGCTTTAGATTTTTTTTCGGAAAGATAAATGCTTTAGATATATATAACTGTTTAAATTCAATAAAACCAATAAAAAAGATGATCCAACAAAATGAATTCAATAGCAACTGTTCTCAAAGATAATTATTTCGTCTCCAAGTTGATATTCAATAGCAAAAGGCGAGTATACCTGTCCTTCAACATCTATCAGTGTCACCCTTGTAAGTTCCAACCCTTCAACAGTGACGCACTGACAAAGCAAAAAAAAAAAGAGTAAAATATTCGCCCAGAAAAATAAACGCCCATAATTGAGCAGAAAATTTCCCAACGGATTCTTCTAATAAGGCAACCATCTCAAATTTGATTTCCATCAAAATCATAGGCAGCATACCAAGAGACGATAAACGGTATGGTGCAAATGTTTTTTCTTTTCTTTTTCCCCAGCACTACAGACCAGAGGGAGCAAATGAAGCAGAGGCCAGAGCTCCTAGAGAGGGATTGAGAATTTTCTCCAAAAATTTTCAGGCCACATAAGGGTACTTTGAATGTCATTGGGTGGGCATCCATTGCAAAGTCAGAGGTATGGAAATTATCCTTTGTGTTTAATGAAATCCGAGAAGATAAATGGTATGGTGCAAATGGTTTTTTTATGGCACTACAGACCAGAGGAAGCAAATGAAGCAGAGGGCAGAGCTCTTAGAGAGGGATTGAGATTTTTCTCCAAATATTTTTCAGGCCGTGTAATTGTAGAGAGGATACTTTGAACGTCATTGGGTGGGTATCCATAGCAAAGTCAGAGCCAAGGAAATTATCTTTTATGTTTAATGAAAACCAAGAAATAGCAACCAGGTAAACATTTTGTTGTCCACGTCGGAAGAGGAGCCAATGAGTTAGCTGATAGACTACCTGGAGGAGTGAGACAATCAGCTATTTGAAATGGGAGTTCCCTCATGCTTTCTTGATTTATATTTTCCATTTTCCTCGACAAAATTTTGTTATCTCCAAAAAATCATTGGAATCATTGAAAATTGTTAGAGAGAATAACTTTTGATTTATTTTGTTATTTATTATTTGTTATCGAGACAAATTTGTTATTTGTATTTCAAAGTTTCAGTCTTAAAAATAATAATAATAATAAATTGGTGCTATTTTTTGAGAAGATGACGATTTCACTAAAGCCAAAAATAGTATCCAAGTTTAGTATTGGTGCTATTTTTATTGCTCTTTTGACAGTCCATACAGGCCAGAATTGGTATTGTATGAGATGATAGAGGAGATATTAAATTGTAGTTCAGGTCAACTGGGGAGAAAGGTTCAAATTAACCACAATGTAAGGCACTACTGAAGGCCTGAAAACTGTCAGCTTGTCCATGCAAGAATCCTCTTGGTTAAGGCAACTTTTCTACTGTCATTTCTTCAGTTTCTAGGAAGAATCCAGTCCTTCCAGACTTGCAAATATACTTGAACAAAGTTGGGATCACTCGAGATTTGGTGGTTTCTTTCCTTTTTTCACATTTCAAGCAAGGCTAATGATATGGTGGATAGACTTGCAAATGACAGCTTTCTGGAAATGTTTTGTGTGTGGACCAGAATTTGCTCCTTTGATGCGTCTTGAATTTTTTTTTTTTCCTAATAAAATTAGTCACTTGGCAAAAGTGAAGGAAAAAGAAATGTATCAAAGCCAGAGGAGGTGATTTAGATCCAGAGCATCCAACAGAAGAACTCAAATACTTTCCTTCTCGAATCTTAAGAAGAGAACATAATAAGCAGATCACATAGGAAAGAAAGAATTGTCAGGTTACCAAAATTCTATTAGAAGGAAATCTCATCGCACTTTCATTGCATTCTTGTCATGTTCAGTTCTTAAGTTCAATCCACAACAATGCCCAAGCACCTGTTATTCCACCCATGCAGAAACTAAATTTGAACCCATCATTGTACATATCACAACCATAATTACTATGTGATTAAGCAGTCGCCAGCTCAAATTCTTATCTCTTTCCAAATCACAGATTAGTTGGACCAAGCAGGACTCTTCCAACTAAGAGTCTTTTAAATGCTTCAGTTCATCATCCATCAGCATATGTTTCTTATATTTGGCAATTACGGGTAGAAAGCAATTGAATCTTGGTTACTGCAAATTCGTAATTTTTCTCCAGCAACCCTCACCCTATTTTATGTTTTTAATTGGCAATTGGTGCAATGCTCATAATACATGCGTGTTATAGAGTCAAAAGTGTCCTATCTCATACTTACCATCTCACAATCCAGTGCCAGCATGTCATAGGGTGAAGATCCTTGAGGCGAAGGAAAAGTTGACACAAAACCTGCATTGAGTTATATATAAGACTACCAAGCAGTGCAGAAAATAACAAATAAATGAATTTCTTTAAAAGAAAAGAAAAATCATGGACTTCTTGCAAGTTGTGACCTGGCTGAGTGTGAGAATATCCATTATCTTCCAGCTCCTTTGCTGTAAGTGTGTAATATGAAGTTGGAAATGGCGGGTCCTTCATATTTTTTGTAGAAGCTGGCTTATCTGCACAAGAATTCCAAATCACCACCTCTAATTTAGCCATTTCACCTCATTTCCAAGTTTCTTATTTCAACATTAAATTTGGAATGTGATAGTCTGTGTTGAGGGGAAAAAAAACCCATTAAATTTGGAATGTGGAAGTCTGCGCAAAGAAATGTGTTGATGATTCAAGGAACTTCGGTCATTTCTAATTCAAGAGACAACATACAATAGGCAGGTAGACTTCTCACCCTAAAAAGAGATCATTCTTTAGAAACAAACAACAAAGTTGTTCAAAGTATGTCACAAACCGTTTTCCAACATTTGATCAGGCCTCTGAAAAACTGAATAACTCTCCTCCCGCTTTCTTTTCAGTTTGCATGTCAAGAGTGCATCTATTGTTTGCATTCCATCTGATACACAGCTGACATAGAGTACACTTTAATAACCATAAATAAAACATATGGAAATGGAGATCAACAAGCGGATTGCTTACTCTATTAATTGTTCTATTACAAATAGGATCTTATGAAATTCAACAAACATAAATCAGTGTCAGGATACTACTTAAAACTTCAGTACCAACCTGAGAGCTAAAACTGCCCTTGGATTACCACAACATTCTTTAAGACCAGTAAGGATCCTGGACTGCGACATATACAACCCAGCATCAAGGCCTGGAACATAAAGCAGAACGACTTTCTGTATAAGGGGCTTGTTCTGCAGGTCATGAAAAACTTTGCTCAGATTAACAATAAGAAGAACATATTGTTTCATGCAAAAGATAGAAAGAAGAATGTACTTAGATACAACTGATAAAACATCTTCCTAATAGAAATAGCTCGGCGATCAAACAATAAAAGAAGTTTTCAGTCCAAGATTTGGTTAAGTATGATAGAAGGAATGAGAAAAATAGATCTTTAAATCGGTGCACTGAACAAGAACAGTATGTTTGTCCATCGAAGTATGTTTCGTGTGAATGGAAAGACAATATATTTGGTTTCATTTTCTACTATAAATGAGAAAGAAGGGTATCTAATGACCATGCCAATAATTTAAAAAAAAAAAAAAAAGAGTATGCAACCATACAGAGTTAATCAGCCTAATAGAACTTAGTTCTTTTCTTTGAGAAGAACAGAGGATTCCTTTCCGCTCCCAAAAAAAAAAAACAAGAAGGCAAAAAAAAAAAAAAAAAACAAAACAAAAACAAAAACAAAAACAAAACAAAACAAAACAAAAGGATTCCTTTTCCATGTTATTTAATGAAAACAAAACATCTTGTAGGCACCAAATAAATCTATTTTTACAATTGGCATCATCATCATAAATCAATTCTAGCAATTTGACAAGCTTCAGTTTTGGACAATAAATGGATTAATAACATCAATCACTGGAAGGTTTTGATGAACTCAAACAAGAAATTTAGAGAAAGAGAGAGTATAGACTTATTGAGTAGCCAAAACAATCAAGGTAGGACGGGCTGATTTTGCATGAGAGACAGAGATGGTACACTTACTAACTAGCCAAAACATTCAAAGAGGAACTATCAGAGTTTTCATAAGACTACGGTTTGGCAACAAGAAGCCCTTGCAAAAAGTTAGCATGAAGTACACAACATATGATAGAAATGGAGACAGGAAAAGTAACCCATTATTGTTCCCCGTTAGTTTTTTTCATGAATAAATCAGCAATTTATGGTATCATACACATCAGAACCAAAAAGAGAAAAAAAGAAGCATCTTTACTTTGATAAAAACCCATGATGGCATGAATCCGTCACCAAGGACCCAAGTCACAAGTCCTTGAACATCCTGTTTCACAGCAAAAACTTCCCTTAGATGTTCAATTTAAATAGGAGCTGGTTGGAGTTTTAGGAGATGTTTGAATACACATGGAAACCAACCTGTAGATTCAATGTTGAATTAGCTGCTGGGGTCTTGAAAATAACATCTGCCTTTCCCTAAGAAAATACAGTAGAAAAAAAAAAGAGAGAGTTCTTGTGAACATTCTAAGAAAATAACCACCGTTCCTCCAAATAGTCACAAAATAAGACCAAAAGTATAATAAATATACCTAGAAATTACATTAAAAATCAAAATCAACACTGTCTACTCACAAAAAACCTTCAAGAATCTAAATAATTGGAGGTTCAGTTATTTTGTAACTTAACAAACTTGAATTCAGATGGTACTACTTGTGATCCAAGATCAAATTAAGGTTGCTGAAATGCAAGACATACTTATCTAAACGGCCATTAGAATGAACCAAAGGCTTCCAGAATCTAAAATCTCAAAGATGATCAAGCAGATATGACTTTGAATTGAAAACCAACATATTTCATGTGTGCTAATGGAAAATAATCCGGTTCAACACACTTTGAAGAATGAAGTTCTTCAAGCAATCATTGCTCAAATCATCTCCCTTCAACCTATTACATTCTCAGAAGATTATGTGACACATGTACCCCCTCTACATTTCAGCATATGTGGACAAGCCGACAAGATGTCTCATTAGGAGAGTCTTCCTTGACAGAAATTAAACCATTAAGGTGCAACTCTCTTGTTTTCAACACACTAATGGTTCAGTCACCGATCTGGTCCATCATTCCCGCCATTGATGTGAATATCGGTATCGTATCAGCCAATACGGCCATATCATATCTGTATCGACACGAGATGATACGTGATACGGGGTCATATCGGCCCGATACGAAAAAACTGACCCTTATCAGTCTGTATCAACTAATATAAGGTGTATCAGCACTAATACGGGGCCGATACAGGCCGATGCACCCATAAAAGCCCAATTTTGATTTTTTTTATTTTTTTCAAAATTTCACTCATGTCTCCTCTTCTTTTTTTCATTTAAACCATGGAAGAAGCTTAAAAACTCATTTTAGGCTACATCTAGACTTATTTTGGGATCAGAATTAATGATTTGATTGGGATTCGACAAATCAAAGCAAAGTGGACCATAATGGGAAAAATAGAAAAGAAGGGTAAACCTTTACTTTCTTTTTTATATTTTCATCTTCTTTTTGTTGTATTTCAATGTAATTGGCTATTATTCGCCAATTCATGCTTGATTTGTCTTTAATTAGGGCTCATTTAGTTAACCTTCAACAAGTCAAATCAACAAACAACATTCTCATCAAAGAATGGTCCAATACACCATTGAATGCATGGTCAAAATACAAATAAATGATCGATTCTTAGATATCTCATTTTTTCTATTTTTCTAATATTTTTACACATTTTTTCCTTAAAAAAAAAACATTCTGACCGATATGGGCCGATACGGCCCCGATACCGATACCGATACTGATACCGATACGTGACATCATATCGTATCATTTTTCCGTCAGACCGATACGCTGACCAATACCGACATTTAGAACCATGATTCCCGCCCACTTTATGGTTCTACCATATAATCATATCAATTCCATCAATCTGCATCATCTAAGGCAGTAACTCCCAGAAGATCCTAAGACATGAAGAAGATGCATAATAGCTTCTTGTAATCATACGCAAAGAAAAAGAAAGAAAAAGAATTATCAATCATATGGCACCACTGCAACCCCTTGACATTCCATCATGTGACTGAAGCAACCCTTGCAAAACTTCCTTCGTAGCAACTGTCAAATTTTAGTTTCATCTGACTACTTAAGAAGACTCCAAGCATCCAGCGCGCAATAATGTTCATAGTCTTTAGGGGAACATTTGGATGCACAATCAAACTGAACTGCAGTAATTAGTCTAGTGGATTAGAATAATCAACTTCTATTTTCCTTAGGCCCTGTTTGATATATGCCTAAAATTAGTTTATCTCATTTTAGTTAACTGCATATCAACTAATTTTAAGGCGTCTACACAACAGGACCTTAGCATTCATATAGAGGGAATTTAGGTCTGCAGATGGGGGATGCTGCATTTTCAGGGTCCGACCAAACAAACACTCTACTCCCACAATTCAAGGACAATATAATAATGTGGACCTGCCAATTCGTATGAAATTAACAAAGAGGTATTCATACGGAATTAACAATGAGGTATTCTACAATGCTCAGTCTAAGATTTTGTACATCGCACTTTTTTTTTTCTTTTTTGGTACAACATGGGCCCATAGTTCGGCGACCCACATGACTGATATTAAGAGCCCCGCGGTGGATGGACCATGCAGTGGAAACTTCCTGCATGATAAAATAAACAGTAATAAAACAATAACAAATAAAATACAGCAGCCATCCAAATTCAGTATCAAAAGTCTGAACATTCAATAACTAGAATCTTCCAACCAGGCGAGTTTTGGTGGATGGGCCATCCAAGGTGAGGCCCATCACAACAATGGTTACAATCGCTGAACCCTGGACCCCACTTGTAAAAACCAATAACCCCAAGCACACCGTAATGAACACTCCACCCAAGTAACACACACCAATGCCTCATTAAGAAAACTATCACTTTCATGCCTTATGGCCATTTCAATTCTCCATACTTGCGCTTCTCCAGTCAGTTCTAGAACAACATTTCCGTTATCATTCATGTCATTTTTTTTCAACAGAACAATTACAATTCGATGAATGCTAATATATTTAAATAGACACTAACAAAGGAAAATTCATTCCAATGAAGAACCAGCAATTCAATCACAAACAGCAAAAACAATAATTTAAAAAAATAATAATAACAAAGTGAGCAAGAAATAAATGAAATATGCAGCAACGAAGAACAGACAAAAAGGTTATAATCAAACTCAACCAAACCCTACTTCCGTCCTAGTAGAAATAGTTAGGGCTTGGAAACAAAAAGCAGAGAGAGAGAGAGAGAGAGAGAGAGAGAGAGAGAGAGAGAGTACATCAGGGCCATAGATGTCGAAGAAAGGGGCATTTTTGGAATTTTGTTCATCTTCGTTAGGGTTTTGGGTATCAGTCCTTTGGCGGGTAGAAGCCATCTTTGCTGTCCGCGCCGTCGGGAGTCGGTCGTTGAAGGATGGAATGAAGGCGAGTGGAGAATGGGAGGGAAGAGGGAGGGGAAGGGAATGCATGGTAGTCCTGGGTTTTCAACTTGTACACGTGAGCAGAGGGTTTAGTGATCTGACCCGTTGGTCAGATGAGACCCACCGGTGATGGTCTCCTTGTCAAAAACCTTCGAGGATAGAAAATCCTAACCCTTGGTTTAGAAGCTTGCTAAGAGACGATAGATGAAAGATAGACGGTCACGATCCACGTTCATCTCAAAGAAAAAGAGCCACGGTGGGGAGATTTCTAGGGCATGGTTCATGGACGGTGGAGCCTACCAGATCAACGGTGTGGATCACGAAATATGAGTACCAATTGTACAAAACGACACCTCAGTGTGTCCACAGTTTCCTCGGGTCTTTAGTTCTACTTCGTACAACAGGGGCCATATCCGATGATCCGGACCGTTAACATGATGGGATGTGACATGTAACTCAGTGTGACAATCAAAGCAATTACATTAGCAGCATGCAAATAGATGACTAAAAAGAGAAATACAACATTGATGTATCTTCCAAAAAAAAAATCATCAGTCTTACAACCTGGGACATTTTAATGAATGGTTGATATGTGTTTAGGCCCATCAGATCAACATTTTGGATGGCTGTACATGGACCCAACTTGTAAAGGATTTTAATCCAAGCTTGCTATTGGGACCCTCAAATGTATCAAGCGCTAAATATAGAGGTGTTGCATGTCACTGCCAAAAAGAGAAGTGATTCGATACAGCAATTTCTTTCCCACCAACATATCACACGTGTCCGAAAATCCAATCCATGCAAAAAGGTGGGCGCACCATGTTTATCACCTGACATGCAAATCAGGCCAATGCACTCGTTGGGAGGGCCACACAAGAACACTGATACGTATCATTGGCTGTCCATCGACTTGATCTTTCAACCCGATCGACGAGTTGATCCACCTGATTATCATATCAGTTGATGATCATGGTGGGCCCACCTTCTGCTCTGATTGGATATTCTACAGACGTGGGTGGGAACAAAATGGCAGCTTTATCAGTTCATTTTAATTACGGGTGGTCATGAGCCAAGTAACTCTCCTCAAGCCAAGCTTCATTTAAGAGCTTGAGAGAAAAATTGAGTCAAGTTCGAGTACTGGGTCACTTGACTCGACTCAATTCAAGCCCGTCCTCAACTTGTTTCGTATAGATATTTGTTAAAAATAAATATATTTAACTTCTTATTTCTTCGTTCTCTCTCTTCCCCTATACATGCATTGGGGTCCAAGTTTAAGACATATAAAACCCTCGTATGTTGGGAGGAATTTCTTAATCCTACTATTTTATTTAGGTAAGAACATTCTTTGTTGAACATACATAATGAATTGAATAATTTCAAGTAGAAAATATAGTGAGCACATAATGATTGTCTGTTTTACACTGTGCACTAAACAGGTGCTACGATGAGACCACACACTATACACATCTACAAAACATGGTCTATACTAAGACTGAACATCATATGTAGCTATTGATTGCAATTTTACGAGGGTAGTGGTGCATCTGACCTATGAATCAGTTGGGCTTCATCATGAAAATGGTCCACACAATAATTAGCACAGTCCATTTATGTGGCAAGCTATGCATGTACTATGTTAATCTATGGTTCAAAAAATGTTACTAGTGATTTGCATTCAATGCGTGTGTGACTTGGCCAATGAAAAAATAAGTAATTTAAATGGTGGGGTCTCACTGTAGAAATATTATTCTCCCCTAATATATGTGTGACTTCTTGAATTTAATATTGTTAACTTTTAATTTACATTTTGTAGTAAAAAATATAATAAAATTGAGGTGGGAGCAAGCTCAACTAGAACCAAGGTAAGCTCACCTCAACTCGATCCAAGCTCCAATGGTAAGCTCAAGAGTGAACTTGAGGAGAGCACGGATAAGTCAAGCCAAGCTTGGCCCACCTGGACATGAGGCTTGATGTACAGCCCCAATTTTAATCGCGTGGAAATTTCAATGAAATGATACGGTGGAGCGATGTATATATCTGGCCCAACCAATCCTGTTCATTATTTTTAATATGACCGTTGCCTGTTTTTGGTTTCCACCGTCACTTTGATGGAGATGATTGTCTAAGTATAGTTTTTGAGACGTTTACCATCCATGCCAGGGCTCTCCATATGGATGGACCCGATTTGCACATTTTCCGGTTCTTCGGGCTCCACCTCATCATCTCCCGAAATTACCAAGGCTGCTCATCCGGTGGGCCATGCACCGTATCGCAAACACAGCCCAGGTGAGCCTGCATCTGAGAACAAGAATGTGGGACCCGGGTGAGACTCACTTCCCAAACAAACTGGCGTAGTTTTCCAGCCAAGGCACATGCTTGGCAGGGACCACGTATGGCGAGCCCAAATCCTGCGGAGATTGGAGAGCGCCAACATGCTCTTGCACGTAGGAGCGCCTTCAACCATTCATTTCTTCGGGGGCCTTAAAGAGTTCCAAAAGGTGGGGTCATCAGTCATCACGTGGATCCCACTGCCAAGATTCACCGTCTCAAATATCAAGCTGATCTGATCATTAAGCTGGCTACACGTGTAGGTCAAGTGTACACCATTCAATGTACGGACAGGCAACATTCAGGAGGAAGCGGATTGCCTACTGAGTAACTCCGCACGGAGTAAACTCTGTGGGGCCCGCAGTGATTTACGTATTTTATCCACTCCGTCCATCCATATTAATAGAAAATTTTAGGTATGGTGCCAAAAAATGAAGCATATCAAAATCTAAAGTGGACCACACCACAAGAAATATGTGAACTAAATTTTTACCATTGAAAAATTCTCGGAGGATACTTGAGATTTGGATATGCTTAAATTTTGGGCTCAACCATTAAAATGAGCTGGAAAACATACGGACAAAATAGATAAAGCACATGCATTCTAGGAAGGCCCAACTGAGTTTACTCTGCACGATAAGAGCTCATTCCATTCAGGAGACCTCATTATGCAGGGCCCATTGTGTGACGTGGCACAAAACCAGGTCAGTCCATCATTTTTAAACACGTGTGGCACACTTGATTACCGGGTCAGCCATCACACGTATCGTATTCATAGTCCACAGGCATCCCTCCACGCATACCCGTACACGGAATGCACATGAAAAGTGGAAGGTGCGCTAGGACATCCGAGCCGTGCATTAGGTGGGATGTACCTTGTAGACCATGTGGCCAAAAGTTCAGGCCGTCCAACAATCACCTATGCCACACAAGAATGAAAACATTAAAGGCTTAGGAAAAACACACACACACACACACACACACACACAAAAAAAAAAAAAAACGAAAACGAAACAAAAAAAGGTGATCTGCAAAGTGGGTCCCATCTGATACATGGCTAGGATTGCCATACGCAAGCAGCAGGTCGCGCATCTAGCTGGGTGTACAGGTATGCACGGGGCGCTCATATGTTTTGGGTCCACCAAGGATCAAGGTTTAATTGGCATGGTTACGTGGCAATCCAGACTATCCAACTGCTGATGGAGCATAACCTAAAAATTTCGCCTAGAAGATAATATTAACCATCTGATTTCTCCCTTCGAATTCACACCACAAACTATCATACTTCTAACCATCCATTTGATCACCACTAATTAGACGGTTAGGATTGCTTGATCACTATGATTTTGCAGATATGTTCTAGCCACAATGGGACCCACACGTTGGATGGTCTTGATTTTCATCTACACATTTTGAGATGAGAAATTTCTGGCTTCATGATCCACCAACGCCGATTTTACTTCATAGATTCTCTCTCCAAATAGCCCATAACATAGCAAATAGTAGCATCTTGCAGATGATTTTGCCACCATCTGAAAAGGGGCCATAGGCCATCCCACAAAAAGCTCAAAAAGCAATCTGTTCGTCACTCATTGCATACCAAGAGCTGCCCAATGGACTGCCAGGTTGCGCGTACTAATGCACACTGCGAGAACAGATGTTCGCCCGACTCAGCATTTCTACACATTATGCAGATTCGGGAATGGAATGCCCCGCTTTTTTAGATTGTCGACGGTCAGGATTTCATTCGCTGAAACTGTCCCTCAAATGCCTAATGGGGACTTTTCAAATATAGGCACAGGGATGAACACCTCTGCCGGATTCACAAAGTTTGGTCATGACTGATTTGGAGGAGAACACTCCCACCTGAAGCCCATTTCCAAACCCTCCAGTCCTAAGCTGGAAGGATTGATTTAGCTTTCATATAAGACCTCCAAAAGGGTAATGTAATCCCCTATCTTATCATCCCTCATGTTCCGCCATAGACTAACATTCCAAACGACCCCCAATCCACTTTGCACGCCTTGCTGATATAGACCTCTTTGTTCACAGCTTCACAGCTAAAGGAAATATGGTAGGAAATGATGTCTTCAAGCTTTGTTCCCCAACCCATACATTTTTCGAGAACCCAATGCAATTACATCTACCTTCTATAAACCTTCGACAAAAGTAACATGCCCAAGCACTCAGCCTACAAACTACATAGTAGTGAGGCAAACTTTGCTACTCTGACAATAGTGTGATGATATGCAGGCACTTAGAAATTACTTAGAAATTACATAGAAATTGTGTTTGTGTCATACAAGTAGCTCAAATTACACTGTCCAAATTATGGGTCCCAGTTTAGATGCAGCATGATTCATGAACAAAAACATTACCCTGTCGTACAAGTAGCTCAAATTATGCTGTCCAAATTATGGGTCCCAGTTTAGATGTAGCATGATTCATGAACAAAAACATTACCCTCATTTGACTATTTGGTTGGTGGACATGGAGGTCAATCTATGAAGAGTATTCTATTGTCCCATTCCAACAAATGTCCACAAAACGGAGGTCAATCTGAATTTGGATCGTGACTCAACAATGTTGGGTTCCACAATTAGCCAGTTTAACTTGAGTTAATGTATGCCAAATGTACAATTTCTACGTGCCCACATATCTAGCATCTGCTGCCCGCGTATCAAATAACTCCCCTTAAGCATTTACATAAGGCATTTTGGATCATACCACCTATCAAGATGGAGCAAGAAACTGTTAAAGGATAATGTGAAGATGCAATGTCTCACCCACACAGGATCGCTGGCAGGTCATGCTTTTCAATCAGTCCGGGCTCTTTGATCAGACAAGCATTACAATGCGTGGATTGTTTCAATGATTTTGTACATACTACATATACAAGCGGATGATGAGAATCTTGTGATGAATTAAAAAGGGAAAAAATGCTTAGTTCCAACCTGTCAGGCCTAATCTTTCTGCAACATTGTACATGACAAGGTTCCCCCAGACAGGGCCAAATAGCCATTCCCCTCCAATGGCGAATGTGAGGGCCCATGTCCCGAGAAGTGCCGTGCATACCATGAATCCAATTGCTGATCCAACAACATCTGTGATGAAATTTGTAAACAACATGAATCAGGTAACATGCCAGAGTTAAGGCAGATATGATCATATGGTAGGAATAAGATGCAAATTACCATTGATTGAACCATGTTTAAACAGTGTCAAAGCATACCAATGGCTGGGATGAACATAAGTTTGTGGCCCACCCAGGTATCCAACAGGCCTGAAATTTCATTGGGGTTCATTTTTGTGATGGAAAGTTTGATGAAAGGTTCAGATTTTCAAACACGTGGCACATATGAGCACTTGTGTCAGAGGCAGTAATCAACGCCCCGCTAACTGCATTTTTTAGAGGGTAAAAAAAACAGGGAGCAGGCAGCTTTCCCAACAAATGCATGTCCATTGCAGATTTAATGAAAAATGCAAATGGCTGGCATCCAAACACACCCTAAAAGGTTGAAAGGACAAAATATCTGGAAAAAATACCATGCTTTATAATTAACCAATGCTTAGATGAAAACTTGGGGACTTGAATATGCATGGATGATAATGAGCAACTGCATATATTTAACAAAAATAAAATCCATAGAAGTTTGATGATAGGAATCATGAAATCCTCTGCAAATAACAATAATACCAGGGGACTTGAATTTGCATGAATGATAATGAGCAACTACATATGTTTAACAAAATTAAATCCATAGGAGTTTGATGATAGGAATCATGAGATCCTATGCAAATAACACTAACAAATGAGTCACCGTTATCATCATCTTAGCCTTTTCCCAGATATTCATGGTCCGCGTATTTCTCACGGTAGCCATCCTTTTACCCTTTTACGAGGGTGGGGACTGGCTGATGCCAGGCAGAGTTTGTAACTACTAACAATCCAAATATTGAAAGAGTATCTGCAGGATTATTAGGTAAATGTAGTGGATAAAGCAACAAAGAGCACTTATCTTTCAATAGCGCATCAGTCATGTCAATGTTTAAAACCCCAGACCGAGACCCTGATCCATTTCTGTGGGGGGTTCAGTGCAACCATTCTGACCCATCACATCAAGGCAACTATAAAATATGAAAAGTAAAATCGTGGATAAAAATAGCAAAGGGTTAGTGATAAAGAGTTTTGGAAATTTGTTTCCTACATAGGAGGCTGTTACTTCAACTATTGCCTGGTCTATATTATGTTTTATTCATAAAAACCAGTCAACCATGAATTGACGTGGGCTTCAAGTGACCCAACCATTTTCGTAGCCAATTCCTGCCCAAAGCAGTCCAACTGACCGGTCTGCTCTGGGTTTTAAAACATTGGTTAACATACAAAAAGCAGAATTTACAGGATTTCTTTTCAATTTAAAGTAATCAGCAAATTATTAAGAATAACAGGTTAGCAAAGGCTGTTGGAAGACAGACGTGACGGATACACAAATGAAAGAAGAGCCTACCATTGCAAATGATATCAGGAACCATTAAGCTATCTTAAGAGATAAGTTGTTCATCTTAGTTATCTTTTTGTATTTATTGTTCTTTATCATGCTTACTTCTTTGCAGAGCTGTACTTGCAACTACCACCAACATCATCATCTTAGCCTTTCTCCTAGCATTTTGGGGTAGACTGTGAGACCCGAGACCACCCCGAAACTTGGTTCGTACACTAGATAACCGTTGACTGTAGGTCCATTGGCCCCGAGAATACTGTGACTTGATCGCAATGTTGTTCTGTTATCGAGCCGCGAGCCGCATTTCAACCTGATGTCCGAATTTTAATATACGGACTTAAAATTACACAATCTGAGAAATGACAACTATATCCTTATTTTATCTGGAGGTGGGCCATCATCGAGTTTTCAAAATCCGTTAGGTCCGAGAGCCTAGCCGTTGCGACCGTAGTCGAGTTACAGAACTACTGACGAAAACGGCATGTCAATATGACACCCGAATTGTAAGTTACAAATCAAGGTATCCCAAAACGGTTATGATACGGCCGTATCGGCCGATATATAAAGGAAACGGTGGTGGCCGTTACGCGTTACGGGGTCGTAACGGCCGTAACAGCCGTTATAGAAAAAAAAAAAAAAAAAAAGGCCATAACGGACCGTTACAGCTCCGTAACGGTCCTGTAACGGTCTCGTAACGATCATGTAACTGTTTTTTTCAGAAAATAAAAGGGGGCCGTATCGGCCGATACGGGGTTCGTAACGGCCGTTACGGCCCGTATTGTAACGGTAATGGTGGTGGTCGTTACGGCCACCGTTACCGTTATGGAACACCTTGTTACAAATAGATACACACATGTATATTTTGATAAAATAACACAAATGACCTCGACTTTTTCAAAATCCTTGGAATACTTTATCTCAAATCACCTAGATAACATTTTTCTATTGTCACCATAAGCTTAAACTTCTCAAAAACTTTACTAAGTACTTCCTCAACCCTTCTTTCTAGACAAAAGCTTATTTTAACCCTCTTTTCAAGTCCATAAACATAAAATCCTCTTTCAACAATCCATTTCCAGCACTCTTCTTTCAGCCCTTCTCTTTCTAAAACCCTCAAGTGAAGACACCTTTCTTTGTCTTATAGAAATCCAAAAATACGGCCATGCACTTGTATCTTTGCATCATAAGGAGCCTAAGGTGAGCAGAAGCTAAAAAGTAAGCTTAAACTTGTGAAGGAAGAAGTTGAGGAAAGAAGAGGAAGAAGAAATCCGATCTTCCGATTATTCAGGTGAGTGCATAGATTAAGGACACGCATATAGGTGTGTTAGATTACCAGAAAACCCTATAGAAAAAAGACTTTCTTGTTTTAGTCTTATGTGAATTCATGGGGAAATTCCATCGGTTTCCATTTTTATTCCTTACAAAGACCGCTTGCTACATGTTTGACAAAATGTTTAAAATAATTGTGTCCTGCCTTCTTTTGTTGTAGCTACCTCTTGAGTTAAAACATGTTTATGGCATTGAGTCTTATACCGGAATGAGTTATGGATTGGATTTGGATTAATTAAATCATGTGCATATCATATGCATGGTCCATAGGTTGTTGCATCATTTGTATGATGGAGAGTAAATGATTCATATCATAGTATGGTGATCATGGAAGTTTGTTTTGCGAGATGTGGGGTGTCTATGATTAGTATATGGAATGTCTAAATGCTGGATGAGTTACATAAAAACCCCTATGAGGAACGTATATTCATGAGGAGACCACGTGAAGTGGGCCATCCCATGCTTGCCTTAAAAACATGACATGGTGTGTTTGTGTGTGAATTAATGCATGACGATATCATAATTGATGCAGATTATGGCACCCAATAATATTAAGCGTTGCGGTGATTGTAGTACAATGAAATACACATTGAAATGACTTGAGTTGGACACCACACCGGAAATGCATATTTCGAAAGGACATGATTAGAGAGTCCCTGGGTGAAAGTCCCTAAACCCCGATTGGTACCATTGAGAGCGGCCAATGCCGAAATACCAAAGTAGGCAGCGACTCTCACCGAAGCGTATCGATTGGTTGAAAGGTTTGACTTGACCTGCTTATAGGCAAGCAAAGATAGGTTGTGTGTGACGAGCTCGTAAATCGCCCGCTATCGTTTTGCCAGGCGACTTATGATTACTCGTTGTTAGACAGATAGTGAGGTTCAATGCAAGTGGGTTAGACTAGTTCGGCCCGTGAACTATGTAGTCCCACCTCTGTAGTTGACCAAGGTGGTAAGGCCTGTGCAAGTGGGTAGCAATTATATGTGAGTCCCACCTCTGTACCAGGCCCTGGTGATCCAGATGAGAAACGTGAAAAGTTGTGGAAACATTGAGAGATTGTGTACATTACAAGTGGGTAATAATCTCACCTCTGTAACGGGCGCGATTGGAAATAATATGGAATATGGAAAGTGGCACAATACATCGCATTTTTATTTTACTATTTATTGGCCCAGTAGGCCTCTGCATTATATGCGCATGACATGAAACATGCATTTTCACTACACACGAACTCACTGGGCTTAATAACTCAAGGCTTCCTTTCTATTTTTTTTACAAGTGAGAGTAGAGAGCTGCAGGAGTAGAGGTTGCAGACTCTAGTTGACCTTTTTGTTTTATACATATCAGTGTGTGTGTGTGTGTGTGTGTGTGTGTGTATTTTTGAAATACCCTGTATATGTACGCCAGGTATAGTAGATATGACATGGTTTATATTTTGGTTTTCCTTGGTATGCTTAATTGTACACAGTTACACATGTTGAATATAATGTAAGTTCTGAAAAATGATAAATGTTTATCGTCTTTACTAGAAATCCTCCTTGAGGAGCCCCGCTTATGGGACTTAGCATGTGATAGTTGGAAGTCTCAAAATCGGAGTTCTACGAAGGCTATCAGCCTAAATTTGGTGTACAGTAACAACAGGTTACCGACACTAGATTTAGGGGCGTGACATAGACTTCTAAATCGTAGATTGGCAGGAGGTTGACAATCATCTGTCCACCAGATGTCGACCTTCCTCTTTTACGGACACTATCAAGACCAGCCATGGTAGAGACTCATACTCACATACCAACACGTCCCCAACAATTACACACATGCCCCAAAGGGCGAGCAAGAAAAATCGGATCATGGAGGGTCAGTTGCCAAGCAAACCTCTAAGCACAAAGGTACTTGAAACTACCATACATTTTTAAATTCCACATCTCCTTTTAGGGGGGCTGTCTCCAATCCATAGATGTTTAGGCAATATCTTAACCATCGATCATCTGCAACAAAAGGGGTGGATAATTCCTAATAGATATATCATGTGCTGTGCAGTGGAGGAGACAGTGCATCACCTTCTTGTCCATTGCAGGGTAGCTAGGAGATTTGTGTGACGATTCTCATCAAGTTTGGGAATTGTTGGGTGTTTCCGGAGACTGTTGTGTTAGTTTTTGAGAGTTAGGCAGCGGGTCCTCGGGGAAGCTATGGAAAGTGGCTGTGGAGGGGTGCATTCTTTGCTGTTATCTGGGGGTTATGGATTGAGAGTAATAGGAGAATATTTACTGGGAAATTTTCACCCATTCCCGCAATTTTCAGCAGGATTATCAACTATCTTATAGATTGGGCTGGAGTAACATGCAAATTCAAAGGAATCTCTAGGGCCATGGCCTTGCAGAATTGGGAAGAGTAGTTGCAATGTAACTGATAGCTGTTTCATTTTCTTTGGGGGGGGGGGGGGGGGGGGGGGGGGGGGGGTTTCTTAAGAGATAGTGGTCTTAGTCACTTTGGCTGTTATGGGTAGACTTCGGTCTCTGTAGGGTCTCTGTTTGCCTATCTGGCAGTAGAGCGTTATCCGAATGCTAATTGCAGTCATTCAATGCTGCTTGTTGTACTCTAGTTGCTATTTTAATAAAATATCTTTGCCCAACAACGAAAAAAAAAAGTGAATTTGAAATTGCTGAGAGAGGCTACAATATGATGGTGGCGGTGGTGGTGATGGTGGTGAGGGAAGTTTGTAAACTGATTCTCAAATTCTAGGTCTTTCTATATTGCATTTAATGTAGGAGATGAGATGATGGGTTGAGTTCTTGTTGTATTGTAACTACAACTCAATCAATGAAATCAAATTAGTTAAAGTTTCTCTTCTTTTCTCCCTTGATTCTTACAACCAATTATGGTCTTGGGCTCTAGGCAATCTTGGATTCCTAAATATTGAGAAATTGAGTGCTCGAGTGTGACACCTTCAATTTTTCTACCTAGTATTAGAAATTCAGATTGCAGCTAGATGTTGACCATTGTGGCTATTTTCCCCCTTAAACAGTTGATGGAGAAATATATGGAGAGGAGAAAGGATCTCCACATGGTCTTCATAACTTCGAGAAAGCATATAACAGGGTCCCCAGAGAGTTAATCTAGTGGGCGCTGGGAAAGAAAATAGTCTCAAGAGAACATGTTGACATGATTAAGGACATCTATGGTGCAGTAAAAAATGTGAGGACCACTAGTCGAGAGATAAATGAGTTTCCAATTATTGTTGCCTTACACAGGGGTCAAGATTGAGCCCGTAATCTTTGCATTGGTTATGGATGAGTTAACATGGCATTTACTGGAAGAGGTCTCATGGTGTATGTTGTTTGCAAATGGCATAGTTTAATTAACAATGGAGGGGGTAAATGCAAAGCTATAACTATGGAGGGATGCATTAGAATATATGCAATGCAATTTGAGTAACAATAAGAGTAGAAACGAGCAATTAATTAAGATTGTGGATCAAGTACCCTGACATGATCATTTTCGATATCTTGGGTCAACAATTCAGGAGAACGGAGAGATTGAGAAGGATGCTGGCATGTTGCAAGTGGAGATTTGCCCCAACAAAAACTGAAGGGGATATTTTATAGGATAACCAGACATGCTCTATGGGACATGATGTTGGGTAGTCAAGGAACATGTTCATAAGATAGTGTAGCTGAAACAAGGATGTTGAGATGGATGAGTGGCAAGATGGGGAAGGAGCCGAAGGACAACATTAGAAACGAACGCATTCAAGGGAAAATCATGCTTGGTCATTGTAAACTTGGACATTTGGCAATGGAGTACACAAAAAGCTCCTATAAATGGTTGCTGTGAATTGTGATGAACCTAAATAAGAAACGTGAATGTTAAAGTTATAGGTTTCAGGAGGTCGAATTTTCCTACATTCTTGTGGCATTTTTTCGCTCTATTTTTCGTCATGTATCATGTAGTGAGGATATCTTGTGATATATGGGTGAATCATCCATAGGCACTATTTTATTATTATTATTTTTCAAAAAGATGGCCAGTTCAATAAACTCCACAAACACACACACACACACACACACACACACACACACACACACACACACACAGAGAGGACTAAGGGGGAAAGTGACCATCCCATCACCCCGCCTTGCTCAGAAAGTGTACAAAACTAAAAGCAGAGAAAACAAGCCAAGGCACTCAATGTTAAGAACCCGAACAAAAATCACCCAAATATAATAGACTCCCAATCCCTTTGTAGCAGCAAAATAGAGGTCCCACTAAAGGCAGGCAGCGCTAACACACATTCAAAGGTCAAGGATGCCATGGATCAAATGAAAGGGTCAAGGGAAGACACTTTGCCATCAAGATTCTAGCATTCCTTGCTCTCCAAACACCCCACAGAATGATATAAGGGAGAAGCTTGCAGATGCAATTCCCACAGACAAAAAGGGACCAGCAGACCAGCTTGTGGTAACATCAAGGTTGTATAGAATTTAAGGGTACTTTTTTGCATGTCGAGTTTGTAAGTAATCAACGATAACTTGGGTATTTGCTAAGCCCACACGGGTGTACAATAAAGCTTATGCACACACCATACGTACCAGCATGGCACAACAGGTACAACATCCAATCCATACATCAGAACTGCGCCACTATATTGATGTCCTAGTCAAAGAATCAACTTGATCCACTAGTCAGGTGTTCAAAAGTTTGCAAAACAAATGTACAGCTCCGAAAAACTTCACTAAGTTTTCTAACCCATCCACCTGTTTACAGTATTGAGGACCACATGCTGATTGGACCAGATTTTATTTTTGGGAAAGCATGTAGAAGGTGGAAGGAAACCTGATGGATGGATGGATGGATGGATTGGATCTCCCACATGTGCCATGCTGCCACATATGTGCCATGTACACAGGTTTCATTGCATGCGTGTGCACTTAGCAAAGCTCATTCCTAAATTGCATGTTTTGGACTTAACTAGCACTGGCAATGGGTGACATATATTAGGCTTTCTTTGGTGTGCCCACGCACATAGCAGAGTCTGTTCTCTTCTGAATTTGTGTACATTAGCTGTTTTCCTAGGCTGTAGATGGAATTCTGAATTCTGAATTTTGAATTTCAAATTCCAAATGCATAGCTAGGTCTTTCTATATGGATGTTGGTCATGAGATTGTGTGTTGACTTCTTTTCCAATTGTTTTGTAACTCCAGCTCAACCAATACAATCATATTAATTTGGGTCTCCTCTTTTCTCTCCTGATTCTTGGCGTTAGTTGTGATCTCGGGTGTGTAGGCAATTCCAGATTGCTACGCTATGAGAAACAGGCACTACTGTATGCCACCTTCAATTTCTCTACAGCTTGTTCTAAGTGTGGAGTTTTTCCCCAAATGCAAGCAGACAGAGAGAGAGAGAGAGATCCAAACAAGCTCAACAATGAATCGCGATTTAAGAGGGGGATCAACCCCGAATACAGAAATCGTCATCTAATTGATGCAATCCTCTGAAGGGGGGTAAAAAACACAGATATATAAAACGAAAAACAAGAGAAACCCAAATCAGATTTTCCGATTTTACAAGATTCTCCAAATCCGACAAACCTTTCTCTTTAAAAAAATAAAAATTCAGGAAAAAAGGGGAATAAAGAGAACGTGGAAAGAAATGCTTACAGCGGCGAATGTGAGGGAAGGAACGAGAGTCGGATCGAAGAACAGGCCAGAAGTAGAAACAATTGATAGCCCAGAGCCAAGGAAGGAGGAAGAATCCGTACTTGAAGAAGGATCGTGCGTAGCTTAGAGAGTCCTCTTCCGACAGTCCGAGGGGACCGTCCACCGTCGGCCATACACGGGCGAGGTTGTGGGTGCGTAGGATAAGACCTCCATCCCCTGAGTGCTGCCTCCTCTCTTCTCCCGCGTCCTGCTGCTCCATCTCTCTCTCTCTCTCTCTCTCTCTCGGGAGTCTACGCAGTAGATAGGGTGCAAAAAGCCAAGCCGGGTTCGACGCCTGGCAGCGACGCCGCCGCCACCTAAGACGGTTCGGCCCTTACTGTGAGGCCCACATTGATTTATGTATTCTATATCTACGCCGTCCATCCGTTTTTACAAATAATTTTAGAGCATGATACAAAAAATGAAGCAGATCCAAATCTCAGGTGGACCATCCGTAGGAAAAAGTGGTGATTGAACACCTCACCATTAAAAAAATTCATAGAGTTCACGGTAATGTTTATTTGCTATCCAAACTGTTGATAGGCTTAAAAAAATGTGTACGAAGGGAGCATGATAAAAAAACCTTTGTGGCCTGGAAGACTTTTTAGTGGCCCATCACTACAGTTTCCTTTGGTACGGTGAACATGAGATTTGGATCTCCTTCGTAAATTGTGTATTTACGTGCATTTTCTCTCCCATCATCAATAAATGCATACACCACTGTTTTTTTTAAGTGAGAAGTAATTGCTTTCATGAAGCATCATGGATTTCGAAGCCAAAACTTTATGTGTTGTACATACAGTTACATTTATTAGTAGAGATCATTTTAAGATACGGCCCAAAAAATAAGGTAGATTTAAAGCTCAAGTGGACCTACATTATAGAAAAGAGTAAAAATTGAACGATAACCATTTAAATATTTCTCCGGTGATGTGGTCTACTTGAGCTTTGGATCCGTGTCATTTTTGGAGGCATACCTTAGAATGATCTAGCCAAATGAATAGACGGCATGGATAAAACATAAATATCATGGTGGGACCCACAAAGTTCCATCTGGATTCCAGTGTTTCCTGTGCCTAAAAGTTGATGCTGTCAGAACGTGCCTTTGGTAAATAATAAATGCAAAAGAAGATAAAATACAATGCAATTAATACGAAATGCATCATTTCTTTGACGAAACGGATGGATGGCGTGGATTTAGAATACATACGGGCCTCACAGTCAGGGCCGCACTGCCTAGGGAAAGGCGGGGCCGTCCATAATCCCCTCCCAACTGGACGCAGATTGCGTACGAACCATGTCGGACCTTTTAGCGTTCGACCAGATCTGTTTGGAGCCCCATCGTAATGTATCTGTTTATCCAAGCTGTCCATCCTTTTGTAAGATCATGTAAGTGTGGAACCCCATCGCAAAGGATCCCACACAGATCTGGTTGGACGCAATGCGCGTCCCTCCCGACTAGACCTGCATGACCAGCTCGGGATCCTGACTAGCAACTCGCAACGAAGGGCCGCCCTGTGCCCCGCTTTCAGTCCAGGCCAGGCCAGGGCCAATGATGAATGGCCAAGGCCGGCCTGATCGCCCAATCTAATATCAAGTGGGTCGCTTAAAAGCTCTGTTGGACTATTTCAAATCTCTCTCTCTCTCTCTCTCTCTCTCTCTCTCTAGGTAACTTGGGCTGGAACCTCAGACCTCAATGTGGAAACACACCCTTTACACCTTTGAGCTATGGTCTCGAACCCAAACCGATCAATCTTAGCCGTTGCATTAGTGCCTATAAGTTGGACAAGCAGTAGAGTGACATGTGCAAACGTTGATTTTAGGGCTTGCCTGCCCACTGCTTGTCACGGTCCTGATTTCCCAACATGTATGCATCATTTATATGATGGAGACGGAGGTCAGGGAGCCCCCCTACTTTTTCTCTTCTTTACGGTCCACCTGAGGCGTTAAACAGGGTGGGGCCCATTATTTGATGATCCCCAACTCTGGCCCAACAGTCGCTGGGCCATGTTCCAACTCTCAAGGGACTCAAGCCATTGGCCCAACTCAATGTAGGTGAGTGGCTCATCTATAAGGGATGCTTGAATGCCTGTGAAATCCTTTAATTGTAAAAGATTTAGGGGGAAATTTATTACAGGTAATGTTTGGATACTTAGATTTGCCAATAAGGTAAACACTTTACACAAGTCGCCTCTTTTTTTTCTTTATTTCCTTCTTGGCAAAAGGCTATGTTTCCAGTTTCATGTTCAAGTCTCTAAAACCTGAAGAAAAAAAAAAAAAAATCATACAGAGTATAGCATGGTAGTTGATACATATACATGATGTGTGGGCCCACCATGATGTTTACAGTACGTCCAATGCATCCCTTGAGGCATGGAAACATCCTACTCTTGAAACTCTTTTCAGGTGTAGTGTTTACAACTTAAAATTCTACAGGCATCAAAATGACACCTAAGTGGATTGTTCCAATCAGGTGAGTTTCATGGCATTGCTCACTAGGTGTTCCGCAAAAGTGACGTATTAGAAGAAAATAAAATCTTCCTGTGTTAAAGTTCTCAATGTTGTATGCAAACATTCTCTGTCACACACAATGAAACTCAAATGCTCTCCTTGACATGGATACGGGTGTGCTTTGCAGAAAAATTACACTTAGTGGACAACAGTAACCGCAATTGGATCGCTATGGGTTACAGATTCATTACAATAATTCGTTACATGGCAGCAATAGCAAACCAAAACCATGAACAAGCTGCATGACTCGGTACTAAACGTTCAGTAAGATTTGAAAAGCTAAAATCCGCTGATGATAACAATTACAAGGAGCATACATGAGAGAAAAATGAGAACCGCAAATGACCTTGCATGGACCAACTGGAAGCGACGAAGAAGGAAGAAAATACATCAGTCAAATCCAACATCCGCAGTCGAAACTTTGAGATAAATAGACAAAAGGGATTTTGTTGTCTTGAAGATGGATCTTCTCCCTCGAGTTTCGATCGATGTCAGTTCAGCTGGACCCATTTAAATTCAATGCACCTTGGTGGATTCGAAATGTTACATTGCTGGGAAGCATCCAGGCATTTTAAACTCCCAGTGTCTCCAGCAGCATGGAGATAGATACATATGGACTTAAGATCTCTCCATCATTTTGGCTCTCGCAAAAAACACCCCAGCCAAAAGCCCTGCAGAAATGCAACTGAGTCAAATGTTTCATACAATTGTAAAAGAATTATCATCAGATTGGGCTGGTAGAGAACCTACCAAAAAGGATGCTCATCATGTTCTCCAGACTGGTTGGAACTTTGAATAGAAGGATTCCAGCAACAGAGAGGGGAATCTTATTTAACGATCCTACCAGGCTGCATAAGCCAAGCATCGGTATGAACTTTTTGTCAGTAATCTTTGCAAAATGTTAGAGCACTCTCCCTATCAGAAAAAAGATGAATCTCTCATATAGAGAGGTATTTTAGTGTTATTTAAGCCCAAATACAGCATTGCTTCTCTTTTCCTTTTTGAGCGGCAACAAGAAATGTATTAGCATCGTACAAAATAAGTACAGAAAAAGGTGGACTGACAAGGAATTATCCCACTTCACCCTCAGGAACAAAACTACAAATATCCTCCCATATATCCAGAATATCTTCCATTTACAGCTATTAAGTAGGTAAGTGGGAAGGCCCTGGCATAGCCCAATAGGGCCAGCCCTTTTAAGGGAAAGAATTAAATGATCAAATCTTTAAAATAGTCTAATCTAATAATTCTTTTGGGGGTTAACCTCCATCCACGATGTCCCATCGTATAAAACTTTGGATCGTTGAAAATGAATCAGGATGCAACAAAGTGGGTTTAAATTACACATACATGTTGAATGAGAACCGCTAACAGTTGTCTTTAAACCGTTCATTCTTTATGTATAATGGTGGCCAAGTTGATGATTGGACCGGGTCACCTGGAGATTCCAAGCCTAGAATTCAAGTGAAGACCCAGCCCTTGGGCCAAGTTTAGCTGCCCAAGCCCATTGCCACACCTTGCCACAAATTTTCTTTCTTTTTCCTCGAGAACTACCCATTTCTACACTGAAGCAACGACTTCAACTAATTCAGGCATTACCCACGACGTGCCAAATAGGCTCATAAATCGTCTCCACAAGAAGTGAAATGCAATGAATGAAGAAACTGTTCACTGATTCCAGATCTTTGAGGCAGAAAGGGCATGCAAAATCAAATCTTAGATGCCCATGTATAAAACAGTGGAATTATGTCGTCGTCAACCTGCTGATACACATGCACGCATGCACATGCGCACGTATTGTCCTCAGCCTTGAGTCTTGTACAAATGGGGACGGTGGTTTGGTGATCCAGACTCCAGAGGATTTATCTGATTAGTTCAAACATGGTGTATGAAGGATGCCCCAACAATCTCCCAGCTTGAAATATCCCAACCACCATATGGGGCTGTTTAGATTCAAGCAAAGTTGTGACATTGACTAGTAGTCCATGGACATGCTGTCAGGGCTAGTTGTTCAGAGACATGCTGTCAGGAATAGTTATTCAGGGACATGTTATATTACTGGCTAGTTGTTCTGCTCCTGATTTGTCAAACACCCTAGAATGGGGAGTAGGGATGGATTGTGGTATGTGGGGATCTTAATATGAATGGTGGCACATTGACATGTGCATGTGCACATATGACACGTGTGCCACATTTTTTGGTGATTGAAGATTGTTGTTGCACATGTGGAGTGCTTGAACTTGGACAGTCGCACACTGGCAACATCCAACACATGTAAACAGATGGGAACGTTCTTCTGTACGCCAAATTAGGGACAAGTAGTCCCACCTCTTTAGTAGAGACAACCAATCCATGCTTTAACCTTCACACGTGTCTTAGACTACTAATCCAAAAGTGCCTATGTTCGCGTGCATAAAGAGGTTGATGAACCATGGCATGTACTTTTGTCCAGGACTGCTAGTCAATGACACAACTTTGATGTCTCCTGCTCATTAGAAGAGCCGGTGGAGACAGTGTAGTGTGCGTGAGTAATCCAGGGTTCAATCCCTGGTAGTGTTACCTTTCAACAAGAAGAAGAAAAAAAAAAAAGACAACTTTGCTCAAATCCAAACAACCCCAATATGAGCCTTATATTGTGTTTGATGTGGACCATAGCTCCATTCTTTTCTTCTTAAACCATCTGCAGGCTATGCACCCAATCAGCAGGTTAGGATTGTCCCATTAGTGAAATTTTGGGGACACGTTCTACGCCTCTATCTACAGCAGGGGATCATCAGATCCACAGTCTGGATCCCCAAATAAGGGCCCCTGCTTGTACATGTTCAAGGCCCAAGAGTACACTGCATATCCTAACTTGGGCCAAGGATCATATGATCCCCATATATTCCAGTAACAGTGTCGCATCACCTTTTAAAATGATTCTGTTTAGAGCTCATCATCATCACCACCTGCCTTATGCCAACTAATGGGGGTGTGGATTCAGTTTAGAGTTAAGTTAGCTTTATAATTATATGGACACTTGACTTTGCAGCCATGACATTGGTGTTTTGTGTCTAGTAGTATAAAATGACTTGAGGCCTGTAGTTTACCTGTATGTAGTAGCACCCGTCTGATGAAGAAACCACATTGAAGTGAAGCTGATGGCAAGGCCTAAGAACCCACTTGATGTCATCACCAACCAGAACATGGGCATCCTCAAGAGCGGCCTGCCAATTCACTTCACACATACATGAGCCCAATAAGAAAATAATGGAAGCATCCAAATGCAGCTGCTGTAAGATATTGAACGTAACTGGGTCGAACATTGTGCCCCTACTCTTGGACTAGCAACATTGAGGTCGTGGGTTCAAAGCTACAATACCCATGAAGGTTTGCATTGGCATCTATGTAAGGGTCAAAACATCATGGACTCAATCCTACCAACCATACCAACAAATGGAAGTTTTGTTTTTATTACTAGCATGCTCATACTTGCTTGTGTTCTGTAATTTTCCAGTAAGTATGACCCCACAAACTATGCAGCTGAAACCACTAAATGCATGCTTGTGATTCAAAGTCCATGTAAAATGCCCTGAATATCAAGCAAAACTTGAAACACAGGAACACTTTATTATCTTAGAAGGAGTTCTTATTAGACATAAGCATTTCGCTCTGTTTTCAAGAGTGAAAGTTTCAGGCTACATTGAGTTTGTGATCGTAGAAACCTTACAAACTGTTTTAACTTTTACTAAGATAAACCCTATAGTGTACAGCGCATATTGGGTGTCTATATAAGGCCCGAAAAATACCACAATCAATAATCTCTCAAAAATGCTGAACAAACTGACTATGAAATTCTGATTGCGGAATTCATCACATAAAGTTTGTATCAGTACAAATGTTCAAAGAACATGGACATAAAACTCAGATTGCGCCGAAACCATGGAGATGCAGAATGATCTAGGTTTATGAATTTGATCTACTTATGAAGTTTCTCCTAAATAACCATCAAAGTTTAGCACAGACAAATGGGGAAAAAGAAAAAGAAAAGAAAAGAAAGAAACTTGCAATAAGCAAATTGGGGAGTCTTGGAGTTATCCTTCATAAACAGCTAGATGTATCAGTTCCATAACTCGATGAATTTTAAAAGCCTAGTCAGGTAATGTTTGCCAAACATATATGTCATGAGAAGAAAGGAGGTTCAGCATCAAATTTTACAATAAACTTCCAATGTGAAGATGAATTGAGTGTGTAGAAATGAGTTCACAGGCAGGGGTCAACCAATTCATTCAGGTCTATGACCTCTATGAGAAACATAGGGTTGATCTGATTAAAGAGTGCTGAAGAATTGAAGTACATTCATCCATAATGCTTGCAGAATAGGTAAAGTGCAAATATGGTGTTCCTTTTACAATTAAATTTATTCTTACTACAACTAGGCCAACCCTCAATAACAGTTTTGACATACTTAGTATTTCTAATCATTTATGATTTCTAACACGAGAAAGAATCCAATGCTAAACACTAATATATAACGTAGGCATAAAGCATTTGGTCTCCATACACATGGAACACATATGAGATTCAGACTCTTCTCCTATTGGACGCTACCATGGATAGGCCAGACAGATGATCCCAAGCACCAATTGGAGGAATTTTGCCCATTAAACGTTGATTGGTAGTTGGATTTTTCCCTAGCCATCCATTTGTAATTGTCAAGATTTGTCCAAACAGTGGCTAGGATTAATCCAACTGTTTGATATATGAGGTACGTCCCATCCACAGTAGACCGTAATGGATGAACATTCCAAATAACTTGCATGTGTACCAAATGTATTGATACTGAATGCTAGATAACTTAGATAATGTTAATAGCTCTGGATCCTCTCTTCTAATTGTCTCCAATACTTTCTGAAATCTGGATGTCTGGATCTTAATGAGACCTTTTCATAATCCAACTTCCTCACACAGAAGAAAAACACAAGGTTGATTACGTCATACAGACATATCACGTTGCAATCAGAGAAATAAGCCTTTATCACATTGTATCGCAAGTAGAAAGTTATACTTGAGCACTATTAAGTCAGAACCCGAATAAAAGAACTCACGTTCTAGAAAGGTAGTCCACTTCATTAAATACAAACATAAGCAGCGCCCCCAGAGGCAACGAGAGGACATTATTGAGCAACACCATTGAAAATTCATTTAGGTTCCCAGATTTGGTCACTTGCTTCGCTGTATCCATGACTCTTCGTAATGTTAGCTGGAGAAAACACATGCTTATCAGATACAAAGTCAACTACATATGCCAGAGACTATGATGGAAGAGATGCCATTTCAAGGAGAGAAATAATAGGGTCTTGATGCATCAGGAAGTAAAGCCCCGATGTACCTAGTGAGTACAAGTGAGCCCACCAATTTCAATGATCTAGAAGGTCGATAAGATAGGCCCTACCATGGATGGGTGATGCCAATGAATTCCATGATACTAGCCAATCATTTGGCATTTTCACTGGACCATTGCTGGAGTATTTTCTTAATCGTCTATCTACAAGGAATTAATCAAAGGATAGCATCAAAGCAGAGTAGTTTTTAGGGCATCCTCCATCAAGAGTAGAGGTAGGGCCCATCAGGTCAACAGTTGCAATGACCGAAAGATAAACCCCAATTGCACAAAATGATGCATCAGGAAGTTATTCTCCATCAGATGCACTTGGGACCCTGTAATTACTTTGTCAAGGAGCGTTGGCATACTGTTGTGTCCGGATTCCAGTACCATTATTTGTATATTACAATCAAATGACAGAATATGATGTAGATGGTGCACAGATAAATTCAGCATCCAACGAAATTATGCAGCAAATTACATGGAAGCGTTATATTGTCCTGATGCAATGGCACATGTACAGCACCCTGATGCACCCAGTCCAGACTCATAGAAGCAGGAACCATGATTCTGTGATCCAAGCAATTTTTTAGGAGTACGGAGCACCTTACCGTTGATATGATGGCCACATTGTGGGGGATGCCCCAAAAATCTCCAGGATGGGAAGATCCTAAACCTTCAACAGTGGCCTTCAAATAGATAAGAAAAAAATCACAGCAACAGTCTGGAAGAAAGCCAAAGATTCTGTAGGATATTCCAATTTGGGAGATTTTTAGGGCATTCCCCATCCATGGTGAACCATCGTATTGGTGTCTGAATCACTTAACCATAGATCCATTTGTACAGACTGGGTGCAAGAAGCGAACGAAGGTCTTAATGCATCTGAACCCTACAATTGCTCATTACTAGGACCCAGGTAAGCTTGCAATGTAATCCAAGTACAATGTAGCATCTCTTACAACGTTGTGTCACATTTGACAAGAAAAAATAACTTGACATGGATATGCATGCAGGCTTAGACTTTCATCCATCACAAGACTAGAAGCATTTCCATGCGAAAAAAGAGCAACATTTAAGGATGTCTTTGGATGCACTAAACAAATCAATAGTTGCTTTCATTGACTGTCATACTGCATTCTGGCTCCAAATTGCAATGACGTTACTTTCGAGTCGATACTCGAAAATAATTGTCCCATTTTTCTCTTGATTATTCTGTGCTTGCAAATTCAATTCACTTGTGCATCCAAACGCAGCCTATATGAATCGACTCATCTGAAGAATTTGCACACTAGATGATGGCTGGCACCAACGTTTCTCTTTTAATACAATAGTGATCACCTTGAGCCAAATACATAAAACAAAGACTTAAAGATAACTCCCTCTGAAGTGCTAAAGCAGTATGATTTTGATATAAACAAGTTCAAGAATTTTCTTCCGCCAAAAAACTATCACCTGTTGATTACGTACTACCATACCAACAGATGGCACAATACTATCATGAAGTCTTCTTCCCTACTCCTTTCCACATTAATTTGGCAATGGATGTTTCAGATTGGTGATAATGGATGGCTGCTCCCATAAAACCAGAACCAAGGTGATGACATGCTCAAGATGACTGACTTCACTACTTAGTACAGAGGATGCATTTGCTACCAAATCCAACGAGCCTTGCATCATCAGCAGCAGCAGCAGCTGAGCCTCTCTAAGGGAAAGGCTTTTGAATGGTAGATTGCCATAAGGATTAAAAGTTAGCTGCCCACTAGACATCAGAATTCCTCTCTTACCAGAGCTCTGGAACTAGTCATGTCAGTGCTCGCATTGACAAAAACTACCATGCCAACACAGTCCCACCTAACCCCAGCCTGACTAATACATGCACACCCCAAAGGGCAGTCAAATAAATGAGAGTCATGAAGAGGCAGTTTCCAGACATACCACTGAGCACAAGGATCACATCCGCATGGAGTTCCCTTGTAATAAACTTTTTTTTTTTTGAGACGGTAAAAGATAATTTTATTGCAAAAAGGCCAAAGGCCAAAAAATACTATGAAAAAGATCAAAACCAGAGAAAAACAACAAAAAGAGAACACACTACAAATCTAACCAGCTAGTTGGAAACTGGGCAGCAGGGAACACATTAAATGCATACTCCCACTCAATTACATTCATTTTTTTCCCTATTAAAAACTTCAAAAAAGCAACCCCTTCAATATCGAAAGCAGCGACTATTTCTCTCCAACCAAATGCTCCACAGCCCTGCTAACAAGCATAAATTCCATATCCGTTTCTCATTCTTACTCTTGCCCCCTCCATGCCACGCCAATAAAATTGACTAATCAACCTTGGGAAAACCCATGAGATTCCGAATAGATTAAAAAAAAGCCGGACCACATCTTTGATGCAAAGAGGCAATGAATGAATGATCGACTGACTCCTCATCATTATAACATAGCAAGCATACAATAGGCAGAATTAGACCGCGCCTTCAAAGATTGTCAATAGTCAGAACCTTAACTCCTTCCCACCAACCATGCAAACGCGGCCACCTTAGAAGGAGCACCATATCTCTAAATAAACGTTGTATGGCACTCATCTTGCTCGATGTAACCCCCATCTGATCTATTGTATAGAGACTTAACAGAGAATTTTCCAGATTTTTCACAAAGCCATACCAAACCATGTTCCTTTGAAATTGAAGGGAGACACATTGAAAGAAAATCCAGCATCCTTAGCAGTTCTTCCACTTCTTCATCACTCAAATTTCTTCTACAAGGAGGACTTCAAATTACCGGCACGCCATGAATGGAATAACATCTCTCAACTGAGACATTTGGATCTTATGTGACACAAGGTAAATGAGGAAATAATGTGCTCAGTTTTTTATTTCCCACCCACCTGTCTTCCCAAAATTGTTTCTTCCTGTTTCCTAGTGAGAACCCCACACATTCAAAAACCTTCTCCTTTAAGCAATTCACCGACCTCTATATTGATGACGCTCTATATAATGAAGATACCTTTCATTTGCCCCCTCATCCACGCCATAGTTTCTACCCAAGACGTCTCTCCACAAACTACCCTCGTCAACCCCAAATCTCCATACCCACTTACCCAATAATGCCATATTCATAACTTCCAACTTTCGCAGATCCACTCCTCCTTGAGACTGTGGTTTACAAAATTCTTCCCATTACAAACTTCCCTTCTGATAAACATAGACCCAAATTGGCACAGAGGCACATGCATGTACCACCATTGGACCAAAAGTGGACAGGACATGCTCAAGTAGTGGGTTGAAAAGAATAACATTGAGCCCACCAATACATGTTTACCAAACACAACTCACATGCAAACATGGTGATGCCAAAGTTACAGTTACCCTAGCTATTAGACGTTAACCAAAAAGGGGAATTTGTGAATAGTTAAGGCCTAGAGCATGCAATGCCAAACCAGCTCACTAAGGATGGGTAAGAATGTCAGTAAGGCTTACATGCAATCCCATGTATAGTGATCAAATGAGGAATGAGTTCTCTCCCTATACCTCAATTGAAGAATTGACTGTGCCATTCAAACACACTGCCAACTCGATTTTCTTTTATGAAAACAAAACCCAAAATATATTAAATAGTTTTGAGGAGTACATGCATGACCTCTCAAAAGTGATTAATTTCTTATAAAACAGGCAACCGGTGTAACCAAAAGCTTCGTGGGCCCACTGACCCATCATGATGTCTGTGCTATATCCACTCTATCCATCCATTGAACCAATTCATGATAGGACATGTGCTTAAAAATCAGGCTGATTCAAGACTCAAGTGGGCCAAATCACAAGATATAGTGGAGATTGAACACCAGCCATTGAGACCTTCTTAGGGCCCACAAAAGTTATGGATCAGGCTGATAATTTTGTTTTCCCTTTATCCTAGTGGGAATCACCCCATTAACAGGTTGGATGGCAAATAAACATCACAGTGGGCCTTATGAAGGTTTCAATGGTTGGCATTTCCATCAATGTTTTTTTATGGTGTGACTACTTGAGTTCTGGATCTAACTCATTTTTGGGTTCGTGTCCTAACATGAGTTGGTGAAACCAACGGACAGAGTTGAGGGCTTCCTTCAACTTTTGTTTTCTATAGATTAATCAAAAGGATGCACCAAGAAATAAAACAAGAGGTTCTCCACTCCTCATCAACAAACAATGGAAAACAATTCCTCCACGAAACTAGGGAAGATTAACTAGGATTTAAGATCTGAACTCATATCTAGAGAGAGGATAGTGTTGGAGTTAGTGCCCTAGAGAACCATCCGTGCCTTTATCTACTCGCCACGTTGATGTGATTGGGCGGATCTCAGTCGTTGATCATGGTGACCATGGGTCCTATATTGGACATGCGATATGCCTTGGACAAATTTAGTGTTCCTCTCATTCATTGGGTTTTGTTGAGTGATTTTTTTTTTTTTTTTTTTTTTTTTAACTTGAGATTGAGAACAACTTGCTGCGGTGCTGCAGGAAAGACGATCGACCCTGATTCAATAAGGTCCTGGATCTTGTGCCTAAAAGGCAAACATCTGTCAGTAGCATGCCTTTGACCTTTATGATATGCACAATGGGCACTCAAATTTACATGACAGTCATTGACCTGAGAGAGTCACGGTCCATGGATCTCAACGCCCAATTAGACCATGACCGTCACAAGTACGTGGGACACACCTGTGGACATCTGATCATGAGATGTATGGTCATCTTGTGTGAGGAGACTGACTTCGGTCAGAATGGACAGTCTCCACAATCGGGAGCCGAATTGGTGTCGGATTATGCCTTGCCCTTACCTTGCACAATAGTGTGTGCCATGAACAAAGGATCCAGGTTTGGACCTTTGATCACTCACATTGGTGGATCAAGATCAAGTCAATAGTATGGGGCCCATTAGGTTGACTGTAGTCGTGAGATCAGGACTCGATGATGCATGAAAGATGGTTTGATCCTTAAACCTGAGAACGAATAAGGGTCACAATCTTGACTGGTTGGCTTTGGTTCTTCCTACAAGGTCCGTGCAGGGGCCAATAAAGTGGACGTAGCCGGGTACTTCTAAAAAGAGCCGTTGATTCTTGCATGAGCTAACAAGGGATCCACTGGTTTACCTAAGAACATGTTTATTATGACTTTGATTTGAATAGATCAGGGACTCATCAAGTGATTTTTTCGTTGGACCTAGCAATCTAAATATTTTAATCAGTTTTTTAAATGTTTTTAACCGTCTGATTAAAAGTTTTTAACCGTCGAAGTTTTGTTTTAACCGTTAAAACTGCTTTGATCGCACGTGATGATAACTTATGGGCCTATGGCTCATATCTGATAGTCCACTTCTAATTGGCGTGGGATATGGTCATTAGTGGATACGCCATAGTAGTGGAGGGATTTAATCAATGAGTATATGCATGATGAGGCGGATTGGCGGGCTTCCTTCACAGTAAGTTACACCAAAGTCCGTAGTGTGGCGAAGCACCATACTAGGTGCACCGCTGTAACCCTAACCCCTCCTTATGACGTGAGGGTGTGAGGAAAAAGAGAAAGTCTGTGAGAGTGGAGATCCACTCCATCCTCTTCTATTATCCTCACATGTGGTCCATTTGTATGAATGGTATACGTCTTCCTCAGCACCTACCAGAGGATTAAACATTGGGCTATCTCAATTCTCTGGCACTCGGATAGATTAGGGAGATACTCCTTGGTTTAGAAGATCAACATCCATAGATCAACATCACAGATATCTCTTTTCATGCACATCGTGTGCAAGTATGATCTTCACAGTTTATATATTGTTACATTGTAGAAATTTAATGTTATTGCAAATAGGGATTCTTGGGATGGGTCCCATGTTTAAATTGTATTCTACCATATTCCACTGCGTTAATATGGTAGGGACCCAACAAATAGTTACGGTCTTTTGATCTCAATTGTAAAGCTCAACAAATGATATGATGAGCCTTAACAAAATAATCCACAGATAAGCAAGCATTACAGACAACAAACTTCCAAAAAAGAAGATAATGAACTGAAAAGTTCCAAACTAATGACAAAACAAACCAAATGAATTACCGAATATGATGCTGTCAGAAAACAATTTATAAGCTGCCACGAATAGCCGACAGCATGAAAGGTGATGTCTGTGACTCCTCCAGATATCGCTGAAATGATCTGCACAAAGCAAAACTTTTTCAGATCCTCCAAACTCAACTGGCATGAATTTAAACTATTAGAACACCGAACTTCTATATCACTTGAAGAGAAAAGAGACACATAAAAAGCACTAAAAAATTAAAGCCTCGTTGAATGCCCAGCTAATGATCGGCTCCTTTGAAAAAAACTAGTTCAACCAAAGAACCCATGAAAGCATAACCACTAAAGACAGTCCCCATGCCCGAAACATACTCTCGGTTAATTAAATGAGATTAGCACGCAAGAATCATGAAGCATGGATGCACAATAGATTTGCATGGCATTTGGTTTTCACAATTGCAAAATGAAGATTTATCTTAGACCACAAGCTCACAGTCTTGGCTATGTGAGAAGGAATTCTTTAGTATACCATTAAGATCAGAGCAGCCCAGACTCTGCTATCATGATGCTTCTTGAAAAGGTACATTTCTCCAAGAGCAGTTATGACATTTGTGACATTCTTCAGGACTGTTACCATAGCGACATTAATATACTTCAAACTGCAAATAACAAAGCCAACAAATAAGTAACAAAGAAATATACATATGTATAGGATAGAGTAAGCTGCATGCTGTAAACAAGTATTTATGATGTGTATTCTGAGTTTCTAATGGTATGCATCTACATAACGGATTCTTAAAGAGAGATGATCAAGTGGGTTCGGTGTATGGAAACCTTCCCATGCACCTAGTTGTATTTGAACTCCTTGGCATCCACATCACCTATCTGGACTTTGGTTGGAATGGACTGGGCAGCCTGCTCAGCCCAACAAGTGCAGCCCAGCTTTGGACTGGATTGGACCTCTTAGCTTGGCCTATGAGCCGGGCTTGGGCCTCGCATGCATGGCTTGATTGATTTTTGGGATGGACCGGTGCTCCAGGCATTTTAGCCTAGCCAAGCCCATGTAAGACTCCATTAGGTGGGCCACACATGATCATCGGTTTGGATCATGACCGTTGGATTATTCAGATTGAGCGATTCAGTGGGCCCCACTATAGTTGTGATCATTGCAAATAGGTTTGGGGCAGGACGCTTGAACCGTGTTCCCTATACGTGGTTATTAAGCCAGATATGGAAACCTACGGTGTGGAGACTCTAGAGGAGAGAAGTGTGATGGGTAAGCTTCTCTGGCCCTCTTTCCTATAAATATACGTCTTGGTCCCCTCACCAACACACAAGAGAAAACCCTAGTCCCCATTGAGAGGTTCTCCTAAAGGTGTTAGGTGCGGAAGACCAAGAGTTCTTCTCGGCAACACGGCAGCATCGGGAATGTCTTCCCAATCAAGTATGGCTTTAAGATTACAGTATGGAATCTTCATTATTGATGCATAGACGATCCGATTATTCCGCATTAAGATTAAGTCTCACAGTTGGTATCAGAGCTAACTATGCATCAATCGTGGTGGATTCGTGAATCCCTCGTCCATCAGATGGGATTTTGAATGACCGTTCAGTCTGGTGATTTGGGTCTTCTCAGTAGAGGATTTCCACTGTGGGATCCATCATCAGACCGGTAAGGCATTGTGACTGTCGCACACTTGCCATTGGAGATGGCGTTTGGTGCTATAGATGTGATTTCTTTTGACAGCCATGGCCGTCCACCTCAATCAGCAAGACAGCTTGTGTTTCAAGATCCAATCAAAAAGACCAGGGTTTCTAAAACGCCTGATATGTTGGAATCATTGAAGTCGAACTGTAAATCCCAACCATCCATGGACATCTGCGACCATGGATATTGACAGCCATCCATTGTCGACTGCTATTAGAAATTGCCGCAGTGTATTAGCCTTGAATACCTGCCATCCACATCGAGATTTAAAAAAAAAAGAAAAAAAAAACCTCTTCGCTACTGTGCGCAGGGGCTGTGATCGCAGCCCCATTGACAGTCGCGTTGGTTGCTGGCACATGGAGATGATGAAGGGTAGATGGGCATCGTCGGCCTGTAGGTAATCCATGGCGGCCATCTCCATTCAGAGTCAGGTGCCGGCCGCCCTTGTTCATCTTCTTCTTCTCCGGCCATGAAAGTCGGCCATGAACGCCGGCCATGCAAATCGGCCATGAAAATCGGCCGCAGCAGCCATGACCATCAGCCCCAAACCCATATCCCATCCGGCTGGAAACCCACCTATCATAGATCTATCGCCATTGTCTTCATCCATTGCAGCTAGATCTGCAAGCAACAACCCATCGCCCACATGATATTATGTCAGCGATAGTCGAGCGGCAGCCGGTTTCAGAAGCGGCTAGGTTTTGCGGGTGGTCGGATGTTGGTTTGGGACCGGCCAGGATTCTATTTTGAGATTTCTTGGCTAACAGCTGCAGAGCTGCTATTTTGAGATCTAAAAGAGTATCAGGCTGTTGTGGCAAGTAGGCAAGGGCAATGAGAAAATGGACGAGATAGGCAATTGCCTATTTGGATTTGGCTTGAGTGTAGGCAGTTGCCTGTTTGGGTGATCTGTCCTGAGGGTGCTGGACAAGATAGGATTTGCTTGTTTTAGGAATAGGTGATGCGTTGGGCCTGTGCAGTGGGCATTTGCCCATTGGGTCCAGCGTCCATAGCCCTATTTGGATGGACTGGTGTGGCCCTATTTAATGTCTGTCATGAGCAGCGATTAAGCCCATATTTAGCTAATTCATGCTTACCATATTTGGACACTAATCTGCCACTACACCACAATATATTCAAGCCAAATTTTGGGCTCGGTTGGGCAAATCTTAGGCCCACCTTAATAACCTATTTTGGGCCTGTAAAGATTGGGCTATGAGCTATGATTGTTTCCAGTAGGCTAGGCCCACCAGGCCCAATCCATTTGTCCAGGCTTGAAAGGCCCAGTCCAGTGGATCAGGCCCGCCAGCCCGGCCCAAGCCTAAATCCATTTGGTTATTTCTTTTGGATTTTAAGGGGCCCACTTTGGATACTTGGGCCCATTGTCCAAGATGATGTAAACTACTGAATTACCTATAGTTGGGCCATCCAATACAAATAAAACCTAAATATTATCAATGGTTGGTGGATTTTATTTTGTGGATGGCCTAAGTACTTCAGTAAATATGGTTATTCTTTATCAAGTTCAAATTTGGCCTAAAATAGGGCCATTACCCATGTGTTTGAGGCTGATATTTAGTTGTTGACCATTAAGAATTTAAACCAACCACTCTTTAGAATACATTTGAGCCTACGGGCGGTCAACATCAGCCATGTTTTAAGCCGAATTAGAACTTCTGCAGAATGGTTCGTTGTGGGCAGAACCATGTAGCAATCCTTGGGTCTGGAAGTGGGGATTGGAGCTTATTGTGTTAGTCACCAAAGTGACCTCAATTGGCAAAGATTTCTACTTCTAGACTTCTGTATTTGGAATTCAGTGACCCTCCATTATAGGATTGCATTAAGTTGCGTTCATACCCAGGCGAGCGGTGGTCAAAACAAAGAAGTATCATCGTTTGGCTGGATGTGAGCGGAATGAAGTGATTGGTGATGGTGATATAGGTATGAGAGATTCATTTCACCCAAAGGTGATGGACGTCTTAGATTTATTTCATTAGCATAGATCAGCTTCATGTTCAGTAGAGCCTCATGTATGTTATAATTTCGCCCAAAGGAGGAATTGTAATGATACGCTGGGCTCTTGCCAGATTTTGATGATTATGGCCCATCATCATTCTGGGTCATTTGATTGAAGGCCCAAATCAATCGAATGTTCATACATGCATGATATTTGTGGTTTATGTTTATGCATTGTTATATGAGACTTGATTATTAATGTGAGTTTTATGCTTTGAATGTCCAGCTATGACTGTTTCCAATATTGCAACACAATTCAATTCCATACCTTTGCTTACTGGGTCCAACTATTCCAAATGGAAGTCGTCCGTTGAAATAGTCCTAGGTTGCATGGACTTGGACTTGGCCATGGAGGAAGTAGAGCCTCCTACTCCAACTGATTCTAGTACGGATTCAGCAAAGGCTCACTACAAGGCCTGGACCAAGTCAAATAAGATGTGTCTCAAGATCATAAAGAACTCGATTTCTGAGACCATGCAGGGTATCATGCCCGACACTGAGAAAGCTAAAGATTTCTTGACTGAAATAGGAAAACGATTTCAGAAATTGGATAAAGCTGAGCTGAGTTCACTTTTACATAAATTGACTCGAGCCACCTATAACGGTCAAGGAAATATCAGGGAGTACATTGGTGGATTGTCTGATGTGGTGGCTAAAATCCGTGCATTAGACCTTAAGATTGAGGATGAACTCCTGATTTTCTTGGTTCTGAACTCCCTCCCTCCACAATTCAGTCAATTCCAAATCAGCTACAATACTCAAAAGGAAAAGTGGACATTGAACGAACTAATATCTCAGTGCGTTCAGGAGGAAGAGAGACTCAGAAGGTCGAGCAAGACACAAAGTGCACACCTAGTGACATCTGGTCAAGGACGAAAAGGAAATAAGAAAAGAAAGCACACTTCAGGGAAAAGTTCTACGGGTCCTGCGGGTGGCAATCAGCCTAAGTCTGGAAAGACATTTAAGAAGAAAAGGAAGGGTCCTAATGATGGCTGCTTCTTCTGCAAGAAGCCTGGTCATCAGAAGAAGGATTGTGAAGATTTTAAAGCATGGCTCGTTTCTAAGGGTAAAGACCATATTTTAGTCTGTTTTGAATCAAATTTAGCTAATATGTCCACGGACTCCTAGTGGATAGATTCTGGTGCAACTATTCACATTTGTAATTCCATGCAGGATATGCTCCAAAGCCGGACGCCAACTGATGCAGAGAGATCAGTCTATATGGGGAACGGCATTAGAGCAAACGTGGAAGCTATTGGAGTCTGTAGGCTTAGGTTATCGTCAGGACACTTTCTTGATCTAGTAGATACTGTTTGTGTGCCTTCTATAAGGCGCAATTTGGTTTCCATTTCTCGTTTGGACAAATTTGGTTATGAGTTTAAATTTGCAAATGGAAAATTAAGCATTTACTATGATTCAGTTGTAATTGGTTCTGGCACTTTAGTTAATAACCTTTATCAGCTAGATTTGGATGTTTCACATGTATACAGCGTTAACTCATCACATGGAAACACTAAAGGCATCAAACGAAGTTTAGATTGTGAGAATTCCTCCATGCTATGGCACAGGCGATTAGGCCATATCTCTCGTGAGAAATTGGAAAGGCTTGTACGTGAAGGAATTCTTCACTCCCTAGACTTCTCAGACTTTGGGGTTTGTATTGATTGCATTAAAGGTAAACAGACTAGAATAAGGAAAAAGGGTGCCACTAAAAGCGTAGGATTCTTAGAAGTGATTCATACAGACATCTGCGGACCGTTCCCTACAGCATCCTGGAATGGGCAGAAGTATGTTATCACTTTTATAGATGACTACTCTCGTTATGGGTACTTATAACTTATTAACGAAAAATCAGACGCCCTGGATACATTTAAGATCTATAAGGCTGAAGTCGAGAATCAACTCGACAGGAAAATCAAAGTCGTTAGATCCGACCGTGGTGGTGAGTACTACGGAAGGTATGACGAATCTGGGCGTAATGCAGGTCCATTCGCTAGATACCTACAAGATTGTGGCATCGTCGCCCAGTACACCATGCCTGGTACTCCAGAGCAGAATGGTGTAGCGGAAAGGCGTAATTGCACCCTAAAGGACATGGTGCGATCTATGATTAGTAATTCTACGTTGCCAGAATCTTTGTGGGGTGATGCGTTGAAAACGGTTGTGCATATCCTTAATAGGGTCCCAAGTAAGGCTGTAATGAAAACTCCATATGAATTGTGGACAGGGCGAAAGCCTAGTCTCCGATATTTTCATGTATGGGGTTGTCCTGCAGAAGCCAAACCGTATAACCCGCATGAAAGAAAACTTGACCCTCGAACTGTTAGTTGCTTCTTTATTGGATACGCAGAAAGATTAAAAGGATTCAGATTTTATTGTCCATCATATTCCATGAGAGTCATTGAGACTGCGAATGCTAGGTTTATTGAGAACGCTGAAGATAGTGGGAGCACAAATTTAAGAGATATTGTATTTGAGGAAGAGCGGATTGTGGTTCCCACCACAATCATTCAGAGTAGCATGGTTGTCCGTCCAGCAGTGGACCCTGAGATCCCTATGGACGACCATGTACAACCTCAAATACAACCCACTGATGAGGAAATGGAAAACCCAATTCAGAATAATGAGCCATTAAGACGATCACATAGAGAGAGAGAAGATCTGCAATACCAGACGATTACGTCGTCTATTTACAGGAACATGAGTTTGACATTGGGGTTGAAAAGGATCCTGTATCCCTTTCACAGGTCGAACAAAGTGCGGATTCTTCTTATTGGTTCGATGCCATGAAGGATGAATTGAAATCCATGAAGGACAACAAAGTTTGGGACCTTGTTGAATTACCTGAAGGGATTAGGCCGATTGGTTGCAAATAGGTATTTAAAACCAAACGGGACTCTAAGGGCAATATCGAAAGGTATAAAGCCAGGCTAGTTGCAAAGGGTTTCACTCAGCGTGAGGGCATTGACTTTAAGGAGACTTTCTCACCTGTATCTAAGAAAGACTCCTTTAGGATCATTATGGCTCTTGTGGCTCATATGGATTTGGAGCTACATCAAATGGACGTGAAAACTGCGTTTCTCAATGGAAATCTAATGGAGAACGTATATATATTGCAGCCAGAAGGTTTTAAAGCCAAAGGCTCAGAACATCTGGTTTGCAAACTTAAAAAGTCAATTTATGGGTTGAAACAGGCATCACGACAGTGGTACCTAAAGTTTCATGAAGTTGTTTCCTCATATGGTTTCATTGAAAACACTGCGGATGAGTGCATATATGTGAAAATCAGTGGAAGTAAGTTTATCATTTTGGTCTTGTATGTTGACGACATTTTATTGGCCAGTAGTGATATTGGATTGTTGCGTGAGACTAAGAAATTTCTATCTCAAAATTTTGAGATGAAAGATCTTGGTGATGCTTCCTTTGTCATCGGCATTCAGATTAGCCGGGACAGATCACGTGGATTACTTGGCTTGTCGCAGAGGGCCTATATTGATAGGGTTCTCGAAAGGTTTGGCATGCAAGGTTGTGCTCCTGGCCAAGCACCTATTGTAAAAGGTAACAAATTTGGTCAATTTCAGTGTCCTAAGAATGACCTAGAAAAGGACAAGATGAAAGCTATTCCGTATGCGTCAGCAGTAGGGAGCATCATGTATGCTCAGGTCTGTACGCGTCCAGATATTGCTTTTGTGGTTGGAATGTTGGGCAGGTACCTTAGCAATCCAGGAATGAATCATTGGATAGCTGTAAAGAAAGTGTTGCGCTACCTGCAAAGGACAAAGTATTTCGAACTCACATACAGGAGATCCGACCATTTGGAGTTTGTAGGATATACAGATGCAGATTTTGCTGGTTGTCTCGACAGCAAGAAGTCCACCTCGGGCTATGTATTCATGGTGGTTGGTGGAGCCGTATCATGGAAAAGCGTGAAACAGTCAATTACGGCATCATCTACCATGGAAGCAGATTATGTAGCTTGTCATGAAGCCACGAATCAGGCGGTCTGGCTTCAGAGCTTTTTCTCTGGTTTACGGATTGTGCAGATGATCCCGAAACCATTGAAAATCTATTGTGATAGTTCAGCTGCAGTTAACTTCTCCAACAACAAGAAGCATTCATCGAGGTCAAAGCACATTGACATCAAATATCTTGTTGTGAAGGAGAGAGTTCAGAATCGTCAAGTGTCTGTGGAACTCATCGGCACAAGGCAGATGATAGCGGATCCTCTCACTAAAGGCCTTCCTATCACGCTCTTTAAGGAGCATATGACATCTATGGGAGTTGTTGATCCCAAGGATGTATTTCAGTAGTGGGAGTTTTCATGTATGATCCGATTATGTCCAGACATTTTTTTTTAGATATCTTTTATGCATTGATGATTCTGTTTTTCAGTTTATATCTTGCTTCTCCTTCAGTGTGCACATTCAGTTTTGAGTAAGCAAGACTTTGGTTTGTGTCTTGGAGACACGTTCAGTAGGACCACTTGAAGATAAACACGTATGATCACATGAGACGTGTAATCTTCATACCACACCGCATATCATTGATCCATGTCGTTAAGGCTATTGGTATTTGTGATCGTGATTCGTCACACTTCGAAAATATTAAATGTTGTGTTGACTACCATGATTCAGTATCAGTGGTCTTGATGGACCGGATCTGACAAGCGTTGCTCATAATCATCCAACGGTATTGTTTTGAAATCAGTAGGGCGCCCATTAGGAACTTTTGAAACAAATGCGTTTTATGAAATTATTTTTCACAAAATAAAATAAAATGTTTTGTTTTCTTTCAGAGATCAGTGTAGCCCAAGTGGGAGAATGTAAGACTCCATTAGGTGGGCCACACATGATCATCGGTTTGGATCATGACCGTTGGATTATTCAGATTGAGCGATTCAGTGGGCCCCACTATAGTTGTGATCATTGCAAATAGGTTTGGGGCGGGACGCTTGAACCGTGTTCCCTATACGCGGTTATTAAGCCAGATATGGAAACCTACGGTGTGGAGACTCTAGAGGAGAGAAGTGTGATGGGTAAGCTTCTCTAGCCCTCTTTCCTATAAATATACGTCTTGGTCCCCTCACCAACACACAAGAGAAAACCCTAGTCCCCATTGAGAAGTTCTCCTAAAGGTGTTAGGTGCGGAAGACCAAGAGTTCTTCTCGGCAACACGGCGGCATCGGGAATGTCTTCCCAATCAGGTATGGCTTTAAGATTACAGTATGGAATCTCCATTATTGATGCATAGACGATCCGATTATTCCGCATTAAAATTAAGTCTCACAACCCAGTCCAACCCAACTTCATGTGTATATGTGTCACATGATAGCCTACAAATATGCCATTCCACTCCTTGATTAGCTGACAGCATGCATCTTGAATTTAAACTGTTGGTTTCATTCCTCTAAAATGTCTATTCTTTGTGCATGTGTAGCCCACTTGATCAACAAATAGATTAGGAACACTCAAGTGAGGAATAGAGATTTTTTCAATTTCGGGCCAGTTGGGCCTGGGCGCAACCAATTTTTCAGGCTTGAGCTTGAGCTTGCTGTCCAAGGCCTATATTGGCTTGGCCGGGCTCAGGCCTTGGGTCTCAAGGGTCGGGCCAGACGGGCCTAGCCAAATCCCAGCCCACTGACACCCTAATCTGGGCTGGCCATTAGGATCAGTCCACTCTTCCTCCCCTGCTGTGCAAAAGTCAATGCAATCTAATGGTCTTGAATGATATTCATGATAGGATGGGGGGGGGGGGGGGGGGGGGGAGAGAGAGAGAGAGAGAGAGAGAGAGAGAGAGAGAGAGAGAGCAAAACTCTTATTTATAAAGAAAATCTTAACAATACATCATATAGTATGGTACTCTACAGTACCATACTATACCCAACACAAAAACAAAGTACTAAACATCTATTACTAGAACTAAACATCCATTACTGTTATGGCCGTAATGTAGCCGTTTTCTAATATCATGGCTGGAGGCCTCTTTGAAATGACAAAAGTAGATCCTGACCTATATTAGAAGTCCCTCCTATGTCCTCTCAAATCCTTAGGCTGAGGACTCTCTTAAAAACTAATTGTTGGGGTTAAATCATCCAAAAAATTTGGCATTATATATAGAGATATCATAGAGGCCTTAACGAACCAGGAAAGCACATAAAAATAAAAGTAAAAAGGCTGACACGTAGCCAATATTAAGGTTTGTCTATACTGTGCACCCAGAGAGATGATGAATCTAAGGCTGCAGATGGGAGGACAATGGCAATAAAAGCTTAACTGATGGTACAAGTGATTGGAACAAATCATTTGTGGGATATCCAAATGTCCAACTTGGATATTCAGAACAGGGAATTCATGCTGCCTAACACAGACCACGGGCATCACCACCAATATACTTTTGTGTTGCAAACTTCTCTACTATATAAAACACAAGTTGCACAATTTTGCCCACGCAATTAGTTTTAGGAGAGTCATAAACATTGAGATCTAATAGGACATTAGAAGGGATTCCAACATAGTTCAGGGGCATTTAGTGAATTTTTAAAGTGTATGTGCTTATCAATGTACAGCTCAGATTTACCCACTCCACGTCAAATGAGTGGTAGGCATTCTGCCCTCTCTTTTTTCAAGCTAGTAGCCAGCACCCTTCTCCCCCTCCCTCCCTCTGCATCTAGCATGTACCCTTTTCCTCCAGATTTTTTTTTTCCTCGCAATGTCTCTCCCTTCTCTCTCCATGTGCGTTACATGTTCCATACCCACCAGTTAAAGTGAATGTATCCGTTAAGAACCTAACCAATACACCAAAAGCCCTAGGACTGATGGAATGCTTCAAGCTAGGCTCTTTAAATGATTGGGATTGTAACATTCCACCACAAACCACAGCCGATGTCCACGGCAGCCACTCTATGGCGGCACTCACTCTGGCCTCTTTTCCAGGCAGCCTTTTGCAGGGCATGGCGGCTGCACTCTGGTTATCCAGGTAGCCCCTTCCACTTGGCAGTTGCACTCTGGTTGCTCAGGTAACCCTTTCCACACTGTGGCGGCTTTCTCTCTGGTCCAGGTTGCCATTTCCACTGGTCACCCCTTCCATGACTCGAACACAGGATGTGGTGTTAGCTCTAATATCAATTGTTAAGAACCTAACCAATACGCCAAAAGCCCCAGGACAGATGGAACGCGTCGAGCTACGCTCTTTAAACCATTGGGATCGTAACAGTAACAGTATATGTGCATTGTGCATACTGAAAAGTTGTAAAAGGAAGAATGCTAGCAGATAAGACTCCATACCTAAACATGCTGGTAATAAGCATTCCAACAAATATAAAATTCACGGGCAACCAAACACGAATCAATCTCCATGTCAGTGGTTCTGTTGAGATAATCCCAAAAAAACTCAAAACGGAGACAATAACCACTGAAACAAGATTCTGCATCACCAAAAGATATGAAAGAACTTGTTAATTGTCATAACTAGTTATAGAATCATTTAGTGCAATAGCATTAGAGGATTTATATGATCCTTAACACAAGGATATGTCTAGTGTTCTCAGGCCTTGAGTTGGTACAGGTAGGACCCATTGCTCCAACATCCAGATCGATGAACCAATTGATCTGACCATGTATGGACCATGCCCACAAAAAAACACAGATTGGAAAATCTTAGACATCTAATCTTTGGCCATTGTCCCATTGAATGGTGATTGTCTGCATATTTGTCTTAACCATTCATTTGCGGGCCTCCAATCAAGGGGTAGGTGTACGGTGTACCAGAGATGAGATATTTGGGGAATAGTCCATCAAAACTGGGTCCATCATATTAACAGTCTGGATGACCATACCATCGCACATTTGTCCAAACTCAAGGTCCGAGAATGCCATGCATATCCTTGGGCCGAGGATCACAAAATCTACATAGCAGTAAGACCATTTGCTGAATCATCATAAACGCCTAATATGTAAACTACCATACATGATAAATGGGACTGTGCCAAGTGACTTCACCTGGTAAAGCATCAAAGATATTCCAGCATTGAAATCATAGCTTGACAGCACAAACTTGTTAACCAATATCATGCTGCATGATGAGACACAATATGCAAGGCCAGACAATAAAGCTTGGTTGTGGATTTTGACTGGCCTGTTGCTGCGTATAGTTTTATCTCTATCTTTTGTCTCTTTACCATCTTCTAAGTCAATATCGTCATTGGCTAGAGGCTTCATTCCTGAAGATCTGTACAAGAAAAGGAGTGTTGTTAGATCAAGAAGCCAAGGAATCATAGGTCAACAACATAATGTTCATGGAAGAAAATTGATGGAGCAAGGACCCTGTAAGGCAACGTAAATAAAATGATGTTCATAGCATTAACCTTATGGATACAGGCATAGCCATGTAAAGGGGCACACAAGTTATTAACGATGCTTGTAGGAGCACTATTAGAATTATACACAAGAAGCAGTATTTTCATATTTTTCCTAAAAGGATCCCACGGGAATTTCCTCAATCCTTGGAATTCCAGACAAAGTAGATAGACAAAGGCTAGAATGCACTCCCACACATTCCAATCCATGCATTGGAACCATTTCAACCAAGGTAAAAGGGCAGGATCCCATGGGAATTTCCTCAATCTGCAAGAATCCTTGGAATTCCAGACAAAGTAGATAGACAAAGGCAAGAATGCACTGCCACACATCCCAATCCCCGCGCAAGGTAAAAGGGCAAGTTTCTACATATGACCAAGAAATAATTGAAACTTTGAACAAAGACAACAGGAACATATATCTTACGTGAACAGAAAATCTCTTGAAAAGATTCGGCTGATTATATCAACAAATTGCATGCATATGGGAAAATGTCAAAGGCCAACAAACAAATCATCGGTTTTGCAATATTACTGGGGTCTGCTTTTAGTATACAGTGAATTTACAAACAACAGAAATGTTAAACAAACTAGACAAAGAGAAAAATATAGAAATTATATTAAAAGAAGGGTTAGGGCAGATTAGAGCTCCCAGGTGCACAAGGTGCTACAGTGCTTACACACTCCCCTCACAAGACTAGATGACTTGAGCCCCTCTGTATAGATAGGAGTTACAACTTACAAGTACAACACATACTTCCACATGATCCATTGTGGGACGAAACTCATAAGACAACAAACATAAAACACGACATAATAAAAGGTTGATTTTGACTCTCAACAAGAAACATGCATTAAAGCTAGAAAAGTTGCTGGAAAACACAAACAAAAAATAGCAAAATAGACCCATTCAAATATCAGCATGTAACTGCTCATTTTTTATAAATAAAGTCTATCATCATCATCATCTAGGCCTTATCCCAACTAATTGGGGTCAGCTAGACAAATCTCTTCCACCATTCCAGTCTATAAGGACCATCCTCAGTGAAACCATAGGTCATCAAGTCTTTTCATGCTACCTCCACCCATGTCCTTTTGGGCCTTCCCCTTGCCCTTTTAGAGCCTAATAAAGTATATAATAAAATTAAATAGTAAGAATGGAGGAAAAATGGAGTTAATCATCGTAAGAAAGAAAGGAGTAAACATGCCTACTAACTATTTCTCTTCTTCCACCACTTGGACTTGAGACTAGCACTCCGTTCTGCTCATGACCCGTCAAGCTACCTCTTTCTCCATTTACAGCAACTTTGCTTGTGTCCTCCATGAGATGCTTCTCAAGGACTGTTTCAGGAGTCTCTAAGAGAACAAGAAAAGAGAACTTTTAGAGACAGGTTGCTGAAACAAGAAATATCAAAAGTTTTACGGAAGATAAATTCAACTTAAGGAGAATTGCAAAGCACATTACACGCATAAGAAAGGTTCATCTTAGGAAGCCTGTTAAATATTGTTAAACCACAAGGAATTACATTGTGGAAAGTGTAACTTGTTGATTTCATTGAGAATAACAGAACTATGTATAGAAGAGGTGAGAAATTTGTGAGGGACATATAAAGATCTTAACAGATACACATAACAAAAAAGGAAATATCCTGATCTAGGAAGATAACCCTAATCTACTCTAACAGATATTATGCACTGCAGAAGGTTGAAAGTTCGCATGGAAGAGGACTAAAAATATATGGCATGAAACAAGTGTAAAATTAAAAAGCAACAACAAAATAGCACACGCATCCCAGCAAACAAACCCGATTACAAAAAAGTTACTTCTCCAAAAACTAAGGGTCCATTTGGGCAAGGGATCCTATGAAATTGTGATTTAAGCCTAATCCTATTTTTGGTAGGCCCCATGCTCTCCACGTAGGATTCGCCGCACTAAAGCAGCACTTTCTGAAGCATAAATACAGTTATGTAAGGTTTAAAAAAAAAAAAAAAAAAAACCACTAATTGCAATTATGTGGAGGAAAGTCTGCTTTGGCAAGGTGAATCCAATGTGGAGTGCATGGGGCCTGCCAAAAATCAGGATTAGAATTAATCCTGATTATTCGAGATCCCCTACCCAAAACGAGGCCAGGTGAATACACAAATGTTGTTAGACAAGCACCCCCTGTATTGAGAAATTACAATGTCCAACATACAGTGGAACAGAAATCGTCCACAGAGAGAAACTCTAGTTGCACTTTCCAAAGTTAGAGATGCACCGTACGAACTTGCATAAGGTATTGCCTTCGAAAATGCCATCTGTGTATGCCATTCATAGTTTCTTCGCACGATTTGTTCTTTCCAAACGAAAGTAATTACTAACAGTATTATCCATGGTAATCAGAGATAACAGAGAATTGGATCTTGGAGCATCAGCTCAGCCAATAAGAAGGAAATAAAGGGAACATATAAAAGAAGAGGATGATTCCATACAAAATAAAAACCCTGAGGTGAACCCATTAAAGGGAAAAAAAAATTAAAAAATATATATAATAATAATAAAACCATTTAGAATGATCAAATATGGAATCATAGCATGGACATCACGAGTGAAAAAGATTTATGAGAGAGAGAAGTCAACCTCAATTTATAGAGATCAAATTCTGAAGATTGTAGACAGATGGAAGCTGCCACTTTAAGAAATTCTTACACAATTTTGATGGCAGAAGTTTGGGAAGTTAGAAGATAAGCTTAAAGCACTAAAGATTGCTTTCGCAGGGACAATGGGTTTGAAGACCCTTAAAAAAATGGGGGAGAAGCTGTTTTTGAAGAGGCTTCATTTTTCACACTTCTCTCAAGTTCAGTTTACCATGGAAGGTTAGCAGATGCATTTGCAAAATTGTTGACCCATGTTCTCGCCCTGAGATCTCGTTTTTTGCTGCTTTCATCAGGTGGATATTGAGTACCAAATTCTTTAGCTAAGGTTAATTTGCTTGGAGGATAACTACTACAGATTTTATTTCTCTTTCCAACTGATAGGTTTCAGTTATCTGCTGAAAAAGAAAAGATCCTCTACATTATTATACTACCAAAGACAAACTAGGATTGGCCCTCGATCAAGCTGATTCGAAAAGTAACATTTTTGGCTCATAGAAATCCATCTGGCTTGGAATTTTATTTTTTTTTCCTTTTCTTCTCTTTCCAAGAAATTCAACACAAAACTCTTTCTTTTTCTTTTCTGATTTTTAGTTTTCATGGTCCCAAAAAAAAAGATTCATGGTGATGAGGACATTCAAGCAACATACCAGAGGAGGTGGGTTCTATCTTCCATTAATTGTTAATTTATGAGATTCACATTGTGGGACTGTCGTAGGCTTGAATTTGGACATGTCATGAATCTGAAATTTATGAATTTATGATAAATTAGCTTTATTTTGTTGTTCCATTGCTCTAAATAATCTGTCTTTTAATTTCATGGCATCATATTAGGTTAGATCATTCTATCCTGCATCACATTGTCCAAGCAGGACTTTGGGAGTCAGTCAAAATCCTGACCACCTAAATAATGTTTTCTAAGTTGAGGATTGATCAAGTCTACTAGGGAATCAATTCGGATCATAAACAATTTGCAATTCACCAATTTGATTCTATCAAGTATGGTGTTTCACCTAATCAAAGATGTTTTACTTACAGATACATAATGGGAACAACATGTACTTGCTTTTAAACAAAATTGAAGTGACAGACATGAGTACTGGACTCGGTTTGAGCAGTTGAGCTGCAGTGGACTACACGCACCTCTCCATGTGCAGCCACACGTGTAAAAGGTGTGCCACATGTGCAAGATCCAAACCACACACCGGGTGGGCCCCACCATGTAGATGCAGTGGCTATCCACTTACAAGGAGGGCAACATCTGTATGTTGGATTTGAACCATTGGCAATTTCTTTATACTGTCCATTGTTTTAGTACCCATGTCATCCACCTGATAAGTGGACAAGACGAACTTTTCAAGCAAAGGCATACCCTCAGTGGGGCCCGCCAGATGAGTGGCTTGATTACTGCAAACATGTTGATATGCCAGTTGTGTGTGGGGTTAGCAGAACTCTCCATGCACAATATGGATTATGAGACAAAGGTGAATTTTTTGGCACCATTTCACTAACCATAATAATCAATCTTTACTTGATATTGAAGCTAGGAACTAAACAACACATTTTCTTTACATAGAAAGGTATTCCTTACTCTAACAACAAAGCTAGCAATCCTTAATTGAAAAATACATCTACGATAAAAGAAAATATCACCCAAAAAAAAAAAAAAAAAATCTTTTATTTTACTTTTCTCTTCTTTTTTTTCCTTTTCTTTGTTAGGTAGGTGAGATACAAAATCAGTAACCCCCAGACTATCAAGATCAGTCCAACTTCTTCCATTCTCATCATTTCACTCAGATATTACAAACTAAAACAAATAAAAATAAAAAAAACAAACACAATATCAATTATCACTATCAGAATAAAAAAACCTGAAATGCCCAATTGCCCATTTCCAAGTTCAAACGGATTCAATAAATCAAAACCCTCAAAAATGATAGAATTATACACAATACCCATCAAAAGAAACAGCTTACCTTGGACCCATCTCACCAAGAAAAGCTCAAGGACTGTGGATGTGAGATGAAAAATCAAATCCGCGTTGGAATTCAAAAAGACCCACCATAGACCAGAGCTGATTTAGAACAGGAATGCTAAGAAAGAGGGGGAGAAATCAAAGAGCTAGTTGAAGGATTTGAAGGAAGAGGAAACGGTATTTAAACGGTCGTGATCAGGAGATGCTGGAAATGATATTTATTGTAATTTTATATTTGGAAATTTATATAAGTTTCTCCTCCTCTTGCTTTGCTTGATGTCGTGATTTGGATTTTTATTTTACCCATTGTAATACCGTTTGGTAGAATAACGCGCATACCTGTGTGTGCGCGTTTGGGGGGACCAGATAGTGGTCGCTGCTAACGTGAGCGGGTGGCTTAGGTTGTTATATGAGCTGCTGAAGGGTAAGTCAAGCTCGGTACCTTTTCACAAACCGAAGCTACTTGCGTGTAACTTTCATAAGATCCATCCTGTCCATCTGGTACGTGTCTTCATCTTAACCATTGAAACTAAAAATTTGATTATTTAAAAATCATCTGGGCCATAATACAGTAATAGGTTGGGATGGAACGCTCATTGTTAATTTCTAGTAGGCCCCACCGTGGTGTTTATACACCATCCAATCCATTCATTTTGACGTTCCTTGTCAGGATAAAATAACTGAACAAAAACTAAATTATTCTAAAACTAAGGTAGGCTAAGTCTAGTGAATTTTGAAATTTTATGTATTTTGATGAAGTGGCCCATCTAAGTTTTAATCATCCTAAATTTTAGTTAAAAGGTCCAAAATATGCTTATTTATGTGATGGACGGAATGGATTTTAGTAATATTAATTATTTTCTCTTCTGTTAGTGAAACTAACCCCGGATGGTACCTAGCACGAGGTACCCGAATGTTTTCCTTGTTGGATGGACTGGGGCCCTCTTTTATCTGGGGTTCGGGCTTGGGTTTGTTTGATTCAGGGGATTGCATGGACGATTCGCGCGAAGAGAGAATGGATGGATGATTGACGACATATTTGCACAGTGGTCATGTTTGTGAAGGATCTGATCCATTCGTTAAGTGGGATCCATAGTTAACAAGCGCTATCGGGAGAATCAAACCGTTCAATTTTTCAGAAGGCTGGAATCATACGAGGAAATTGGTTGGTTAAAAAATAGATGGCCGTTCGTGGGCCCCCTTGATGCAAGGGATGTTAGGGCATTTTCATGGTGGTCTCTACATGATGAACGGTCCGAATCCAACATTCATCCATCAAGTTAGCATCCTTGACGTGAATAACCAATGAAATCTCTTCCAGCGTGAATCGCTTGCGCATTTGCGTTGCATTTGGCAACGGAATCTCTGCAAGAACGGTTGTCAGCAGCGGGAAGAACACCCCAGCTTGGTGGGGCCCACACTATTGAAAGTGCCACATCCGCTCCGTTCATCAGGTGTGACTTTTCATTTTCACCGTATGTACTAAAAATCAGCTCAATCAGAATATCGTAAAATAAGTCCTAAAACCTCTAAAGTTCATGACGTTTGGCCGGCCTTAGTTTATGATAATGCTGATGCTTGGAGTCTGTTCATCCTGGGGAGGTGCAACTGATGAATGGGTTGAACGGAATGGACAAACCAATGGTGGACCCCACACATAACTTGGTTTGCATCCCCTCCGATGGTTCCATGTGGTGTGGCCCACCTGAGTTGCGGACTAGACTCGCTTTGGCTCCACGTTCAGAGCGCAACTGACGTACGATTGGAAGCTACACTTGGGACCGGAATCCTCCGCAACACCACTAAAACAACCAAGCTCTTTGGGGCCTATTGTGCTGTATATGCAATCAACTCCGTCCATCAGATCCATTACTCAATGCTCGGCTCTAGAACCAAAAATCAGCCATACCCACTACACAGATGGACCACACCACATGGAACAATGGAGATGAGATGCCAACCACAGATTTGGTGCGTATCTTTCATCAAACCCGTTCATCAGGTATGACTTACCAGGATGACCGAAAGGCACAAAAATCAGCTTGATAAAAAGTTCAGGTGGGCCACAACCCGAGAAACAGGTTTTAAGTGCAATTTTACATTGTTCTCATTGGTATGGCCCCGACATGAGTGTTTACATTGCGTAAAACGAATATTGTAGATTCATCTCTTCGATTTATGGGAAGACAACGGACAAGATCGTCCAAAAGGGGCGGCGAGCCGGTTAAAATCGGACGCAGCTACTACTAATTAATAAAAAGAAATAGTTAGGTGTTAGGAAGTCAACACCAATGCTCATTGCTCAGTGGATAACTAACTCCGATCTACTTACTTGAGAGATATGAGATGATGCTTCGCCTTGAGACGCAAGGAGGACCGGTCATCTAGTGGGCCTCGCTGGTTGATCATCGTGATTGGCTGAACCCCAGAACAAGAACCAACTTGGGTCCCAGTTTTCTGTAGAGACAAACTTTGATACTCTGGCAAAGTGTGATGGATGATACGCAGGCTGTTAGAAATTGCATACCTGGGTCCCAGTTTCAATGTATCGCGAACGAAAAAATATAATTATTTGATTGGTTTACTATCAGATTGGTGAACATTTATTGGACGACTAAAAATAGAAAATATCCAATGGTCCTGTTTTAACAAATTACAAGTGTCCACGAATCAAGGGTTAGGATTGTTCAACAAATATGCTTTTGGGAATGTAACTTAGTACACTGGATTCGGTAATTTAGTTCATTTGATTTGATTTAATGCATGGCACTTGTACAATTTCCTAGTGCCTGCGTATGAACGTCATTTGCTGCCGGAGCATCAAATACCGCCCTTTTCCATATTCTGCACGAAGGACGGAGTCTGATTTTAAATAATACTTGCTCATGGTGGAATCCAGACAGTCCATCGTACAATGGATGACCCAAGTTACAAGATTAACCATCGGGTTAACAGAATTTCCTCCTCGATTGTGGATCACCGACCCTTCTCATTGATTTCTCATGGACCAGAAAAAGAACGGTTGGGATTCGGCACGTGATTTGTGCATTAGGCTATCCAGGTTGGGCAACAGCAGATGGGTGGTTTGGATTCAGCATCGGTTGGTCAAACTCTCTCCAATGCATATATAGATGCCTTGTTTAAAAAGCATCTATGGACGGCTAAGATAAATTTACGAACCGTCCACATTCCATGGATGAGCGGTTCAGATCTAACAGCCATATGCCTCGCTGACAAGAATGGGAGTTTACTAGCAGTCCTAAAAAAATGTTAGGACTGAGCCAAAAAATGAGGGAGGTCAAAACTCAAGTGGGCCACACAACAGGAACAGTGAGGATTGAATCGTCCACTATTAAAAAATTCATAGAGCCACCGAGGCTTTGGATAGGGCTAATATTTTTTTGTGTTTTCAGTTCATCTTAGTAGAAATGACTTTATAAACGGTTTGAATGTCCTATAAACATCACAATGGGCTCAAAGGGGTTTTAATGGTAGGCATTTACCTAACCATTTTTTCGTGTCGTTTGGCCCATTTGGATCTGCCTCATTTTTGGGCCATGCCCTACCATGAGCTTTAAAAACGGATGGACTCGTAGATTTCTCACAAACATCATAGTGCCCCCCACCTAGCTTCTGGCCGATTGGAGTTCATGTGAGGGGCTGGGCAGGCAATCCGCGTCCGACACGGCTTTGGTGGATCCTTGACTATGGAACTCATCTTGATGTATGTAACATACATCACGCTGTCCATTTGTTTGGGCAACTCATTTTAAGGCATGATCCCAAAATTTAAGCAAATCCAAATGTGAGGTTAACCACACGGAAGGAAACCGTGGTAATTGAATACATACCATTAAAATCTTCCTGGGACTACCCGAATGTTTATTTGCCATCTGATAAGGTAAAAAAGACTGGATGGAGGAACCACACAAATATCATCTTGATTCAAAACTTTTGTGGCCCACAAAAATATTTTAATGGTCAATCACCAATGTTTCCTGTGGTGTGATCCACATGAGATTTGAATCCACTTAATTTTGGGGATCATGCCATAAAATGAGCTGTCAAAACGGATGGACGGCCTGGATGTAAGTCACATATATCACGGTTGGCCCCACAGTCAGGGGTTCACCCATCTCGGTGGATCCGGGGATTCCCGGAAGCCGCGCCCATCTTCTGCAAATCCCACGTGCACCATTGAAAGAGGATTTGCGATGTTGAAGGAATTTTACACCGTTTACACCCACCCTGATTGATGGCAGCACCCTTTTTCTTTCTACTTTTCTGTACAAGGTATAAAAAAAGGGTGCTACTGTCAACCAGGTGGGTGTAGATGTCAACTCACATTCTTTATTAGAAAATGATTCTGGTGGTTTGAAATGCAACTTTAGTCAGAAAAAAGACCTGACCAGCGGTCCACCACTAATAAAGATAAGGACAAATCCCTGTCGAAGCCCACTAACGCTGGGTGGACTTGGGTTGGTAGCCTTTTTGGATGGAGTGGCGCCTACCCTTTGCCCATGTACTTTGAAAAGTTCAAAATTCATGACCAATTCTTCACGGGCGCGACTTAGGTGAGACCTCGGAACCACCGAAGTGGGTGGGACCCTGACGTGTCCTCCGGCCATTCGTCCAACCCGGCGGCAAGTGTGCTAGACTTGCGCACGTGAGAGACCACATTGTCTATCGGCCGTTTTCTCTCTCTTCCTACCGTCTCTTCCTCTCCCTACACCCCGTGAAAGAAGAGAGATCATGTTCTCTTTCTCCAACAGCGGCATCGGGACGTTGGTTTTTTTTTTCAACATGATAACTTTTTTTTTCCTTCCAGATTTTTTAACAAGAAAAAAAAAGACTTTCAAATAAAAACCCTAATGGTATAAAATTTGATCCATCTATTTGTTAGGGACTATAATAGATTCCTTAAGATTTGAAAGAATCACTTTAGTTAGGCAGAGAAATTAAATTAAGGATAGATTAGATCCTTTGTATTCTGAATTATTTGCCAGTTCAGATGCAACTAAGAGCACTATAACTTAATAGTGCTCTGATAACACTCAAAGCATTTCTCATACACGCACGCTTGGTCACACATGATGTTGAAGACAAATGATGAGCTGGTATTAAATTAGTTTTTTTTTTTTTCTTGGTGGGGTTTTAACTTTGTTTTCTGACGTCCTAACAATTTTATTGCTTACATTTTTCGGGAGAAATAATCTAATGGCTGTGCGTGTGAAACCTTCCCATGCACCTAGTTGCATTCGAACTTGTTGGCATCCACATCCACTTCATCTCGTGCTATGGAAAGTAACAGCAATTCAATTATCCTAGACATCCATAACTGGATCTATCTTCTATCTTTTTCTTCTCCTATCCACAACATGGGTGTTTGTGTCTGAAGCCCTTAGCATCTTGCAAAAGGAATGCTTCATTCTCCACTGTAGTCTCGTCTTGCAATCGAATAGAGAGAGAGAGAGAGAACATGATCCCTCGCCAGAGGGAGATCTCCTGCGAGAGGTTAGTGGGAGAGGAAAAGAGGGCTGGAGAGAGAGAGGAATGAGAGGGAGCATGCTGACGGTCCGTTAGTCTCTAACGGCAGTTGGCTTTCTCATGTGCCCAAGCCTAGCACACTTGCCGCCCGGTTGGACGAATGGCGGGAGGACATGTCAGGGTCCCACCCACTTCGGTGGCTCCGGGGTCTCACCTAAGTCACGCCCATTCTTCACAGTCAACCGATATAGAAAAGATTTTTCATTAGATACATTGCCTGGGAGGAAATCGGAGGAAGCGGATTGCCTACTGAGTAACTCAGTGGGCTAAGGGCTTGTTTGGAGCGTGGATTTGGAAACCCATGGATTCAAAAACCCCTGGATTTAAAATCTCCTGGTTGTGTTTGGCACCCTAGATTTGGAATCCTTGTAGTCCAAAAGTATGATATTTACCAGGGTTTAAATTTAATTACTAAATCAACTTTAATATCGCTAATTAGTATAAGCATGTAATGTTTGACACAATGGTTGTAATAAGCCCGATGAAATATAAACTTTGGTCGAAAATTATGAAATTCCAAGTCTTGGATAGGGCACACATGATCACATCCAAGTGACTAACCTAGGAATTTTAACCATGGATTTCCTTGGACAATGTTTGGACGGCACAAATCATTGTATTAAAGTAATTTCAGTGATGTAGTTGATAATGTAATTGTTTTGGGGGTATCATTAGTAGGCCATGTGCCCAATAGATTAGTAGCCTAGTGACACACATGTTACATATGTGACTCTTGGAAGGCTTTTACATGTAATCCAAGCTTCTACCATGAATTGCAAACTCCCTCATCAAGGGGATTTAAACCCAAAGTTGCTTTATGCGCCAACGGCATTAGGGGATTTGAGACTCAAATCCCCCTAAATCCATGGTGCCAAACGGCCCCAAGTACGTACTAAGTAAATTCTGCGGGCTCCACCGTGATTTATATATTTTATCACTTTGTTCATCCATTTTAAAAGATAATTTTATAGTTTGAGATTAAAAAAAAAATCAAGCATATAAAAGTCTTAAGTGGACCACACTACATGAAATAATGTGAATTGAACGTGTACCGTTGAAAAATTCTTGGGGCCATCGGAGTTTTGGATCAAGCTGATATTTGTTTCCTCCCTTCATCAATGTCTGCGTGATCTTATGAATAGGTTGGATGACAAATAAACATCACTGCGGCCCTGGAAATGTTTCAACGGTGTAAATCATTATACCCACGGTTTCTTGTGGTCTGGTTCACCTGAGTTTTGGATATCCTTCAATTTTGGTTTCAACCCCTTAAATTAGCGGGAACAAAGGATGGACAGTGTAGATAAACCATATACATTTACAGTGGGCCCAACTAAGTTTACTCGGTACAATAAGAGCGAACTGAGTTACTCATGACACAATTTGATTTCGAAATTAGATTGCGTACTGGGCAAATCGGATTGCGTCCTGAGTTACTCAGCATGCATTTATGGTACTGAGTAAACTATGTTGGCCCACTGTGAATGCATGTGATCCATCTGTTTTTCCAGCTCATTTTAGGGGTTGAGCCCAAAATTGAAGCATATTCACAACACAAGTGGGCCACACCATGGGAACTGGTGGGAATAATGATTTCCACCATCGAAACCTTCGTGGGGCCTACAGTGATGTTTATTTGTCATCCAAGTTGTTCATAAGATAACACAGACGTGAATGAAGGGAAAACAAAAATCTAAGCTTGGTAAAAACTTTCTGTGAGGCCCAATAATTTTTCAACGGTGGACGTTCAACTCACTCTACTTGGTGTGGTCCACTTGAGATTTGGATATGCTTCATTTTTAGTCTTAAGAAGTAAAATTATTTGGTAAAAATGATGGACAGAGTGGATAAAATACATATTTCACAGTGGGTCTCACGGAGTTTACTCAGTACGCTTGACCTACTAAGTTACTCAGTGGGCAATCCACTTCCACATGAAAGACTGATTCCACCGAACCATTATAATGCATTTTTCTTGGATTAAAGTCTTTAGCCTAGGAAAGTAGGTGGTCATTGTCTCCTAAGTATAAGTTTTTTTTTTTTTTCTTTGCATTCAATAAGACACTTAAAAATGTAACATGTGTTTAAGTGAAACTCATGGAAATAATCATTACTTAATTATATTAGATTTTATTTTAGAGACAATGTTGTATAGATGCTTAAGGTTTGTTGCAATAAAAAAAAAAAGCTCACTTTTAAACTGCTTCCTAAAATCCACCTATGGTTTATGTCGCTAGGCCAAAAAATGCACACCGTTTAATATTGGTACATATTTCATATTATCTTTTTAAAATGACATTTTACTCCTTAAGGCAAACTTTCAAAAGAAAATACAAAAAAAAAAAAAAACATCATATCCTCTCTAATGTGATAACCCCTCTCTCACGGAAAAGCAGGGCAAATCTAAAGTGGACCACCTCACGGTAAACTGGGGATATTGACACCAACCTGTTGAAACCTTCTTAGGGCCACACCACCACCCATCATTGAAACCTTCCTAGGGCCACATTATACATTGTTGATTACCGATGTGGTTTACTACAAAGCCTTTTGTAGGGCGTGACTATGCTGGGAAGCTAGGTGGGCCCCACCATGATATCTGTGAGTAATCCACCCTGTCCATCCATTTTGCGAGCTCATTTTAGGACTTGTGACCATAAATGAACCGGATCCAAGACTCAAGTGGCCACACAAGAGGGGAAAAAGGGGAAATGAAATGCCTACCATTGAAACCCAAACCGTTTATAAGGTCATTCTGACTTAGATGAATTGAAAAAACAAAAATTGATCATGATACAAATTTTGTGGCCATACACATATTTCAATTGTGGCAATTCAATCCCCACTGTTTCCTCATGCGTGGCCCACTTCAATCTTGGATCTAGCTCATTTTCTGTCGCATAACCTAAAATGAACTCGAAAAAAATTAATGAACAGGGTGGATTTCTCACAAACGTCACAGTGGGCCCCACCTAACTTCCCTACCTAGGAACTTCCTTGCCGAAGCCTTTGGCATGAAATCCGCTTCCACTAGTTTTGAGTCACAACAAAGTGGCGCTCCTCCAACACCACCTTTCCGCTGGAGTTTAAAAAGTTGTGGTCCCCATCATGATTTATGTAGTACATCCACACCGTTCATCCATTACACGAGGTCATTTTAGGGCATAGGCCTAAATACAAGGCAAATCCAAATCTCAAGTGGACTACACCATAGAAAATGGATAAGATTAAATGCCAACCTTTAATCACTTCTTAGGAGCTCAAATACATTGGATGGAAAGAAAAAAATTATAATAGATCCTTAATTTAAGTCCTCATTACCTAATCAACAGGTTGGATGGCAGAAAAAGAATTATAATGAGCATATTTTAATGGTAGGATTTAGTTTCCATTGTTAACTCTTCTAGGTCCACATGAGATTTGAATCTTTTTTAATTTTGGTTTCATGCCCTAGAAGCATAGTCAAAGAAGGATGGACGGCATGGATCAAGCAAACACATCATCATGGGGCTCACAACATCGTCCCCACCGGAGTGGATTCTGTGAGCCTTGAACAAGGGACAAAAAGTTTAAAAGGGCATGATTATCTTTTTACAATAAACAAATAAAGTTCTTTGCTTATTGTTGGTCAAAGTCAAAATAAGTAGCTTTTTTACCTTATTTCAAAACTATAAGCAAGATTTAGGAAACATTTTAAAAGCAACCCATTTTTCAGAATTTAACCAAACCTTAATTATCTGTACGATATCTCTTTATTTTATTTCATTTAGTATAAATGCATCAAAAGTCTAAACACAACGTGGGGCTTATTTAATAAGTGAGAATTCATGAAAAAAAGGAAGGAAAGGTGTCTTCATTTATGTTTTCTCTTGTTTGACTTGGTGAAGGAATTGTAGATTCATAATGTGATCATTATACTTATTTACTTCTATGATTCTCATTCACAAAAACTAAGGTGACCCTTATGAGATGAAGTGAATATTTTCACTTTTAATTAGCATCTCACTTAAAATGAAATTGTTGAAAATTCATTCATTGATAGTAATAGGGAAATAGTGATTATAGATTCCTTACTGTCCAATGAATTACTATTATCAAATAGGTGAAATAGGTGTGACGGGTGTATTGATAAAAAGAAAAGAGATTACCATCTTCTTTTGAAGCCTAACTCTTAAATCTATGAAAAGAAAAAAGAGATTTATTTAAATGAAAATAAAATTGATATTATTGTTTAGAGGTCTATTTTTAAAGCCCTTTCATATAATTTGTATAAGCGTTCAATCCTAAATTTGTAACTTTTCTAAAATAATAAACTGTGAACAGTGGCGGGCGAAATTCGCGCCTTTGGTGCGTTAACCGGGGGGCGCGAAGATCAAAGGCTTTCCACAGGTTTGCCTCTTTCGATGGCTTTACATTGGTAGATGATTTGAAAAGGGGAGTATAAAGACTGGAGTAGCCACTAGCCAGTTACTTAAAATCTACAGTCGGCTAGCCCTTTACAAATGCTTAAAACCCAAGATTCGAAGAACCTTAGTCTTAAAATGACTCATTGATCTACTTCCTGAGATTCAAGGCAAGGACCACAATTACAAAGAGGGGAGGGGTTAGGCACTCACTCTACCCATATAGATGTACGGTATCTACTTCACAAGATAACAATGATTCCGACGATTAGTTCTGGTTCTTGCACTTCTATGAATGTCATGTGCTAGATGTCGTGTCTTATTGCACCATCGCTTGTCAAGCAGTGTCTTGGGCCCAGCATCCCTATCCTGAATTATTAACTTGCCATGCAGAGTGACTAGTCAACCCAAGTTTTTTATGAACAAGATCCGAGAAAACTCGACAAGCCTCAGAATATACACTTAAGCCGACTAGGAAATACTATGGATGAATGAGATGCTATGAATTAAATGAGTAGGGGGTGAGAAAGGAGTAGGTGTTGCACAACACTAATACATAAACGGAATGAAATTGATTATAGACTGGCGGTTTTAGTAGATGGTAGTGTCATAAGGATCGACTCGAGTGGTTTAGATAGGTTGACTCAATAGGCTAAGGCAAGATGTTTGGTTGCACCAGGCCTATACTAGACTCACTTCCTCACTCTCACTCTCATTGGTGGAGGGATGACTAAGCCAAATGACTAAGAGTCGCTCAAAGACTAAGAGGCTAACGGACTAAAGGGTTTTGGTGAGAGCAAGGCTCTTGGTTTCTCTTGGATTTTTCTAGGTTTCCTGGGATGATTAAAATGAGAGAACGAGGGGGGTATTTATAGCAATCCTAACCCTGGTTTTCTTGTAAATATTGGCAACTTGAGAGGCATTAATTGATGTGAGATTTTTCACATAGGGTGGGAGTTAGGCTTGGAGCTAGGTTCAGTTGGTAAATATGAGGTTACAAAAGGGGCAGAGAGGTCATTGGATTTTCTCGATCCTAGCAAGCTTGAAAAGTCGAGAGCTAACGTGGATCGGCGCCAGTTGTCCAAAGCTAAGGAGAAGTTTTACATTGGGCGGTGGTCACCCACCGCCTAATGTACCACTTTCTCCTCATTTGGGGGGGGGGGGGGGGTCTCTGTTAGATGTGGGGGCTTCCCAGTTGTTGTGTGGTATACTCTTTGTTCGAGTTGTGAGCCTTGATTAGGCCTAGGCTTTGGGCTTTGGTTGATGAGTTTTGAAATGATTAGGGCCGGCCCAATGGGCCGCATGGGTGAGTCAACTGAGTAGGTTAACTTATTGTGCTGGCTCCTTGGGTTAACCCTTTCATGTAGATCTAGGTTTCGCTAGGATTTGGATTAGGGTTAAGATCAGGGTTAAGGGTATGGATTAGGGTTTAGATCAGGGTTAAGGGTATGGATCAGGTTTAAGGGTATGGATTAGGGTTTGGATCAAGATTAAGGGTATGGATTACCATCTGTCCCAATCCTCTAGTTTGTGATCAATTTATCAACCCGAGGTGGGGTGTCTACATAAACTTTCTTAAAATAATATATTTACGAAAAATAGATGACCTCTAAATTGCTTCAAACTCCTTTAAGTGACTGAATAGGACCCATGAATACTGGAACTGTGGGGATCGCGCTCATGGAGGCTTTTTTAGGCTTTTGCTCATGTAGTTATGTGATTTGACTCGGGATATGAAATATTCAGCTTAGAGTAACCACTGGCCAGTAAACTCATATATTATGCAATTGACTAAATTCTGTAGAATCCTTAAAAATCAGAGAATCTAAAGATTTCCTATTTTATAATGACTCTTGATTTGCGAGCTTGGATTCTGAGTAAGGAACTTCGGTGATGGAAAAGTAAGGTGTTAGGCACCTTCTTCGCATGCACACGAATGTGGTCTTTACTTTACGGGACTCAGCGGATTTTAAGGGAACCTAGTGTTAAATGATAGTGAAATCCCACTAAGGTGTGAGTGTGAGGGGGTGCGTAGGTGGGTGTGAGGTGCGTGTGTGGGGTGCGTGTGTAAAAAAGTAGTGTAATGTCCAACTCAAGTATGGGAGTGAGGGATAAAAACACAGGTGGGACTTGTTTACCTAAAAGAGAGACAATAAAGAAAATGAAAAATGCTCTGTTCAATCTGAGTTTTTTATGGTAGGATCTGGGGACATGACAAGCCATAGAGCATATACTCGAACCTACTAAAGAAGCAAAAATGTTCAGAAAGATGAAATGATGTAAATGCAAAATATGAAAATGAAAATGATGAAGAGGATACGACGTCCAACTCAGGAGTGGGAGTGAGGGATTGAAACACAAGTGATCCGCTATGACTTGTTTACCTGAGAGAGACGGTAAAGAAAAGAAAAAAGAATAAATGGTGCAACGGTGCATTGTTTAACTCAGGGGTGAGAGTGAGGGATCAAAATACAAGTGATTCATTATAACTCATTTACCTGAGAGAGACTGTAAAAAAAGAAAAGAAAATGCTCCATTTAGTTCGAATTTTTAATGCAGTAAAATATGAGTAAATCAATAAGCCTAAGAGAACACACTCGAATAAACTACAGAAGTGGCAGGGTTAGAGTGGGAATGAATGTTACGACTAATTATAAATAAAGTAAAAGAAAATAGTAAATATATCATGTGAGGTGACAAAAAAATGAAGATGTGAGAAAGGGAAAAAAAAGACCTAACACTCTTCGTAGAAGAGACGGTCGGATATCTTTAATTCGAACACTACTTCGTGAGATCTACATCATTGAGATGACTTATATTGGTTAGATGATAGCTTTGAATGGATTGGATTAGCTTGGATATGAGCTAAACTTTATATTCAAGAAAATCAGCCCTTGGAATAGCTTACTTCTTCCCCTGTGATCACATCTGTGTGGCCCACTTATCTTCACACTTGAAAGAGAATCGAGGATACAAAGACCCCTTTTTTTTTCTTTTTTCTTGTTTTTTTAAGAAATGCTCCAGTGCCCTCAAAGCACCAAGTTTCATCTGCTCACTTGGACAGTCCAATCGATTGATCTGAACCAGGAAACATTTCATGGGTTACTGTGCAACATTTGAACTGCTGGGATGATCCAACCTATCCTGACTTTGGCCTTATTTCTATAGCCATCCTTTTTTCAAGCCATGGATGGGCCAGGCGTGCCTGATAAAGGCTAGAAGTTACAAAATAAGATAATCGGGGGCTATATTCAATGTACACGTGTCGCCCATCTAATGAATCCTAATTCTCGGTCAGGGGATGCTCCCAGTAGCCTCCACCTACTGACTGGCCCTGATCCCTCACTCGTGTGACACGTCTGCAACGAATCGCCACATCAATCTCCTTTCAAAGAGTATCCTCGGCAACGAGACGATGATAGGGCTTCGTAGAGCTGGGGGAACTCGCATATGGTGGAGACGTCCCTCCACAGTACAGGAAAGTGGGTGTGTTTTGTTGATCGGGCCGACGGGCCCGTCCATTTGTTGGGTCCTGTTTTAGATGGTTTGTTTCTAGAATACTGCATGTTGTGGGTAAATCCGCGCTGACCTCAAATTGCGGGAATAAAGCTCACTGGCGAAAATCAGCTGGAGAGCTTTACTACCACAGAGGAGAGCTCTGTTGTCGACCCATAAAGGCACGCGGAAGATTAGGAGTAGGTTTGCATAATACGGAGCACGTCTCCTAATAGGTTCGGCGTGATCCACACCTCCGAAAATCATGTCAACCCCGATAGACGTAACAACACATGAACATAGCTACAATCATAGCCTTTTACGGCTATCTGATTATCCTATAAATAAGAGATACTCCTACAAGCCAAGGTATGCTCAATTCTCCACTCGGAGACATGCTTCTCATCTCCTACACCCAATTGACTTAGGCATTATAGGGTTAACGGCTAGACCCCAGCCACCCTTTTAGTTTTTCTTTCTGTTCTACAGGATCAAGTAGACCTCTGGTCCAGATTTAGACCGCACACCTACAAGAGATCAACGACATCCATCCATCGAAGGTGGAGGTTAAGCTATCTCATCTATTGACCATTTTTCAACAACAACAATACTGCTGTTGGGGTCCCAAAAGGTACGAGCCCTTAAAATAAACAAAATAACCATATACCTCTGAAGGAATCACGCAAAACGCCCTCCGGTGCGTGCAAAACGGAGAATTACAAAATTCCCTTAGCCAATTTTGACTGGAATCTCCAGCGGGCGCCCCGAATTATCGTGATCAGAACCATCCGGAATCGGACCCATAGCTTCTTTGTGATTTATGATGAACGGTGCAAGTGATTTCACGATCAAACGGGCCCCACAAACCCTCCAAAATTCAAAACCCAAATGGTGGAGTTCCTATTTACGTGTCCACGCACCCATAAATTTAAGTGCCCCACGCGCCCGAAAAATCACTAAAAATAGGAATTCATTTAAAGGCATTTCAGCATCCCACGCACCCGAAAAATGGCCAACGCATCCACAAATTCGACTAAAAATCAGGGACTTAATTTTTAGGTGCGTTGAGTCCCACGCACCCGTAAATTAAGTCCCACGTACCCAAAAAATCAGATATTTTCATAAATCATTTCTAGGTGCGTCGGACGTCCGCACGCCTATTTTGGGGTGCGTGGACGGTATTTTAAGGGTGCGTGGCACGTGACAGCCCATCATTGGTGGAGAGCCGGCGTCTTCGGCTATAAATACCCCTCCCGACGATTCATTTTCACGATTCAGAGAGAGAGAGAGCTGCCGCCCTCTGGGAATCCGAAAATTCCCGCCGGAAACCATCGTCGAAATACTTTTCCGATCGCCGGAAACCCTTTCCGGTCGCCGGAATTCCTTCCAATCACCAGCATTCTCCCCGCAGGTCTGAATCCTGAAAATCTCTAAGTATGGCCACGCACCCAAATAATTGCCCACGCGTTCATAAATTAAATCCCACGCGTCTAATAATTCGAGGTGAATCGGACAAGTGCATCGGATTCCCACGCACCCGAAAAATGGCCCACTCGTCCATAAATTCGGGTCCCACGCGTCCATAAATTCATCAAAAACCAAATTTGCATATTTGGCCCCACACACCCCAAAAATGGTCCCACGCACCCTTAAATTCATCAAAATCCAGTACCTTAATTTTTAGGTGCGTTGAGGCCCACGCACCCATAAAATAAGTCCCACGCACCCAAAAAATCAGCCAATTGCAAAACACGTTCATAGGTGTACCGGACTCAATTTAAAATGTTTTCAAGTTCCGTTTGAGCCTATTTTGGGTATTTCGAGCGTTCCGGACACAATGGAGCAGTCAAATGGACATTTCGGTATCTCTAAATAAGCAAAACTGCACATCTTCGAGGTTCGACCCCATTCGAGGCGATGAACGAAGTACTTCTCGGAAAGACACCGCCAGCATTCAGAACTATGCAAATATGTCATTATTCATATCTACTGTAAAACTGTGATCCGATTCGGGTCAAAAGCTAGACAAACGGGACTATGGTTACCACGATAAACCATATCAAAGAGTTTCGATTTTCTACAAAACAATTGCTATGAACTGCCGCAACACAACAGTCAATGCCCTACCCATTCAAACGGTATCCGTCGGTTGGGCTACGCAGGTACACACAACTGTAGAATAGGACTTTCCGAGGTCACTTGTCCCTACATTAACAGGCGCGGGCCCAGAGTCGTCCATCTCAGTCATAAACCCTGATAGTCTCAACCCGGATCTCCGGCCAAAACATGGGACATAGACATCTGACTAATACAAAGATGGTTCAGTCCATAACAAAATAAATACAGGTCTCTACGACCACAAACTCTAAGACCATAGTCCCCATTGACTAGTCTTTTGCCTTTTAATCAAGGGTCATCGATCATTCGATGTAATTAAAGGCTCGTGCCAGATCACGGCCTAGAATGTACAAGATCTTAGGATCTTTGGAATAAAATTCGCCTTGCGATATCTCTTCTTGTGTACCTTTTGTGAATGCTTGTGATTGTCTATGAATATTTCTATTACTCAAAACTACAGAGCAGCAAAACACGCATTTTCAGGAAAATGTCTTCGCGTAGCATTTTCAATTCCAACAATTGCATATATATACGAGTGCGGATCTTCATGGGGAACTTTTGTGCCATCGCTTCTCATTGGTACACGTCATTGCTGATCACGCCATCTCACAAAAAGCAAATTTTCTCTCCCGAATATATTCCGTACCACATAACACAACTTTTAACAAATGCAACTTCTTTGGCCCCATCCTTATTTATGTGTTAGATCCACACCATCCATCAAATTTTCCATATCATTTTAAAGAATGCACCAAAAAATGAAGCGCATTCAAAGCTCAAGTAAACCACAATAAAGAAAGCAATAGGGAAGGCCAACTTATATGTCATCTAACCTGTTCATAACGTCACACGGAGCTGGATGAAGGGAAAAAAAGAAGCAATATCAGCTTGATGAAAGCCTTTTTTGGCCCTAGGAAGTTTTCAATAATAGGCATCAATTCATACTTTTTCCGATGATGTGGTCTGCTTTAGTTTTTAATCCTGTCTTTTTTTTTTAGCTCATTTCTTAGAATTATCTAAAAAGACAGATAGACAATGTGGATATAAGAAATACATCATCATGGGCCCACATAAAATTCAGGTCAAGAAATTCCTTGCTGTGTGGTGAAGCCCAATGGAATGTTTAAATTCTGCGCGGTGCCCTTTCGGTGGATCCTAACCGTGGATCCCACTGTGATATATGTGCCTTACATCCACACCATCTATCCATTTTCAAAACTCATTTTAGGGGATGATCCAAAAAATGAAGCAGATCCAAATCTTAGGCGGACTATACCACAAGGAAAAAGTAGTGATTGAATCCCACCATTAAAAACTTCATGGGGAGCATTGGAATGTTTATTTGCCATCCGACCTATTGATGAGGTCACAAAGATCTAGATGAAAAGACCACATTAATATAAGCTTGATCCAAAACTTTTATGGCCCACGAGAAAGTTTTTAATAGTCGATTACCACTATTTCCTGTATTATGGTACACCTGAGATTTGAATCAGCTTCATTTTTGGGATCTCCCCCTAAAATGAATTTTCAAAATGTATGAACAGGATAGATATAAGGCACATACATCACAGTGGGCTCCACGGTCAGGGATCCTACCCACCTTAGTGTGCGGCGCTTGTTTAAATCTGGCTTTTCTTGGTCCTGTCCATGGTATAGTTTAAAAGCCTAAAAAATTCAACTTGACTCGTTGCTTAGCTTAGTTGGATCAACTCAAAGGTCAACTAGACTCTGGCCGGTGTGTGATAATTATAAATTAAAATTTTCATGTATTGTAATAAATATTTAAAATACTTATAACATGTATAAGGAGAATAAATAGTTATGGTTTGGTCCATTCAAAATTTCAAATGGATAGCGGAGGCTGAGTGTTCAATTTCCTCCTCTTATGTTTTAAATTTACTGATATAAGACCATGCCAAATTGGGTGTCTGAGTTTGAGACAGAACAAGTCATGTTGACGAGTCTTCCTGAGTTGGGGCTACTGGCTTCAATTACATGAAATAAGAAATAATTATTTAGTATGTGTGGTGCGTGTTTCGTGTTTGAAAATGTATAGTGACATATATAATATAGTTGGAGTACTTGAAGATATACAATGACACATGTGAGGTATTCAACAGTGTAGGATAAAACATTAGCGCATGCATCATTGTGTAATTTCACACATATGGCAAATGCAACACATGATGGATGCATCATTGTCCAATTTGGCACATGTCGCAAATGCAACACGTGAAAGGCATTTGACGGTTGAAGGTGGCACATTCATGCTAGAAAACTCAATAATTTGTCCTCTTTTTTTTTTTCTTTCTATTTTTTTTTTCTATTTTTTTTCCTTGAGGTGTGTCTTGAACTAATTGTTACGTCATCAAACTTTTATTGCTACCCATATAGACCCGAAGTTCATGTAAGCTTTTGACTTTCTTTTATTTTGACACAGTTAGAGGAGGTTTTGTCTAGCAAATAATGATCATTTTGGATATCCTAGTTTGATAGAGAAGTTTGCAACTGGTAAAATTAGAGTTGGGTGGATGGAGTGGAGATGTGACTTTCGAATTCGTTTGATAGCCATATATATGCCAATTTAACTGGAGAATAAAATTCACAGAGGTAGGTGTGAGACCAATCATGCTTTCAAGGAACTAAATGCTAGGCAATTAGGAGCTAGTGGCATATTGGTCAGAAAAAGTGTAGCGAAAATGAGGATTTTGAAATTGATGAGTGATGAGAAAGGAAGAGATAGAAATTTAGAAATCCATGTATTCAAGGGAACTGGCACAAGAAAGAAATTTAAAAATATATGCATTCGAGGTAACTTACACAGGAAGAGAAATTTAGAAATCCATGCATTCAAGGGAACTTAAAAGTTGCACCAATATATAATAGATGAGTCCACAAACCACAATCAAATCCCGTATAAAGTAGAAATGAAATGAAATTCCTTCAACTAAGTCCACTTAGATGCTTTGGCCACATGAAAATTGAGACCAAGAATTGCATTGGTTACAATTAGTTAGTTTGTTCTAGTTGAAGGCTCTAAATACGGTAAAGGGATATCCAAAAAGGATAGGTGGAGTTGACATGAGAAAAGATCTATTGACTAATAATTTATCAGAGGACAGGGTCCTTGATAGGGTAGAATTGCCTGACAAGATTTGTGAGCCAACCCCTATTAGTTAGGATAAGTAGGGGTATCAATAGGCAGGGTTAGGGCTGAGCTAAGCTCTGTAAAATTCCAGCCCACATTTTTCAATGTAGGCCCAAGCCTGGCCTAAACCTGTGATAGGCTCAAATCGCTTTGCTTGATTTTGACCTATAATGTTTGTGCTTGGCTTGAGCCTGAGTTTAGCCCGAATTGTTTTGTGTTGGGCCTGAGCTCAAGTTCGGCCTGAGCCAAAGCAAAACATGAGTGATGAAGGGAGAGAGACCGTTGGAGCAATGTAGCAATTACCACAATTAAGTAGTACCATGTCACCACAATCCGCCTTAATAAAGAAACCTAGTTTACACTTTCAATTAAGTAAATCTAGTGTCCTTTGACACTAATCCTCCCTTAGGTATGACATTGCACCAAATCCATAATTGCAATAGCAAGTACAAATCCCAATGCAACTTTCGTGGTGTATATTTATCAAATAAAATTTATCTTTGGTAATATTAATAGATCAAAACCCATTTGAAATATAAATATATAAATATATTTTCAAAACGGGCCGTAATAAAAATTTGACCATCAATTTGATCCGGTGTCGTGGATAAGTCTTAATGTGTATCATCACCACCGTGTAATTATCTACGATATTTCTTTAACCCATTTGCATGACCCAACCTTGATTTCTTCACTTTCACAGCATGCTTATTTATGACCTATCCAAATCTTTGCACATGGTCTCAACAATGCACATTAAGACAGCGTCACACCATCACAATCATATCATGCAATAGAGAGCAATAAGGATATTAGAGTCACCTATAAGACTAGCATAATCTCATAACAGTTGGATTGGAAGTAATCCATTGCTTGGAGGTAGTCTTGATGGGGTTTTCCTCGTCAGGTATAGAGGAGAGATTATGCAGATTCAAGATCTCACGATCGGTCGCTTGCCTTCACCGACCGGTCGAATTATCGCATCGAAAATTAGATGCATGCTGGATTGTTGAGATCCATCAGGACCGGTCATACGACCAGTTTTGGGTCCTGGATGACTGGTCGGCAACCGGTCATGGGACATGTGGAATTATGGTGTTTTCTCTCAGAAATTCAATTGACATATTTGGGTTGTCTGCGACCGATTAGTAGTGTGCGTGGACTGCAATCCGCAGTTTCCTATTTCGACTAGAACTCTTGCACAAAGCTATATATGAGCTTTTAATATGATATTAGGGTATCCTAGTATAAGGTTTACACGTCCAAGGTGAGAGAGAGAAAAAAAGAAGAAGAGAGGAAGAGAAAGAGAGAGAGGAAGCTTGTTGGAAGAAGAGATTTTTGCTCGTGAAGGTGATTCGCGGTGCAGTCGACGTCTCAGTTCTTCTACATCCTCGTGTTCGGTGAGATCTCTTAGTTTTCAGTTCATTTTATTGTTTATCTATCCCTGTGTGAGTGAAGAATGTTAGATCCAAGCGGGTTGTGCTTGTGATCGGAGTTTGTAACAATTCTCTTCATAGTGGATTGTTTCTCTGGACAATGTCCCGTGGTTTTTACCTCTTTTAGGCTTTTCAACGTAAAAATCTCTTGTGTTTGTGTGGTGGATGATTTAATCTTGTTTGTTGAATTATCATATCACATAATTCATGTAGTTAAGGGGTCAGATCCTGAAGTTTAATGCAACGCACCTAACAGGTCTCACAACATATGTGACTCAATTCACATATCGTAAATGATTGACCCTTTGTATTCTACACAATCATCAAGCGGGTATCATCTTATCAACTAATAATCCATATTGCTACAATGCATACACTTACACAGTCTAACTAGGTTCAATGGTGATCCAGTTGAAATCCCATCTTAATCCAGCTCATATGTACATAAATTCCATAACGTGTCAATCTTATTGTGTATACTAGTAGAATGGCCTACTCCAGAAGAAAAGTAAACCAAACCTTTAATGGATGAATGTTGGCCACATTTTATTACGATATACACCTAGATATCTATGTATATGCTGTCAATCAATCATATTTATACATATAAAGACTAACATTGGAAATTTTCAACTTAATACAATTCATGAATATGTACACTAGTCACCCCAGTCAGATTAGTTGCACAAAGCCTAACAGTGGCCCACCTGTCAGTGCAAAAGAAGCTGTTGTATATCACATTCCCTCCCAGAATATTCTAAAATGGGGTTGTAAAAACCTGAATACAATAGAACCATGTCTTCACAATGCATATAGTAGAGCCATTTCTTCACAATGCACAAGTAACGTCGGGGGAGTGGTGAGGTCGATCACCATCTTCCTCACATGATAACTAACTTGAATCCACAATGCTCCCTAGACTCCACAATAGGGCTTCCTTGAATCCACGAGGGAAAATTTCAAATCCACAAGAGAAAATTGGTAAAAATTATAATTTTATTGAATAATAATAAGAAAGTTAACATTAAAAACAAATTTAAAAACTTTATACATCCCTAAACAAACCCTAATTCATACTTACTAAAAATATTAAGTTTTTCGAAATAAAAAGTTACTAAAAATAGTAAAATCTTAATTAAACACTACTACTAAGTAGACTCATTCTAAAACTCATTGTTTAACAAAAATAGAAAATCTTAGATAAACAAAAACTCTAAAAAGAAGAAACAAACTAAAATTCGAAATTACTAAAAATAGTAGGTTTTCCTAAAATATTATTTTTCTGTTGTAATCGTGCGTTTTTTGGAGAAACAGAGGGACGCCCACTTTAGTGGGTCGGTTCACCCCGAAACGAAATTTCAGTAGGAATCCATATGCTGTGCGTCCCGTAACTCCTCCCGGATCAAAAGTTATAGTCGATTTATGATCCACCTTCTTTTGATCCATCCATGTGAAAATTGGCGATTTTTGTCAAACTTTTCTTGATCTTTTATTGTTCATGCGAGATAGGAATGTGCTTGACCCACGACCTTCATCAGGGGGGTCTTGTCCTACATCAGACCCCTCCACTTCAAAAAAACTCTTCCTCGAGTTTCTCTTAAATCCAGAGCCACAACGTGTGTGCGAGATCAGCAACGGGCTTATCTTATGATTCATGTCCTTAGCTTTTTTTCTGGCATGCTGAAATTATTTCGTCAACTTCTTCTTGACACTAACATGAATAATAGCAACTTGCTTTAGCATATCAAAGGTTGGCTCTATCTGAGAAAGGATAATTTTTTGCACAAGGAACAATTCATCAGAAAGTTCAGAGACCACGATCGCTTCAAGTTCCGACAACGTTGGAGCGACATCTTCTAGGATACTCATGGATTCCTGCAAAATCGGCTCCATAATTTATGGGATGTCTACAGGATCATCCTCCTCGTTCTTCACATTTGGGGTAATGATCTCCTCCACCTTCTTAGTACTTTGAACAATTTATGAGACGATGTTAGGCTGTATGCCACGTTCGTTTTCTAAGCAAGGAATTTCGCTTGCCCCATCAGATTCGTCGATGGGATTTTGACCAGGAACAGACGATCACCCCTCTACTTAGAAAGCTTTGAGAGGATTTCTCGTGTATGTATGAATGACATATGTGCGGCTGACAGGACCAGTGACATGTTGCAACTTTGTCTCAATATAATAGGATTCCTGCGGCAAATTATGGGATTGCTGGGATAGTACCTGATCATCATCATCGTCGTATAGGAATTGAAATTGTCGTAACATCAGTCATTTCATCCGCAGCCATGAACGTATCAATGCTTTCATCTCTTGCTTTCAACAGTGTTGAATGTATTCCCACTAAGCCAAAGCGTCACCCTTCAAATGGTATGCTGCGATTGAAACTTTTCTATCTTCAAGAATCTGCATGTAGTCGAAGCGGTACTCAACTTCAGAGAGTTATTCATCGATGCGATCCTGGACATTAAAGTTGGGAAAAGCTATCTGCCTCCTATAAGATCGATTCCTCTGATTAACTCGTTCAGATAATCCAACGGATCTCATAAATGGATTGTCGCCACAAGGGATGATTTGATCTAATTTCTTGTTTATACGGTCGAATCCAGCTAGCAGCTCTTGCGAGGCTTGATCCACCTCTGGCATTGTACTACGAGCAAGGCGTTTGCACTATCCAGCAGGTACAAGAGGTTGAGTGTTGCCTTGAACATGTGGTGAAATTGGCGCATCCGCAAAACAGTAGAGGGAAGCCTGCAACCTTTTTATAGTCTTCCATCTCTCTTGGTAGTGAGTTTCCATTCTCTCCGAAAGATAATGAATCCCCTGATCACCGTCAGCGGAGATTTTGTCCATACCTTTGTAAAGAAACATCGACCTCGCTCTGATACCATTGACGCAGGGGGGATATCTTCCTCATGAGATAACTACATTAAATCCACAAGGTTCTCTGAACTCCCCAACAAGACTTCCTCGAATCCACGAGGAAAAATCTCGAATCCACGAGAGAAAATTGATAAAATCTAGAATTTTATTGAATAATATTAAGAAAGTTAACATTAAAAACAAATTTAAAAACTTTATATATAACTAAACACATTTTAATTCATACTAACTAAATTAGTAAAATCCTAATTAAATACTATTATTAAGTAGACTCATTCTAAAACTCATTGCTTAACAAAAATAGAAAATCCTAAATAAACAAAAACTCTAAAAAAAATAAACAAACTAAAATTCAAAATTGTTAAAAATAGCAGGTTTTCTTAGGATCTTGTTTTCCCGCTGAAACCACGCGTTTTCTGGAGTAACATGGGTTGGTTAACCTCGAAACGAAATTTCAGTATGAATCCATATATGCTATGTGTCCCGTAACTCCTCTCGAATTAAAAGTGGTCGTCGATTTACAGTCCACCTTCTTTTGGTCCATCCATGCCAAAATTAATGATTTTTGTCAAACTTTTCTTGATCTTTTGTGGTCCATGTGAAAATGTGAGATAGTAATGTGCTTGACCCACACCCTTCATCACTGAGTTCTTGTCATACATCAATAAGGCATAGTAATTTACAATATGATCCATGCATATAGTGATCCTATCCACATGATTAGTGCTCCTCAAAGCAACATTGAGTAAATTGAAGAAAAAAGTGAATAGACAGGACTGGGTAATAGGTTTGATTTTTTAAAATATTAGCCATCCATAATAGGGCCCAGTAATGGATGGACACGATTGATACATGCCATGGAAAGATGGTGCTAAAATGTTACGATTCTCCCGTGTCTACTGCAGCGTTTCATTTCCCGCGTTTCCCAGCGTGGTGCGCCTTTGTTGCCAAGGCGTACGTTAGAGTGTCGCAGTGAAAAATTTGAATCTGAGAGAGAGAGAGAGAGAGAGAGAGAGAGAGTCCTTATCTGCAAATGGAAATCAACGGCGGAAATGAAAGCGAGAATCCAGGATCTCCACAACCCGAAAAAGCAGAGTCAGTTCTTCCTCCATCTACTATCTCGTCATGGCTTCCTTCTCTGCAACTCTCTCTCACCATCCCATCTCACCTTTCCCTCATTCCCTTCGGAAAATCTCCCTTCCAAACATCCCATCCATCATCCCTCCACCAAATGCAGCCGATCCAGATAAAGATAAGATCGTCCAAACAGCCAACGAAGAGCCTCCCAAACCCGTTTCTGCGACCCCTATAAGGCCCAAGAAACCCGTCTACTCCAGTAAGCTTACGACTCACTTCCAAGGACTCGGACAGAGTCGACTCAGTTCGGAATTACTAATTCCATGATTCTTTGACTTTTCTATAATTTTTGCAGTGAAGAAGGGCCAAATCGTGAGGGTGGACAAGGAGAAATACCTCAACAGCGTCAATGTAAACTACTTTCTCCATTGAGCAGCTTGCTTGGCCTGTAAAATTGCACATGTGGGGCCCACCTTTTTTGAGTGAGTAAAACCATTCGCATGGCGGGCCTGCTCTAAATAGGAGATGCACCTTGAATAGAAAGGATTGATAGGATGATCCGATCAATGTGGCTTTTGGGCAATGCTACGTTCACATCGGCCTGACGATCTGGACGGTCCAAATTCATGTCCATGTATGATGTATGCCGAGTTTATGGTTGATGGGGAACTGGTAGATCTCTACCCTAAAATGAGTAGAATCTATGTCGGTGCTACATCGAGAGGGAGCCTCTCTCCTAGTGCAAGCAATGAATAGATATATTAGAGAAAAGATCTCATACCGCCCTTCATTATTCTCATAGAACTTAGAATGAAGAGTGTGGTCCTAAATATGAAACAAATAAAATGAAACAGTTAAAATGGATTCGAAAAAAAAAAAAAAAATTCCATGTGCTTTCAGAACAACCTCATCTTCAAGGTTGAAAATGAGGGAAACACTCCATAAGCTTATATTTGCTCATTACAAAATGTTTGTTTTGCTAATCAGGTCTATCTGAGAGCATCGTAATGTCTTTTTAACTATGGGGTGTGAGGTGTCTTTATAGCCATTGGGCGTTAGGCATCTTATATAGCCAGGGTTGGCGTCATGGGTTTATCCATGAGAGGTGATGGCATTGGATTGCAGTATAGCCAATGAGGTACCGGATAACCATTTAGCCTGTGAGGCAGTAAATAGCTGATGTTCGCAGAGCCCTTGAACTTTAGATATGTGGAATTGGAGTATTTGTAACTCCGTTTGTGAAGGTGAGTATGATATGCATGCTGTGCACCCAAGAAATATGTCATGCTAAGGGCCCATTTGGATACCACCAAATAAGTTACTTTTTCTTCTTACAGCAGTACATAAGTAATTTATTTCAGATAAGTAACTTATTTCAGATAAGTAAGTTTGGTTTATGATTAGTAATAAGTAACTTTTTTACTTAAAAGTGCATAATCACTTCAGCTAATTTTTTTAGCTTTTTAACTTTTATGGAGAGATGAAAGAGAAGAAAAGCTAATAAGTATGTTGTTTACCAAACATACTTATTTTCTTAATAAGTAGAAACAAATATAAGCTACTTGTGGGATTAGTAACTTATTTTAAGCAACTTAAGATCCAAACGGGCCCTAAGTGGCTTTCATTAATGTCTGGGAACAAATTATATTTCAAGTTGTGCTCTGGCATAAGCCCTTAATTACATCCCTAAGGGAAGCCCTTAATTAAAATGTTAAAACCAGAGGAAGCTATCCATTCTGCAGGATGTCATTACTACTGTCTTTCATCTTCTAAGTGTCTGGATCCTCCATGAGGGTAGCTCACAGTGGCCTTGGCACAGATGAGTGGCTGATCCAGTAGTGCCATTGGCTTATCATGCCGGAGATAAAGAGATGACCACCTTCTTGTGTCTGCCAGGTAGTGGCAAGGCCTTTATGCCGAGCACAAATGTTGCAGCAGGTCTGCGTCTTGGTGCAGCGAGTTGGGCTATTTAGAGAGGCTGGTCTCAAGGCAGTGCATCCTTGGTCCTTAGATGAGGGGTGAGAAGAATGAGTCCCACGGACCCACACTATGTTGATGATGTGATGGGTCTGCACCATAGTGATGAACTGTCCCTTTAGTGGCCTGAGCTTGGCATTATGGCCACCTTGAAAGAATCATGCGCATGGTGTAGGGTCCTCCCAATTGAGTGGGCAGAATGATTAGGCAAGTGAGGCTCACCTTGGTGAGCGTCTATGCCTGAAGTTTTTTGTTGTAGAGGCTTCTATCGCTTTGTCTATTTGTCATTTTTTCATCCTTCTATGTGTGTATGTCTCGGAATGAGTGCGGAGGTATTTATAGGCTGTGGAGCCTGATTTTCTCGGCAGCTAGACCTCTGTACCTGCCTTAATAGTTTTGGTATAGGGTCTCTACGCATGGCGTAGAAGCTTTGTTGATCGGCCTGCTACTTAGACGTTGAAGCTTGTTATTGCTTTTGGCGGAGGCAAAATGATGCTGTCCTAGCCTGATGCAAATGTGCCATCAGATGCGTGATGGTTTTGCAACCTTCTTGGATAAGTGTGACGGTTTTAGAACCCTTTGATTTTTCCACAGGAGTCATAAAAATGGAGAAATCCTGGTAGGAAACATGGCCATGGACCATCCCCTTTTTCTGACATGAGAAAGTGATTTTTCCTGTGTCAACAATGGTATAGCTCCCATGTGGCATCCTCCTTAGGTAAGTTAGCCCATTGAACCATGACTTCTGTCACGACATGATTCTCACATTTCACCATCTATCTTTCTTAAATAGGAGAGGGTTGTGGCCATGGTGTGTCATAGTGGTCGTTATAGGGCCATAATGGTAACGATGGCAGCCATTACACTTTTATAGGGTTGCAAAGGCTGATACAGAAAAAAAAAGACCTGTAACGGCCTGTAACGATTATTAAGTCCTGTATCGTAACGATAACAGTGGCTGAATGGCTCCTTTATCAGTCACCGGAGGCAGTGAAGGAAGCATGCCAACATTTGAATCCAACTTAAGCAGTGAAACCTGAAATATTGGATGGGGACTCAGACTCGGTGGTAAATCCATCTTGTAGGCAACGTGACCAATTCCCTGGAGAACCTTAAATGGGCCAATATACTGTGGGGCTAACTTTTGATCGGAGTGCAATGCTAGGGAGCTTCGACGATAAGGTTGCAACCTTAACATTCCTATTTGACCAATTCCTAGGAGTTTGTTTTGTTTCCTTTTTTTGCAATTTCTTTTTTGGAAGCTTTCGTAGGAAGCTCAATTTTTGAGCATGTACTGCAGGTTTGACCAGTTGGACCAGCTATGGAACCAAACCACCACAAAATGGGTTAGGTTCTGGTCTAGCTTTTAAAACATTGCTCGATATAAGGAAACCAATCTTGTGAATAAACAAATCTTTACAATATAAAACAACAATCATATGAGTACAAAATTATTTCAAAATGCATCCAAGTGAAGTTTCTTTTTTCTTTTGTATTAATTTATTTCAACAAATCTCATGCATCCATTGTGATTTTTAAAATTAGAACCAACTAACGTGTATTTAATTTCAGTATCTGTCCGTGGGGCATCCACCTTACTACAAAGGCTTGGACTATATTTATGAAGATCGTGGAGAGGTAAATTTTTTACTTTTAGAGTGAACTCAATGAGTTGGGTGTAAACAATAAGCAAAAACCATAAATGTGAAATTTTTGGAGTCACTTTACTGATGCTATTTCCTTTTTTATTTTTATTTTTAAAAGTTCCCTTTGTTAATGTTGTTTCTTTCTCCATTATCATGTATCTGCTTGTTACTCAGCTGTTTGCTTCATGGTGCTAGGTCTTGGACATGCGTATATTTGAGACAGGGGAACATGCACTTGTAAGTTATTCTCATTTTACCTTTTATTTTTTTATTTTTTTTGCTTAGATGGTTATTAATTAGTCTATTCTGTGCCTTCAGGAATTATGATGATACTTATAAATTCCTGTCGTTTATGGAAATGAGGTTTACTAGCCCCACATGCAGTTTACTGCACACCGACATGGCACATTTGTAGGACATCTGAGCGATGCATAAGGTAGGCTCTGCCATGAAGCTGATCTGACATGAAAAATGACTCTCGTCATTCACCTGTCTGGCATCCATTGTATGTAAACAACGGATGGTTCAAGAAAACTGGCCAGCAGTCCAAATTCATCATACATGAGCGGCCCACAGTGAGTGGACCAGCCATATCTTTTTATCAGGTCATCTTCATGGTGGTCCCAACTCCCAACTCATTCTCAGAGGTAAAGTCCTAATCATCTGCTGGTAGAACTCTATGGAATATACATAGGTTGCCAAATGGCAACCCTTTTTAAAGAATTTTTCTATGTGAAGCAAATTTGTAATCACTTGTTGTGGTGAAGGCACTGAAAATCCCATAAAACTGTTGAAATACTAAATAGAAATAATTCAAAAGGTTTCTTTCTTTCTTGCTTTTTTCTTGGTTTTGGAGTTCTATGTTCACAATGCAATTGAAGGATGACATGGGAAGGCAACATACTAGAAGATTATTTTATCATGTTAAATGGTCTAGAAATATGGCTTTTGCGAGAAGTGTGGTCTGGAATGAACAACTTGCTAAAAGAACGCTACATAAATATTGAGCCCTCAAAAGAGGAGTCCTGTGAATTACCCAAGAAATGGCCTACCCTCTTGCCTTCATGGTTTGTGATTTATATACAGTCTAAAAATCACAATGGTGCTGTTTAGGCCACGTTATGTTATTCTTTCTGTATAGTTCTGTTCTTATGGTGTGGAAACATGGGGTATCTCCAAGGTTTAAAAGTATTGTCCGAAACTGGTCCGATATGTGCCGGTATTGTCCGTGAATGATATGGATATATCAGCCCGTATTGGGCTGAAGCAGCCTGATAAAGGATGATACAGGGCGATACTACCCTATATCAGTGGTGAACAACATGATACGGCAAAACCGATTCTTAAACCATGGGTATTTCTGCAGAATGCCAATTAAAGGTAGAACCAAACTATGTATTTAATTGGTCTCATCATCATCATCATTATCATCTAAGCCTTATCCTGTCCGGGGTCAGCTACACGAATCCTGTTCCTCTATTATCAGGATTCATGATGAAAGCTATGGCAAAAGTTACACACTGGTTGCGAACTTGATGCAATCCTTCTTTATCCCAGCTTAGGATCTGCAATGAGGGCACAACTCCCATAAGCTCTATGTAATAGTCTATTGCATAGGTTGATTTAAATCAACGAGTTACATTTTTAATTTGTCTAACTTAAACTACGTTCTGCTTGTAGATTGCCTGGGTTGGAATCCCGACTGCACCTGCTTGGCTTCCAACAGACATGCTTATCAAGGTAATTTTAAGCCTGGATGCTAAAAAGTTCTGTAGCATTATGATCAGGTTAATAACATATTTAACATGAGCTGCTGTGGCTCGTTTGACAAATGATACCATCAGTTTAGCCATCCTAGCTGCTTTCCAGTTGGGAAGTGGTTAGAACCTCAAAATAAAGAAAATAACTAATTTGTTGAGGAACTGTTTGGAAATTTCCTAATTTGCAGTGGATCTGTTGCTCTCCGTCCAAATAACAAGATCTTAACAACCGCTCACTTGTGACTTGGAGTGAAAAAGATGGAAAAAGGGAGCCTGATGTGGTTCCTATCTCCTGAGCTGCCCAAATGCGCGGTTCGTTGGTTCTGCTGCCGAAGTGGAACCAATCCTATTTTCTGTGGACTTCCAATTTCCAAACAGACCCTAAGTTTGAGTCCCCCACCTAAACGGCACATTCTACTATAACCTTACAGTTACTTTGGATGGACATCTAACCAGATTTTTGATGATTTTGGGAAAATCAGATTTCCCTAGATCTGGTTATTAAACTACCCTATTTGGAAGATGAAAATCTAACTTTCAAAAACCAGATTTATAAATCCTTATAAGACCATTTTTTTGATTGATAAAAGGTTTATCGAAATACAAAGGCTGAAATTGACAATGGAAGAGCCCCCCCTACAAGGACAGCACTTCAAGACTACCAAATTACGACAGAAACCGATTCCACTCCCCCATGAAATATATTTCCTTATACCCCCAAAACTCCTTGAGGACTAGATCCCAAGAAGAAACTCTGCCCCTCCTTCAGTCACTCAACTCAAAACTTCCTCATTTATTATTAAATGCGGTATTTCTTTCCTTCCAAATGTACCAAAGCACAGGTGAAAAGCATAAATTCCATAGAATGTGACCCTTATAGCCAAGGGAACCAAATAACCACACCCCTCAAGATTGGCAATTATTTCTAGCTTGATCAAGTTGTCTGAATTGATTGAGACACCATGAGTCGACCAGAACTAACCAGCGAAAGGGCAATGGATGAAAAGGTGATTCACACTTTCTGCACCCTTAAAAAATGTGCTACAGTAATTGATGATCAATTTCTGCCTATTCTTGAGACCGTCATGATGCAGGGGCATGCGATGACCTAACCCTAGATGCATGTATATTCAATTGGAAGATATTCAAATAATAAAATTAACAACTAATTGTTTTCATTCAAAGGAAACTAACAAATCCAACACAGAGATGAGATCCGTTTGTTTGGATCATGCCCCTCAGCATAAGAATCACGTAAAACCGTAAAATAGGGAGGATCTAGGAATATGAGGATATACCAGATCTAGCATAGACCAGTCCACAATCAAGTTTGGATCCGGTTCTCATGGTTCGTTATGGGGCAGATACAGGTTTTTCGGTGTTTTTTTTTTCCCAATAAAAAAAGAGATTGTAACAGCCACTGCGGGAGCCATAATGGCCGTTACAACCCATATTGTAAAGGTAACAGTGGTGGCTGTTATGGCCACCGTTACCGTTATAGAATACCTTGATACGCTACTAGAAATAGGGCACCCTGTGCATCGCTGTGGCAAGTCTTTGCTAGATCCGAGCCATTTTGTTGATTTGCACCAGGTGTCCACTCATCGAGTCATTCACACGTATCAACACCTGGTCTGGTGATTGGGTCAGCCACACAAATCTATGCCCAGTCCAGTCATAGGGCTTCCAATAAACTTGTGTGGGTCCACTATGAACATGATGTGGTCTGATAATTAAGCCAGTTGCCTTGTTGACTTGGTTGTGCATGCCCGTTAACCATGGACTACCAGTCATTTTTCCGTCAAATTTTCTCATATGCACGTGGCGAACCTGCCAAGTGGACATGGAACCATTAGAATTATGAATGATCAAGATATGCGATCTCTGGCCTTTTTTTGCTGTGTTTCATTCACTGACAGACCTCCAAGATGAAGGACTGGAGTGGACAAATTATTGGGACACCAGCAGTCCAGAGTTGGATATATGAAAATATATATTATTAAATACTAGATATTCCATTCAAAATCTGGTTTCAATAAATCCTGAATCCAAACTAGCCATTAGCTAATGTTTTCTCCATTAGCAAATGTTTTCGATTCAGTATGTGATAGGTTTCTCTAGTGCTAATAATTCTTTATGTCTTTCTGCCTCTGCAGTCGGATAAGCTTGATTATGAGAGGATCTGATTTAAGGCTCCAACTGGGAATTATTAAGAATCAGTTTATGGATGCCCGTTGCCCTTTACAGGCCACAAGAAGAGGTTCTCCCAAGTGGTCCTTGATTTTTTTGATAGCACAGAGTTAATTGTATCTTATCAAATGTACCAGATGATTATATTGCGAAATGCACATCATTTTCTTTGATTGATACATGGTGATTGTTTTGATACCATTCCCACACCCAGGCAGATTGAGAGGGGTCCTGAACATGTGGTACGCCGTACTTGGATGACACTAGCTTGCTTTCCACGTAGGCTTGTCTGGGAAATGTGGGAACTCCCATATGCTGCATTCTGTGAATGTAGAATTCTACTGCACAAGATTGAAAAGGGCATGTGAGCTTAGTGCATCAAGTGGTTGAATTGAACAGATGGCCATTTCTGGCAATGGTCATGCCCCTCAATGCCAATATGGGGAGTTCCAAACACACCCTTAGCCTTCTTATCAGTTTTTGTACTTGCTAAGGTGATCTTATTTATCATCCACAAACAGACCACTAACATGGGATTTTCATCCAATCTGCAAATTGTGATGCTTTGTGCCACAACCAAGCCATGTACAATACAAGTTTCAGTGACAACTCTCCCTACTTTCAGCTTTCTAGAATTCAGAGGCCTCTAGTTCATCTTTGTCTTCTTTGTTTTGATTGTTGATACTTCAAGCTGCTGGCACCAAGAAGTCATTTTTTTCTTTCAAAAATTCAAAATCAAGAGAAGCATATTCTGTCTCAAACCAATAGGTATCCTCTGAAATCCATGATTTTAAGTTTTAACAGGTACAGCCAAAAGTTGACAATTTAAGTCTTTGTCAAAATCTGAAAAAAAAATGGTATTTTCTTTCATTACAATTAATAGAAAAATGTGCGGTATGTGTTTCTATATACCACATCTCTCCCACTGTATTGAATTCAACAAGACTGCAAACGCAATACGGAGAAACAAAGATTATTATTATAATAGTAGAGCATGAAGTACATCAGCTAAGCTAACATGGGTTTCCTGTTCCCACGCGGACACATTCCAAGAAAATGGAACTTATTCGACAATCAGACGAAGCCAAGATGAAAGGCTTGTAACCTCCCTAGATAAAAATCAAAGCTAAACATATGCATTTGGATTTGCAATGAGATAGCCTTCTACTGCCTTGAACATTCCCACCATGTTTCCAAGCATATCTTTGGTTTCATCTTCTTTTGGTAGGCTGCCATCAACAGGCTCAAACTCCCCGTAGAACTTGCATATGGCCCCTCCATCAACCCCTCCTTTGAACTCTAGAGTAAATGTAGTTGACTTCACTTTCTTACCAAGCAGGCCACCTTCGATCACCGAGTACTTGAACACTTGCTTATCATCGTCAATCTCGTCTATGCGGTCCTTCCAGTAGCTGAAATCCTTGATGGCTGCATATTTACAAAAAATAATATAAGACCATTGTTGCAATTATTGAACTACAAGAAGTTTGACAGAAGTATGTTACCGTCGGTGAAGTTAGACTGTCTGATCGTGCCAGCGCCACCATCACCTTCCAGAACAACAATGCTTGATATGATTTCTGGCATGAGCTTGGGCATGAGATTATGAGAGTCCTTCACCATCGCCTTCCAGAGTCTTGCCGGTGAGACTGGAGATAGGATTTCATTACTCACTGTACCTGCAACCATGGTTTTAACACTATTAGTGAATGTATATATTGTGCTTTTTAGAGAGCAGATGAACTTGAGCTTATGAAAAGATTAGGATTTGCATGAAGATTTATACTTGTTGATAGTAGAAAGGTAGTTGAAGATGTGAGTTCTCTTTCATAGGATTTAACTCCATTTAATACATTAAAAATTCTGCTACGATTCTAATCTTAGGCATTTTGTAGCTCAAGACAACAATGATGGAAATGTGGAGATCCTTTGCCTTGTTTTGTAGTGTGAGGAATGGAGGAAGAGGAAACTAAGCATAGCTATTCAATATTAAACTTTTATGAATTCATGATCCCTCCCTCTGCATGGGTTCTTAGGTCTAGAACTTGATTTTTTTTGAAGGGTCCTATGATAATATAAGTTGTCTACATCGAGTAACAAGCAATTAATGTATTTGTTGAAAGCTTAGTGCCCTTTGGTAGATGTTCATAGATTGAAAACCTGACCTGACTTGAATTCCAACCTGAGGTGCCCAACCCAAACACAACCTGAATTTCTCCATACTCAACCCCACCCCACCCCACCCCACCCATCCTGATCTAGCCCGACACAAATTTGCTCAATCTGAACCCAACTCAAATTCATATTGGGTTGGTGATTCTCAACCCAAACCCAACCCAAGGACCTTGACAACCTGACCGAACTTGGGTTGGGTCAGTCGGGTTCGGATTGACCCGAACCCAAGTCACATCCCTAGTTTTTACTAGAGATCAATTCCACCAGAGCAGTGACTCATGCCAAGTCACGTCGAGTAGAGTTTTTGTGTTGAGTTAGTGAATCGTATTGAGTCCAGACTGAGTTGTGCTTAAGAGCGAGTTTGACAATGAGTCGGCTCGAATTCTCGTTGAGCTGAGTTGATTCGGTCAAGTTTTGAGTTGAGTCGGTGAGTTTTAGAACTATGATCCAGATCATTGGTCTGCTGGGCCCCGCTGGGGTATGACTGTGCTTTGAAAATCTAGTAGATAGGACTTCTAGCCTTTAGATTTTTGGCCCAAAATTAGATGATTGATAAGAGGGGCAATTCAAAAAAGGAAAAAAAGAAGGCTAATGAATGCTGGCTATGCAGCGATGCTGCCCTAGAAGAAACACTGAAGCAAAGGAGTTGCCCGTACAATAACAACTTGTAGAACATTTTGATTTCAGTTCATTGAAGATCTTATTGTTTCGAGTGATTAATATAGGAAGCTTATAGTTTTTAACTCTGGTGGCTATCTTTTATGTATCTAACAGTGGGTTAAAAGCAAGGTTTGAAAATGGGTTTTGATGTACTTCATCGGTCACCATCGAAACTGGGTCCTATTGCCCCGTATCAGGCTGATACAGCCATATCTTCTGTGGACGAAACAGGCTCTTCTATGAATGAAACAGGTTCATATGGGGTGATACATTTTAGTTTCAGATGATACTTTAAACCTTGGTAAAGACAACTTTTGTGCGTCCATCTTAGACATCTCCCACTAACAGTAACCTGTGCTGTTGTCATTGGTGCAGATGTCTAATATGATCATTGCATGATCTTTAGTGCTTTATAGCCAATGCAAGCTCTACTTCCCTTGCTAATGTTGACATTATCAAGCAAGAGAAGAGCTAGATTATAACATCTATTTTGCTACGACATTATCAGATATACTGGGATTATTGCTTACCAACCACAGAGAAGAAGCAAAAAGGGACTTTTATACAGAAAATGAACATGGATGCTCTCCAATTACAATGGTCATATTGAGAATAATGTTATAAACACTCATTGACTTGGTCATACATGCCCATTAAACATGGACTACCAGTCATTTTTCTGTCAAATTTTCTCATATGCCTGTGGCACACCTGCTGAGTGGATCATCAATAAGGACCGTTGTGTAACCATTAGAATTATGAATGATCAAGATATGTGACCTCTGGCCTTTTCTTGCTGTGTTTCATTCACTGACAGACCTACAAGATGAATGACTGGAGTGGATAAATTACTGGGACACTAACAGTTCAGAGTTGGACTTATGAAAAGATATATTATTAAATACAAAATTACTAAGAACCTATATATTTTTTTTCCCCTTCAAAAGAAAGTTCTACTTAAGTGGGACGAGGTTTGTAAACCCTACAAGAAGGGAGGGGCGGGCATAAAATACTTTGGTGGTATGAATACAGCTCTAATGGGAAAATGGCTATGGAGGTGTACTTTGGAAGAAGGGGTGTTTTGGAAGGATATAATCACTAGTGAATCTGGTTTGGGGGAAGGATGGTAGTTTATGAAAGACTCTTCTGTGCATATGGCATTGCATGTGTGGTAAGGAATTGCTCCGGTTAGAGGAAGTTTTGGCAATGGAGTACGCTTCGTGCTTGGGAATAGGGAAAATATCTGTTTTTTGACAGATTTATGGGTTGGAGACAAAACTTTGGAGGTGCGCTTCCCACGGATTGCCAGGTTATCGATGAACAATAAAGTGCTTGTGGGTCATTGCTTCTCTAAAAGTAAGAATAATGTTGTTTGGAACCCTCCTTGCCAACTCTTTATGTCCTAAGAAGAGAGGTGAGAGATGAGTTCCCTATTGGATCATATCAAAATTTGCTACCCAACTATTGATGAAAAAGACAAGATGTATTGGTTGTTGGATAAATCAGGGCGCTTCTTGGTCCGATCCTTCTACGGGTTAACCCAAGCCCGTAGTATTGGTAACACCTATAGTGGTGCGGCTGGTACTGACTTTATTTGGTTCTATGGTGCCCCACCGAAAGTTGCGGTGTTTGCATGGTTGGTAGGCCGGGGTAAAGTGTTAACAATGGACAATCGTACAGAAAAGGGGAATGGCCCTCCTAAACCTTTGTCTTATGTGTATGGCTGATTCAAAATCAATTAGCCATCTCTTTATGCATTGTTCGACAACCTCCGCTTTGTGGAATGCCATCTTATCTATATTCCGGATCCAATGGTTCGGCCCAAACTCCATTGATCTATTCTTCTTGTCTTGCATGGGGTGCACCTCAAGGATGATTTTAAAATTCTTTGGTGTCTGTGTCTATTAACGGGGCTTTGGGCCATCTGGCAAGAAAGAAGTGGGAGATGTTTCAGGAACATAGAGTCACACAATGGGAAGGGTTATATTGAAAGCAAAGGGCCTGGTTAATGGTTATTGAATGGGCCTTGAGCTTGAAAAGGGATATTGATTATTCTTTTATCATGTAATTAGTTTGGGTGGTGCTCACCCTACCTTTGTACAGTTTTTGACGTTTTGGCATTGTTTATAATATACTTTGGGTTACCTTCAAAAAAGAAAAAAAAAAAAAAAAAAATAGCCTTAGCAAATGGTTTCTATTCAGTGTATTATAGGTTTCTTTAGTGCTAATAAATTTTCCCGTCTTTATGCGTCTGCAGTCGGATAAGCCTGATTACGAGAGGATCTGATTTAAGGCTTCAACTGGGAATTATTAAGAATCGGTTTATAGATGCCAGTTGCCCTTTACAGGCCACAAGAAGAGGTTCTCCGAAGTGGTCCTTGATTTTTTTGATAGCAGAGAGCTAATTGTATCTTATCAAATGCACCAGCTGATTATATTGTGAAATGCACATCATTTACTTTGATTGATACATGGTGATTATTTTGATACCATTGCTACACCTAGGGTGATTGAGAGGGGCATATATGTGGTACACCGTATTTACTTCCTTTCCAAGTAGGCTTGTGTGGGAAGTGTGGGGACTCCCATATGCTGCATTCTATGAATGTAGAATTCTGTCAAACAAGATTGAAAAGGGGGCATATGAGCTTAGTGCATCAAGTGGCCGAATTGAACAGCATGGCCACTTCTGGCAATGGCGATGCCGCTCAATGAAAATATGTGGAGTTCCAAACACACCCTTAACGTTCTCATCAGTTTTGTACTTACTATGGTGATCTTATTAATCATCCACAAACAGAACACTAACATGGGATTTTCATGGAGTCTGTAAATTGTGATGCTTTGTGCCACAACCTGACCATGTACAATACAAGTCTCCAGCGACAACTCTTCCTACTTTCAGCTTTCTAGAATCAGGGGCCTCTAGCTCATATTTGTTTTCTTTGTTTTGATTATTGATACTTCAAGCTACTAGCTCCAAGACATTATTTTTTATTTTCAAAAGTTCGAAATCAAGTGAAGTATATTCTGTCTCAAACCAATGAGTATCCTCTGAAATCCATGATTTCAAAGGGTACATCCAAAAGTTGACAATTTAAGTCCGTGTCAAAATACGAAAGAAATAGTATTTTCTTTCATCACAATAAATAGAAAAATGCGCAGCAATGTGTTTCCATATACCACATCTCTCCCATTCTATCAAATTCAACAAGACTGCAAACACAATACAGAAACAAATATTATTATTATAATTGTAGAGCATGAGGTACATCAGGTAAGCAAACATGGGTTTCCTATTCCCATGCAGACACATTCCAAGAAAATGGAACTTATTCGACAATTAGATGAAGCCAAGATGAAAGGCTTGCTACCTACCTTGATAGAAATCAAAGCTAAACATATGCATTTGGATTTGCAAGGAGATAGCTTTCTACTGCCTTGAACATTCCCACCATGTTTCCGAGTATATCTTTGGTTTCATCTTCCTTTGGTAGGCTGCCATCAACAGGCTCAAACTCCCCGTAGAACTTGCATACGGCCCCTCCATCAACCCCTCCTTTGAATTCTAGAGTAAATGTAGTCGACTTCACTTTCTTACCAAGAAGGCCACCTTCGATCACTGAGTACTTGAACACATGCTTATCATCATCAACTTCATCTATGCGGTCCTTCCAGTAGCTGAAATCCTTGATGGCTGCATATTTACAAAAAAAAAGTATAAGACCATTGTTGCACTTATTGAGCTACAAAAGGATTGACAAAAGTATGTTACCGTCGGTGAAGTTAGACTGTCTGATCGTGCCAACGCCACCATCACCTTCCAGAACAACAATGCTTGATATGATTTCTGGCATGAGCTTGGGCATGAGATTATGAGAGTCCTTCACCATTGCCTTCCAGAGTCTTGCCGGTGAGACTGGAGACAGGATTTCATTACTTACTGTACCTGCAACCATGGTTTTAACACTATTAATGAACGTGTATATTGTTTTTTTACAGAGCAGATGAGCTTGAGCTTATGAAAAGATAAGGATTTGCACTGGAGATTTATAATGTTGATGGTAGAAAGGTAGTTGAAGATGTGAGTTCTCTTTCATAGGATTTAGCTCCATTTAATACATTAAAAATTCTGCTACGATTCTAATCTTAGGCATTTTGTAGCTCAAGGCAAATGTGGAGATCCTTTGCCTTGTTTTGTAGTGTGAGGAATGGATGAAGAAGAAACTAAGCATAGCTATTCAATATTAAACTTTTAGGGATTCATGATCCCTCCCTCTGCATGGGTTCTCAGGTCAATCCAAACCTAACCGGAATTTCTCTATACTCAACCCCACCCCACCCCACCCCACCCATCCTAATCTAACCTGACACAAATTTGCTCAACCTGAACCCAACTCAAATTCATATTGGGTTGGTGTTTCTCAACCCAAACCCAACCCAAGGACCTTGACAACCGACTTTACTTGGGTTGGGTCAGTTGGGTTCGGATTGACCCGAACCCAAGTCACATCCCTAGTTTTTACTAGAGATAAATTCCACCGGACCAGTGACTCATCCTGTGTCACGTCGAGTAGAGTTTTTGTGTAGATGTAGTGAATCGTATTGAGTCCAGACTCAGTTGTGCTTAAGAGCGAGTTTGACAATGAGTCAGCTCGAATTCTTGTTGAGCTGAGTTGACTCAGCCAAGTTTTTAGTTGAGTCCGTGAGTTTTAGAACTATGATCCAGATCTTTGGTCTGCTGGGCCCCTCTGTGGTATGACTATGCCATGAAAATCTACTAGATAGGACTTCTAGTGTTTTGATTTTTGGCCCACAATTAGATGATTGACAAGAGGGGCAATTCAAAAAAGGAAAAAGAAAAGAAAAGAAAAAAAGGCCAATGAATGCTGGCTATGCAGCCATGATGCCCTTGAAGAGTGCCACATTGAAGCAAGGGAGTTTCCCCTACAATAACACTTGGAGAACATTTTGATTTCAGTTTATTCAAGATCTTATTGTTTCGAGTGATTAATATAGGAAGCTTATAGTTTTTAACTCTGGTAGAAAAGCATGTATCAGACGGTGGGTAAAAACCAAGATTTGAGAATGGGTTTTGATGTAGTTTATCGGTCACCATTGAAACTGGGTCCTATTGCCCCATATCAGGCTGATACAACCATATCTTCTATGGATGAAACAGGCTTTTCTATGAATGAAACAGATTCATATGGGGTGATACATTTTAGTTTCAGATGATACTTTAAACCTTGGTAAAGACAACTTTTGTGCGTCCATCTTAGACATCCCCCTAACAGTAACCCGTGCTGTTGTCATTGGTGCAGATGTCTGATATGATCATTGAATGATCTTCAGTGCTTTATAGCCAATGCAAGATTTACTTCCCTTGCTAATGTTGACATTATCAAGCTGGATAAGTGCTGGATTATAACATCTATTTTGCTACGACAGTATCAGATATGCTGAGATTATTGCTTACCAACCCTAGAGAAGAAGCAAAAAGGGGCTTTTATACAGAAAATGAATATGAATACTCTTCAATTACAATGATTATATAGAGAAGAATGTTATAAACAGTCATTGACTTAGTCATACATGCCCATTAAACATGGACTACCAGTCATTTTTCCAGTCAAATTTTCTCATATGCCTGTGGCACACCTGCCGAGTGGATCATCAATATGGACTGTTGTGTATCCATTAGAATTGTGAATGATCAGGATATGTGACCTCTTGTCCTTTTCTTGCTGTGTTTCCCCTTCAAAAGAAAGTTCCACTTAAGTGGGATAGGGTTTGTAAACCCTATAGGGAGGGAGGGGCGGGCATAAAAAACTTGGGTGATATGAATATGGCTCTAATGGGAAAGTCGCTATGGAGGTTTACTTCAGAAGAAGGGTTTTTTTGGAAGGATATAATCACCAGTAAATATGGTTTGGGGGAAGGAGGGTGGTTTACAAAAGACTCTTCTATGTATAGGGCATTGCATGTGTGGAAAGGAATTGCTTTGGTTTTTGGAAGGATATAATCACCAGTAAATATGGTTTGGGGGAAGGAGGGTGGTTTACAAAAGACTCTTCTATGTATAGGGCATTGCATGTGTGGAAAGGGATTGCTTTGGTTAAAGGAAGTTTTGGCAACAGAGTACGCTTCGTGCTTGGGAATGGGGAAAATATCCGTTTTTGGACAGATTTATGGGTTGGAGGCGAAACTTTGGAGGTGCGCTTCCCACAGATTGCAAGGTTATCGATGGACTGTAAAGTGCTTGTGGGTCATTGCTTCTATAGAAGTTAGAATAATGTTGTTTGGAACCCTCCTTGCCAACACTTCATGTCCGAAGAAGAGAGGCGAGCGTTGAGTTCCCTATTGGATCATATCGAATTTTGCTACCCAACTATTGATAAAAAGGACAAGATGTGTTAGCTGTTGGATAAATCTGGATGCTTCTTGGTCCAATCCTTCTACAGGTTAATCCAAGCCCGTAGTATTGGTAACGCTTATAGTGGTGCAGCCGGTACTAGCTTTATTTGGTCTGGTGCCCCGCCGAAAGTTACGGCATTTGCAAGGTTGGTAGGCCAGTGTAAAGTGTCAATAGTGGATAACCTACAGAAATGGGGAATGGCCCTCCCAAACATTTGTCTTATGTGTATGGTTGATTTGAAATCGATTAGCCGACTCTTCATGCATTGTTCGACAACCTCTACTTTTGGAATGATATCTACATTCTGGATCCAATGGGTTTGCCCAAACTCCATTGATCTATTTGTCTTGTCCTGGCACCGGGTGCACCTCAGGGATGATTTTAAAATTATTTGGCTTCTGTATCTATTAACGGGTCTTTGGGCCATCTGGGAAGAAAGGAACAGGAGATGTTTCAGGAACTTAGAGTCACACAATGCGAAGGGTTATATTGAAAGCAAAGGGCCTGGTTATTGAATGGGCCTCGATCTTAAAATGGGATATTGATTATTCTTTTATCATGTAATTAGTTTGGGTGGTGCCCACCCTACCTTTGTACATTGGCATTGTTTATAATATACTTTGGGTTACCTTTAAAAAAAAAAAAAAAAAAAAAACCTAGCCTTAGCAAATGGTTTCTATTCAGTATATGATAGGTTTCTTTAGTGCTAATAATTCTTCCCGTCTTTATGCCTCTGCAGTTGGATAAGCTTGATTATGAGAGGATCTGATTTATGGCTCCAACTGGGAATTATTAAGAATCAGTTTATACAATCCCGTTGCTCCTTACAGGCCACAAGAAGAGGTTCTCCCAAGTGGTCCATGATTTTTTATTTTTTTATTTTTGATAGCAGAGTGCTAATTGTATCTTATCAAATGTACCAGCTACTTATATTGTGAAATCATTTACTTTGATTGATACATGGTGATTATTTTGATACCATTGCCACACCTAGGGTGATTGAGAGGGGTCCGTATACGTGGTACGCTGTATTTACTTACTTTCTAAGTAGGCTTCTCTGGGAAGTGTGGGGACTCCCATATGCTGCATTCTATTAATGTAGAATTCTGCTGCACAAGATTGAAGAGGGCATGTGAGCTTAGTGCATCAAGTGGCCGAATTGAGCAAATGGCCGAGCCCCCCCCCCCCCCGACAAATTCGAAATCAAGAGAAGCATGTTCTGTCTCAAACCAAACCAATGAGGATACTCTGAACTCCGTGATTTCAACAGTTTCAACCAGAAGCTGACAATTTAAGTCCGTGTGAAAATATGAAAAAATTTGTATTTTCTTTCATCACAAAAAATAGAAAAATGCGCAGCAATGTGTTTCCATATACCACATCTCTCCCACTATAAAATTCAATAAGACTGCAAACACAATGCAGAGAAACAGCTGTTATTATTATAATTGTAGAGCATGAAGTACATCAGATAAGCAAACATGGGTTTCCTATTCCCATGCAGACACATTCCAAGAAAATGGAACTTATTCGACAATCAGATGAAGCCAAAGATGAAAGGCTTGCAACCTCCCTTGATAGAAATCAAAGCTAAACATATGCATTTGGATTTGCAAGGAGATAGCCTTCTACTGCCTTGAACATTCCCACCATGTTTCTGAGCATATCATTGGTTTCATCTTCCTTTGGTAGGCTGCCATCAACAGGCTCAAACTCCCCGTAGAACTTGCATACGGCCCCTCCATCAACCCCTCCTTTGAATTCTAGAGTAAATGTAGTCGACTTCACTTTCTTACCAAGAAGGCCACCTTCGATCACTGAGTACTTGAACACGTGCTTATCATCATCAACCTCATCTATGCGGTCCTTCCAGTAGCTGAAATCCTTGATGGCTGCATGTTTACAAAAAAAAAAAAAAAGAGTATAAGACCATTGTTGCACTTATTGAACTACAGAAGGATTGACAGAAGTTTGTTACCGTCGGTGAAGTTAGACTGTCTGATCGTGCCAACGCCACCATCACCTTCCAGAACAACAATGCTTGATATGATTTCTGGCATGAGCTTGGGCATGAGATTATGAGAGTCCTTCACCATCGCCTTCCAGAGTCTTGCCGGTGAGACTGGAGATAGGATTTCATTACTCACTGTACCTACAACCATGGTTTTAACACTATTAATGAATGTATATATTGTACTTTTTATAGAGCAGATAATCTTGAGCTTATGAAAAGATGAGGATTTGCAAGAAGATTTATACATGTTGATAGTAGAACGGTAGTTGAAGATGTGAGTTCTCTTTCATAGGATTTAGCTCCATTTAATACATTAAAAATTCTGCTACGATTCTAATTTTAGGCATTTTGTATCTCAAGACAACAATGATGGAAATGTGGAGATCCTTTGCCTTGTTTTGTAGTGTTAGGAATGGAGGAAGAGGAAACTAAGCGTAGCTATTCAATATTAAACTTTTAGGAATTCATTATCCCTCTCTCTGCATGGGTTCTCAGGTCAACCCAAACCCAACCTGAATTTCTCCATACTCAACCCCACCGCACCCATCCTGATCTAACCTGACACAAATTTGCTCAACCTGAACCCAACTCAAATTTTGTTTTGGGTTGGCATTTCTCAACCTGAACCCAACCCAAGGACCTTGACAACTCGGACCCAACTCAACTAAACTCGGGTTGGGTCAGTTGGGTTCGGGTTGACCCGAACCCTAGTCACATCCCTAGTTTCTACGAGAGATCAATTGCACAAGACCAGTGACTCGTCCCGAGTCACGTCGGGTTGAGTGAGTTTTTGAGTTGACTCGGTGAACCTTATCGAGTCTAGACTGAGTTGTGCTTAAGAGCGAATTTCACAACGAGTCAGCTTGAAGTCTTGTTGAGCAGAGTTGACTTGGCCAAGTTTTTATTTGAGTCAGTGAGTTTTAGAGCAATGATCCTGATCATTGGTCTGCTGGGCCCCACTGTGGTATGTCTATGCCCTGAAAATCTAGTAGATAGGACTTCTAGCCTTTAGATTTGTGGCCCACAATTAGATGATTGATAAGAGGGGCAATTCAAAAAAGGAAGAAAAAAAATGCCAATGAATGCTGGCTATGCAACCATGCTGCCCTAGAAGAATGCCACATTGACGCAAGGGAGTTGCCCCTACAATAACACTTGGTCATACATGCCCATTAAACATGGACTACCAGTCATTTTTCAGTCAAATTTTCTCATATGCCTGTGGCACACCTGCCGAGTGGATCGTCAATATGGACCGTTGTGTAACCATTAGAATTATGAATGATCAAGATATGTGACCTCTGTCCTTTTCTTGCTGTGTTTCATTCACTGACGGACCTACAAGATGAATGACTGGAGTGGACAAATTATTGGGACACCAACATTTCAGAGTTGGACTTACGAAAAGATATATTATTAAATACAAAATTACTAAGAAAACACACACACACACACACACACACACACACACACGAAAGAAAGTTCCACTTACTCAAGCACCCCCATATCAAAGAAAGTTCCACTTACTCAAGTGGGATGAGGTTTGTAAACCCTACAAGAAGGGAGGGGTGGCCATAAAAAACTTGGGTGATATGTATTCGGCTCTATTGGGAAAGTGGCTATGGAGGTTTACTTCAGAAGAAGGGGTGTTTTGGAACGATATAATCACTAGTAAATATGATTTGGGGGAAGGAGGGTGGTTTACGAAAGACTCTTCTATACATAGGGCATTGCATGTGTGGAAAGGAATTGCTTCAGTTCAAGGAAGTTTTGGCAACGGAGTACACTTCGTGCTTAGGAATGGGGAAAATATCTGTTTTTTGACCGATTTATGGGTCGGAGACGAAACTTTGGAGGTGCGTTTCCCACGGTTTGCAAGGTTATCGACAGACCGTAAAATTCTTGTGGGTAATTGCTTCTCTAAAAGTGAGAATAATTTTGTTTGGAACCCTCTTTGCCAATGCTTTATTTCCGAAGAAGAGAGGCGAGTGTTTGAGTTCCCTATTGGATCATGTCAAAGTTTGCTACCCAGCTATTGATGAAAAGGACAAGATGTATTGGTTGTTGGATAAATCAGGATCCTTCTACGGGTTAATCCAAGCCCGTAGCATTGGTAACACTTATAGTGGTGCAACTGGTACTAACTTTATTTGGTCCTATGGTGCCCTGCCGAAAGTCGCGGCGTTTGCATGGTCGGTAGGCCGGGGTAAAGTGTTAACAGGGGATAACCTACAGAAATGGGGAATGGCTGATGCGGAACAAAAGCATTCAAGTGTACCAACGAAGAAAGCGCCACCCACAAGTACCATCCTTGTGGTTAGGCGATGATTGAGGAGCATTGAAGACCCTACACACGTGATTTGGCACATAGAAGACACGTGTGTAGGATGAAAGAAGACCCGACTGAAAGTATAGAAAAATGCTTTTCTGAAGGTGGTTGGGCGCCCGGCCAAATTTGGCACCGGGCGCCCGAAATTTAGCAAATTTTCAGTTTTCCTTGCTGGACAGTTTCTGTCTTAGCCGGGGGCCCCGCCAAATTAGTCACGAGGCACCCCACCAACGTACGAACTGTTTTTTTACTTGTTTTTTTTAGAGATGTTTTAGGGGTATTTTGGTACTTTTATGTTTTCTTCTTGCTTATTTAAGTGGGTTAAGCCCTAATAACGTGATTAGTTGATTATTAATGAAAAGACAAACCTCTTTGGTGGCTTCTCTCTCTTCTCTCTCTCTCTCATGGTGCTTCTTCTCTCTCCTTGATCTTCTTCTTCTGATTTCTTCTGGTGCCCCTCCAAATTCTTCCAGGTGTTTTATCTCCTATTGTTATCCTTCTAAACTTCTGTTTTGCTATTCCCCACGATCTAAACCTTGAGAATCGATCCAAACCCTCAACCTCCAAATTCTCAAATCCCTAATCCGAGAAACCTCCTGGTTCTTCGGACTAGTGATCATCATTGATCGATTGGGTAACGTCAAGCAAGATCGGGAGGTTCCATCCCTCGCCGGGTCCAACCTAGGCACTAATTGAATCCTATACTCCATGGTTGTGATGATGGCCCATTCCATTGCATGTTTTCTTTCTGGTTTTCTTAGTTTATGATGATTAATGCTAGATTTCATTATTATTATTGCTTTTACTTCCGCTGGATAATTGTGATCATGAGCATGCATCATATTTAGGGCTGTCCTGCATCAAATTTGGTATCAGAGAATAGGCTTGCATGGTTTGTGTCTAGATCGAGTTATCAAATTAGGGTTTTGATTTTTAGGTTTAATTTAGGAAAATCCAGATTTAGAAAGTCTTCAATTTTAGAAAGTTTCCTAATTTGAAAAATTTTCAGATTTGAATCGTTTTCTGTTTTAATTAATTAGTGTCAGTTCATTGTAGTTTAAATTCATCGCATTCATATTGTGAGTCACCCAGTCCGTAGAGTCTCCCTGTAATGAATGGAGTATAGACGTTCAGGGCCGTTAAGTGTTGTCGTGTGGCCGTCGAGACCCAATGGAAAGCCGAACTCCAATGAGTTGGCCTACTTTAATGGTCACATGGACCCACAAACATTCCTTGATTGGCTTGAAGACTTGGATTATCTTTTTGATTGGTATGATATGTCGAATTATCGTCGAGTTAGATTTGCCAAGTGGAAATTGGAGGGCCAAGCCAAGTCGTTTTGGACAGATTTGGAGCGACGACTTGATAAAGATGGAAGAGCCCCGATCTCACAATAGGACGAGATGAAAGAGCGTTTAAAAGAAAAATATCTTCCCATCTCTTATTGTCAAAAGCCCTTGGTTCAAAAGAGAGTTGCCTCACCTTTCCGTCCAAACACAGAACCAATATGGTCCCCTCCTTGTAAAGTGGTCCAACCCATCATTAAGGAAATCTCGGCTTATGAACAATTTGAGTGTTTAACACCAATTATTTTTCCTTGGAAGCGAGATAATACCTTGGTGAATGGCCAGTTGGAAGAATCCAATCAGGTTATTTATGAAGTGGAAGAGTACGTGCCTAATGTTAGTAGTGAGGAAATGGAAGAAATTGAGGCATCGCTCATCATCATTAAGGATGACGAAGTGTGTGCTAGTGATGAAAAGGTCGAAGAAATTGAGACCGCACCACTTCCAGATGTCATGTGTGACTTAAGTGATGTAGAGTCCCAATCTAAGTCTCTTACCATAATGCACATGAATGAATTTGAAAAATGAGACTAGTGAGGATATGATGGTAGACACCCACATGACTTGTGATATCCCACCAGATGATTTATGGGATAAATTTTCACCCATATGGGACATTCAACACACAATCGATCTTGTCCCTAGGTTGGTCTTGTCAAGCTTTCCTCCATACCAGGTGAACCCCGTAGAAAATACAGAAATGCAGCATTAATTTGATAAACTTCTTGGGGAAGAATTCAATAAGGAAAGTTTGAGTTGGAGTTTTGTTTTGTGTGTCATGCCTGCTCTTTTCACTTCCAAGAACAATGGCATATGGCACACATGTGGGCATATCCTAACCGCCCATAAAGCTTCAATCAAGTGTCAAGCCATCATGCGACGTATTCACGTCATGGTGGATATGATGACCATAGTCCTTATCCCGTATCTTGGTGACATCTTGGGCATAATGGCTGATGCCCAGATCTGCTTAAGACTTGGTATTAATAGTGTATGTTCTCAATTGTTGGGATACTTGAAAATCATCCTTGTTTATAATACTTATAATGAGAAATTATGTGTCACCCATGAGAAGTATCCTTTTGTTTCAGTTTTCCAAGTTCTAGGTCATAGGATTGTTTATTTCCATAGGATTGTTTATTCCAAGTTCGTGGATTTTTCAGAGTGTCTTTTAATGTCACCCATGTCTGTCATCCAAAGGTCTTCAGAGTCAGCCAATGCATTCGCACGCCATATTCATGATTTGCATACACATATTAGACAGCGGATAAATAAGAGCAATGATGATTCTAAAATCTCAACTGATTCTTATTGTAAATTGCAAGAATTTCAAAAAGGAGACTATGTAATGGTAAGGATAAGGCCAGAGCGGTTCTCACAAGGTTCCGCTAAGAAATTACAAACGTGTAGTCCTGGACCATTCAAAATATTGCAGAAGGTTGGGTCTAGCGTATATCGGATCGACCTTCCATCTGAAATGGGCATTAACCCAACTCTTAATGTGGAAGATCTAGTTCGTTCCCATCATCCCATCGTTGATCCATCGTCCCTTTCATGGCCTTGTTCTGATTTTGCTATACAACCCCTTCCACCCCTTCCCCCACCCATTACCCATGAAGAAGAAATTGATGAGATCTTGGGTGAAGAGATCATTTTTATGAGAGGCGGAGGTTTCCAAAGATACTTGGTCAAATGGAAGAACAAGCCACCGTCAGAATCTACATGGTTGATAGAAGTGGAGTTACAGAGCGTTAATCCAGATTTACTAGAGCGCTACAAGAGTTTTAACTCGCTGGAGTCGAGTTCTTCTCAGACGAGGAGTATGATGCGGAACAAAAGCATTCAAGTGTACCAACGAAGAAAGCGCCACCCACAAGTACCATCCTTGTGGTTAGGTGATGATTGAGGAGCATTGAAAACCCTACACACGTGATTTGGCACATAGAAGACACGTGTGTAGGATGAAAGAAGACCCGACTGAAAGTATAGAAAAATGCTTTTCTGAAGGTGGTCGGGCGCCCGGCCAAATTTGGCACCGGGCGCCCGAAATTCAGCAAAATTTCAGTTTTCCTTGCTGGACAGTTTCTGTCTTAGCTGGGGGCCTCGCTAAATTAGTCACGGGGCGCCCCACCAACGTACGAACTGTTTTTTTTAGTTTTTTTTTTTTAGAGATGTTTTAGGGGTATTTTGGTACTTTTATGTTTTCTTCTTGCTTATGTAAGTGGGTTAAGCCCTAATAACGTGATTAGTTGATTATTAATGAAAAGACAAACCTCTTTGGTGGCTTCTCTCTTCTCTCTCTCTCTCATGGTGCTTCTTCTCTCTCATTGATCTTCTTCTTCTGATTTCTTCTGGTGCCCCTCCAAATTCTTCCAGGTATTTTATCTCCTATTGTTATCCTTCTAAACTTCTGTTTTGCTATCCCCCCTAAACTTCGTTTGTCTCTATACGGAACCTCTGGTTTTATGGATCATCATTTATGATAACGCATGAATCGGATTCCATCTCTCGCGATCCAACCTGGCCTATGATCCTATATCCATGGTGTTTGATGCATGTTTTCTTTTGTTTTCTTAGTTTATGAGATTAATGCTAGACTTTCATTATTATTATGCTCTTCAGCTGGAATCATGTGCATCAATTAGTGTATGGCTGATTTGAAATCGATTAGCCATCTCTTTATGCATTGTTCGAGAACCTCCGCTTTGTGGAATGTCATCTTATCTATATTCCAGATCCAATGGGTCTGCCCAAACTCCATTGATCTATTCTTCTTGTCTTGGTGTGGGGTGCACCTCAAGGATGATTTTAAAATTCTTTGGCGTCTGTGTTTATTAACGGCTTTGGGCCATCTGGGAAGAAAGGGATGGAAGATGTTTCAGGAACTTAAAGAGTCACACAATGGGAAGGGTTATATTGAAAGCAAAGGGCCTGGTTATTGAACGCGCCTCGTGCTTGAAAGGGGATATTGATTATTGTTTAATCATGTAATTAGTTTGGGTGGTGCCCACCCTACCTCTGTACAGTTTTTGCTGTTTTGGCATTGTTTATAATATACTTTGGGTTACCTATATATGTATAAAAAAAAAGCTAGCCTGAGCAAATGGTTTCTATTCAGTGTATTATAGGTTTCTCTAGTGCTAATAATTCTTCCAATCTTTATGCCTCTGCAGTCGGATAAGCTTGATTACAAGAGGATCTGATTTAAGGCTCGTACTGGGAATTATTAAGAATCAGTACTTAATAGATGCCCGTTGCCCTTTACAGGCCACAAGAAGAGGTTCTCCCAAGGGTCCTTGATTTTTTTGATAGCAGAGAGCTAATTGTATGTTGTCAAATGTACCAGATGATTATATTGTGAAATGCACATCATTGACTTTGATTGATACATGGTGGTTATTTTGATACCATTGCCACACCTAGGGTGATTGAGAGGGGTCCCGTATATGTGGTACGCCGTATTTACGTGCTTTCCAGGTAGGCTTGTGTGGGAAGTGTTGGGACTCCCATATGCTGCATTCTATGATTGTAGAATTCTGTCAAACAAGATTGAAAAGGGCATATGAGCTTAGTGCATCAAGTGGCCGAATTGATCAGAATGGCCATTTTTGGCAATGGCCATGCTGATCAATGCAAATATGGGGAGTTCGAAACACACCCTTAGACTTCTCATCAGTTTTGTACTTGCTAAGGTGATCTTATTAATCATCCACAAACAGAACACTAACATTGGATTTTCATTCAGTCTGCAAATTGTGATGCTTTGTGCCACAACCCGACCATGTACGATACAAGTCTCCAGTGACAACTCTTCCTACTTTCGCTTTCTAGAAGTTGGGGGCCTCTACCTCATCTTCGTCTTTTATTTATTTATTTATTTATTTATTTATTTTTATTGTTTATACTTCAAGCTACTGGCTCCAAAAGCTCTGAAATCCATGATTTCAACAGGCACAGCCAAAAGTTGACAATTTAAGTCCATGTGAAAATATGAATAAAACGATAGTTTCTTTCATCACAATAAATAGAAAAATGCGCAGCAATGTGTTTCTATATACCACATCTCTCCCACCCTATCAAATTCAACAAGAATGCAAACACAATACGAAGAAACAAAGATTATTATTATAATAGTAGAGCATGAAGTACATCAGATGAGCAAACATGGGTTTCCTATTCCCATGCAGACACATTCCAAGAAAATGGAACTTTTTCGACAATCAGACGAAGCCAAGATGAAAGGCTTGCAACCTCCCTTGATAGAAATTAAAGCTAAACATATGCATTTGGATTTGCAAGGAGATAGCCTTCTACTGCCTTGAACATTCCCACCATGTTTCGGAGCATATCTTTGGTTTCATCTTCCTTTGGTTGGCTGCCATCAACAGGCTCAAACTCCCCGTAGAACTTGCATACGGCCCCTCCATCAACCCCTCTGAATTCTAGAGTAAATGAAGTCGACTTCACTTTCTTACCAAGAAGGCCACCTTCGATCACTGAGTACTTGAACACGTGCTTATCATCATCAACCTCATCTATGCGGTCCTTCCAGTAGCTGAAATCCTTGATGGCTGCATATTTAGCAGCAGATAATATAAGACCATTGTTGCACTTATTGAACTACAAAAAGATTGACAGAGGTATGTTACCGTTGGTGAAGTTAGACTGTCTGATCGTGCCAACGCCACCATCACCTTCCAGAACAACAATGCTTGATATGATTTCTGGCAGAAGCTTGGGCATGAGATTGTGGGAGTCCTTCACCATCGCCTTCCAGAGTCTTGCTGGTGAGACTGAAGACAGGATTTCATTACTCACTGTACCTACAACCATGGTTTTAATACTGTTAATGAATGTATATATTGTACTTTTTATAGAGCAGATAATCTTGAGTTTATGAAAAGATTAGGATTTGCAAGAAGATTTATACATGTTGATAGTAGAACGGTAGTTGAAGATGTGAGTTCTCTTTCATAGGATTTAGCTCCATTTAATACATTAAAAATTCTGCTACGATTCTAATTTTAGGCATTTTGTATCTCAAGACGACAATGATGGAAATGTGGAGATCCTTTGCCTTGTTTTGTAGTGTTAGGAATGGAGGAAGAGGAAACTAAGCGTAGCTCTTCAATATTAAACTTTTAGGAATTCATTATCCCTCCCTCTGCATGGGTTCTCGGGTCAACCCAAACCCAACCTGAATTTCTCCATACTCAACCCCACCGCACCCATCCTGATCTAACCTGACACAAATTTGCTCAACCTGAACCCAACTTAAATTCATTTTGGGTTGGCATTTTTCAACCTGAACCCAACCCAAGGTCCTTGACAACTCGACCCTGCCCAACTGAACTCAGGTTGGGTCAGTCGGGTTCGGGTTGACCCAAACCCAAGTCACATCCCTAATTTTTACTAGAGATCAATTCCACCAGACAGGTGATTTGTCCCGAGTCACATCGAGTAGAGTGAGTTTTTGAGTTGACTTGGTGAATCTTATTGTGTCCAGGCCAAGTTGTGCTTAAGAGCGAGTTTCTCAATGAGTCGGCTTGAATTCTCATTGATCTGAGTTGACTCAGCCAAGTTTTGAGTTGAGTCTGTGAGTTTTAGAACTATGATCCTGATCATTGGTCTGCTGGGCCCTGCTGTGGTATGTCTATGCCCTGAAAATCTAGTACATTGGACTTCTAGCCTCTAGAGTTTTGGCCCACAATTAGATGATTGATAAGAGGGGCAATTCAAATAGACGAAGTCTTTTGGCAAGCGAAAGGGCATGCTTTTGATTGGGCAAGAGCCTCGAGAGTTGTCCTTTGGTTCCCAGATAGATGGGCCATTTTGTAAAGGCCTTCGGGTCCTTTGTATAGTTGTTGTTTCTCTTTTTGGCTTCAGCCCTTTTTTTTCTCTTCAATAAAATTTTCATCATCTCAAGAGAAAAAAAAGGTAAAAAAGAAAAAAATGCAAATGAATGCTGGTTATGCAGCCATGCTGCCCAAGAAGAATGCCACACTGAAGCAAGGAACTTGCCCCTAAAATGACACTTGGAGAACATTTTGATTTTAGTTTATTCAAGATCATATTGTTTTGAGTCATTGAAACTTGTGGTTTTAACTCTGGTAATTCTCTTGCATGTATCAGACTGGGGGTAAAAACCAAGGCTTGAAAATCGGTTTCAATGCACTTTATCAGGAACCATCAAAACTGTTTGCCCCATATCAGGCTAATTCAGTCATATCTTCCATGGACAAAACAGGCTCTTCTATGAACGAAACAGGTTCATATGGGGTGATACATATTAGTTTCAGATGATACTTTAAAACTTGGAAAAGGCAACTTTTGTGTGTCCATCTTAGACATCCCACTAACAGTAATCCGTGCTGTTGTCATTGGTGCAAATGCCTAATATGATCATCCATGATCTTCAGTGCTGCATAGCCAACACAAGCTTTACTTCCCTTGCTAATGTTGAAATTATCAAGCTAGAGAAGAGCTGGATTATAACATCTATTTTTCTCTGACATTATCAGATATACTCGGATAATTGCTTACCAACTACAGAGAAGAAACAAAAAGGGGCTTTTATACAGAAAATGAACATTGATCCTCTCCAATTACAATGATCATATCGAGAATAATGTTACAAACAGAACGAGAAACCAGCCCACAACTAGACCATCGTCCATATCCTGGTCTCATTTAATTGCATCCCGAGAATCGGTTTTAGTGCTTCATATGTGGGTAGCCTATACATCTCAACGCCGATGCAGAGTAGTTGTCAAATCCTCTGAAGGAAACTGCATCTAATCCACTGAGCATTTGCAATAGCCTTTCTGGTTTTCACGAGCACCAACTTTGCATTTGTCTCACCCTCGGGGAGCCATCAGGTGTTTGGGCCTTCATCTGGTAGATGTCTTGCCAATGATCTGAATGGTTTGTGGCCAGTTGTGCCGTCAAGTTCGTGTTTATTGCAGGAGGAGAAACTGCATGATTGGTCATACCATAACCACACATCCCTGCTGCATAAGCTGGATGAGGAGGAGAAGGAAAACAACTTCTAGGAGCCGCTGCAAACTGTCGTAGAGGACTTGAACAAGGAGACACAGGCAAAGACAAGTTCGTTCTTGTGCCAATCTGATTACTGTAAAGAGAAATTACAATTATCAGCTCATTTGTTTCTTCCTTGTTAGAAACTTAGTTAAAAAAAGTGTAAAAACAAGAGGGAGGCTATTGTGGGCGGAGGTGAGGATACCTTGGACTGTTAAAGGCTGTAGGAAATCCATATGCATTTCTCGTCATGCCATACTCTCCATCAAGTGAAGTTATGTTCATTCTCATCAGGCCATACTCTCCATCAAGCGAAGGTATGTTCTTTCTGTTGGATTGGAACTCGATTGTGTTCTGCACCATAGTTACCGGAAATGAAAATGTCAATTCAAGACTGAAATTGCAACTATGAGATCAGAAGGCCAAGAGGCTCTAAGATCGAGTCCTTAACCTTTTACTATATTTACTTCAGCATACATTCTTTATGCATCTATCTATTACAAATTTTGTACTAAGTCTCAATAGTTCAAGGTGATTGCTGGTTGAAACCCCATGCGTAGAATGGGAAGATGATGCTGAGATTGTCATCTTTTGGAACTTCAATTGTTGAAGAGATTACAGTACTGAGGAATTACAGGATCCGGGGCCTCACTCAGAAAATGTATAGTTTGATGATGTGCATGATTCTGTACATGTGGGCCCCAAGGCTCGGTGATCCACACTGTTGATCTGGCTTGCACCATGTGGATGGGGTTCAGCCCAAAAACATCATAGGTTGGAAGATCCTAGCTTTGATAAGTGGCAGGGACTTATTGAGCAGAAAGTTGACCAAGGGCCCAGGTTCAGGGTCTTCCAATTGGAGATTTTAGGCACATTCCCCCAGCCATGGTGGGGCCCATCAGATCAGTAGTCCATGACAAGATATCCATGGCCCCACATGTACAGAATCCTGTGCATCAGCAAACTGTACGTTTGCTGAGGTACAGGACCCTATAATTCCTCGTGTTTGTAACATGACAACATCAAAATCACTGAAGATGACAGACAGAGATCATCGATAACATGAGGCAGGAGGTCACAGAGGGAGAAGCGCTCAAGCAAGCAGCAGAGATAGCAGTAGTTCAGCCCATTTCTCAAATAATATCGCAACAAAGAAGTGAGCATCATCGGAATTATACCTGCGTATGGGTTCCATCATTCAAATATTGCACCGTGTCTCTATGACTATGTATATTGGTCTTTGCAAATTTTACTGTAGCTTGATCTCGAACGAAGGGGTGCTCCAGCAGTTGTGCTGCTGTTGGACGTGCAGACGGGTCACGTTGCAGGCAGAGCCTCAGAAAACTCTTTCCTTCTTCCGAGAGATGATCAGGAATGTCTGGAATATCTTTGCTGTTCCCAATTTTAAATATTGCAGCCACCTGTTAATTCCATTATAACAACATGAATCAGACGAATGTGGAACAGACACACAACCACAAAAGATAAAAAATCCCATTAATATGACTGCTAAGATAAGCTGACCACAAGGGTATACTGCATGAGGGATCACTGTTTATAAAAAGGTTATGAGAAGTGAGTATTCGCACCCCCTCGTACTGGCTCCAGGGTGGTTTTGATGTTGCCATCTCAATAATCGTGCATCCAAGACTCCAAATGTCCACAGCCAGATTGTACCCGCTAAAGTTCATTATAACCTGTATAGAGAACAACATTGAGCATTTTGCATGCGAAGAGGAAGAAAGGGCATATAAAAATTGAGTGTGACATTTGGTACCTCAGGAGCCATCCAGTAAGGGCTTCCTTTGAAAGACAGCACTGAAGTACAAGATGTGATCTGGTTCAAGAGAGAATAATTAATGATTTGCATACATATTTGGAAACACAAGAAACTCTCGATCTTTCATTGCCTATGGTGTCCAAAGATTGAAATCTGAAAAAGTGATAAGTGGCATGTTTTTTGGGACTTCAAACCAAAACCATAATTCTGCTGCCCAAATTTGTTTTATAAACAGGGAAATCTCTTGAATCAAGCTGATATTAGAACACTAATAATAAATAACAAGGATTCTTTATAAGCAAGTAATGCAGTTGAAGCAAAGAATTGCATGAAAGGAAGGGGCATACCCCCATTGAAATTATCTTTTACATCAAAGACAGATGACTTTGAAAATCAATGCAAGTTAGTGCTTTCTAAATGTAAACTACATGCTTGAAGAAATCCTGTTGTATAATCTTATAATAGAATGCAACTAGTACAAAGTGTATTTCATATTGTTCAAGTGCACCCAAAATCAACCTAGTTGTAGTTAATGGTACTACCAGTGGAAACATGTTCCTTAACACACTGTTGGAAGCGGGAATGGATGTTTTTGTGAACCACTATGAACAACTGATGTCTCATCATCAACAAGAACGAAATATCAGAACCTAGGAATACAGGGTTATCAGCACACATGAACAACACAATGCATATGAATCCCGAAATTCACAAGCAAATGCTAACTCAGGAAGTGTATAGTAAGAGTTGTCACTAGCATAAATTTCAACACTATTTTTTTTTTTTTTGGATGACGACAGGGTGTCCTCGCCCCCTTTTAAGGCAAGACTAATCACTGCGGATGCATGCAATCACCCACAAACCACATGCATTGGGTAAAGCGCAGGAAGGGGAATTGAACTCGTGTTTGTGGGGAGCAAACCCATGACGCTAGCCATTCGACCGAACTTAAAGAACTAATTTTGTATAAACACTATTTGATAAAACTAATCTGAAGTAAAAGACCAAGGGCCTGTTTGGGTGCCACTTAAAAATGAGTTTATCTCATTTTATTTAATCATAATTACATATTAGAGATCTTTTTGGTAGGGATTAAAAATATAACCAACAATTTATTAAAAAAAATAATGATCTCTATTATGTAATTAAGATTAAATGAAACGAAATGAACTCATTCTTTACTGGCAACCAAACAGGCCCTGACATTTTTTTGACTCATCTGTATCACGACATGTAATTAAAAAATCACCAATATGAACTGAATCATATATTATCTCATCCTCGGTCACACTGTTAAATTGTACATAGCCCCATAAAATATCATGACTCACTTCGGTAATTCTCTAGTATTTAGAAATAGAAATTCTCTACAAGATTAAGAAGATGCTTACGTGTTTAGCCATGCCAAAATCTGCCAGCTTAATTTCACCATTAGGATCTACAAGTATGTTTGCCCCTTTAATGTCCCTGCCAGGTAAAATTACTTCGTTCAGTTTCTTAACGGGGTAAGAGAAAGGAAGAATGTCGATGAACTGATCACTAAATAAGGGTATTGATGGAAGCTAAACAAAGCCAATACCTATGCACAGTATTCTTTCCATGTAAATAGGCAAGTCCAGAAAGAATCTGGGCCGTGTAGTTCTGAATAACAGGTTCCTTAAAAGGGCCATACTCCTGAAGCAATTTATGAATAGATCCCCCAGAAACGTACTCCAGATAAACTGAAAGAGCACCTTCAGTCTGAACATGGAAAAATGTCAGAATATTTCCACATATGGATTTTTTGCATGATCTTTCACAATTAAGACATTTAGTCAGCTGACAAATAAAAATAAGAAGTTCAAATGCTATAAGTAAGAAACATTGTATATTGGGTCTACTTTGAATTTTCTTCTTCTGAGCAACAGGAGCTCAGCCAATAGTGCTAGAAGTATAGTGAGTCAAGGAACCCTATTTAGTTAAGTTGGATTTCAGATTGAAAACATGTGGCTGGTTTAACCATGAACCCGAAACATGGGAGAGGGCGGAGAAGGCAGATTGAGCTTACAGATCAAGGTTGGCATAGACAGTTTCCTGGTATTGTAACTTGTTGCTTTCCCATTTTCTTTTCAAAAGCAATGGCATTGTATAAGAACTTGCTCACGTATACATCTCTGTACACCCAATCCATGTCTTCTGATCGTGTGCAGCTGATGCCATCTTTTCTTTTGATGCCTTGTCATTCTAAGTGCATATGCTCTTTTTCATGGGTAAAATCAATTTTGGAATGCTATCTCCCACATTTGATGCTTCTAAACAAGGCCAAGGACTCAGGAAATATCTCTTCCATTTCTAGCACGCGCGTGCACGCACGCAAAACTTGGTCTAGCATGCAGTTGGTGCCAACTTATCTTTTGCTGTTTTGACCTTGTTCCTGAATTTTGGATGCATGCATTGTTTCATTTCATGGGTAAAATTAATTTTGGACTGCTACCCAAGCAAGTGATGCTTCAACTGCAAGGGTAGGGCTTGGACACTTCCCAATCCCAGCGTTCACATGCATCACTCCATCCACCTCATGGGTCATTAGGGCTTTCCAAAAGAGTGACTGGAAATCAGAAGAAGTGTTTCCACAATTCTGTTTATGTTTATTTAGTTGAGGTTTGTAGAAATGCTGTTTGGATTTATCTTAATTGAAAGAGACCCACATGCGTAGGCTTCTTGACACTCACACGCGCACGCACACACATATTTGTATGCATGAGCAAGTAACAAAATTTCATGGGAAAGCCCAAGGGGTTGATGAGTCAGCATGTTGGGATTCTGTCCACGAATGGTTTACAATATCCATTAGCAATGACGAAGGCAAGAGAATAAAAAAGTTCTAGAGGTTAGTTTTGAATTCTCTATGTAAGTAAAAGATGAAGAGAAGAAATTGACAAAACGTCTTCTGCTTTTTTGCTTCTAAGTTTTCTCTTCTCGTGAGTTTTTCTTGTGTATATACTATCAAGCCTTTAAAAAAGTCCGACTCATCCAAGTCACTGTGCAGACTCACTCATATCAAAATTTTCCAGTAGGCTGAGTTGAGTTCAAGTCTTGAGTTTTTTCAACCTTGCTAGAATCTGAATCTACTTAGAATCATTCTTAGAAGCACCATTATGTATGGAACTACTTTCAAGTGCCCGAGCTAATCAATGATACAATATGTGAACAGGCAGATAATTGAATCATCACATCATCATGGAAAAATCAATGATTATCCTCTACAAAATAGTAGGATGTTACATCAGTGCTATCTTGTCTAACTCATCTTCATCGTGTTGGGATGGCAATTGTCAGGCCCAGAAAGATTCCAGGCCAAAATTTGGAACTGCAGGTGTTTGGCCCATTGCGGTTAGCGCAGCCTGGAGGCCCTGGACCCTGTCCATTGCCGTCCCTATCTTCATGTGACTCATTGTGGTGAAAGGTATTAGCAAGTTTTCATACTAAACTAGAAGCTCAAGGCACTCCATAAACATGCAAGTATTAAAAGGTTTGCTTGAATGCACTCTCAGAATCTTTTGATATAGGAAGACATGTCATAAAAGAATTTAAAATTTTGGTCCATACCAGTTCACTTCCATAATACTGCACGATGTTCGGATGGGAAAGCTGGCTGAGCAAAGTTATTTCCTGTTCACATGGGAAAAGGCATCCCAACCTCATTTCCTTGATTCTATAAATTAAGGTATCTATAAATGATAGAGGCAGTAAGACAAAAAGTAAGAACCACAATAACTATCTGAGTTGTTTATGTAGTTTTAAGATGGGAGAAAGACCTGATTGAGTTGCCGGAGACATTCTTTTGAATTTCGATCATCAGAAATCACTCTGACTTCTTTTATTGCACATAGTTGTCCACTCTCGCTGTTAAATAGCCATACAACATGAATTAGAGAAACGTGAGCTCATGTAAAGATCTTCGAGTTTGAGTTCTAAACTCATGTAGATTCACATACATAATATTTTCTTGCCTTGTCTTTGTAATGTTTCACTTTCCACTGTAAATCTAGTGTCCTTTAGCAAATAAAAGAGGGGGCAAAAAAAGAAAAAAGAAAAAAAAGAAAAGAAAGAATCATGGGAATTGGGTCGATAAGAGAATCAAATTATCGCAAATACCTGTTAAATCCAACATAAACATGCCCAAACGTTCCTCTTCCTAACATCTTTCCTCCCTTCTTCCATTTCGAACGAAGATTTTGAGATTGAACATTGTCATTCACCCCACTATTTCTCAATGCATGTGAAGTGGGAGAACTAGGAGAACTTGGTGGAAGTGGAAGCGGATGGCGTTGATTCTTCTCATCTTCTAGCTTCTCCATTGAAGATTCCGGACTAAAAGAACATGCTCGCGGCTGCAAGGCTGATGGAGAAAGAGTATGCCCTCTTGACACAGGACCAGGACTTCTTGATCTTGGACTGAACCTGATCTCCATAGATGATCGGGGGCTACATAAGGCAGTGCCATTGGGAGGAGTAGCTGAACCATGCAGCTGATATTCACTTCTTGGAGAAGCAGGTATATCTGATGGTTTCAGATACTCTACAAATGGACTGGTTGGGCTTTGTTGCTGTCTCTGTGAATCGGGCTTCAAACATCTACCTCTCCGCGGGTTTGTGGGGTCTGAATATTTGCTTCTACAAGAAAATAAAACACAATGTACACAATCAGACCTTAAGCTCCTAAACGATTTCAAATGTTTCATATGCATATGACCCTCACTTTTTTTATTGCAATTTTACCCTTCTCAAGGGCAAAATGCTTGTAAAGATGGTTCCTACAGCTGGTTGTAGGTGATCAATTCTCCACCTTATAACCAAACATTGTCAAAACCATAAAAAAACCACCCAAAGCATCTTCAAATAAATAGCAATTTTGTCGTGGATCACTGACACGGTTCTAATGTTTTGATCTCGCTCAATCTCAAAATACAGAATGGTCCGAGCTCACCTTCACAATTTGAACCAAATCCAACATTACTACACACTATCCAATTTCAGATAAACACATATAAAAATCACAGAAACAAATGTTCTTCAGAACTACCCCCCCCCCCCCCCCCAACAAAAAAAAAAGCATCCTATAAAAAATTATGAAAGAATATCCAGAACCGAGGGTTGAGCAATTGCTATCAGTCAATTGCAGCTGCCGAAAACACAAAACATGTAATAATCAAATGGAACAAAAAAGGGGAAAAAAAAATCACATTATATCACCGCAGTTTCCAATAAACATTCCCATTAGCAGCAAAAGAAACCCAGTAATAATTCACAAGGAACAGGACAAACAAATTCACAAGAACGGCCTAAAGAAATGCCAAGATCTTCTCTTCCACTCCTCAAAAAACCCAATTACTAGTATATATCTAAGAAGTTACAAACAACCCACAGATTAATTAACCGCTGCCAATCAATCACACCTTAAGAAAACAGAAATCTTCACTGATCAAATGACACGAATATCCCCAAAATCAAACCCATCAAATCAAGGAAACTCCCCAACTTCCGACATAACCACCACCCACATAATTCTAGAAAACTCTACCAAAAACAGAAAAAAAAGGCAAAAATCAAATGGAAGTCAACCGAACATCCCACGGGCTGCAACAGAATTCCCAAATATGTTAAAAAAAATAAATCAGCATATCTATCACTGCTATCGATTGAATTTACCACAGGATCTATATAAACAACAGAAATTTCAAGCAATCAAATAACATCACAGAAAACAGAAATTCAGGAAAAACCCAAATACCCAGTTCCCACAAGCTCGACCTGAAACCCGAAATTCACAAGATTTAAACAACCGGTTACCTGTAAAATCCCGCAAGCACTTGATCCGAGTGGTCCTCCGAAGACCCAGATGAGCTGAAGCTCGATACCGACCCAGAAACTATCCCGTGGTCATGGCCCAAAGACAGGGTCGGGCGAGGGAGCGGGTGACCCTGCTTCGCCAGCACAGCATCGGAATCTAAACCGGGACCAGAACCGGCTGCAGAATCTCTGCTCTTGGCCGAATTACGGGTGAAGATCTCGTCGAAGCTCTTGCGTTTTTCTTTTGATTTACTGTCTTTGATGGCAGCTGGATCTTCTTCCTTCTTTCTGTTGGAATTGGATTTTCTTCCCCACCAAGCAGGCATGTTGTGTGTGTGTGAGAGAGAGAGAGGAAGAAGAAGAAGAAGAAGAAGAAGAAGCTGTGTAGGTAGAGATAGAGAGAAAAAGAGAGAGGAAGAGGGAAGAGATGTTTATGTAGAGAGAGAGAGAGAGAGAGAGAGATACAGTAGGTGACAGCTCAGCAGTTGGGGCCGGCGGGCGGTGGTTGGATTAATCGGGGGATGACGTGGCAATCGGGAAGGAGGAGCTTTGTGCTCTTGTGCTTGGGGGGTAATGAGAAGGGGGCGTTGGATGGAATCTTCCTCGGCCATCGCGCGTTTGGATTTTTTTTATTTTTTTATTTTTTCTTTTTGGGACAGAAGCGTGCGGGTTGGGTCGTTCGATTCTGTGTCCTAATAGTTATCTCTTTTCCTGCAATTATCAATTCTACCCGTACGCGGATTTCGTATTTGCAGGAAGTTACTGCGACTGATCGCTTGGTGGGGCTACCATCATGTTTGTGAGAATTCTACACCATACATCCTTTTTGCCGGATCATTTTAGCACATGGTACCCAAAATTAGTTAGATTAAAAAATCAAATAAGCTGTACGGAAGGAAAAAGTGAGTAGAGAAATACTACCGTTGAAACCTTCTTGGGGCTCATCTTAATGTTTTTATGCCATCCATACCGTTAATAAGGCTGGGATGAACTGAAAACACAAATATATTAGCCTGATCCAAAACTTCTGTGGCCCAATGAAAAAAATTCAATGGTACACGTTCAATCCTCACTGTTTTCTGCCGTGCAGTTCACTTGACTTTTGTATCTAACTAATTTTTGGTGACATGAACTGGAAAACGGATGGACGGGTTAGATTTTTCACAAACATCACGGTGGGCCCCACTTAACTTCCTGCCGCAGGAAATCCGCGTGTAGATTGTGACCTTGCTCGTCCAAATTCACACGCACCTTTACAAGCCGCGCACGTGCGGAAGTTTTTAGTGGGTGATGTCACAGCTAATCAGAATGAACGGATGGCTTACGTGAGAACCTGCCAACTGTCATCTACGTCTGTGGCTCAGATCTTCCACGCAAGTAAGAGGGAATTACGCGATGCACGTGTAGAATTGTAAGCGAGATCTATCAACCTACAGCCGGTTGAAAGCTGTCGTGTCATGCAGCCCTGTGTTTCCCGGCAACATGCTACCAATGTAGGATGACATCGGTACCGTGTGTCACCTGGCACAAAAATCAGAGTAGTTGGATTATCAAGTGGCCCCCACAGTTGGAATAAAAGGACAACTGATGGTCTGTCACTGACTCAATACGTAGCTACGGCCCACCTAATGAGTGGATCAGCTTGATTTTTCCAGATTGGTGATTTCCGTTTGCATGGTATAATGCTATAGACAGGTGGCATTACAGATGTCTTATGAAGGGTAGGTTGGTTGGGAAAAAGGTATGGTTGCATGGTAACTTTGTGTACAGCCGTCTGTAGATAAGCAGTTCTTTTTTTAAGGCATTATGGGACACGGCTTTGGTGGATCCGTGTTCGGCGGGCTCTACGGTTATTAATCTGTTTATCCATGCCGTCCATCCGTTTCACCAGATCCATTTAGTGCATGAGCCCAAAAATGCAGTAAATCCAAATCTCAAGTGGACCACACCACAGGAAACATAGTTGATTGAACGCTCACCGTTAAAAACTTTTTTATGCTATTGGAATGTTTAATTTCCATCCAAAAAAGACGTGGACAACAGAACCACGTAAATATCAGCTTGATCTAATACTTTTGTGGCACTTTAGAAGTTTTTAATGATCAATCGCCAGCTGTTTACTGTAGTGTGGTCCACGTGAGATTTGGATCTAATGTATTTTTTAGTTCATGTCCTAAAAATCTTAACGGATGAACGGTGTGGATATAAGACACATACATTGGCCCCACAGACAGGGATTCATCGAAGCCGCGTCCGCAGGTATGTAACCTTTGGTAGGTTGGGAGGGCACGCGGAGTAGGTGGTGTTGTCCACACTACCCGGTGGTGGCGTGGTGACGTGTTGGGCGCTGTGGGGCCATTGTGATGCATGTGCTTTATGTCCACTACGTATATCATTTTTGTCCGCTCATTTTACAGCATGAACCCTAAAATAATAAGCAAATCTCATTTCCAAAGTGGACCACACCCCATGAAATAATGAGATAATAACATCTACAGTGGAAACCTTTCTAAAGCCCACTGCGATGCTTATTTGCCGTCCAAACTGTTACCTGGATGAAGTGTGTATATATATAATGACTCTCAAGGCCAATTGGTTGGACCACAATTTGCTGTCGATCAAGTGGATTGCTTCCCACCTATTATATGCTTGTTACATCCAATCCTCTTAAACAGTTAGCCCCACCATTAGGAACAACTCATGCAAAAAAGCAGCTGCATCCACTGACCCAATGTACCACACTTATATTCTGCTATTAATCAATGGATATATTTTGTTTTCTATATTGTGGCTAACTTAATAATTAGATAATGCTGATTTTTTCACTAGGTGATCCTCATGGTGGGGCCAACCTACTAGAAGGATTGATGTCACAAGAACTTAACAGGTTGGAATCAATCTGCTGGTTAGGACTGCAAATTGTGGTCCAACCGGTTGGACTGGAGAGTGATTCTCTCTCTCTCTCTATATATTTTGTGGATGTCTAATACACATTAGTGTAATGTGTATTAGACATCCACACCATCAACCAGATACACCATTCCGTGGTGGGACATGGGCTTAAAAATCAGGCTAATCCATGACTTAGGTGGGCCACACCATAGACAACAATTAAGAGTGGATATCCACCCATTGAAACCTTTATGATAGTTTATAGGATCGACTGCGATGTTTGAGAAATCCAGCCCATCTATTGTTCTTGTCCCACTTAAAAAAAAAAAGATCACACCAAGTTTAAACCATATCCAAAACTCAGGTGGGCCATGGAAGTGGTACGGGCACCACCACCACCACCACCACCTGATCCGCGTCCCTGGTGAGGCAAGTGGATTGCGAGGTCACCGCAACACCGACATCCCTGTGATGGACTTTGTGGGGCCACCATGATGTATGTATTTTATCCATGCTCTCTATCCGTTCTGCCAGCACATTTATGAAAAGGTTAGATGGTAAATAAACATCACCGTGGGCATTAGGTAGTTTTCAACAGTGGACGTCTTTATCCCCACTTATTTCCTGTGGTGTTGCCCAATTGAGATTTTCATATGCTTCAATTTTGGGCTCATGCCCAAAAATTAGCTGAAAAAACGGATGGACGGTGTGGATATAACAAATACATCACAGTGGCCCCACAGAGTGGGATTCGGTGGTGTGGGATCACCGTGCAATCTGCCTTTCTTACAAAAAACACTCTTCCGCGATTGATCGGAATTCTCGTTTCCTCTCGTTGCTAATGTGCGGGGGGAAATCACAACCGTCCGTACTGTGATTCTAATCAGCCAACCGTTCATACTGTAGACCTCATCCTGATGAATGGGTCCCAGTGTTCTTGCCAATGAGTCATTAGACACATTAGATTAGTGCAAAGAGAAGGTCTCACCATGAAGATCATCTGACATAAAAATAAGGGAGAACCACTCATCAGGTGGGCCTCACCATCGAAATAAATGGGCGGCTGACATCTTGACTCATTGTAAAGATTCGGACCACCTGATGAGTGGATGGGCATGATTTTTGGAACAGATAATCTTCGAAGACAGGCCCAACTTTTGTATGGATAAGATGTCCCAATCAGTTATTGGGATAGGGTGTGGTTGTAGCGTATGTAGATCACTTCTCAAAATTTCACTACGATGGATAGCGTGGGATGGGGATCTAGGAATCGGAGCCGTCCATCTTGTGGGCCTTAACACCGAAGACAATGGTATGAGAAAACATGATGATTCGATTGGACGATCTTATCCATCCATCATTCCAAGCTTAACCGGTTCGAAATTCTTGTATAGACTTTCCATCAGGTCTGGTGATACACACGCCCGTGCAGTGCAGCCCCTTTAACACCCGTTCACGTGCACAACTGGCAACTGTGGTGAACACACGAGCGGTCCATCGGGTGGGACCTACTACGGAGATTCATTTGCTCAAATGAAGCTGCTCCACTCTCACCAAACAATACCAAACAAATAGACACTTTAATAAGGATTGCTTCAGTTATCCCGTACACTGAGTTATCCCGTACACTGGGCCCATCTGATGAATGTATCGGACCACCTGATGGACAGCTCAAATCTTGAATCAGTGGGGTGTTGGAATATTGTGTTAAAAGCAATAGAAATTCCAAACTAGAAATTAAAATAAATAAATAAATAAAAAAGAGTAAAGAAAACTTATTATTTGCGTCGAGGTGTGACTGAATCACTCGGCTTGAACCTAAATCTGTCCTCCTTGGATAGGAATTTTTTGGACAGTTGGCCTTCAGTTATAATGACTATTATTTGGTCCCAACAGTGCACTCGCTGGAACTTAAATCGAAGGCTTGGCGCGCGTGTTGTAAAGAGATGGTCCAACCCAAATGGCTATTCCTTATTAGTTGCTCAAGCCTTGTACAATTCACATCTCATATATAAATAAGATTTTTCTTGGTCCTTTTCAATATGGGATTAAAGAGTGACATTAAAAGTAAAACACTTTTCCAAATATGAAACATGAAGGAAAATTTGAATTTTGAAACATTTTATTTTAAAAACCATTTAAAATTTAACATGGGCCACATTGTCACTTGAGTTGGTATGCAGAGGGGTTGGGTTACATATGCATGCAGGATTTAACAAACCTCTCAATGCAAATTTTGAACTATTAGGCCATTTATGGGTAGAATAATGGATCACCCTATGTAACAAACATGGAGCAATCATCTTATATAATAAACATAAAAATTTAGTAAGCTATTCACATGCCTTTAATTGGTAGTCGTTTCTTTGAATGAAAATTGATGAAGACAAAAATTAATTTCTGTTCATGTCGATAATGGGACTAAGATTTTATATTTATAAGAGATAGGGATAGGGCAGTTTAACAAATCACTATTACTCTTCCAAAGTCTCCATACTATAAGAGTCCATGTTTATCTAAAACACTTTACATACATAAAAATAGGAAAAAACACACCACCCTTCTAAGTATTAGAATGATCACAACTAATATAGGGCTCATTAGCATGCTCAAACCAAATAATTCAATGGTTAAAATAAGTTTGGTCAATGCATTATGTTTGGCTTGTACAAAGGATACATGATCATTTTTCACTCATATGTCAAATTTGTGGTCATGTAAGTAAATGATATGGCAGTCGGGATTGTAAATCTCCTCTTTTTTTTGCGATTTTTTAATGTCTCATTATTTTCAACCAAGTCTTGTATTTCCTTTTCCATGGGTTGTATTAGAGATTTTAGTGGTGATTTGGGGTTGTTTCAGGTTGAATTGCAGGATGAATTGTCACGTTATTTAGAATAAATATGGTAGGAATCACACTTCACTTTTCCTCAAATACAATGCCTTTTGAATTTGCAACCCCACTATTTATAGTGTTTTTAATGAATCTAACATTTTTAGTTTCCACAATCCCAATGAAGTGGAAAGGATAATAAAATTTAAAACCTTTTAACATTTTATAGATATTCAATAAAGAAACAACTAACTCTCTTGGGTTAAGTTTTTCTTCTTGCAGATTATAGAATCTAATTTCTACATGACAATCCTAGACATGCAAGTATCATAAACTAAATTTTCTCAAGTACAATTGCGAATGTGAATTGTAGTTTTGATTGCGTCATCCTACAAAGATTTAGGCAGCAGCGAATTTCTAGTTATATCATGCACTATGTCCTTTAAGGCATGATTGTGCCTGTCAGCTGCACTATTCAACTCTAATATCCCAAACATGATTTATTGGACTACGATGTCAAACTCTTGTAGGTATTTAGCAAAGAGCTCTGGATTCTTATAGAAGAAACAAATATCATTCTTAGCCTATTTTTTCTTTAATTAATTTTTAGGTCGAGTCTAACAACTAGCCTTAGTACCTAAAAGTCCATTTTTTTTTCAGTATTTTTTTTTTCTTTTCTTATTCCCGTTATGTTATTTTCTAAAGGTTATTACATGTGCATTTTGTGTCTTTAATTTCCAACTTTCTCTTTCTATTGAACGCATTGGGAAATCAATTCATTCAATGCTTACTTCTCTTTGAGTATTATAATTTATTTAGAATTAACCAAATTGAGAGGGAGAGAGTTCAGAAAAAAATCATGAGTTCATTTTTTATCATTAAGTCTAATGTATAGATATTCGAAACTTCATTGGATTATTTCCTAATGTACTCTCGAATATTTCCTTGATCATTATAGTATGCATGAGTCAGTTTGTACGAAAGTGGATTCGCTTAAGCTTTATTAGACTTTTAAAATAGGTTTCTTATTTTGACTAGGGATTTCTTGGCCTTCTCATTATTGTGTATGATACCTTGCATCATCTAAAACAATTGAATTAGTTAAGAGTCAAATGGTTTACAAGGTTCTTCATCTTCCACAGCGAGTTCTAAGCCCGTGCATCCATTTAGGTAATAGACCCAGTTAAGGATGGTTAGATTTTCCCTTCCTTTTATCATACCAACAGTTACTGTCAGCTCCTGAAGCATGGGTAATAAAGACATTTTATAATTGACATGATATACAATTGCACTAATGATATGTGTACACTAGGGTTCTGAGTGCTAATACACATTGATTATGAGAGAGAGTCATATTCATGATGTTAAACATGCCATGGTAGCAAGGACCACACGAATATGCACAATATGAGCCGACCTGTAAAAAAATATGATCAAGCCTCTCAATGATCAATCTGAGCCATTGGATGTATTCTACATATCATCATTAGGCTACAGGTCAACTTTGACCCTAAATTGATATCAGATGAGTGAGATCCATGCAAAACAGATCTAACAATCTAGATTAAATCCAAGAAAAATATGATAATTATGCACCTCTCTACACCACCTAGATGGTCGATAGCACGGAATAAAGCTTCCATGTCAGATTTGAGGTCATATAGACCTAAAACGAGTGAGATCCAACCAATCAAGCTCAAGGCATTGCCATTGCCTAAATTTTATAATGTTCATGGAAAATGAACAATTAAGCTTCCAACCCATGCAATGTTCAGCTTTAGAATATTATCTCATTGATGCATAGAGCTGTACACAAACCGAGCTAGCTCGCTCGCTCGGCTCAACTTGAAACTAGGCTCGATTGGCTCGAATTAGGCTCGATTTGTTTTTTAAATATATAATTTATATAATATATAATATAACTTATATTTTATTTGAGCGCCCTAATCTTTTTTTGGTTTTTTCATTTGAGTGCTCTTGCCCACCCGGCCGTCCCCTTGCCTTAAACCCTCGTCGCCCGACGTCCAGTTAGACTCGCTTGACTTACTTGACGGCCAGACTCTCTCCTATTCTCTTTCTCCGGTCTTCATTCCTCTCTCTCCCTCATCTCTGATCTCTCTCCATCGTAGGCCAACGTCCAGCCTAACCTGCTCGGCTATTTCTGTTTCTCTCTCTCTCTCATCTCTCATATCTTTCTCACTCTCCTCTCATCGCCCGACTAACCAACGCCCATCCGAATGAACCCTCATGTTCGTCTAGCTAACCGCCCTCAACCCTGTCTGAGCTCAAATTTAAGCTTGAAAGCTCGTCCAAACCAAGCTGAGCTGCCCAATTAGGCTTGATGACCAAGCCAAGCCGAGCTGGGCCAACCTGGATCCGATTCGGCTCGTGTATAACTCTACGAAGGCATGTGGCATGACCAAGCTTGTGATCCCACTATCGAGAAAAGAATTAACTCAACGGTTAAGATCACATGAATGCGTAGGCAAGCTCATCGAGACGAGGGCCCTACATGACTACATGGGCTAGAAACGTGGCGCTACCGCTCACCATGCATGGATGGCCCCACAAACCCCACACATGCGGATGTCCAATCAACCGGGCCACATAAAGTGGATCCTACTTACATATAATCACATATTTACCGTAGTTGTGATCGTGCGGAATAAAAGGGGTCCCAAATTCAATAATTTCTAGGTTGGAATTTTACAAAACCAAATTTCTAATTATAAGGTCAGATTTGCATCTGGCTTTTCATAGAGGAGAGTATTTTAAATATAGATTTCTTTAATAGGTATTTTAATTAGAATAGGAAAGAGAGAGTGGGAAGTGTCTAAGAAAGAGAAAGATATGGAAGGTGACCTCACCATGGACGTCACTCCTTTTGCAACGCACGACAGAAGGGATAATGGGCAACAAATGCTGCCAACGCATGGGCCCCACACGGGCTGTCCAAAAGGAACATGAACCGTCCATTCTTCCTCTCTGGCTTGCTTGGAGAGAGGCTCGTACAGTATTACTGGCATACTGTTCCTTAGGTAACACTTCCCCTGTTTGTTTATGCTCAGTCTCAGGCAATTGAAAAATACTCTGCAGGAGTATCAAATTAGTTACTCCCCTGGCAGCCATTGATGGAAACGATGGTCCAATCCATATCATCATACAAATCCATCATTTTCCACCGTTGGATCTCATAGAGGACTTATAGAAAGCTACAAAGGAGAGTTATTTGATAGTATATGATGCTTGCTCAGCAGGCACTTAGAAATTGTTCGTACAACTAACACCTACTAAATTATGGAACCCATGGTCGATTTAAACAATTCTAGCCTCTGATTTGTGGACACTTGTTCAAATAGGATCAATGATCATTTTTAACCATTCAATAAATGTCCACCACACCAACTGTGGGATTATCAAATAACTTTTAATTTTTGGTTAATGAGTCATCTAGGACATGATTTGGAGAATTTAATTAGAATTGCTTGTCTTCCAAGCATTCCATTTATAAATAATTTAAAACAGCCCGTTTATCACCCATCACTCTCTTTCGGAGTACCAAAGTCTCTTTTTCTAAGGCAGCAGTTGGAGCAAAATAATTAATAAACACCTTGAGAACTGGGAAGGATTTTTTAATTTTAATTTTAATTTTAATTTTTAAACAGTTCACACGGGGCAAGATACCGCAACTTCTTTCTGGCCAACATGTCACACGTGTAAAGCATCGTTACCATGAAACCAGTGGACCCCACCATGAAGGTTGTCTGTGACAAAAATCAGGCTATGCTACTCAGCGGGTGGGTCACATGGTTGGAATTAAGGGACAACCAACCAACGGTCTGACTTAACACAGAGGTGTGGCCTATCTAGTTAGTGGGCTGACTCAACGTAGAGGTGTGACGTATCTGGTGAACGGATCTGCTGGACTCAACACATTTGATTTTGTCTTGGCTAGCCGGTTTTACCACTCCTATTCTTTGTAATGTCCACCTAAATTTGGATATGACATCCACTCCGTTCATTTTGTTTACGTCATAAATGAGCTCAATGAGAGCAGAAATCTTGCGTAAAACAAAAGGAGACTGCTTTCCATACAAGAATTGCAACACTCCTATCCTTTGTAATATCCACCCAAATGTGGATATGACATCCACTCCGTCCATCGTATTTATGGCAAAAAATAAAAATAAAAATCAAAACCATCCAAATCTTTTTACCAACCCTTCATCCCCACTTGAGCTTTGGTCCTTTGGATATGCAAACTTGATGAATATATTCCATGGAAAATAGGCACCATGGTGAGGTCATATATACTTATTATTTGCATAACCTCATGGACACGCACACACATACACATGCTGGTGGCCTCACATACCCGATACATTGTGATAGGCGCATTAAATAAAACCAAATGTGAGGAGAAAGAGGGCTTTCATCTAGGGAAGTCCATTTAATGAACGGGTGAAGAAAATAAATGTACAAAGATTAGTTGGTTAGTTGCTTTTGTTTTTGTTTTTTTTCCTTTTCTTTTCTTAAGACACACACCCATACACTCACACCACAATAGGTATTCGAACCCATGACCTCGCGTTGAAACTCTTGAGAATCTACTACTAGGCATGAGTTAAGGATTAATTTCAATAATATAGTTGGTTAATGTAAGCGTTCAAAGATAGGAATGATTGTTGTTCTTGTGCATGGTGTGTAAGACAGAAGACAGGAGAGGAGTCTACCAAGATAAAAAGAAAGAGAAAATATACATGTAACGAGGAGGTAAAGCGGAAATGGAGAAATAACAGGAGATAAATATTTTAGCTGAAAAATTAAAAATTGAAAAAAAGATGGGTACGTCTAAAAATCAATTTCCATTAAAGCTTGTTTGGATTCGTCGAAATATAAATTAAAAAGCATGTCATTGTCATCATTTGTTTTTTTCTTGAAAATATCATTTCCAAATATCTCTTACTTTAAAAAAAAAAAAAAAACACACACTTTTGCTAAGAAATAACACTTTTGACAAATTGAGGAAAATAAAAGAAAATGGCTCTTTAAATGTCCTACCTGATAAGTAGGAGTGTTATTGTTCTTCTCTGAGTGCTCGACATGTGCAACCATTCATTTTCAAATGCCCCACATGTGCCAATGTGCAGCATGTATTACCATTCATCTTAAAGTGTCACACATGTACCACATGTACCACCATTCATTTTAAATTGCCACACATGTGCCATTGTGCCACATGCACAACATGTACCATAATCTATCTTTAGTGACCCACTTTTGAATGTGCTACATATCCTAATGTGCCATATGCAATGTGTGCCACTATCATCTTCAAATGCCCCTATATGTGCTGCATGTATTATTGAGTCACACATGCCACATAACTGCCATCTATCCTAAGTGGTTCATATGCATGATATATGTCAATGAGCGAACCCTCATGTTCAACCATCCCACATGTGCAAACGTAAGTACTGCATGTACCACTTTACCACATGTGCCAATGTGCTTTCATATGTCTCCCCATGCACCATATGTGTTGACATACCACATTTGCAACATGTGCCATCATTTGTTTTCAAGCATCCCACATGAGCCAATGTCCTACATATGCCAATGTGTCATGTGTGACAATGCATTACATATGCTATAATTCATCTTTCGCACGCGCATGCGCGTGCACGCGCACACACGCACACACACACACATATATATATATATATTAACTTTCCCTTTTGAGTAAAATTTTCATAAAAGGATTATTATTTTTTCAAACATCAATTTTGAAAATGAATAACAATCTTTCGAGAAAATTTGATTGGAAACAACGAAAGAAAACGGGTTTTCATTTTCAACCTCTTTTATAATAGTATTTCCCTATAAACATTATTTTCCTCAATTTTTTTTTTCATGAATTCAAACCGTTCATTAGCGTATTTAAAGATTATTATTTTGGACTTTTGTAAATACTTAAAAATATATATATTTGTAAATACCCACATAAAAATAATGCATTTGTAAATATCCACATCATCAATACATATTATTGTAAAGACACTTTTGGTTAATGTTTTCCAACCGTTATTAACTTTTTCTAGCATATTTTGAAAAATGACAAACCGACCCTATCTTAATCCTTTATGCATGGGCATGTTTGTCATTTGCCAACCAAAAACTAGCATAATGGTATTTGCAATAACAATAAATTAATAATAATTATTTGCAAATTATATATTTTTATGTAGGCATTTGCAAATATCTTATTATTATTAATTACGTGGGAATCTGAAAAACCTCATACTATTATTAATTATTGGTGCAAGGGCCACTTTCATCCTGTCACATTGGTTCTCTTTTTCACTTCTATCATTTAAACACCAATAGGAGCCGAGCAATGCCGGACATCGGAAAGTTCGCGTAAGATCCAAGTCATTCACCATGTGGATCCACTCATAACATGCCCTTGTCTAAAATCAAAGCAGATTTTCTAAATTTAAGAGGTTTTTTATTTATTTTTTATTTTTTTATTTTTTAACAAAAAGCCTTTTATCCTAACTTTGCCTAACATTATCTGATTCGATGTGTGTTTGCAGTGGAGGGTCAATTTATACTCTGGCGAAGCAGGACTCTTAATACACAGTCACTCAAAAATTGTAGACATGGGATTTATTAACTCAAATTGAACTGTCTAAATTGAGGAGCCCACTGTGTTAAGTCACGGTCCAAAAATCAGGTTGGCTAAACAATCTTAACCTTTAATCATAGATACTTGTTTTATTAAATTAGGACCTTTCGAATATTTTCAGTCTTTAACCGTCCAATAAATGTCCAGATCTCTATCTACGTGTCTCTGCCAGAGTATTAAAGTGCTCTCTTTTCATTAAAGGGGACCGGTACCATTGTTAAGATAATTTCATGATTGATTATGATTGCATCTTCTTTGTATATTAATGTGTCCGTGTGTCTATCTTGATTTGGACCGTCCAAATTTCCGGCCATGACGTGAATTAGCATAGCCTGGTAATCACAGCCATCAGATGATCTTAAAAGTTGATTGGTGATCATAAGCAATTAGACAGATAAAACGGAAAGCAGTTAATCATCCACCTTTGGTGGGGAAGAGTTCATTGATTAGACAGTTACAGTCACATGATTGGTGTGAGTCTTGGGCGATCAACTATCCGTAGGTGTGACCTACAATTTGGACGGTTCTGATAAGCATATATATATGATGGGTTTTCCTTTGGTGAAACAACCACCATCATTGGCCACAGATTTCGGTGGCCCATCTGCCAAATGTCACCACGGATGTGTACGTGCCAACGGTGGCGAATCTTTATGTCATGGTTCTGATATCATTAACCATTAGAAAATTGAGATTGAAATTTGTAATGTAGGAAGGAAAACACTTGCCTACCTCGCCTGCATACCTACTTAAAGTTACTTTCTCTGATACAGAGGAAACAACTTAATGTGCATGAAATCCACCCTGTCCATCAGGTAGACCACACATTGATGGCCTTGATCCCAAAATATCAGGCTGATTCAACACTCATGTGGGCCACCCCATTAAATTATAACTAAAACCTCATGGTATGGCCCACCTGAGCTTTGTGAATATGTGGTTTTTTGGTAATTCTTTCATCCTGACAAGGCAGATCAGATGAATGGATTGGATGGTACATAAACACAACGGTGGACCCTAAAAATGAGTGGCCACTGAAGATGTATTTATAAATGATTGTTTTTGGTACCATATAAACATCAAGCATGCTAACAACTAAAAAGCAAAGGACCAACAGGATCATGTCCAACCAGTTGCATGATAAGTAACCACAGAATCCCTTTGATAAACTCCAGCCTATAATGTGTGTGGCATCCAAACTGTCCATTTGGCAGGTCCTACCATGAGGATTACCCTGTGCTAAAATTAGGCCAATTGGCTGCTTAGGTGGACCACATCATAGATAGTAATGGAAAAACACTGATATACAAAAGAAATATAGCTGTGGTCCACTTGATGATTGTTGTTTTCAACAGGACCATCCTCAAGGTGGGTCCAACCTTTTGAACGGTTTGGATTTCTGATATCTCGCAAACATGATAGGATGGAAATTATCCACTGGTTGAACGGTTCATTAGTGTTACATCTCCTTTCTATGATTGCCTTTTCACCTGTATAAAAAGAGGTACGTGTGAACCACTAAACAATCAAATGGTGCCAAAAAAAAAAAAAAAAAAAACATTTAATGATTCTAGCCACCAAATGAAAATGTCCGTTTGGAAGTATCAACATTTTCAGGTGGGGACCACCTTTTGGTAAACCTAAGTTGCTAATTGGGTGGACCACATCATGAGATTGGCCATGCTGGACATCTTGCCTTACTAGTGATTCTAACCCACCAAATGAAAATGGACAATTGCGTCCGTACATGTAATGGGCAACAAAATTGGATGGTTGGGATCATCCATGCATCTACCGTTGGACCTCGTAACGATTTGGATGATCACAGTTTAGTGGGCCCAAAAATGCCGGGACAAACCTTGTGCATTTCCTATTCCCTTTTATTCTATATATTAATATTTTTCTAGATGATAACTACACTTTCTTTTATCTTTCGGTGTGCAATCTCTAATGGAACATATTCCATGGCCCCAGTGGGTCCCATCAATATACGTTTGGATAATGGAATAGACTTTTTATAACTAAAAAATGAATCAGACGGTCGTGGCCTTTTTAGCTTCACACGTTGAGAATAGGCTAGTTTTATTGTTGTCTTCGTCATTGTTGTTGTTTGTTTGTTGAATATATTTTACAAAGTTATCCTACAATAGAAGAAATAAATGGTTTAGATCATGTGGAATGATCGTACAATGTGTGGCAATTGGCGGATGCGTTCGAGCTGCATAAAGACGATCATGATGTGTGAGAACTGAGGTTAGGCCTACATGCCAAAACCCATCTTAATTCATAAATCAGATGGGCCACACCAAAGGAAACATTGGAGGAAATTGAGGAGGGGGACACCCACCTTAGAAACTTCCACATTGAATGTGAGGCACACCTTCTTGCGGATGCGGATTGCGTCCTACCCCTGCTCGTCTCCAGCCACAATCAGCAGATTTATGGGGACCCGCCATGATGTATCTGTTCATCCAAGCAGTCCATTAGATCATTTTAAGGTATGAGCCTAAAATAGAGGCAGATCGTGGACCACATCACAGGTGACTCTTGCATTTAATGGAACCAACATGTAATGCTTTGTTCATTTAATGCAACTAAAGCATTCAATCCCCATTGTTTCCAGTGGCATGGCGACTTGAGATTTGGATCCGCCTCATTTTTGTTCTCATGCCCTAAGATGAGCTGGCAAAATGGATGTACCGGGTGGATTACTCAAAATATCACAGTGGGCCCCATAATTGGGATGCAGGCAATCCTCCCTGATTTATTTATTTATTTTTGCATGCGTGTACATATCTCGCAGTGATGCACTGAACCAAGATAAAGAGATAGTAAAACTCAAGACCGTTCCAAAACTTAGGTGGGCCACACACCATGTCAATACAAAGGTTTTTTTGGCGGGATCGTACATTTCCGCCGGTTATGCATCCCATGAATTTTGGATCAGAATATTTCTTCAGAATGTACGGTAAACATGAGTAGCACACAAATCTGACGGTTTGGATTCCACAAAAACATCACAGGTACGGCCCCCACACGGCTCGAACGTAAGGTATCATTACAAATCAGTTCTCTTGCTTTTCTTATGGAAGCTGTTTGTTTATATATATATATATATATATATATATATATATATATATATATATATATATATATATATATATACATTTCAGTTCCATAGAGAGATCGAGTTATTGGCCAACCACATACCAAATACTTTGTCCTTTTCATCACATGGTTTTCTTCCATCAACACGGTTCTTCCCTCTAAAGCTAGCTGCTTGTGGGGCCCATCGTTGTTTGTCTTAGGGGAGACCCCGGCCTCACCCAAGATGGTGCGGCCCTTATCATGGAGTCCACCTTGATGTATGTATTATGTATCCATGCCGTCCATCTGTTTTTACAGATCATTTTATGCAATTATCCAAAAAATGAAGCACATCTAGTTATCAGGTGGACCATATCATAAGCAGCAGTGGTGATTGACTGTCCTACCATTAAAAACCTTCTTAGGGTGCACCTTAATATTTTACTAGTGTTTATTTACCATCCAATCTATTGATGAGGTCACGTAAGCATGGATGAAGGGAAAAGATATCAGCTTGATCCAAACTTTTGTGGCCCATTAATGGTCAATCAACACTGTTTCCTATGGTATGGCCCACCTGATAATTGGATCTATTTCACTTTTCGGATAATGTTATAAAACGATATGAAAAAATAGATGGACGGTGTAGATACATAATACATAAGTCAAGGTGGGCCCACAGTAACGCCACGGTAAGGGCGGCACCGTCTTTGGTGAGGACGGGTCCTCACCTAATCTACTCTCGCACACAGTTTGGCTAGTGACGCTGCCACTAACCAGGTGGCTCGTGGTCGGTGCTGTGTGGACCCCACCATGATGTATGTGTTTTATTTACCGCTTCTATTCATTTTTTCATATCATTTTAGGGTTTGATCCCCAAAAATAAAGCAATCTAAATCTCAGGTGGACCACACCACACGAAACAACAGTGATTGAATGTCCACTATTAAAAACCTCTTAGGGCCCACTGTAATGTTTATTTGACATCCAGCCTATTGATTAGCTCATAGAGACCTGGATGAAGGGAAAAAAAACAAATATCATCTTCATGGAAAGCTTTTGTGGCCTTTGAGAAGTTTTTAATAGTCAACACTTGTGGTCAACTTGATATTTAGATCCACCTCATTTTTGGGATTACATCATAAAATGATCTAGAAAAATGGATGAACAGCGTGGATGGGACACATACATCATGGTTGGGCCCACAGAGCACCTACCACTGGCCCTTGGCTAGTGACAAATGACAATCAACTTCCGTGTCTTAGGCACCCAACCTGTACGAATATGGAACGCTCCAAAATCAGGCTAGTTCTCGGTGGGCCACCACCACCATGTAAATTTAGACGTTGTTTTGGAGGTTTCTGTGCATGGGTTTGATGCCATACAGACGTACGAATGAGGCCCACACACAGCTAGTTGCACGAAATTCTCAGCAGCGGTTGCAGAGGATCAGCCCAAAATCATACCCCAAAAGGGACTCGGATTGGGTACCAACCCCACCAGGAGCTGGGGAGACAGGGACGGTCTTATCTGGGGCTCTATGGGTCCCACCATGTTGTTACGTTGTATATGTTTTATTCACGCCGTCCATCCATTTTTACATATCATTGTTGGGCAAGATCCTGAAAAGGAGGCAAGATTGAAAGCCTACCCTTGAAAACTTCCTGGGGCTACAGAAGTTTTGGATCAGGCTGATATTTATGTTTTCCCTCCTTCTAGGTTATATGACCTTATGAATAGTTGGATGGCTAATAAACATCACGATAGCCATAGGAATTTTCCAACGGTAGGAGTTCAATCCCCATTGCTTCATGTGGTGTGATCCACTTGAGCCTTTGATCTGCCTCTGTTTTAGGTTCATGCCCTAAAATAATCTTTCAAAATAGATGGACGGCATGGATAAAACATATATAATATGGTGGACCCCTGCCAGGAGCGTCCGCCTCTATCTAGGTCCTCCGGCAAGTACCCAATCCGCGTCTCCAAAAAGGCAACTGGGCAAGTTGACATTGTAAATTGATTTTACTGTGAGAAAAGTTAAGGGAGCGGATTAGGTAAGATCCGTACTCACCCAAGACGGTGTGGCCCTTAGTTTGGGGCCCAACTTGATATATCTATTCTATATCCACTCCGTCCATCCGTTTTTCATGATCATTTTAGGGCATTGTCCCAAAAATGAAGCAGATCCAATTATCAAGTGGACTGTTGGGGGATCAGCTTGATCCAAAACTTTTGTGACCCATCAATGGTCAAGAACCACTGTTTCCTATGGTATGCTCCACCTGATAATTGATTCTGCTTTATTTTTGGCATAATGCCCTAAAATGACCTGAAAAAACGGATGGACAGAGTGGATACAGAATACCTTACATCAAGGTGAGCCCCACGGTAAGGGCCGAACCGTCCTGGGTGAAGCCGGGTCTTACCTAATCCGCTACGAAAAATACTGTGTCAGATTGTGATGGATGATACTCAGGCACTTAAAATTACTTCAAAAAGTGTACGTGGCGTGTAAGTAATTTAAATTAAATGGTCCAAATTAAGTTGTCTAATTTAAATATGTCATGAACCAAAAATTTACACTTATTTGATTATTTGGCTATTGGATTGGTTGACATGTCCAGGATGGTTAAAAATGAAAATAAATCTAATATTTTTATTTTAGAAACAACTGTCCAAAAATAACAGGCTAGGATTTTTCAACCAATCCGATTTTGTGATTCACCCACAATTATGTTACATGATTTCCTTAGTCTATTTAGTTCGAATTAATTTGTGCGAGTGTACAATTTTCATGCGCCTAACCATCAAGCGTCGGCCAGAGTATCAAATGACTCCCTTTTGCTTTATTCCCAAGGTGCATCACTTTGCTACCACAGAAAGACCATTTATTCAAAGTGCCCAATATTCTGAGGATGGGTCTGCACTGGTCTGAGTCGGATTTGGTCAGGTCTGATCAAGTCCGATATCACAAGCCACACCAACTCAGGCTGAATCAGCATGACTTGGGTGAGTCCTCACTCGGTTCAAGACTGTACGACTCAGTCCGAGTCAAATCTTTTAGCCATGCTCTTCCTGAATATTCTTTCTTCTTTCAAAATGGCTCTATTCTATAAATTACAAAATCTGAGCTTTGTAGCAAATTTAATTGTATATAAGTGTGTGTAAGTGATTTAAGCACATTTAAGTGCATATCTAAATGCAATCTAATTGAGTCCAAGTGAATCTAAGTACAACACAGAGTTGGACAACGATCTGATTCGAGTCGAACATGAACTAGATCGGATTGTTCGGCTGCTTGAGTGCGTGTGTTCGAACAAACATTCGAACAGGATGGCTCTGTTCGAACTCAATTTGGTGTAGCCCAATCATGTTCGAACATGTTCGAACATATGGATTTTGAACAATTTTTACAAGTTCAAATAAGTTCGAACAATTTCGCTTTTTTCGCTTGAAAATATTTTTTCTACTACTGAATAGTAAATACCGATTTTTTCATTCTGTGTGTTCCACCATGATGTATTTGTTTTATCCACTCCGTCCATCCATTTGTACAGCTTATTTTAAGGCATTAAATAAGAAATGAGGCAGATACAGAACTCAAATGGATCACACCATAGGAAACAGTGAGGAGAATGATGTCCACCATTGAAACCTTCCTGGGCTCACAGTCACTTTTATTTGTCATCCACCCTTCTTCTTCTCTCTCTCTCTCTCTCTCTCTCTCTCTCTCTCTCTCTATATATATATATATATATATAATCGAGTCGAACGAAAGAGCCGAGTCGAGTCGATCAATATTCGAGTCCAGTTGAACAGGACTGTGTTTGAAATTGAATTGAATTTTTTTCCAAACACACCATGTGTTCGAACAAAGTTCGAACAATAAGACTTTCTGTTCGAATAGGGTTTTACCGAGTCGAACTGAGTCGATCCAAATGGTTAAACTCAGTTCGCGTCCAGCTCTAACAACACACTTAAATGAACTCAACACAACAAACCATACTTAGACCCACTTAGATTTACTTTTTAACATAAGCTTTGTTGGGCAAGCTTTGAATTGGGTCAGGCCTTTTCTTTTTTACAAATAACAATTTGGCACATGTATGCAAGATCCAAACCGTTCACATGTTGCACCTTGCCATGAAATTACAGCAATCGGGCCGTCGGTCGTCCATGTTTATGCAGGTCACACTTGTATGATACATCCTAACCATTGGTACAAGTTCTGAATGACACCCAAATATGCTCCGAGAATATAAACCGTTTATTTGCAAAATTTCCCCACCCACTAAATAGTAACATCTCATCCTATTCTTATTTAAATGTTTGGTCATTAATCTTAACCTTATGTTAGGTTTGATTAATGCCATATGAAAATAGACAGTTTGGATCATTCGGTACAGTCCCCTTTGGATGACTTTGTCCTCAAGGAATCACTTCCTTAGCTTGGATGAGCTTTCAATCGTGGCCAATGAAAAGTGGGAAGAACCCAGTGATGTACGGTAGATTCAGTCAACTAAAGTCTCTCCAACTCAATCAATATCAACAATATGCCGTGACGCTTTGGTTACCCTCTTCTGCGTCAAGGATTACTTCGGACGGTTGGGGACTTGGTCTGGTTTGAGCATGTGGAAGTCATGCATGCATGCTCAAGTTCTCTGTTTGGCACCTAATCTATATATGTCAGGCCCGAAATTGGTTAATCTGAGCCATTGATCTGATGTCTCTCATGATAGATGAACCATGACCAAAACAGCTCCTAAATTAGAAGATCATAACCATGAAATCTTTTCTCAGTCATCCGTTGAATGCGGTCCGTTGGTGCATTTAATCTTAACCATGTATTCAAATGCCAACAATGGAAAGGTTAGAGTTCACCAAATGAAGTGATTTTTTTGGGCATGGTTCATCCATGATGGGGCCATCAGATGAATGGACTGGATAAACCAATGATAGGCTCAGATGAAATCAATTTTTTCTTTCTTTCATATTCATACATCCAATAGATCCAAATTTAGAACCCTAGTTACACAATTTAATTCCTGAAATATACCTTCCAATTTCTCTCTACATTTAAACAATTTTCAATACTTAATAGGGCACCATCTGATGTACACCCATCCATGCCGCCAGCATCATGAGGCCCACTTGAGGATGGGCCATAGACAAAATTATATCCATTATTTGATCTTAACCATTTGATTTCACCTAGCTAATTTGATCTGCTGATATTTTCATTTTAGCCATTCGCTTGGCTGTCAGCCAATTAGAAAGTAGCCGTTAGGGTCACTCCATGACTGAATTTTAGGCTATGACCAATCTACAGTGGAACCCATGATTTATAACAAGCCAATATTTAAAAACCCGGAAACTCGACTTGATATGTCATAACCATAAATTGTTATTTTTATATATATATATATATATATATATATATATATATATATATATATATATATATATATATAGCCTCCCTTGATTTGCCTCTCTCTCTCTCCTATGGCCCACTAGAGTTTTGGATCAGGTTAAAAGTTGGACCTTTAGAGTTTCTTGGGGTGCTACATTACATGGACAGCTAAGATTCGGCCCTATCACATGTAATGAGTCATAAAAAGAGTGCTCACGAGTTCTTGTGAAAATTAGTGCACAGGTGAGCATATATATAATGCACGCACACCTTATGAGGTTGGCCTGTGTGAGCCCCACCGTGATGTGTGTCAGATATCCACTCTATCAATCAGATGTACCATTTCATGATGGGCCACAGGCCTAAAAATCAGGTCAATCCATGACTTAGGTGGGCCACACTAACAACAACATTTGAGAGTGGTTATCCAGAAATGTTCATGATCGTTTATAGGGTCTAATGAGATGTGGTTCAAACATTCAGCCCATCCATTGTGTGTGTCCCACTTGGACGAGGGGTCACACTAAGTTTCAGCCGTATCCAAAACTCAGGTGGGCCCCACCAAGTGCTTTTAAATGTTTTAACATGTTTTCACATGATTTTAAATGGTATGTGTGTATATATATATATATATAATTTAGTAACCTACTTGTAGAGGTGACAGTACATCTCCAAATGTCTGGAGGTTGAATCTGGACCGGATTGGGTACTGTGCTCAGGTCAGTACAGATATGGTGGGGTTTGATTGGGCCTCAATTGTGCAGATGCATGGCCAAACAGTATGGTACAAACGCTGCCGGAGTATGATGCCTTTCAAATCTCCCTAATGCATTTTGCAGTTGTCTTTTCCTAGAGAATGCGGGTTTTGGACGTACAGCCTGCCCGCCTGTTGGTTGAAGTAGTTTTTGGGGCTGTTTGAACGTGTGGAATTTACAATTTAAGAAATCAATATTAATGGAACCCGTGCCTTCAGTGCGCGTATACCATGTGTTTCATGGAAATTGACTTCCAAGAAAACTATTTTCTAAGGCCTAATGAAAATCCTTCCAAAAAAGTTCTTAGGCCTGTTTGATACGTGGGCTTAGAAGGGATTAGGTGGGATAGAATTGCACTTGGTCCCATGTAAATTCTATCGGCATTTAAAGATGAAAGGAAGGATTGAGATTAGGTGAAATGGAATTACATTTGATCCCATATAGGATTTCCGGTCGATTTTGAAATCCACTACATTTATGGGCCTCACATGGATGTATTTGTTTCATCCATGCTGTCCCTCCATATGTGCCTGTTACATAGAGCTGTACATCGAGCCGAGTTGAGTCGAGGTGGGCCAAGCTTGGCTTGACTCGTCTGTACTCTCCTCGAGTTCGAGCTCACCTTCGAGCTTACCATTGGAGCTTGACTTGTTTGCTAAAACTTTTGAGGCGAGCTAGCGGATCGAGTCGAGTCAAACTTGCCCCCACCTCAATTTATTATATTTTTTTACTGCAAAATACAAATTAAAAGTCAACAACATTAAGTTCAAGAAGTCACACATATATTAGGGGATAATAGTATTTCTACAGGTTGGACCCCACCATTAAAATTACTTAGCTCTAATCAATTTTTTTTTTGGCCAAGTCAAACATGCATTGAATACAGACCACTAGTAATACTTTATGAACCATAATTAATACAGTACATGCATAGCTCACCATATGAATGGACTGCCCTAATTATTGTGTGGACTATTTTCATGATGAGGCCCAGCTGATTCATGGATCAGATGCACCACCTCCCTCGTAAAATTGTAATCAATAGTTGCATATGGTGTTTGGTCTAACTATAGCCCCTATTTTGTAGATATGTATGGTGTGTGGTCTCATCGTAGCACCTGTGTTTGTGTAGCATGTAAAACATACAACCACTGTGTGCTTATCATGTTTTATACTTGAAATTACTCAATCCATTAGATATGCTCAACAAGGAATGTTCTTACCTGAACAAAATAGTAAGATTAAAAAACCCCCCAACATGTTAGGGTTTTATATGTCCTCAACTTGGACCCCAATGTGTGTGTGGAGGAGGGGGGAGAGAGAACCAAGACATAAGAAGATTAGGGTTTTTTTTTTTTTTTTTATAACAAATATCTATATGAAATGAGTCGAGTTTCGAGTCGAGTGACCTAATGGTCGAACTTGACTCGATTTCTAACTCGAGCTCCTAAATGAAGCTTGGCTTGACTTGTTCTACTGAGTCGAGTCGAGTCGATCAAGTTTCTTGAGCTGACTCGACTCATGACCAGCCCTACTGTTACATATGACATTCGAGCCATATACATGTGCATTTGTGGCCCCACATTGATGCATGTGTTTGATCCAAGTTGTCCCTCCAAATGTGCCCTTTACCCATGACAATCGAGCTACATACATGTACAAATGATCGACATCAGCTTTGAATCTGGTCCATTGATTACAATTTCATGGTCCACCAAATATGGGTTTCTCTTAAAACAATATTTTTTTTCCCCAAAGAAGAATTTGATCCCAAATGTGGAGGATTGGATGGTCAAAATACCATAATATTTCTAGCCATGCAATCATTGTGCAATAATGGTGTTAATTCGAAACAGATCTGTATTTCACACACAACTAGTTGGACGAAAACAATTGATCGATGGCCAACAATTCAGTCCAAGGTACATGTGACCCACTTAATGGGTGGATCAACCTATTTTGGTACAAGTTATGTCCTTGGTTGTTTGTTTTTGAATAACACATGCTATGAAATCGCTTATTGGATTTAGAAAAATCCAATTATGTAATTCTCCCTCTATCACTTTTAAGTATACACATCATTGGAAGGAGAGGAATATTATGGTGGTAATATGATATGTTCATGACATCCACTCCAAACATTCTGCACACCTTACTATATTTGGCCATTGGCCCAAAAATCATTTTGATGGGATGCCCATTCTTAATTTTCATGGAGGGCCCACAATGTTGTTTATATGTCATCCAATCTATTCATCTTATATATACATCTCAGATGATGGGTCACCTTAAAATTTAGGAGGCTTCAACACACATGCAAGGCCCAAGGCAAAGCAACGATGGGTGTCTACTATTAAATATTCCTGCTATCATGCAAACTAACTTTTGGATTGGCCTGAATATTGGGCCCTTGGCCAAAAACAAGAGGAGGCAGCTAATAGATGGGTCATTGTCATACATACATCACGGACGGTCTATTTTCAGCTATCCCATAATTATATGCGCGGATTGCGTCCGACACTGGTCGGACCTTTAAGCGTCCGACCAGATCTGTGTAGGGTCCCACCGTGATGTATATGTTTATCCAAGCCTTTCATCCCTTTTTCTAAGATCATTTGATGCCATGGCCAAAAAATGAGGTAGATCCAAAGCTGTACTGGATCATACCAAATAGTGAGCTTGGGTTGCATTATAAGCACATTAAATGCCCAAATCATTAAATGCAAGAGTCATCTCTGGTGTGGTCCACTACAGCGTTGGATCTGCCTCAGGTTTTGAGACGATGCTTTAACATGATCTTACAAAAGGGATGGACCGCTTGGATAAACAGATACATCACGGTGGGACCCCATGCAGATCTGGTCAGACGCTTAAAGGTCCGAACAGGGTCGGTGTAGACACCCCACCTTCGGCTACACTGTTGGTAGAGATAGCTGGTTGAACGGAGGACCATACCCCCAAATCCCAAGTCCAAACTCAGCCAAACTCACCCTTGTAAGCCCCATTCCATAGCCCAGTTCAAGCCTGAACCCAGTCAACACAGTCCTAAAAACCACCCTGAAAAACCCCCAATAAAAAAAGGCCAGTCAAAAAATCCCAAAAAAGTCAAACTCACTGAGTCAACCCGCTGAGTCAACCCGCTGAGTTAACCCGCTGAGTCAACCCGTCGAGTCAACCCGTCGAGTCAAAACACCGAGTCAACCCGTCGAGTCAACCCGTCGAGTCAAACCACCGAGTCGACCCGCTGAGTCAACTCACTGAGTCGACCAGCGAGTCCAACAGCAGCCCCGAGGGAACGGCCGTACTCGCTGGAAACCGAGGAGCGGCCGTACGGGCCGCCCATGGCAGGCCGCCCGGACAAAATTACGACTTCTGCCACTGCTCGCTGCTATAAATACCCCCCTCCCCTTCTCATTTAAACAGGCCATTCGAAGTCCAGCCGGTCCGAGAGCTCTGAGTCCATCTCTCCACCCTTTAGCCCATTTTTCCACCAAGGAGAGCCCGAGTGAGGAGAGTCTAACCCTGGTCCAGCCCAGCCTGACCATTGGTCCAAGCCTCCCAAGCCATCCAAGTCTTGATCCAGCCACTCGAAGCCAACCCTTGCGACACCTCCGTCCACCCAGCTACTCATTTTCCAGCATCATCTCATTTGCATCTAGTATAAGTGCAACATTTACTTTTCTTCCAACCCCCCTGCTTCACTGCAAGCACTTTGATTATTCAAACACACCACATGCATCTCGCATAAAGCACCTGTCAGTTCGAGCGTATGCTCTGGGCTTGCCCGTTGTTGGAACCTGCCCATCAGAAACTCTTACTGTTCAGACCTGCATTCACGCTTCACCATAAAACACTTTGATTACTCAAGCACACATGCATATGTCTTTATATTAAGCACCTGTCAGTTCGAGCGTATGCTCTGGGCTTGCCCGTTGTTGGAACCTGCCCATCAGAAACTCTTACTGTTCAGACCCGCATTCATGCATCATGTCATTCATGAGAATATACGAGGATTAAATTAGACTTTCAAGTATTCGATCGATTCTGTGAAGTAGAGACCGTACTTTGGTACGGGCAGTGTGTGGGGTGCTTAACCTCTTCCCACCCTGTAACCGTGATCCCTTACCTTGAATCTCTGACCGCAGATCAACAGGAGTCATTTTAGAGGAAGGAATCTTCGGATTCCCTTCTCTAACGTTTCTACGGGGTCTAGCCGACTGTAGATTCGAAGTAACTGGCTAGTGGCGACTCTGGTCTTATATAAACTCATTTAAACATATCCAGCTCAATACGACAACCAAACAAAGCCCTCGAGAACGAGGCAAACCAGTGGCACAAACGGCGATTTCGCACTCACGCACCTCTTCTTCTTCTTCTTCCAAAAGGGAAAGGGTGAACGACGTCGTGTGGGAGCGCGGAGAAATCGGCGAGGGTCCACAGAATGGCAACTCCACTGGGGATAAGCTAGTCCCACTAGTCGTGATCCGACTTGAAAACAGAATCCTTCCCGTACTTGAAAGTCATTAATCCTCATACAATCTCATCTGCATAGCATTCTACCCAAACCCAAACAAAAAAAAAATAGAAAATTCCAAAACAAAAAAAAAATAGAAAATCCCAAAACCCAAAAAGAGTAGAGTACAGTCCTCACCATTGCGCCTCCTCGGGCTCAACGTACGCGGAGACAACTTCCCTTCCGCAGCATAATCCGCACTCGAGCTCAGCAAGCCATGTCCGACCACGAAGAAGAAACTCATCACTTCCCTGCTCTCGAAATAGCCGAAGCGCAACCTCCAGCGCAACAGCCCGTTGACAATACACCAATCATACAAGAATTGGCACAAGGAATGAGAGCAATGCAAGAAATGCTCTTGCAATTCATGCAAGCACAAACCACCGCAGCAGCCAACAATCAGGTTGGCCCAGTTCAGCAAGCTCAGCAGCCATGCCGGGTCCTCCCGGCCTCCAGTTCAAATCAAGCACAACCATCGGAGTCTGCCCAAGACTACCGACAGCAGCCATCTCAGCCCTTCGCTATGGGGCATCCTTCTCAATATCTTCCTGCGACGACAAGGCCATCTCAGAGCACCTCCGTTGCAGGAACATCCAGTCAGCTTCCAGTCAATCTTGCAAACAACAATCTCAGTAGATCTCAGCATGTCCCCGCCGATGGGATACCTTTTCAATTCCAGCACATCCCCGCCGAGGGGATTTCAATTCAATTTCCAGCAACAGGGACAGCACTGGCGAATGCCCACAATGGGGGTCAGTGTCAAGCCCACATCAATCAGCGGACAGTGGCGAATACCCAACAAGGGGGTCACTTCCCAGCATCTCAGCCTCCTGCAAACAGGAGCACTTTTCAATTCCAGCACATCCCCGCCGATGGGATTCCAGTTAATTTCCAGCAATCTTCAATTCAGCAAAATCCAGTTAATTTCCAGCAATCTTCAATTCAGCAAAATTCAGTTAATTTCCAGCAAGTTCCAGTTCAACCTTCAGTACAGTCTCCAGTTCAGTTACCATCAGTTCAAGCTCAAGTTCATCAGAATCCAGTTCAGTCATCAAATCAATTTCAGCAACCCGCGGTTGCTTTTCAGCAAGCCCATAGGGTCGAAGACATCGACCACTATGCCGAAGAAGAACGTGCCTTATTCCAGGAGGCACCAGTCGCTCGAACAGATCACTCAGGACTGGACGAGTTGCGGGAGCAGTTCCAGATCTTGCAAAATCAGCTTCAGCGACAGCAAGGAATCGACTTACCTTCGACCAAGTTCAGAGACTTGTGTCCTTTCCCAGATGCTCGGGTACCTCAAAACTTTGAGGTTCCAAAGTTCAAAAGATACGATGGCAGCGGTTGTCCCACAGCACATCTCAAGGCCTTCTGTGGAGAGCTGAGTGCAATCTCAGGAAACGAAGGGGCCCTCATTCGATTGTTCCAAAAATCTCTGAAGGGCGATGCCCTAGATTGGTACACTTCATTGGACTGCCACCGCATCAGAACATGGGAACAGCTCTCCCAGGCTTTCGTCGACAGATTCACATATAATCTCAACATGGCACCCAGAAGAGCCGACCTCGCAGCACTCAGGCAAAGGAGTGATGAAACACTATCAGCTTATGTGGGACGTTGGCGAGCTATGGCAGCCAGAATGCGGACACCCATCGACGATGAAGAACAAATCTCCATGATTGTTCATTCAACATACCCAGGCATATCTGGGTATCTCATCTCGCATCCATATGCGAATTTCTCACAATTGATCCGTGCTGGAGAGCAAGTTGAAGCAGGAATCCGGGCCGGGACGATCTCCCCATGGCCTCATCAAGCCACTCCAGTCAAGAGGAACAGAGTGGAAGGAAGACCTATCGGGCACGGGAATGGAAACCGCAATGGTTCTCCTCCCCGCCCAACAGAGGTAAACAACATCAACACCGCTGCTCAAGGAAATCAACGTGCTCCTCCACAAGGACGTCAACAGTATCAGCAGAATCAAGTTCAGCATCAGCCTCAGCGATATCAGCCACAACCGAATCCTCAGCCACAGCCACCTCGACAACAGCAGCAGTTCAGGGGAAATGGCCAATACTCATACCAGAACAGGCAGAATTACAGGGAGTTCAGGAAGTTCACTCCACTCAGTCAACCACTTAGTCAAATCATGACTACGCTGGTACAAAAGCAGTTACTCACTCTGATGACACCTAGGCCTCCGCCTCATCCTCTGCCTCCAAACTACCGAGAAAATGAGTACTGTGCCTACCATCAAGGACGTGGCCACGCCACTGATCGATGCTATACTTTGAAGAATGCCATACAAGACCTGATTGATGACTGCAAGATCGTCATCTCGGTCCCTGGAACTTCTCCAGCAGCTTCCACCAACATCCTTCAGAATCCTCTGCCTCAGCATCCAACGGACCCCAGTTCGTCTCGTGGCCCTGCTGTCAATAGTATAGAAGAAGGGGACCATATCGATCGCTTCTTCTCCCCTATTCAGTCCATTCATACCTACACCTATGAGCCAACAAATCCTCCTCCAGTCTTGCAAGGGGCAAGTCCCTTTCTTCCTTCAATCTCCGAGCCAGTAGTGCTTGAAGGAGCACCTCCATACGATATACCAGTTGTTCAAGGGGCACCTTACAACCATTCAAGATGGGAACCAGTCATCCTGGAAGGAGCACAATCATACATTGAGCCCACATACGAACCTGTCATCTTGCAAGGGGCAACTCCAGAACAATCCAATCCGCAATGGAAGGATTACACTCATCAGCAGCAAGAGCCCGTTGTCTTGGAAGGATCTCTTCCAGTCAAGCCTATCATATTGCAAGGGGCAAGTCCCGGAGGCATATCAATCACGCTACGGCAGCTCGGACGAACAGAGAAACCTCCTGCCATATCAAGAGGACCAGTATTCATTCCATGGGAGCCTCCTGCCCCAGGAACAGTCAAGCCAGGACCACGACCTTATGTGGTCTATGAAGACAAGCCTCGATACTACCCCTTCAGCACAGGCAACAATGTAGTTCTCAAGGCAAAAGCCCTATACGAGGAAGATCTGGTACCCACACCAACACCGTTGCAAGAACCAGTGGTCCTAGAAGGCAAAAGGGAGGAAAACTACAAAGAGGTTCCATGGCACTATCCAGAATGTGCGGAAGTGGGAAACATGAATCCCAACGGGCGTTGCATCCGAAGAGATAATCAAAACAGAGGAGATCCCAAAGGCGTCCTCTCAGGCCTCGGTAGCAAAAATGAAGCCGCATACGATGTAGCAACTCAGCTCAAGTCAATCCCTGCACAAATCTCAGTATGGGAGCTACTCTGCACATCTCGCATACACCGAGAAATGTTTGCCAAGACCTTGAATGATGCTCATGTCTCCTCCGATACGGCACCAGAGATGATTGCATTGATGATTGGACAGCTACTGGCTCCGCGCGCCATCACCTTCACCGATAATGAGTTGCCACCAGAGGGACGAGATCATGGGCGATCCCTCAACATAGCCTTACGATACAAAGACCTCTGTGTTCCGCTGGTCCTTATCGATAATGGCTCAAGCTTAAATGTCTGCCCACTCAAGACCGCGGAACGCCTGGGAATCAGTCCTTCTTCATTCCGACCCAGCACCATATGCGTCAGAGCATTTGACAACACCCGCCGATCAGTGGAAGGGGAGGTCGACATAGAGGTACAGATAGGCCCGGAAGTCTCCACCATCACATTCCAAATCTTGGATATATCAGCCTCTTTCAACATGTTGCTCGGACGGCCATGGCTGCACAAGGTTGGAGCTGTGCCATCAACCTTACATCAACGGGTGAAGTACATCTGTGGAAATCAAGTGATCTCTATCCACGCAGAGAAGGAGCTCATCATTCCTTCCAATGCTGCTGCCACTGAACCAGACATCCCGGTCATCGATATCCAACACTCTAAAGAAGACATCCCATTTCACAGTTTCGAATTTGAGACTGTGAACTCTATCGCCAATCCAGAACCAACAAGGGTGGACCGTGTCTTCTCACCGGCAGAGCGTCTGAGCCTCAAATACCGAATGAAGAATCACTTCAAGTCCAGAAAGGTACCGCTGGTATATAACCAACGCAAATGGGGACTCGGATACAGGGCAACCTTCATGGACAAGAGAAGGAAGAAATTTCGGTGCTCACCCATCCAATTCGTCAAGCCAGGAGAACCTTGCAAAGATCCAGGAGGGAATCAACCGACTGCACTACACAAAGGCCTTCCGATGAGCCTAGCTTGGGCCACGTGGCTCCCCATTCGATGGGATCAGATTCTCGAACCATCTAAGCCTCCAGAAGAAGAAGAAAATGATAAAGACGAAGAAGGAAGACAAATACAGCAGCTTCAGGACCAGGTTACTCTGACACCTGCTCCCAACCAGGGGCACAACTTGCCCACTTCTCTCAACCAGGGGCACAACCCGCCCGCGTCAGCATCAATCAACCAGGGGCACAACCTGCCCACTTCTCTCAACCAGGGGCACAACCTGCCCACTTCAGTCAGCAAGGGGCACGACTCGCCCATCTCATCACCAATTAGCAAGGGGCACGACTTGCCCATCTCTGCAAAGTCAACATCATCAATCATCAGCCAGGGGCAGAAGCAGCCCATCCATTGGACCAAGAAAGGGAAGTGGCCAGCCCTAGATTGGTCTGATGTCCAGGTTCCAAACTTGTGTCTAGCTATGGAACCAGACGAACTGCAATGCGAGGTAAGTGATCCGGGAGGGACTGAGTACGACTCAGATCCCGAACCTGACCAGCAAGAAGTCATGGTCATTGGGCCAGATCGTGACTCTTCGCTCAAATCATCAACCCCCACCTCTTCAGGGGAGGAAGTGTGGGGTCCTGAATGGTCATCTGTTCCCCTAACTTTTGAATCAGCCAAAGAGCCATCTGAGGGCTCTGGCTTCCAAAAAAAAAACGCCTGTTTAAGCAGCGACCGGAACTTTGGAACAAGTTGGGCTCAATCATGGTCTGCAATGCCCACTTGTTCAAAGTCCCATGAATTTCGAAAATCCAAAAAAATCAAAAACTTTCAAAAGCCAAAAACATCTAGCATCTCAATTTCAGAAAAATCTCAAAAATAAAAAAATATTTCTTTTCCTGCATTCAATAGTGTGCCAAGTTCGTCTAAAGAGTCATATGAGTTTGAAGTCGAATCATATGATTTCGACATCGAATTAGACTTCGAACTCATGGGTCTGGACGAAGCTCGGGATGAGGAAGATGATGATCCTGCTCCCGAACTTGAGGATCTCCTCAAAAAGTTCGAATCTAAAGCCAATGTTGTAGCCGATGATTTCGAGATAGTAAACTTGGGGACGCCTGAGATCCCTAGGGAAGTACGCATTGGAAAATCGTTGCCACCGGAGATGAAACAGAAAATGATAGAGTTCCTAGCTCCAAGATTGTCCAACTTCGCGTTCTCATATGAAGACATGCCGGGGCTCGATGAAGAGCTCGTTGTACACCATCTGCCAACCAAGGCAGATATGAAGCCAGTGAAGCAAAAACTCCGAAGAATGAAGCCAGAATGGGCTCTGAAAGTCCGAGATGAAGTCATCAAGCAGTACAACGCGGGATTCTTGGTAGTCTCCAACTACCCTGAATGGCTCGCCAACATCGTACCAGTACCGAAGAAGGACGGCAAGGTTCGAATGTGCATCGACTTCCGAGATCTCAACAAGGCCAGTCCAAAAGATGACTTCCCGTTGCCACATATCGACACTCTAGTCGACAACACTGCAGGATACAAGATCTTCTCATTCATGGACGGGTTCTCAGGTTACAATCAGATCAAGATGGCCGTCGAAGATCGCGAGAAGACATCGTTCATCACTCCCTGGGGAACCTTCTGTTACAGGGTAATGCCGTTCGGTCTGAAGAACGCAGGAGCAACATATCAGCGAGCAATGACAGCACTATTCCACGACATGATGAACAAAGAGCTCGAAGTATATGTGGACGACATGATCGTCAAATCTCGCACAATTGAAGGACACTTTGAAGATCTGAAGAAGTTATTCAACAGATTAGAAAAGTACAAGCTCCGTCTCAACCCTCAGAAATGTGTCTTCGGTGCAATGGGAGGTAAGCTCCTCGGCTTTATGGTGAGCGAGGATGGCATCAGGGTCGACGAGACCAAAACCAGAGCAATCATCGAGATGCCCCCTCCTAGAACAGAGAAAGAAATTCGTGGCTTCCTCGGCAGAATTCAATACATCAGTCGCTTCATCGCACAGCTCACACCTATCTGTGAGCCCATATTCAAGCTCCTTCGGAAGAACGTCCCAAAAGAATGGAATGATGATTGCCAAGTCGCCTTCGACCGCATCAAGAAGTATCTCATGAATCCTCCAGTCCTAGTGCCGCCCGCTCCTGGACGACCACTATTGTTATACATCTCGGTAGCAGCAGAAGCCATTGGCTGTGTCCTCGGCCAACACGACGAGACCGGGAAGAAGGAACAAGCAATATACTATTTGAGTCGAAAGTTCACCGACTACGAGACCAGGTATTCCCCGATCGAGAAGACTTGCCTCGCCCTAGTCTGGGCAACTCAGCGACTCCGTCAATACATGATTGCATTCCCTATTCTCCTCCTCGCTCACATGAATCCGCTCAAGTACCTGTTCGAGAAGCCGGCACTCACTGGAAGGATAGCTAAATGGCAGCTACTCTTGTCTGAGTTTGACATCACCTATGTCACTCAAAAGGCAATCAAGGGACAGGCCCTCGCCGATCATCTTGCGGCTCACTCTCTCCTGGACTATCAGCCGCTCAAGACATTCTTCCCTGATGAAGATCTCTTGCTCATTGAAGAGGAAGAAAAGAAGAAAAAAAGATGAGTGGACATTATTCTTCGACGGCGCAGCAAATTCTAAAGGGAGTGGTATTGGAGCAATCCTCTACTCTCCAGATGATGTCCCTATTCCTATCTCGAGGCGCATCGCATTCGAGTGCACCAACAACATGGCAGAGTACGAAGCATGCATCGCTGGCTTAAGGGAAGCCATAATCTTGGGCGTCAAGAAGCTACGAGTATTTGGAGACTCACAACTTATCATCAATCAGACCAATGGCGAATGGAAGACCAAAGACGAGAAGTTGATACCATATCATGTGTATCTTGACAATCTGATCGAAGAATTCAAGGAAATCACCTTCTCATACATGCCCAGAGCCAAGAACCAGTTTGCAGATGCTCTCGCCACGCTCGCATCAATGCTCGAGATCCCAAAAGGAGCTTCAGAATGGGAGCTCACAGTCGAAATTCAAGAAGAGCCTGCTTTTTGCCTGCAAATAGAAGAAGCCGAAGCTGTCCCTGACAAACCCTGGTATGCCGACATCAAGCAATATCTCGAAACCCAGGAGTATCCAGAATCAGCAACAGCAACAGATCGCCGAACCATCCAACGTTTGGCCGGCCAGTTCACCATCAGTGGCGAAGTTCTTTACAAGCGATCCTATAATCACATCCTCCTCCGATGCGTCGATGAAACAGAAGCTGCAAAGATCATGAAAGAAATACACGAAGGAATCTGTGGCCCGCACATGAATGGGCACATGATGGCAAAGAAGATTCTACGACTCGGCTACTATTGGCTCACCATGGAGACAGACTGTTGCAAACACGTCAGAAAATGCTTCAAGTGTCAAGAGCATGCGAATCAAATCCATGCCCCATCATCAGAGTTATACAACCTGACCACCCCCTGGCCCTTCTCCATGTGGGGACTCGACATCATCGGCAAGATCAGTCCCAAAGCATCAAATGGTCACGAATACATACTTGTGGCAGTCGACTACTTTACCAAGTGGGTAGAGGCAGCCTCATACACCACGATTGCAGCATCTCAGGTGATCAAATTCATGAAGAACAACATCATATGCCGGTACGGAATCCCCAATGCTATCATCACAGATAATGGAACCCCGTTCGTCAACAAGAAGATGGATGACTTCCTCAGCAAGTTCAAGATCCAACGTCATAGATCAAGCCCCTACCGTCCCCAGATGAATGGTGGGGTAGAAGCCGCAAACAAGACAATCGTCAGGATACTCGAGAAGATGGTCGTGACCTATCGAGATTGGTCAGATATGCTCCCATATGCACTTTGGGCCTATCGAACGTCTGTACGGTCTGCTACGGGCGTTACTCCTTTCGAGCTTACTTACGGAATGGAAGCAGTCCTACCAGTCGAGGTGGAAATACCATCACTACGAGTGTTACTCGAAAGCGGAATTGAAGAAGAAGAATGGCAACGGGCCAGATTCGATCAGTTGCAGCTAGCAGATGAAAAGCGCATGCGTGCACTAAGTCATTCACAATGCTATCAGAAAAGGATCGCTCGGGCTTACAACAAGAGAGTCCGAAAAAGAAGTTTCAAGGTAGGCGACATGGTCATGAAGAAGATTCTACCGTCGCACCTTCCAGATCCCAGAGGAAAGTTCAAACCCTCGTGGGACGGGCCACTGATCGTCAGAGAAGTACTTCCCGGAGGCGCCCTCAGACTCACCAGCATGAGAGGGGTGGATCTTCCTGAGCCAACCAACACCGACAACGTGAAGATCTTTCACGGGTAAGCCATTCTGACCTTATCTAGAGTTACTTTAATAGAGCTAAAGTTAAGAGGTCAAAGCTAAGATCTCTGAGAAATCATTCCCGTCCACCAACAAGTGTTTCAAATAAGGGGATTCAAAAAGAAAAAAGAGAGAGAAAAAGAATGCAAAAGAAAAAGAAAAAGAAAAGAAAAGAAAAAAAAAAAGAAAGAAAAAAGGGAAGCCAAAGTAAGGCACCCGAGGAAAAAATCAATCCAAGAAACACAGTCATCCATCCATTCATCTCAGAGGGGTCTTTAACAAAGACCGACAGCTCTATTATCGTAACTTAGGATAATGGCTGAAAGACTGCCATCGGCCGGCAACGACGGATTCCCGACCTCTAACCGCCGCAGTTATCCAAAGATCCAGAAAGAAGAAAAAAAAAAAAAAAAAAAGGAAAAAAAGAAAATGTGTGCCTAAACAAAGAGGGTGGAGTGAAAACCCGAAAGGGCGCTCCGAGTAAAAACAGTGGGCATACAGCGGACTTGGTGAAAACCTGAAAGGGCGCCAAGGGTAAAAACAGCACAGCTGCCAAGGGGCAGGCAAGACCAAATACCCGGGACGTGGTGAAAACCTGAAAGGGCGCCACGGGCAAAAATGACGGGAAAAAGCCGGCTGTGGTGAAAACTCGAAAGAGCGCTGCAGGAAAAAATGGCAAATGAAAAAAAGAAAAAAAAGAAAAAAAATAAAAGTGCAGGTACTAAGAAATCAGACAGTCCAGATCGGTTCAAGCAGTGAAAGTGCAAGAACAAGGGGAAGTACAGTCAGGAGCGAAGAACTCTACAAACTCTGACAATCTCAGGAAGCAAGAGTTTCCGTTGCCTACATCTCTAGGGAACCAAAGGATCAAGCAAGTCAAATCTCGAGATATCGGTCAAATCATTGACCGAGCCCCAGTTCTGATTCCTATATCCCGACACAAAATCCAGACACACTCACAAGACAACTCATGGCACAGTAGATTTTCAAACAGTTTTTTCTCTTTTCAATTAAATGCATTATATTTCTCTTACACATATCATCTTTTTCAAAAATACAAAAAAATGCATCATCATCAATCATATATGCAAAAATCAGTGTGCAGGTGGCCAACACAATCAATCTCTACCCTCCTCCTCGGCCACATCAGGTGAGTCCTCTGACTCATAAAAAGATAGTCTCGCTCTCAACCTGCTCACTTCCATACGCAGGTAATGCGCCTCATCGCGCTCAAGGGTACGGATCGCGGTCTCCTCATCAGACAATCTCTGATCGGTAGCCAATCTCCTCGACATCATCTCGCAATGATACCGAAGTGCAGAGATCTCAGACAGCAGATGGCCATGAGTGGCCAAAAGGAAGCCAGGATCGACAAAAGGGCGCTCCTCAAAAGGTTCATATGAACCAGATGAAGAGCCAGCATCTCCAAGAATATCCTGCTCATCCTCATCAGCAGTCTGGTGCCAACAAGGGATACGTCGATACAAAGACTGCTCAGCAGCCCAGTACTGATATGGGGCGGTCGCCATCGGAAAAGTCCGCAGCTCAAATCCCAACAAATCAGCTGTCAAATAACTCGCCCAGGAACAATCGATCCGGGTCCTGAAGTCAGAAGATCTAGAGGGGAGTACTCGACGCCCGATACCCGTGAAAGCAAAAGGAGGAACATCCTGCTCATACCCAAACTGCCGCAGGAACCGAATGGGATGGTAAGAGAAGTAGGATCGAAAGCCTACCAACATCAGAGGATGGCGGTGTGCATCGCAAAGCACTGGAGGAAGTGAAAGCCAAGATGACTCCCAACGAACGTTCCAGTCACGAAGTTCAGCGAACATCCTGCGATACAGGGGCTCGCTCATCCTGGCTGTGTGAGGAAGGAACTCGATGATATAACGCATAATGTCAGAGCCCGGGATGCCAGGAAGAGGTACAGAAACAGTCAGAGAAAGGCGCTCCCATAGCCAGACCTGATCACAGAAAACGAAAGAAGTTCAGCTAAAGCAAAGCAATCCCCAACAAAGCAAGAAAAAAAAAGGGTGTAGAAAGAATACCTGCAGGAAGGCACAGCAGCCGCGAAGAACACGAGTACGACCAAGGGCGCAGTCAGTCAGCCCGTCAAATAGCTCGGCCAAAATGAGAAAAATGATCCCCTGCCGACGGACAGCTCGGCTCATCACCTCAAAAAGCAAAGGAGTCTGGGACCTGCGCCATCCCGAGAACAGCACCTCAGCAATCAAGCAAAACATCAGTGCGTTCCGAGCAAAGGTAGAACCAGCCGTACTCTGGGGACCCGAAAAAAGATCATACAGCAGGTCCAAAGAGAACACTACAGCATCCTGGCCACTAGCTGCAGGCCGAACAAGATAGGGGATCCCAAACCAGTTCTGCGGTGTAGCAGTCTTCGGCGATGTCTTCGGCGAGAAGTACTGAGTATAATCCAAGGGTAAGCCTGTCAAGCGTGCAAGCTCCTCTAAAGAAGGCCCCATCTCCATATCGTTGAACACAAACAAGTTCAACGAAGGGACCCAGTCAATCAAGGCAGCTCCGAGCATCCTCCAGTCAATGTCAACTCTAGCCATATGAATCAGACTGCCAAAGCCATAAGACTCCAAATCTCGAATCTCATAAGCTGACAAGCTGTCAAGCCAAGCAAGCAGTCGTGGCGAGCAAGAAGAACGAGGAAGCAGCTGACAAGTCCTCACCGGTATCCCCTCCAGCACAAAAGGCCCAGAAATCGAGGACAACTCATCGAAGATCGGAAGGTCAACAGGCGAAGGAGAAGGAAAAGCTGGAACCTCTGCAGACTCGACAGCCCCTGACCTGCCCTCAGTAACGGCTATGTCTGATATAGCCGCATCACTATCTGAAACTGTCATAACCTCAGCCGCATGAGAAGACTCGCCCACCTCATGAACAGAGTGCGCAAAAGACCGACGATCAGGAGAAAGACGATACTCCCCATCAAAAGGGCTACCAGTAAAGATCACGCCGCACATCGTGGCACCCTGGCTAATCTGACCGTCGAAGAATACATCTGAACCATCAAAAAGGGTCCCGGCAACCCCGATCGAAGAATCAACTGCCAGATCCGGACCTGCGGCCCTCTCCAGTAGGAGATCATGAATCCAATCATCATCCTGGCCGATCAAAGGCATCATCGAGGCATCCACACCGTCCATCATCAGGGGGACATCATCAATGATCACATCAAGTCCACCCAAAGAAGTATACCGCACATCCTGGCCCTCGTCCAGAGCATCCAAACCGTCAAAGGTACCATCTGAGCCATCCATACCATCCAGACATGAGATCAGCCCATCTATGTCCCTCATAGTCCCATCATCACCATCCATCACATCATCCATGGGGCCCACACTCAAAGAATGCATAATCTCACCTATGTCCCATCCTCCCATCTCATCCATACCATCCATTCCTCCCATGATGAAGGTCCCATTCAAATCTGAAAATCCAGCCACCCCACCATTAATGGAGCCATTCAAAGCTCCACCAACCACCATCCCTAGCCCCTCATCAATGCCCCCTCTTAATGCCCCATCTACCCCATCCATTAAAGGCATTTCCCCATTATCAAAGCTCAGTTGAAGATCTGAAGTGTGGGACCCATCTTGGACAGCCCCCACAGCCCATAAATCTCCACCATCCATTGCCCAAGGAAGGACAAACCAAGAAAAAGACAAAAGGAGAATGAAAGAAGAGACAAGGAAGTGATTCATGGATGAATCGAAGAATCGGATGCAGAGAATGTGGGGGACAGGAAAAAGGGACAGCAGAGGATGTCCGAACCAGGGCCAGCCCAGGCCGCTCAAGAGGCGAGCCTTGGGCGGCCTGCCCTGGGCCGCCCGTACGGACGCAGATCCCCTCTCTCCGCGGGATTGGCTCCAGGGCTTTTGGTAGGTGAGGCTGACAGTCCACGTCAGCAGATGGCGCTCCATGGGCCGCCCAAGGCTCCGGTCCACCCCAGATTTCGACTGAAGATGATCAAGATCATACAAAAGGTGCCCCACTGGTCCAATCATGAAGCAATGTGACCGGAATAGGGCTGATCAAGCCAAAGAGAAGAAAAAGTGATCAAGTGGGGGCCACAAGCAATCCAAGCCATTCAAAGACTAGATCATCACGATCTAAACCATTGAAGAACCTACATGAGCCGTCAAACAACAAGATCAAAGGTTTGATCATCACAAGAAGGGCCAGAATCCAAGATCTAATCATCAAGTGGGCCCACAAAGCCAAATCAAGCGATCAGAGACGTTCAAGCCATCATCCACACCATGAGAAGCATTCCTAGCCTCACAAATCATCAAAAGAGATGCCCCAAAGTAAAACCAAGGTTTCAAATGGGCCCACAGGGCCGAATCTATCAATCTAAACCATTCAAGGGCTAGATCATCAGGATCCAAACCATTGGAAAGCTTACACAAGTCATGGAGCAGCAAGATCAAAGGTTCGATCATCAAAAGAAGGGCCAAAATCCAAGATCTAAACATCAAGTGGGCCCACAAGGCCTAATCAAGCAATCTGAACCATTCAAGTCATCACCCATGCAACTAAGCAGTCTCAAATCATGAAGGAATGAGTCAAGAGTCAAAGCATCCAGACATCACCAAGGAATTTGGGAGAAATTAAAGTCTGTATATTCATCCAAAAGAGCTTGATACAAAAGGGGACAAAAACAAAAGTACAAGGCCATGTAAAGCAGAGACAGCTACAAGTCACCAACATAATCATCATCGCCCCTCCTCGCGTCCCGCTCCCGACGATAAAGATCCATCAAAGGAGCAGTCACTGAACCTCCAGCATACCTGCGACGGCCACCTGGAACGTAAAGCGAAGGAAGCAAAGGCCCCTGGCCAAATAGCAGATACCACTCGTCATAATCACGATCCGGGATCGTGAAACGGAACCCAGGCTGGCCCACCAGAGCCTCAACTCTCTCATCAGCTGGCATCCGAGCAGCTGGAGGAGGTGCAGAACAGGGGACCCGAGCTACCCCAGTGACTTGCCGAAGCAATCTCTCTCCCAAGTACCATTGGAAGGACTCAGCGTCAGAAAGCATAATACGGAGACATGAAGCATCATATGCCTCCACGCGCTGGGGTGTGTAGTAGAGAGGGAAACTAGCGTACGGCATCCGGGCAAACTGCAGCAGAAGAGGTTACCACGATCAGTTACAAGTACAGTACAAGGACAAAGACAAGCAAGATACTTACGTCCTCAACGGTCAGCCCGTCTATATCAGCACGCCAATTGTCCCCGGAAACTCGGGAGTTCCGCTGACGATTCTGCTGATGCCAGTACATGTGGCGATACTGAGCGGGTTCAATGTCATCTCGCATCCTCGGCGCAAGATGCGGAAAATGGTCATAAAAGCAAGTCTGGATGAAAGTACATTTAATGATCAGAGAGAGAAAGGAGGCAAACGGCTCCAAAGAGGATGAAAGAAGAGGTACCTCAACCACAGGCCAGAAGCCTGTGAAGGACCGGCTATGCCGACAGGTCTTGTCCAGACCTTGAAAGAGACGGGTCAGGATGGCCCCATTCCAGTTATAGGGGTGATGAAGATCCTCGACTAAACGAAGAAATTTAGGATCAACTCTCTCATTCGCATGGCAAAAAAGAAAGGATCCAAAAGCATAAGTGATCATGGCCCGCGCCTTGTGGAGGGCCTCTCGCTCGGTGGTAGGGACGACAGAAGCAAAATTGTTATAAAACCATCGCATCTTCACTTGATGGCCTTGGAATTCACCCTCAGGAGGGACGTCACCAACAAGCCGTAGCCAATCAGTGGAAGAGAGGGGAGCTAAAGAGCTAACTTGAGGGACAATTGCCCCATGAAATGGGAAACCTATCTGCATGTAAATGTCCAAAGGGGTTATCCCCCATTCTCCACAAGGAAGCTGGAAGGTGTGGGTCTCATCCCGCCACCTCTCACAAAGGGCCGCAAGCATCATGCGGTTGGCGTCGTTGTTATGGAAGCGTAGGGTGAGGAGGCCAGCAAAAGGAGTACCATCTAGTACTCGCTCAAGCAAGGGCTGTGGCTCCTTCATCCAATTGTCCCAGCGATCCCTGGTACCTCGACCCTTGATGGCAGGAAGAGGTTGATGCTCCATAGCTAGGGAACACATGTGGTCCCCCCGGCGGACAATGAAAGCAGGATCATCCTCGTCAACTACTTGGTGGCCCCTGGTACCATCCGCCATGGAATCCTACAAGCTTGGCAAGGTAAGTCCCTATCCTTTACCCATTAACATCCAAATTCTCATCCAAGAAACCCATGGGATTGGACTCACATTCAAATGCAAAATCTAAAGTCCAACTCCATGTGTCACTTAGGATATGTGTTGGACCCATTGGAAAAAGTAAGGCCTGCCTTAAAGAAGGTGGCATGGCATGCCTCAGGTAAGAAAAGTCCATCATCCAAGGACACATTTTGGACAACAAATGCACTCAAGTGCCATGAAATCAACTAAGGATGAGAGTCCTACTGCACATGAGAAGTTCCTCTTCAAAGTCCACATGTGGCCAAGGATTGACTCACTTTTATGCCAAGGTCATGATTCTCACTTAGGATGTCTCCATCTTTTTACACATATGCATGGACAAGTGGGGAGTAGAAAGGAAACGGGTCTCCAAGAGTAACCCAAATGCCTCATCTCAATGGATTGGAGAGAGCACATAGCCCACTTGAAGAACATGAGGACCCATTCATGGGTTAACCATGGGCAACCTTATGTGCCCCATCTTGATGAAAATTTTGACCACGAAAATGCAACAAGGAGGTCTACCCACAAACATATGAATCAAAAGAAGCTAAGGGTAGAAAGTCGATGCACATAGCCCACATGAAGAATCAAAGTTGAAAATGCCCATGAAAAGGCAAGTTTGGGCAACTTATGTGCACCAACTTTTTCACCAAAAGGGAGACCATTTGAGCACAAAAGAGCATGGCTTGATGAGTCACCCAACCATCATGAAAATGGATAAGAATGGTACACATAGCCCACTTGAATATCAAAATCCAAAATGTCCCAAGGCATGGGACAAAAATGGGCAACCTATGGGTATCATTCTTTCCCACAAATGGAAGGAAAAACCACTCATACTTGAGAATGATAGTGGAAGACCCACCAAGTCCCCAAAGAAAAGATCAAGGACCCATGGTGGTATGGGTAGCTCACTTGAGAATCATCCATTTGAGGTTGATAACATCTAAGGGAAACTCTTGAAAACCACAATCCTACCACAAAGAAAACCATTTGAACTTAGTAAGATTGAGGGAACAACTCATTCATGGGACTTGTAGATGGTCAAGTAGCTCAAGTCCTCCATCCATCAAGAGAGAAAGCATGAAAAGAAAAAGCCTACATGAACAAAGTGTAGTGTGGCACACATGGTTCAAAGAAGTGCCCAAGTTTCAATGAAGGCCCAAAAGCCCATCCACATGAAAAACTTCAAGGAACCCACCACACTTTGTACAAGGATGTACATCATAATCAAGAAATAGTGGAAGACTTGGGCTACTTGTCCATATAAGCCCAACTAGGAAAACTAGCCCACTTGAGATCCAAAATGAAGAATGGGCTAGCCACCTTGATCCATACACATGTAAAGAAAGATGGGGTCACCCAAAGTGAGCCCCATGAGCCCAAAACTTAAGATGGGCCCTACCATGCCCATGGGCCCAAATCTTAAAAAGAAGAGGGAAAAGAAAGGATAGTTCCAAAAGAAAAATGACAAAGGCAAGAAAGCATGAGGGAGCCCAAAATGAAGCATTGGGCCCATCAAATACACCAAGGGCCATGACTTCACTTTGAGTCCATTTGATACACATGAAAAGAGGCCCAACTCCCATGAAAAAGATAGAGTATTTTGCCATGCACACTTGATGACATGGCAAAATTACTCCTTACATGCACATGGAGGGAGTGTGAAAAAGGAAAAAATGATGAAGTGGAGAGCTTGCAATGTCCTTCTCCAAGCACCACCTTTGAAAGACTTGAGATCTAAGAAAAGATCAAGAATGCTTGGGCCCACCTTCACACCCCTTTGAATAGCTACATGAAAAAGAAAAAGGATCATGAGAAGAGACAATGAAGATGGAAAAGGACAAGAAAGAGAAAGGAAGTGGTCCATACCTTTACCACTCACCAAAGAAGGACCACCTTGCTGTCCCAAGATTTCTCTAAGGCCCACCACTTGAAAAGAGCAAAGGACCACCAAAGAAGAGAGAGGAAACTTGAAGAAAGAAAGAGTATGAGAGAGAGAAGAGAGAGATTGCACGTTTGAGGGGGGGAGGGTGTCCCATGTTATATAGAAAAGGGGAAGGCACCCTTTTACCCAGCCCCCTGAAGAGACCAGGAGGCAGAGACCGGGCGGGCGGCCCATGGGAGGCCGTCCTAGCCTCTACCTAGGTGAAACGACCTCCCTCTCCCTCTCCTTGGAAAGAACTCCTCCTTGGGAAGGGTGGTTGCAAGTGAATCTTGTACCTTCATGTAAGAATGAAGTGATGGAAGAGAATGGTGAGAAAAAAGAGAAAATCTCACCAAAATCTCATCTCATGAGAAATGGGTGAGAAATTGGGTGGATGATGTGGAAAAGTTCCATGGAATTTCCAAGAAAAAGAAAGAAGAATTTGACTTGGTCAAACAATGATCTCAACCATCCAAAGGCATGACCAGATGATCCAAACCATTCCAAGAAGAATCCCAAGAATCTCCGCCCTTGATTACTGTTCACATGTATGAGTTCTGGTCCGAAGACCTTAAACTACGTCGGGATCAACATCCCGAGAGATTTTCAATAAAAGCCGGCGTCGGTCTTGTTTGCTCACATCAAGATCAATGACTCCGGACATTTTCAAAAATCATAAAAATATATTACTAGCCCCACTTTTAAAGTTCTGGTCCGAAGACCTTAAACTACGTCGGGATCAAGATCCCGAGGGATTGTCAATAAAACCGGCATCAGTCTTCTTCAAGATCTGGTGGCTCCGGACATTTTCAGAAAACCAAAAAAATATATACATCACTTGTACAGTTTCTGGTCCGAAGACCTTAAACTACGTCGGGATCAAGATCCCAAGGGATTTTTAATAAAAATGGGTATCGATCTCGACCATCAAAATCAGAATTGATGACCCAGAATATTTTTCAAAAAAGAAAACAAAAAAATGTCTTTCCTCTTTTAAAGTTTTGGGTCCGAAGACCTTAAACTACGTCGGGATCAACGTCCCGAGAGATTTTTAATAAAAACCAACATCGATCCCAGCCTTTCAGGCCAAGATCTGATGATCTGGATCATTTCAAAAAAACAAAAAACATGTTTGCCCCTCTTTTGTACAGTTTCATGGTCTGAAGACCTTAAACTACACTGGGATTAATTTCTCGGGGGACCTTTCTCGCTTTCAACTAAAAACCGGCATCGGCCTCGACCGTTGGGATCATGGTTCGATAACCCGGATCATTTCAAAAATACCAAAAATATTTTAAAGCTTTCCATAAAAACCAGTGTCAATCTCGATTACTCGAGTTGAAGTCTGGAACTTTTTCAAAACAAAAAAAATATATATACAATATAAAAAAAAAAAAAAGTTTCCATCACCAGTTTTAATCCATCAATTTATCCCCAGTGGTCCGAAGACCTAAAACTACACTGGGATTAACTTCTCGGGGGCTTTCTTTCCTAACCTGTCCCAGACATGGCTGACACTTGATCGTACGGGTGTATGGAATCTTTTAAACAGGTAAAGGCTGAGGCGGGCAGAACTCCGCAATCCTGTTCGTGTTGAACGCACCGTGATAGACAACCTTGAGTTGGAAGTCGCTGTTGAAGCTGACGGATGTTCCCTGTTCCTAGAACTCATGAAGGGGATTAAGGCTGTTGGGAGGTGAAGCTCACCCTCACGGAATTGTGAGCAACGTAAGACCCCAAACTGGATTGACTAAGGGAAATGTGAGGATGTGGCTCATTTTGTGGCCGAAGGAGTCCGTCGGACGATACGTGGTCTATGTGCATTGCACATGAGGAACAGGCAACTTTGTGGGTGTGTTGACTGCAAACCCTCAAAATTCCCTCATCCGAAGATGTAAAACTACGGCACTTAACTGTGTGAGACCCGTCTTGCTCGCTGACGTAAAATGGATCGGGTGCCTTACCAGCAGTAGAAGCTGGAAGTGGATGGAAATTCCACATCTTTTCCCTGCATTTCAGAAAAATCACAAAATACAAAAACATTGCAAAATCATCTCTTCAAAAATCACAAAAATATTTCCCTTGCTTTCAATCAGAATATTGTCAAAAATCACACAAAAATATTTTCATCAAATATCTGCAAAAATCACAAAAATATTTCCCTTGCTTTCAATCAAAATATTTCAAAAATCACAAAAATATTTCCTGTGTTTTCAATAACCAATCTCTATCCTGATCGCTCAGGTAAAGATTCGGACCACATATCTACAAAAAAAAATCACAAAAATTAGCATCCCCAGCACTACAATTCAGGAGTCTTGAAACTCCGCTCACTTCACAGTATGGGATGACGGATCCAATCGCCTGCAAATTGGAATCTTGACCAAAACGGGCAACCAAGCACCATCTCAATCACATGTATGCCCAGAAGAACATCTTGAAGTCGGATGATATCCTCGTACATTCTCATTAGCAAAGAAACAGCATCTTGGGACGATGGACCAGATCGACCACGGGTCGGGATCTTGACCAATCCGCTGTCCAAACCTCCATATCAAAAAGAAAAATCCCCAAGGGAGTACAACCCTACAAGCAATAAGCTCAAAATTCTCTGCATCTCTAGCAAAAGCAAAATCATCAAACTGAAAGAGAATGAGCCAAAGCCATGCATTCATCATGCATCTCCATGCATCAGCATCCATCGCATCAATCATCATGTTTACCTGCTTTCAAAATAAAAGTCGGTTAGCTAAAGACCCCACAGGCATCCCTAGTGGAGGCACATGCGAACCAGATTTTCATTTCAAAAAGACAAAAAATATTTCTATTTGCAAATAAAAACCCCACGGAGTATCACTCCCCAGAGTGGGTATCTTTTCAAAAATCCAAAAATATTTTCCCAGTAGAGCGTTCTGCCTCCAACACGCTGGGAGATCTTCCATATCTCTGGGTAGGAGCCGACGCAAAAATCAAATAAGATCCGATGTCTCGCGGTTTCCCCGGAGACCATCGGATCCAATGCACTCAAAGTACGGTCGAACTAAACTCCAGTGTCAGTGCGGTCGTACCACATGCCAAGATACAAAAAGATGAAAGCCAAAAGGCTCGGTCACAGAAACCATTTGAACAGGTGGAAACGATGAATTGTAACCCAAGTATCCAAATCAGCAGATTGGGTGGAAAGAATTCACCCGCACATACCTAGGCGTGGATGCCTGAAGTACCTTGACTGAGTCCAAGTCGGCGTAGTAGAATCCCGTAAGACTATCTGACGCAGGGCGTCTAACCACTTTGACAGTCAAGCGAAACAAGTACTCCTGGAGTGATCTGGGAAAACATCAAACATCACACAATCAGTCTCATGGTCAGCATCCTCGTAAGACTGTCGACGCAGAGGCTCTGCTGTACCTTTCCGGTGTTAGTACCGATCGGGAATGGAAGGGTTGAGATTGGGTACCCAGGTTGCAGCAAACTGCAGGGACAATCGCAACGTTTTCTCCAAACTCTCGCGGTATGTGCGAGTTATCAATTTCCAGACAATCAACTGACTCAGATACAAAGGACAACAAAGATTCCAGACCACAATCAACGAAAGAATGAATTGCAAACTAAGCATCGAAACCAGCAGATCGGGTGGAAAAGCCCACCCGCACATACCTAGGCGTGGATGCCTGAAGTACCTTGACTGAGTCCAAGTCGGCGTAGTAGAATCCCGTAAGACTATCTGACGCAGGGCGTCTAACCACTTTGACAGTCAAGCGAAACAAGTACTCCTGGAGTGATCTGGGAAAACATCAAACATACAATCAATCACAGGGTCAGTAACCTCGTAAGACTGTCGACGCAGAGGCTCTGCTGTACCTTTCCGATGTTAGTACCGATCGGGAATGGAAGGGTTGCGATTGGGTACCCAGGTTGCAGCAAACTGCAGGGACAATCGCAACGTTTTCTCCAAACTCTCGCGGTATGTGCAAGTGAGCGATCTCCAAACGATCAACTGGCACAGATGCAAAAGCAAGCAAAGATTTCAGACCATGATCTATGAATGACCGGGTCAGAAGTGGGGTGTCCACTCGCTTTGGCATTCGGTTGCATGCAACCTCTGCCAAAGAGGGGCATCTGTAGACACCCCACCTTCGGCTACACTGTTGGTAGAGATAGCTGGTTGAACGGAGGACCATACCCCCAAATCCCAAGTCCAAACTCAGCCAAACTCACCCTTGTAAGCCCCATTCCATAGCCCAGTTCAAGCCTGAACCCAGTCAACCCAGTCCTAAAAACCACCCTGAAAAACCCCCCATAAAAAAAGGCCAGTCAAAAAATTCCAAAAAAGTCAAACTCACTGAGTCAACCCGCTGAGTCAACCCGCTGAGTTAACCCGCTGAGTCAACCCGTCGAGTCAACCCGTCGAGTCAAAACACCGAGTCAACCCGTCGAGTCAACCCGTCGAGTCAAACCACCGAGTCGACCCGCTGAGTCAACTCACTGAGTCGACCAGCGAGTCCAACAGCAGCCCCGAGGGAACGGCCGTACTCGCTGGAAACCGAGGAGCGGCCGTACGGGCGGCCCATGGCAGGCCGCCCGGACAAAATTACGACTTCTGCCACTGCTCGCTGCTATAAATACCCCCCTCCCCTTCTCATTTAAACAGGCCATTCGAAGTCCAGCCGGTCCGAGAGCTCTGAGTCCATCTCTCCACCCTTTAGCCCATTTTTCCACCAAGGAGAGCCCGAGTGAGGAGAGTCTAACCCTGGTCCAGCCCAGCCTGACCATTGGTCCAAGCCTCCCAAGCCATCCAAGTCTTGATCCAGCCACTCGAAGCCAACCCTTGCGACACCTCCGTCCACCCAGCTACTCATTTTCCAGCATCATCTCATTTGCATCTAGTATAAGTGCAACATTTACTTTTCTTCCAACCCCTCTGCTTCACTGCAAGCACTTTGATTATTCAAACACACCACATGCATCTCGCATAAAGCACCTGTCAGTTCGAGCGTATGCTCTGGGCTTGCCCGTTGTTGGAACCTGCCCATCAGAAACTCTTACTGTTCAGACCTGCATTCACGCTTCACCATAAAACACTTTGATTACTCAAGCACACATGCATATGTCTTTATATTAAGCACCTGTCAGTTCGAGCGTATGCTCTGGGCTTGCCCGTTGTTGGAACCTGCCCATCAGAAACTCTTACTGTTCAGACCCGCATTCATGCATCATGTCATTCATGAGAATATACGAGGATTAAATTAGACTTTCAAGTATTCGATCGATTCTGTGAAGTAGAGACCGTACTTCGGTACGGGCAGTGTGTGGGGTGCTTAACCTCTTCCCACCCTGTAACCGTGATCCCTTACCTTGAATCTCTGACCGCAGATCAACAGGAGTCATTTTAGAGGAAGGAATCTTCGGATTCCCTTCTCTAACGTTTCTACGGGGTCTAGCCGACTGTAGATTCGAAGTAACTGGCTAGTGGCGACTCTGGTCTTATATAAACTCATTTAAACATATCCAGCTCAATACGACAACCAAACAAAGCCCTCGAGAACGAGGCAAACCAGTGGCACAAACGGCGATTTCGCACTCACGCACCTCTTCTTCTTCTTCTTCCAAAAGGGAAAGGGAGAACGACGTCGTGTGGGAGCGCGGAGAAATCGGCGAGGGTCCACAGTCGGACGCAATCCACGTCCCATAATTATGGTACAGAAACATTACCATTGAATCATTTTTTTGGCATGCCGCACAAACACAAGCAAACATAAGAATAGAAAACCACATGAGAATTCTACATTAGGAGAAAGAGAACATTTAAAAAAAAAAATCTATTGAATATGTAATTCTAGCTCTGTTGCTTCAGATTCTCCACACACATAGGGCTCTCAATGTGTCGGATCTGGATCGGATCCAGTTGGATCCGGCTCCAAGTTCGTATACCTGTAGCCGGATTCAGATCGGATTCAGATACATCTCGGATCCAAAAGGTGATATCCATATCCGATCCATTTATAAATTGTTAGATCCATTTCCAATCCAAAATCCATAAAACCATTGGATTCGGGTCGGATCTAGGTCCCAATCCACCCCATTACAAATCTAAAAAAATATATAATATAAAATATATAATATAATATATTTAATTTAGTAGAAAAATGATGCAAATCCCACTATTTACTATGGTATGGTCGACACGGCCTAAAATAATTTGTAAAACGGATGGTCAGCATGAATACAACATATACGGTAAGGTGACAATGAGTCGGATCTTATTCAGATTCGGATCGAACTCGCATATGTTCCTGTGAATCCATATCCGGTCCATTTAAGTAATCGGACCTATTTTAAGATCCAAATCCGGTCCATTTAACTAATCGGACCTATTTTAAGATCTAGGGCTCTCAATGGGTCAGATCTGGATCGGATCTACTTGGATCCGGCTCCAAGTCCATTTATCTGTAGACGGATTCGGATCGGATTCGGATCCAACTCGGATCTAAAAGTTGATATCCATATCCGATCCATTTATAAATTGTTAGATCCATTTCCGATCCAAAATCCATATAACCATCGGATTCGGGTCGGATCTAGGTCCGAATCCACCCATTACAAATCTTAAAAAATATATGGTATAAAATATATAATATAATATATTTAATTTAGTAGAAAAATGATGCAAATCCCACTATTTACCATGGCATGGTCAACATGGCCTAAAATAATTTGTAAAACGGATGGCCAGCATATATACAGTAAGGTGACAATGAGCCGGATCTTAATCGAATTCGGATCAAACTCGGATATATTCCTGTGAATCCATATCCGCTCCATTTAAGTAATCGGACCTATTTTAATATCCAAATCCAGTCCATTTAACTAATCGGACTTATTTTAAGATCCAAATCTGCATTAAATGGATTCGGAGCGAATCGGATCTCGGATCTGACCCGCCCCATTGAGAGCCCTATTAAGATCCAAATCCGCATGATATGGATTCGAAGCAAATCAGATCTCGGATCTGACCCGCTCCATTGAGAGCCCTACACACACACACGCAAAATGAGGCGGACCTGAGCTTCCCATGAGGTCGAGATGTGTGGGCCCCACCATGATGCGTATCGAATGTCCACACCATTAATCAGATGTACCATTCCATGGTGGGCTACGGGCCTAAAAATCAAGTCAATCTATGACTTAAGTGGGCCACACTACTGACAACATTTCAGAGTGGTTATCCACCCATTGAAACTTTCATGATTTTTTATAGGGTCCACTAAGATGTGGTTCAAATATTCAGCCCATCCATTGTGTGTGTCCCACTTGGACGAGGGGTTACACCATTTTTCAGCATATCCAAAGTCAAGTGGGCCCCACCAAGTGCTTTTAAATGTTTTAGCGTGTTTTCACACAAATTTAGATGGTGTGGCCCACTTGAGTTCTGTATACAACTGATTTTTTGGAATATCCTATAATCTAGAGGGGACCTACCAAATGAACGGTGTAGATGTCTAACACACATTATAGTGGGTCCCACACAGCTCGACCTCATGAGAAGCTCCCATGTGGTAGACCTCATAGTACCATTTTCCTCTCTCTCTCTCTCTCTCTCTCTCTCTCTCTCTCTCTCTATATATATATATATATATATATATATATATATATATATATATATATATATTGCAAAGGTACGATGGGCTCGACTGTGTGGGCTCGACTGTGATGTGTGATGGGCATCCACACAATGCATTTGGTGGGTCCCCTATTGTTTATGGGATATTCCAAAAATCAGCTCCATCCGAACTCAAGTGGGCCATACCAACTTAAACAATGTAAAATCATCCCTACAACACCTAAAAGCACTCGTCAGGGCCCACTTGAGTTTTGGATGCAGTTGAAACTTGGTTTTACCTCTTGTTTAAGTGGGACACGCACAATAGATGGTTTGGATTTCTCAACCACATCTCAGTTGATCCTATAAACAATAATAAAGGTTTCAATGGGTGGATATCCACTCTTGACTATTGTCTATGGTGTGGCCCACACAAGTCATGGATTGGCCTGAGTTTTAGGCCCATGGCCCACCAAGGAATGATGCATCTGACTGATGGGATGGATTCCCATCACACATCACAGTGGGGCCCACACACACATATATAAGAGATTCGACTTGCCCACTTGACGGCTAACAAATCCTATCTTAGATAAAAAATCCTTACTTGAGTTCACAGGGGAAAAAACATAAATCCAACATCATTGTAATTGCTAATTGGAAAGTTACCTAATTGTCCAACTGGTTGTATGTGAAACTCTTCCCTATTAAAAACTGAATCTAGAAATAATTTACAAGGAACTACGTTCGAGATGAACTATGTTCTCTACTAAAAACTCTTCCCTACTAAAGACTGAATCTAAAAACTCTCCCGTTAATGATTCGGGGTTACGTGTTTTACAACCCTTAATCCATACCATCTCTTTTTATTATTTATTTTGGCATTCACACAATGAACATGAGACCTGCTGTTGAAACTAGGCATCTTTCAGCTGGGCTGGCAGGCGAGGCACATGCATTGATTCATTATACTTAGAGAAGCTAATGTACACGCTGCACATGTGCCAGCATATGACATATGAGTGTGAGATCCAATCCATCCATCAGTAGGTCTGACCATCTATTGATGGATGAGTTGTACATTTGTTTTGTAAACAGTGGGCCACCTGACCAGTGGATCAAACTGATTCTTGGACTAGAGAGTCCGGATCCTCATCTGGCTGCAAGCAGGAAATGACTGTTTATAGTTTTTTTATTGGTCCATGTCATGACATAGGTTTGCAATCTTATCATATCCTCAATACAACATCATCATACTGGAAGTCATGTAGTGTGACATAGACCAATAAAAAGGCTGCAGATAGGAATTTTCTATTTTGCAGCCAATAGATATCAGGACTACTTTTTGGCATTCTGTCCCTGTGAATGGGAAGCGGATTGCTTTGACCTCTGTGCTCAGAGATGTGTGAGGCTCATAGAGATATCTTCGGCAAATCCACTCCATCCATCTATTTTGAAAGACAACAATAGGACAGGATTTAAAAAATAAGGCAGATCCAAAAGTCACGTGGGTCATACCACACGAAACAGTGGGGGTTGAATGCCCAACAGTGATAGAAGTTTTGTATCAGGATGATATACAGGTTATCTAGTGGTAATAATTCTAAGAACGGTTTGGATGGCATATAAACATCATGACCAGCTCTAGGAACTTTAATGGTGGACGTTGCTATTCCCACTGTTTTGTTGGTGTGGTCCACTTAAGTTTTGGATCTGCCTGAATTTTATCATCGTGTCCTATTGTGGTCTTTCAAAATAGATGGAAGGAGCGGATTTGTCACGGACATCTCTGTTGTCACCACACAGCCCCTGGTATAGACATATCTCTTGTGCGCAGGTAACAACTCACAGGGCATGTCTGATCCAAAACTCAATTTGGGCACAGGAAACAGTGGGATGGAAATTGTTACAGTTGAAACCTTGCCGTGGTCCACTATGATGTTTATATGCCATTTAAACAGTTCATAAGGTCATTCCCACTGGGATGAACTGAAAACACAAATATTACCCAGATCCAAAAGTCCTATTGTCCCATGAATGTTTCAATGGTGGGCATTCAATCATCACTGTTTACCGTGGTGTGACCCACTTGAGCTTTGGATATGCCCCTTTTTACAGATCCTGTTATAACATGAGCTGATAAAATTAAAAGATGGAGTTGATTCCTAATAAACATCGTGGTGGGCCCCATGTAGCTTCGGCCTACTAGAACCTCCCATTGCAAGGAGCGCAGGCACCTTGCGTTGGTACACTCAAGGGGGGTAGCGGGTAGATGTATGGTTCAAGTGATGCATTTTCACCAGCCAACCCAGCCATAACTCAGACCTATCTAGAACGAAAATGGGCCACAGCTGTGATGGAACGCCTAACCTTGAATACCATAGCGGCCTAACCGAGTCACAAAACGGCTTGAATCATTTGCGACTGGATGAAGGGTTTCAACAGGCTTGATTATATATACACAACACGATGGTCCCTCACACCAATCAATGTTCCTTCTCAATATTTTTCCTCTGCTGGGCCTATTTGAATTTTGAATCTATCTCATTTTTTATTTAATGGACGGGTGAGATTTGTGATAAAGTTACTGGACCCCAACGTAGGGCGCGAATTGCCTGAACCCCTGCCAACAGGAAGTTCCTGTGTACAGACATTGCGGGACCCACTACCATGTCTGTGAGAAATCCAGTCTATCCATCAGCCTCTCAAGCTCACAATACAACATGAACTAAAACCTGAAGCAGATCCAAAGCTCAGGTGGGCCACACCACAAGAAATAGTAAGAATAGAAACATTCACAAGTAATTGGAAACATAAATATTAGCTCGATCCAAAAACTGTTTTATGGTGCTAAGAACATTTCAAATTGGCCGTACGTTTTCTTCCTCTTCTAAAGGAGAGCTAATTCAGGTGATCAGCCCATTAAAAACTTCCGGGAGTCCACTGTAATGTTTATTGACCATCTAATCTGTTGATAAGGTCACGTAGGGAGGGATGAAAGGTAAAAACAAATATCAGGTTGATAGAAAACTATTGTGGCTCGCAAAAGGTTTTCAATGGTCATTAACCAGTGTTTCTTATGTTGTAGTCCACCCAAAATTTTCATCTTCTTCAGTTTTAGTACCATAGTACAAAATAATCTGGAGAAGTAAATTAACGGCATGGATCTATAAGGAATACATCCAGGTGGGCCCTAGGTTCAGGGTCCCACCCACATCGATGGTTCCGGGGTGTTAACGAAGTCGCGCCCTTATAGATGGCATCTCGAAAATGTAATTGACCAATCGTAGCGGTCTTTTACATGCACTTTGAAGAAATTCTAGAACATCTTCATGGGGCGCCCATCTTCAAGGTGTATTTATTGCTTTTGATTACTCTTGATTAATTCTCTTACAACGCTCCTGCTGCTGGCCTGTCACAGTGTCCATCTCATCTAGAATCTTTGAAAACGATTTCATGGAGGCCTCGGAACTAAAATCAATTCGAACACATGTTTTTAAGTGGGGACTTTTTAAGAAGAAGTATTAACGCGGCTGCTCGAAGGATTTAAAGTAGAAATGAAACCTGATTTTGCAACCTGAAATCTTATCTTTTAAGACAAAAAATCAAAGGCAATTTCATTACGGTGGTACACCTTTTTATTTGAAGTTACGAATGTTAGTCGTGTGGCCCACTTGAGCTCTGCATCTATCTCATTTTTGAGCTCTCGTTGCAATACATTGTAGTGGGCCATTTAGCTTCCTATCTACAGGAATTTCCTGAGCCGTGGGAAGGGAGGACCGAGTGAGTCATGTGTCGGTAGGAGGGGGAATGAGCTAGCCACGTCATTTGCCAGTGAGAAAACCTACTACCTTTTTTGTCTTTTGTTTGACGTATTAGTGTCTCATTTTTCTTAAATGTGGTTATGAGTACGAGATCGAAACCAGTCATCACGTAGGTTCTAAAATGGACGGCTGAAATGCCAAAACTCGCACCAATTGGACAATCCTAACGCTTGATTTCAAGGGAGGAAATGGATGGTCGAACGACCTTTAGCTGACAATGTATTTTCTTTCGCTGAATGTTTACGTACTGTAGATCAGTATGATTATTGGGTGTGGCCCACTCAATGGCTGGTTAGGATTCGATGCACGATTTCCACTGAGTACAAGTGAAAGTAGGTTGACAACCAAGAGCGAAGGAAAGTGACAAACACCAGTCTAGTCTTACGTTTGTAAAATGCAGGTACGACAGTCCCATGTGCAGGTGCGTGTGGAGATTGTGTTCTGCCACGAACTTCGGTAGTTCAACATGCACCTTTACATGTGGGAAATGTTCTAACCAATCACGTGCGTAGGACATCTGGACCGTGTAAAACGTGAGAACCTAACTGTAAATATGATCTCATACGACAATCTGGTCGCTCCATTAATAAGGTAGGCCACACTTTTTCTGTAGATGTGGACCCTTGTTTGGGTCTTCAGTTTGTAAAGTGGGTCCATGGATCAGTGACCTACACATTGATATGATGGGCTCACCATTTGCCTCATGCAACAAAAACCTCCCAGATTGGAAAATCGCAGCCATTGAATCTGCGACTGTTTTGCTGTATTTCCTTTCTTGGCCATCGAGGGTGGGGATATTTCCATCAGGGAGGTTTTGGGTGGATGGTCGATCATCAGTGGACCATCATATCAATGGTCATGATGACTGAAGCATGGGACCCACTTGTACAAACTGAAAGCTGGAACAAACTAAAATTCTCTTACCAAAGTAGTGCATAACTTCCTCTTGGCTAGTGTTGTGAAATGTTAATACAGCTACAAATCTGTAGTGCGTTTTGATATTTTGGACTATTATCAGGAAAATCTCACCCATAATAAAAGTTACAAAACATTTCTTTTAAATTACTTAATAATTTTAAATTTTAAAATATATATAATTAATAATTGATGATTTTCAATAATTTTCATTATTGTTCCAAAATCAAGAACATGGACTGAACTTGACCAATGAGTCGAGACTCGGCTATGTTGACTCGGTGGCTCAGCCTATACTTGCATATCTTGATAGTATAATTTATCTTTAGTAAAATTTAAAGAAAATGAAGTGTTTTTTAAGTGGAATAGACTGTAAGTCTTTGGACCGTTGCATAGGCCTAAGCATATGGCTTCTAATGACTGAAATATTTTTCCCAACTGATAATCTTGTGTTATATCCAATGGGATATGCAAAATTTGTAATTAAACAAAGCATTGGTCAGATTATAATTTGAAATCAATATTGATAAAACATGAGACATGTTTCTAGACAAGATTTTTTTTTGTTTTTTTTTTTTGTTTTTAATATTAAATAGATGAAGCAACAACAAAATTAGAAGTTTTTTTTTAAATTATTTTTACACACACAACCCACTCATGCATCCACATGGGGACCTGAAACCATGACTTTAATATTGAAATGCAATGCGTCTACCACTAATCCATGCAATAGAAAATTTAGAAGATGATGTATAATCTAGCTAATAGTGAAATTTTAGTATGAAATAATACCTTAGTAGCAAAACAAGTCAAGTATCATTTTTAAGCCGAAAATTAAGAAGCTTTGTTTCCTCATGATGTAGGAAAACATATGCACAAAAATAATTTGAAGTTTTTAATATGCAGTCATGAGATCTCATCACTTAAGGAGCTGTTTGGGAGGATGTATTTAGCTGTTTGGGAGGATGTATTTGGAATGCATTGTAATTTAAATCATAATTATCATGAAAAAAAAACATGAATTGGAATCCTTGATTATGTTGGGAGACGCTTGTAATTGGAATTCAGTGGAATCTAAAAATCCTGTTTAGATGCTTATATTTTTTTGTTCAACTAAAGTAGACTTAACGTCCCAAATTAATGTACATATGTGATATTTGACGAAATAATTATAACAAGCGCATTAAAATATATACTTTAGCCTAATTTGAGGAAATTCTAAGCATCGGGTAGCTACAAACGTAAGGATCACAAATGATAGACTTGCCAACCTTTTAAAATGTCTATTTAGATGGCCAACATTTGAATGCGTCAGATCATTCTATTGGTATGATTTTATTGATGCAACCAATAGTTGAATTATTTTAAGGTACCATTAGTATGCCACATGTATGGTAGATTTTGTCATGGCTTTCTCTTCAATCTTAGACACCAAAGGGTGTCGGGCGCCCGACGAGTTCGGGTCAGGTGCCCGAGGTCACCTGGACATGGCTTTTGAAATATGGAATTACTGATCTATTTTTGGGGCTGTAGGGAGCTTGACCACTGTTGGTAGGGCACTTGATGACTGTGTAGGGCGCTCAACGGAAGCATTCAGGCACCTGAATTGCCTGGATTTATAGTGGAACTCTTTGAACTGCAAAGTTGAGCCAGGCACCCGATAGTGCACGGACTGCAAAGTTGGTTGCTGCAAGTTTTACGCGAGATTTGTTTCTAATATCAATTTTTCATTATTTAAAGGGGGGTAATGCGGAAATAAGGTAACACAAGGAGTCTTAGACGTGTTCGTGTGGGTTGAGAGAGTTATAAGGTGAGAGAAAGAGCTACATTGGTCGTTCTCTAAGAAAGCTTGGATTTTTCTATGGGACTTTCGGGTAAGTTTTCTTCTGTAATCTCTTGTAACTTCTGATTAATAGTGAATTGTTCGCTTTACTGCCGTGGTCTCTTACCCATGAGGAATTTTTTCATGTTAAATTCGGATTGTCCTTCTCTTGGATGTTAATTTACTTAATTGTCACCATTGTGGTTTATCTCGTTTAATTGTCTCTCACTTCCATTGTGGGACCGGTCGATTGCTTCTTCCTAACAGATTTGTAGCCTAGCGACACCTTTACTACTTATGCAAATTTCCTACCTTTAAAACAAATTACACCCAATTACCTTCAAATACACCCAAATACACCAAAAGAAACTTTTCTATGCACTACCGATTACATTTACCTCCAATTATACAGTACCAAACGTATAAAAAAAAAGTGTATTTACACTCATTTACCTTCGAATACACCCAAATACATGATACAAAATGACACCTAACTTGAAAATATAGCAGCAAGAGCTCTTCTAGGTGTTGACTCATAATGCTTAACATTTTGAATCATTGTTACCATAAAAGGTGGGACCTCAACTAATAAATAGTCCGACAACAGCTAACTCACATCCGATTTGTCTATTTAAAAGCAACTCTGTTTGTTATGGGGTATGACAGAGAAATCAAAGATGATATTTTATTAAAACTAAAAAGAAAATATTAGTCAAGTTGACTAACATTCTAACTAATTAAATAATGTTGCTTGTAGAAATTTTACACAAATTGACTTGGGTGACTCTTTATGGCTCAATAGATCAGCCCATTAGACTGCAAAACACAGTGGAGTTGTTGAAAACTCAGCTGACTTTTGTAAACGACCCGGTCATACATGAATCAACTAGTTTTTTTGGCTGATTCGAGTTGATTGGTTGAGTCCCGAGTCAACTCACTGAGTTTTCAAATAATTATTTTAGTATTAAATCAGTGATAATTTCACCATAAACCATGACAACGAAAAACTGTCGATATTTGGAAGATATAATTGTAACATCAGATCATTTAATGTCATTTCTAATTTCAAAATCTCCAAGATATTTGTAACACTGCGTGGGAGTCTGGTCATGCCTTCACTGCTAGGATTTTAAATTTTACTCTCGCCGATCTGTCATGTCCAGTATCATACCCGTTCATCAGGTAGGCCCCACCGTTTATGTGCGGTTTCCCAAAAATTCAGCTAATCTAGTCATCAGGTGGGCCACACATGTACACGAAACGTGAACTGTTGCTCGTATTTTCTCGCGACCCATTCTCCATCAGAATGGCCCACCCAACATTCAGAATAGCTCAATTTTCAAGCCATGGCAGATATATGGTGGGCCACACCTGATGAAAAATCTAGATCTTGCACAAACCTGCTATGATTACATGTGTGAAGCCAGTAGCTTCCACATCTCACATCATCCCGTGGCTAGATCATGCGTGGGAACAAGTCGCCGACCACTACTGGTGAAAGGGTCATCTTTGTCTAGTCGTGTTTGGAGGAATTGGGTCGTCTGTATTCAGTTAGCCTCTTGATTGATGAGTGGGCCACAGGTTTTTATGTGCCTGTGTGTTGTCACATTCACGACATGCAAAGTCTCTAGACACTGGATCCAAGTTTCAATGATATTGAATCAGACGATGAATTTATTAATTATGATGATGAGGGGGTCTCCAAAACTCCCACACCCCCTGGAAATAAACGAGAAATTTTCACATTCACCCACTTATGGTGTTGGGTGTATTTCACACAAGCCTTAGGATCTCACCCCTCAATATACTAGAATTATGGATTATGATAATGTAATAATCAAAAGCAAATCAATAACCTCACGACACGAGTTTTTTACGTGAAAAACCCTTAAAGAGGTAAAAACCATGGGACCTGGTCCAAATAAACAATCCACTATCTCAGAAAATTGTTTACAACCGATCACAAGAACACATCGCTTAGATCAAACCTTCTTCACCCATGCAGGGATGGATAAACAATAAGAGAACTAAGAAAATGGGAGGATATCACCGATCACGAGAACGTAAAAGCGCTGAGATGACGGTTACGCAGAAGAACTCATCTTCAAGCAACTTCTCCCTTTTACAAGCTTCCTCTCTCTCTCTCTCTCTCTCTCTCTCTCTCTCTCTTCTCTCTCTCTTCCTCTTTTTTTTTCTCTCTCTCTCTCACCTTGGACGTGAAAACACATTTATGGGATGCCCTAACTACGATTTGAAACCTTTTAAGTAGAAAACTGGAGGAAATAGAACCCAAATAGGAAACTGCGTATAAGCAGTTTGCGTCGGGTCAGGCGCCCGCCCAAGCCAAAAATAGTTTAGCGAGCTTCAGAAGAAAAATCCCGAATATCTGGCGCTCGGTCACCTTGACCATCGGGTGCCCGACTGTTGAAAAAATAGTCCAGCAACAAAATGTCTCATCCGAGAGAATTTCGGTCACCCAACCAGAATTTGGTCCGAGCACCCCACCACACTCAAACTGCACCATCTCTCCTCTTGACTGAGGAGGAAAACCTCATCATGTAGGACATCTGAGTTGTTCAAAAGATGGTCCACACCATGAATATCACCTTTCATGAAAATCAGCCAGACCCACTTATTGAGTGGACCTCAGCTAACCATCGATTTCAACTGGACCAGCCTGATTTTTGCTCCAGCAGATCATCATAGTGTGACCCACCTTTTCGTGGCTCAGATGTCCTGTAGAAGGGACAAATCAGCGGGAAAGATTGTGGTTGTATGTGAAATTTCACATGCAATGCTTGTATGTGATCATTTCTCTAAGTATATAATACTAAAACATCATTTCGTTAATGACTTTGGAGGATTAAGTAAACTTCGGAGTCACCTTCGCCACATCTGCGAGATTATTTTGTAATTTCAGGACATTACATACATCGAAGAGGGACGGAAAGTGTCAGTTTGTCATCAAAGGGAAGAAAACAAACTTAAGACTAGTAGATTCTAGAAGATTAGCGGCCACTAAGCTTCGAGTCTCACAAAATTGCATTACATTACTGATTTTGATTAATGAGAGTAAACTTAAGAGTCGCCATCACATGAGGTACATCGAACGGGGCTTAAATGAGTTTTTGATCGAAGCAGACAGACCGACGGCGAGCGTAAGCCTAGAATAAATCTAGATCTGCTAGCATTGGATGTTGATCTTTTCAATAGCATGACCATGCATTATTTTTTCTTAAGATATGTTTTAAATTCATTATTAGTGGTATAATAATCTTATGGTCCATTTAGGTGCATGCTATCCTTGAAACCATTTGGTTTTAAATCTACACCATACCATGGAAGTTATGCGAGGAAAAATGCCCTTATTTTCTCAAAAAATGATTTGTAGCCTCTTGCACACGCGTGAATGTTTGCCACAAAGCGAATTCCTTGGATAAACAAGTAATATTCTATTGTTATTGTTAATGTAATTATAACTATTTAAATAAGTTCTGACGAATGTTGACACAACCATTATATTTATTCGGAAAGAGGGCAGCTATTGGATGATAGGACCACATGAATTGCAATAGCATGATTTTATTTTCCTCTCCAACTAATTTTTAAAATTTAATTAAAGATGTTAACTCTTACAGGAAGCTTGTGTGGGGTATCAAGATTGTTTATTTGGTGGGCCACCCATAGACGACCCAACAAGGATGGATTGTTCTATGTCAACATTCAATGGACAAAACTCACATTTTGATGAAAGAGGTTTGGCTCGTGACCTTACACAGGTGTGGAAGAGCTATGTGGGTCTTACCATGATGTATGTGATTTATCCGTGTCCATCCATTTTGTCATATCATGCATTAAAATGAGACAGATTCAAAGTTCAAGTCGACCACATGACATGAAAGAGTGGGGATTGAATGCTGATCATTGAAAACTTTTTGGGGCCCACTGCAATGTTTAGTAGCCATTTAACCAGTAATGAAGTCTCATAATCCGGTGGATGGGAAAACACAAATATCAACTTGATCCAAAACTTCTTTGGCCCCAAAGAAATTTTTAACAGTAGCATTCAATCTCCATCCTTTAATGTGGTGTTTCACTTAAGCTTTGAATCTGCCTCATTTTTTGGCTCATAAGCTGGCAAAGTGAGTAGACAATGGCATGGCTAAAATAAGGCGGCTTTTATTTATTCCAGCTATGGGGCCACGGTGATAGATGTGCCTTGCATCCATGCCTTCCATCTATTTTGACATCTCATTTTAGGGCATTATCCTAAGAATAAAGAAGATCAAAATCTTAGGTGGACACATCACAACGAAGCAATAGTGATTGAATACCTACCATTAAAAACTTCTGGGGCCACGGGAATGTTTATTTGCCATCCAACCGGCTGATAAGGTCACAAAGACATGGATGAAAGGACCAAAAAAAACATCAGCTTGATCCAAAACATTCATGACCCATAAGAAGATTTTAATAGTCAATCACTCATGTCTTGTGATTTGGTCTACCTAAGATATTGATCTGCATCAATTTGAGGATCATGCCCCTAAAATAAGCAATCAAAATGGATGAACAGGCTTGGATGTAAGAAACATACATCACGGTGGGTCCCACAGTCACCTATTGAATCAGGGATCACCCAAGCCGGCCGCTCCAATAAAATACATACTTCAAAGTGGGGCCCACAGATTTTTTTCCACCGGCTAGCTAGTTGGTGTAGGGGTCACCAGCCAATCCGCGTCCCACTTTGATAGTCGGAGTTGTCAAATCACTGCAGTTCCAGCCCCAACGTGGTGGCCCACCTAATCAACAGCTACATGTACGGAAATGAGGAAACTTCGTGGAATTTCAAGTGCTCGAGGGAACTTGCTTGGTAGCAACCGTGTTTTTACATATGCAGTTGACCCAGTCGTCTCCCTTTTAGCAAAGGAAATGATGGAAATTTCCATAAGGTAGTCTGGTGTGAGTTCACCACCATCTATTTAACTACCAGTGACTAATCTCTACATGCTCGTGCGGTCGAATTGACGATGGCGAACAGCCCAAGAGTCATGCTCAGCAGATGATCTTAACCGTTCGCTGTTGAATTTGGATGGTTGGATCATTTTCTTCGTAAACATGCACTTGTTACGACTTCATAAATGGTACCAAACACACACGAAAGTTTGCACCGTAAATTCCACAATCCCTATCTCAGCTATAACGCCATCTTGGAAGGGCGGAACAGACGAGAAGGACCCTTCAACGACCGACTATTTTGGACTCACCGACGTAATGTGTGACATCTGCTCTGTCAATCGCATCCGTTGGCTCATATCAGCAGATGCGGATTGCATGGTGACCCCACGTACATCACCAGCCTCTGTGGTCACCCCAGGAGGCGGAATATAATTGGCCAGGTGATTGAAGCAGCTTCGGTGGATCACCGACCTTAAGCCCACCTTGATGTATATGACTCACATCCACACCGTCCATCAGTTTTAGCAGCTCATTTTAGGATAGGACCCAAAAAATAATGTAAATACAAATCTCAAGTGGACCACACCACAGGAAAGAGTGTTGAGTGACTATTAAAAACTTCATGTTAGACACAAAAGTTTTGGATCAAGGTTATATTTGTGTAGTCCCTTCATTTAGGTCTTTTTGACCTAATCAACAGGTTAGATGACAAATGAACATTCCGGTGGCCTTCATGAAGTTTTTAATAGTGGATATTCAATCACCACTGTTTCCTATTGTGTGGTCCACCTGAGAGTTGGATCTGCTTCAATTTTGGGGTCATGCCTTAAAATGAGCTGTCAAAACGGATGATGCGCATAGGACTAAGGCACATACATCAAGGTGGGCTCTAGAGTCAGGGATCTACCGGCTATGGCGGGAGTCGCATGCCTGAGCTAACAACTTTCATGTGGCCAATTAATCAAATCCCGTATCATCAGGTCACCATGGAATGGGTACTAGCCCTAAAAACAGGCAGATTTAAAACTCTAAGTCTGTCACAGTACTAGAAATAGTAGAATGACCTAAAACTTAAGTGGGCCACAAAATAATGAAAACGATAGGATGGGTGTGAGAATCCCCCCCCTTGGATATGCCTATACATTTCTACCCCCTCCAATGAGTTGTCAACTTCTAAGTCTTTAAGGATGCCAAAATACTGAAAACGATAGGATGGGTGAGACACCCCCCCTTGAATAGGCGTACACATTTCTACCCCCTCCAATGAGTGGTCAACTTTTAGTCTTTAAAGATGCCAAGTGCGTACTGAGTCAGCAGCCAATTGATGTCCTTATGTTAAAATGCTAATCCGAAAAAACTAACTGGATTAAAACATACGTGAGATAACACCAAGAATATTAGAATGAACTAAAACTCAAGTGGGCCACACAATATTGAAAACAATAAGATGAGACGCCCACCTTAGAATAAGCCCATACATTTCTACCCCTCTAATAAGTAGTCAACTTCTTGTCTTTAAGGACGCCAAGTGCATACCAAGTCAACACTCAATTGAGATCCTTATGTTAAGTTGCTAGCTCCAAAATCTTAAGCATGCCGGAACACTAGAAATGATAGAATGAACTAAAACTTAAGTGGGCCACAATATTGAAAACAATAGGATGAGACGCCCACCTTAGAATAGACCGGTACATTTCTACCCCCTCTAATAAGTTGTCAACTTCTTGTCTTCAAAGACGCCAAGTGCATACTAACACCCTACGTTAAGTTGCTAACACCCAATTGACATCCCTATGTTAAGTTACTAGCTCCAAAAACTTAAGCGCCCACAACACTGGAGATGGTAGAATGAACTAAAACTCAAGTGGGCCACAATATTGAAAACAATAAGATGAGATGCCCACCTTAGATTAGGCCCCTACATTTCTACCCCCTCTAATAAGTTGTCAACTTCTAGGCTTTAATGAAGCCAAGTGCATGTACCCAATCCGCGCCCCACCATCATTTACACCATGGTACCCACATGCGACACGTATCACAGGTGCCAGGTGTGAATGCGAATTCCAAAGTGAGCCTTACCAAATCTCTACATGAAAGACAAGAAGAAAGGGTAAAGAAGCAAAGAAACTGGTGGCCCATGCAACCTCAAATGCCATCCACATGATATTGGGGACTGAGCACCTTACAATGGAGGAATATTCAGATGACCCGAATAAATAAAATAAAATTAATAAATAAATAAATATGATACTCTTCTTATTTAGCGGGCCACAACACTAAAATATGGTAGAATGAACTAAAACTCAAGTGCGCCACAATATTGAAAACAATAAGGTGAGACGCCCACCTTAGAATAGGCCCCTACATTTCTACCCCCTCTAATAAGTTGTCAACTTCTAGGCTTTAAGGAAGCCAAGTGCATACTAAGTCAACAACCAATTGACATCCCTATGTTAAGTTGCTAGCTCCAAAAACTTACGCGAGGCACAACATCAAAAATGGTAAAATGAATTAAAACTCAAGTAGGCCACAATATTGAAAACAATAGGATGAGATGCCCCCTCTCAATAAGTTGTCAACTTCTAATCATTAAGGATGCCAAGTGTATACTAAGTCAACACTCAATTGGCATTCCTATGTTAAGCTGCTAGCCCCAAAAACTTAAGTGAGCCACAATATTAGAAATGGTAAAATGAGCTCAAACTCAAGTGGGCCACAATATTGAAAACAATAAAATGAGTTGCCCACCCTAGAAAATGCCTTGTACATTTCTAACCCCTTCATTAAGTTGTCAACATCTAGTCTCTATGGATGCCAAGTGCCCATTGAGTCATCACCCAATCTCCGTCACTATGTTAAGATGCTACCCCCAAAAACAAGTAGAATTAAAACTCATGCCACCACAACACCAAAAACATAAAATAAACTAGACCTCAAGTGGGCCACAATATGAAAACTGTAGGATGAGATGCTCACCCTAGATTAGGCCTGTGCATTTCTACCCCTTTCAATTAGTTGCCAACTTCTGATTTAAAGGATGAGGTCATTTTCAGGCATGAACCCAAAATTAAAGCATATTGAAAGCTCAAGTGGCCCACCCCAAGGAAAATAATGGGAATTGAACGCCACCTGTTGACAACTTCTCGGGGGCCACAAAAGTTTTGGATCAAGCTGATATTTGTGTTTTCCCTTCATCTATGTTTATGGGACCTTATGAGCAAGTGGGATGACAAATAAACATCTTTGTGAGCCCTAAGAAATTTTCAACGGCAGACATCATTATCCCCCCTACCCGTGTAGCTCAATTGGGCTTTGGATATGCTTTAACTTAAGGCTCGTACCCTAAAATGAGCTGGAAAACGAATGGACAGCATAGATAACACGCATACATCATGGTGGGCTCCACAGAGTTTATCAGCATACTATAGTGGGCCGAGTTACTCAGTACGCAATGCAATCTACGTGCTGAGTTACTGAGTACACAATCTGCTTCCCATTTTAGGGCCGTTTGGATGCACCTTCCAAAGGAGCATTATTTGAGTCCTAAACACTATTTTGATCTTAATGTAAAAAAAATACAAAAGCTAAAGTGGACCACACCTGTCGGTTGTCCATTGTTCCTAATGGTGTGGCCCATCTGACAAGCAAACCACCATGATTAATTAGTGTCAGGCGATCTTCATGGTGGAGCTACTGTTTTCTTGGTACAAATGTCCCACACAAATGACACGTTAGCACTGTATCATAATTTATAAGAGCTAACCAACTGCTGATGCATGGCACTCGCATTACTATATTTTGGACCACTTGCTTAGATTCTTAACCCCCCATTTTTAAATAGTTTTCAAGAGCATATTCATAAATAAAACTAAAAAATAAAAATTTTAAAATGTGTCATTATAATATGATTTTTGTCATTCGCCCTAATGATGAGATTAGCTACAGAACTCGTCCTAATCCACTTTTTTCTTTTCTCTCCCACATGCACCGTCCAATCCTGTGGACCATATCAGACCATAGATCAAATGGGCCACAAAACTGTTTGAACATATTGTTGAGCCCAGATTGCTAATCCAACATATCTACGGTCCTTTTTCAGAGCCCATTTAATTTACTGATTTGATAAATCATGGGGCCTACTTCAGTTATCAGTTGTGAGTAGGGCACCCTGAAGTTTATATTCCATCTAATTAGTTGTGAGTAGGGCCCACTGAAGTTTATATTCCATCTAATTCAGTCATTTGACGTACGTCACAAGGATGAAGGGATGCCCTAAATTTAAGCCTATTAGTGGGCCACCCCATTTGAATTTGGAAGTCTTTGGCATGATTTAACACTACTCATCTACAGGTAGTATAGTCTGCTATGGACGGTTCTGATCATTGAAACACTCAGCATGTAGTTCCACAGGGCAGTGACAGATGGTCGATCCTGAGTGGCGAGAGATTGCAAAACGAACTCGAGAAGAGAATTACTGTCCGTTCATTACGTCGGCACTTACATCGACACGTGCGTGTTCCGGAAGAGGCGTCAAAATATCAGATCATGGAAAAAAACAAAAAATGGTGTTTGACGCCCCTTGACATTGCCTAACATGTTGAAAACTTGAAATCCTCTCGGTTTCTGGGAAAACTACCGGATGCTTCGTGGGTAAGTCCATGACTGTGGGCCGACCTTGATGTATTTGTTCTATATCCACTCCGTCCATCTGGTTTTCCAGTTTATTTTAGGACATAGTCTCAAAAATGAAGCAGATCAAAATCCCAAGTGGACCACACCACAGGAAAAAGTGTGAAATGTAGTGGTCCCTTGCGGAAGCATCATTGTCAAATGCAGTGGTCCCTTATCATGGATGGCCTAACTTTGAAATAATCACTTCTATCAGATGATCGTAGCCATTGATTTTCTTCACTTCTGCGCAATTAATGTCAACTGTTAAACGGTTTTGTTTTCAACGGCTGATTCTAAGGCCACTGATAGGATGGATAGAATCATCTGATCTATGAAAAAGGATGGTCCCGAATCACAAATCACCCCGCCACTTGTACCTGCCACATTCTGTAACGCATCATCGCCTTTAACAGCATGGAGATGACCGGAATAGTCTACAACATCTGCTTTAGGGAGCACACCAAAGCTCTTTGTGGTCCACCATATTGTATATTTGAAATCCACTCCGTCCATCTAGTTATAATCCTTATTTCCAGGCAGTGTTGCCCGCCTAAGATTTGGATTGGATTGATTTTTGTTTTTTCCCTCCGTCCTGATGATTCATGACTGCTGAAAGGGGTTTTAAACTATGGTCGGTGTTCCAATCCCATTGTTCCCTTTGGTGTGGCCCACATGAGTTGTGAATCTAGCTTATTTTTATCCCCATATCATATCATAGAGGAAGGCACCTGATGGACGGAGTGGATTTTACATATGCATTATGGTGGGCCCCAAAGAGCTTGAGTATTTTACACCGCTGCTTAAAACAGTTGTTGTGGATGATTCAACCAATAACGCCATTAGACTGTTCCCCTAGTTCAAGCACGACTAATCAAATCAATTTGCATGAGCCCATGTAAATCTAATAAGCCTAAGCCCATTAAAATTAATTGAATGGGATGGTTTGGGTTTTCCAATTATAATTAAAAATAGGTGGGCTATATAGACCCGATAAAACATGATCACAGGGCCCGTGGCAATTACTATGGTTGAATCCAGCCCGTATATACCTAGTCAAGCCCAAGCCCATATCTTGTCAGGCGTGGCCCATTTACAAAATTACAACCCTGGCACGCACGTAGTACCCTCCAATAGAGGGTGCCATACGCACAGATTTGTGGGTCCCATTGCCAACTCGACCCAATCGCACGTGAGAGAGGGAGTTCTGCTGGCAGCCACACGTGCCAAACCTGGCTCAAGTGTGCCACATCTGAGCTGTACATCAGGCGGACAACGCAAGTTAACAGTGAATTGGTTTGAAAGGAATCCGGGTCGCGGCAGCCTCGATTGATGGATCCCTGGGGCCCACTGTGATGTATTTGTCTTATATCCACGCCGTCCATCCGTTTTGAAACCTGATTTTAGGGCATGATCCTAAAAAGGAATCTGATCCAAATCTCAGGTGGACCATAATACAGGAAATAGTGGTAATCGACCATAAAAAACTTTTTGTAGGCCATAAAAGTTTTGGATCTAAGTTGATATTTGTGTGCTCTCTTCATACAGGTCCTTGTGACCTAATCAACAGGTTGGATGGAAAATAACCATCCCGGTGACCCCCATAAAGTTTTTAATGGTGGGGATTCAATCAAAACTGTTTCTTGTGTATGGTCCACCTAAGGTTTGGATCTGCTTCATTTTTTAGATCATACCCTAAAATGAGCTTTCAAAATGGATGGACGGTGTAGATGTAAGGAAAACAAATCACAGTGGGCCCCACCCAAACCGCCCCCAGTGGAATCACCCATGGTACACATAACATTGCATGAGCTTGTCCTGATGATTTGAGTGTCCTGACTTTTCTACCGCATCATTTACGAGCGCGGAAGCGGATTGGCTAGTGTACCGCACACCAGCGAAGTTGCTGGTGTAGTGACTTTATGAAGTTCTGTGGGTCCCACCATGAGCTACATGTTATATCCAAACCGTCCGTCTATTTTTTGAGATCATTATAAGGCTTAAGTCAGAACATAAGACAGATCCAAAGATCCAGTGGACCACACTGTACAAAGCAGTGGGAGATTAAGCATATACCATTGAAACCTTCTTGGGGGTCCCAGAAGTTTTGGATCAGTCTGATATTTGTTTTTACCCTTCATCCAGGTCCGTCTGACCTTATGAACAGTTTGGAGGACAAATAAACATCATGGTGGGCCCTAGATATGTTTTAACGGTGAGAATCATTGTCCCCACTGCCCTTTTGTGGTGTGGTGTGTGGTCCACTTGAGATCTGGATATGACTCATTTTTTGAATCATGTGCTAAAATGATCTCGTCAAATGGATGGATCGACTGTGTAGATATACTAAATACACCATTGTGGAGCCCACGTAACCTTGATTATCTATGGGCCGTTCGTACGTTCAAGGTGCTCGCTGAGACACGTAGCCAAACCAGCAAGGTAGCTGATGTAGGCTGGGCGCAACTTGGGTGGGAACATGGAACCAGCGATGTGGGTGGGACCCTGACCGTACGAGCCCACCTCTACGTATGAATTGTATATCTATGCCTTTAATCTGCTTCTCTTGCTTATTTTATGTCATGGTAACAAAAATGAAGAAGATTCAAATTTTGGGTGGACCACACCATAAGAAACACTGGTTAATGACCAAAAGACCTTTTGTGCCCCACAAAAGTTTTCTATCAACCTGATATTTGTTTTTCATCCCTGTCTACGTGACCTTATCAACAGATTGGATGGTCAATAAACATTAGGATGGACTCTAGTAAGTTTGTAATGGTAAGCGTTCAATGAGCACGGTTTCCGATGGTGTGGTTCACCTAAAATTTTCATTTCCTTCATTTTAGGGACTGCATCCTTATAATCTGAACAAACAGATGGACGGCATGGATATACAACGAATACATGCGGGTGGGCCGTAGGTTCAGGGTCTCACCCACATCGCTGGTTCCGGGGTCTGACCCAAGTCGCGCCCAGTGTGGGGTGCACCAGCCGGTCGCGGATTCGGTACTACCCCAACGGAACCTAGCCAGAGACGGACGGTTCAGTCAGGTCTTTGTGGGACCCACCCTGATGTATGCGTTTTGATCCACGCCATCCATCTATTTTGACGGATCATAGATTGAAGGCTCAAATGAACTACACCACAAGGAAGCAGATTGAAAGCTTACCGTTGAAAACTTTTCAAGAGCACAGAAGTTTTGGATTAAACTGATATTTATGTTTGCCCTTCAGACAGGTCGATGTGACATTATGAACAGTTTAGATGAAAAATAAATATCATGGTGGGCCGTAGGAAGTTTTCAACGGTAGAAAATCAATCCCCACTACTTCGTATGGTGTTATCCACTTGAGCCTTCAATATACTTCATTTTTGGGCTCATACCCTAATATGATCCGCGTAAAAATGGATGGACCGCATGGATAAAACATATATATCACAGTGGGACCCACATGTCACCTGACAGGACCGTCCGTCTCTAGCCGGGTCCTGGTGGGAGTAGCACCCAATCCGCGCCCCCACGATCATTTACACAGTGGGACCCACATGCGACACGTATCACAGGTGCCACGTGTGAATGCGAATGCCAAAGTGAGCCTTACCAAATCTCTACATGAAAGACAAAGAAGAAAGAGTAAAGAAGTAAAGAAGCAAAGAAACTGGTGGCCCATGTAACCTCAAATGCCATCCACATGATATTGGGCACTGAGCACCTTACAATGGAGGAATATCCAGATGACCCGAATAAATAAAAATAAAATAAATAAATAAATAAATATGATACTCTTCTTCTACTATCGAAATCCAAAGGCATCAGCTGATTCTCTCTACAAAGAGGAGAGAAAAATGGCAGTAGAAGCATGTGTAAAAGCGAGCAGCATTGGTACAGCCAGTGCATTTATCGCATTAATTCCTAATTTTCCCAAGGAAAAGCTCCATTTGCCGACATGTCGAGGGATGAAAATGCCCTCTCTCTCCCTCTCTGCTTCTTCTATTTTTGCTGCTACTGCTGTTGCTGCTTCTTATTCTTTTATGCCTGCCAAACGACGTGCATCTTCTTTCGTTTGCCAAGCTCGAAATACAGTCAACGAAGGTAAAACCACTTTTTTCTTTTCTCTCTTGTTGTATGTTTATGAAGTATGTTCCTTTCTACCATAAGCTTATTCTACCTGTGGGACCACATCATCTGCGTCCATAAGATGTTCACACTAGAGGGAACGGTTGGGATGGGAAAACCTTCCATATATATTTTGTTTGGGGCCTCAGTGTTTGGTGTATTCCATCCAATCTATTCATAAGATGCAATCCACGAAAACGAATGGATACCCCCAAAAATCAGCAGATTTTGGAAGTTAGATGGGCCAAAGGACGTGATTTTAGAGGGTTTTTTAGGTATGATTTCAGATGGTGTGGCCCACTTAAATTTTGGAAAGAGTTTGAGAGGGCCCACGTGATGGCCAGAGTGGATGTGGGCTCTACATCATGATAGGCCCAAACACTTAGTTGTAGAATAAGCACATCCGATAAACGTTGTGGGGAACCGGCCTTTATCATGCTTTTTATTTTTGTCAGTATCTTCGGTTAATTGGATAATGGCTCAAGAGCCTGTTCGGATTCTTGGAAGGCATAGGAAAGGAAATAATATTTTTCAAGAAACCTTTTGTTTTTTTTGGGGGGTTGGGGGGGGGGGGGGGGGGGGGGGGGGTTAGTATACACACCCTACTGTTAGTACACCCACCTCCCATGTTAGTAACACGCAATGTTTGCCCACCCCCATTGGGAATTGATATACCAGGACCTTAGTGTTGAAATGAGGTTATCTTCACTCAGTTTACCACTTGAGCTATGAATCCATAACCTGATTTTCAAAAAATAAGGGGAAAAGTAAATAAGATTTTTTGATAAATTTAAAATCTTTTTCAAATTTGTTGTTTTGCAAAATAAAAGATTTTCTGGAAAAAAAAAATTCTAGTTAGTCATTTCATGTTTAGGTGCTTCAAATTGTGGCATATGTGGTACATGTAAGGTACTTAAAGTATAGATCAACTTAAGAGACGCATTAGCACATTTGACACATGTGATCACTTGAAGGTAGATGGCATAACTTGTGCTCATTGATACCTTTTGTGCATATGGCATGTTTTGGGGTGATCGAAGATGAACTACGGCACATGTGGCACATTCATGCACGCAGGTGCTTTGCACATGTGTGGCATAAAAAAAATGGATGTTGTTGCATGTGGCACATTAGCACATGTAGGGCATGAGAGAAGATAGATGGTAGCATACATAGCACATTAGCATGTGTGACTTTGCATGTAGAGGAGATGAATAGTAGCATGTGTGGCATAGTGGCACATAGGGGCATGACAAAAGATGAACAAGTGCTTATTTGGCACACTGGCACATGTGAAGTAATTGAAGATGGATGGTAGTAGATTTGGATTTAACCATTTCATCCTTTCATCCTAGAAAATGCATTTTAAAAGTGTGAAAGTAGATTTATTTATTTTCTAATATTGATAAAAAGTGGAAAAAGATGTTTGGGACATACTCCACACCACAAATAAGAGAAGCTTAATTTCATGGGAAACAGTTTTTTCATTACTTTTCTTTCCATAGATCCAAAGATGCCCAAGGGAGAATGAATGGTAGAAAGAAGGTGCTGAATGGTTGATGTTAAGAAAAAAGAAAAGAGAAATGCCATAGATGTATGTTAATCAACACCGTCCAAATTGTGGGCCCCATTTGGATGGATGTGTATCAGTAAACTCTTGTTGCTTTTTTTTTTTTTTTTTAATCACACACCCACACCATATGAGCATTCGATCCCATTATCTGAACCGGAGTCTGTTTACCATTAAGCCATGGAGCCAGACCCTAAACCCTTGTTGCCTTATTCTGGTGCAAATCCCTCTAGGTGACCAGTTGGGCCCACCTAGAATCATGTTGGTCCACTTAGACAGGAGGGCTCCACCCTGTAAGAAACGAACCAAATTTTACCTACTAGGATGACTGCACCACCCAGTTAAGAGCCTGAAAAATGGACGGTAATCATTTTTCGTTACCTTAATCAGATGCATTGATCGTCCAATCTTTGTGATTTTGGAGCCCTGTTCTATCCCCAGTGGATCCGTCCTATCCAACGGTTGTTGGTGGTAACAGCTAGCTTACCTGTTCTCCACAAATGAATTTGCCCCAGGGTCATTGCTAGCTCCATAGTCGAGGCTGATTCCTCTACAGCTATTGTAGAATAAGCTTATTCTACAATACTGTGTGGACTCCACCGTAACATCCGCTCCGTCCATCATGTGTGGCCCCTCGTATTCTCTTTTGAAACCAAAAAACAGGCCAATCCAAAACTCATGTGAGCCACACCATGTAAAATGATGCCTAAAATCACGTGGTACGGTCCACCTGATTTTTGGAGTGTCTAATGTCTATTTATTCATCCTGGTGGGACGCATCTTATGAATGGATCGGATGACATATACAAAATATGGTGGACCCCAAACGCAATCTGGAAGGTTTCAAAGGTAGCTGCCCCATCCCAACCGTTCCTTGTGGTGTGCCCCACCTGTGTGCTTCAGGTGGGCCCCACAAGCCGATAACTCACCCACGAATCAGGCCAGTCAGCTCACAAGCTGATGAGTGGACAAGATAAAACCATGCAAATTACCATCTATACATTGGATCTGACTGTAGTAGCGCCGGGAAATTTTACAGTTCTAGTGGCTACTGACAAAAACTGGAACGAGCTTGTCGTCGGCGGGGAGACACCGGTCCTCGTAGAATTCTGGGCCCCATGGTGTGGTCCATGCCGGATGATCGCGCCGGTGATCGACGAGCTGGCCAAGGAATATGCAGGGAAGATCATGTGTTACAAGCTGAACACAGATGATTGTCCGAGCATCGCGACGCAGTATGGTATTCAGAGCATCCCGACGGTGTTGGTGTTCAAGAATGGAGAGAAGAAAGAGAGCGTGATCGGTGCAGTGCCAAAGACTACCTTGACTGCAACCGTTGAGAAGTATTTGCAAGATTGATTCAAACATCATTAGTAGCCATTAATTATTTTATAGTTTTACGACTTATCATGCAAATGGTTGTATGCAACCTTTCGGTATAAATGCATTCCCTTCAACATTCTTCTCATCTCTTGTTAATCTATGGTCGTTAGTACTTTTCTTTATTGAAAAGAAAGCATGTAAGGGTGGGCTGCATCTATGGCCCGTTTGGCACCATGGATTTGATGATAAAGGAGGAGAAACTGGTTGCTTTATTCTGTTTGGCACCATGGATTTGATGAGAAAGGAGGAGAAACTGGTTGCTTTATTCTGTTTGGCACCATGGATTTGATGAGAAGTGGTTTTGAGAGGAATCCAGGACAACTCAAAAAGGCACTTGTAGCCCTTTTTCAAATCCTTGAAAAAAGGTGGGATTTGAGGAGAAATCCTTCCCAACGTGGGACCCACCGTCATGTGTCCCTAACTATGGGACCCAACATGATGTATGTTTTCCATCCAACTTGTTGATAAGGTCACAAAGACCTAGATGAAGGGACCACACAAAATTCAGTTTAATTCAAAACTTTTGTGCATCATAAAGGTCTCGCTCTCCATTTTTTCTTGTTTTATGGTCCACTTTAGATGTGGATTTGCTTTATTTTTTGGATCTTGGCATAAAATGATCTGTAAAAATGGATGAATGGCATGGATTTAAAAATCGAGGGTAATACGGTGGGCATACGGTGGGATTAAAATTTACACCGTCCATTCCTTCATGTTTGATTTCTCTCCAAATCTTGGCTGCCAAACAGAAAATCTGGAATTGATAAGAATTGGAATTGATGAGAATTCATATCATGGAATCCACTTCTCCTCACTTCTCAAATCCATAGTGCCAAACGGGCTAAGTTTATTGGAGCTAGTATCATGTGCATGCGCTCGGTCAACTGATTTTCAAACTAGTTTATTATTTTCATTGAAGCATGTGTTTAGTTAACTGATTTTCTAACTGGCTTATCCTTTCCATCGAATTATTCTCGTGCATGTGTGCGAGCTAAAGTATAATATACTATATTGCAAAAGACTTCAGAAAACTGCTCTATGAGCACTTTTTCCAAGTTAGATTCGGGATTAAAGTAAAGCACCTGACAGTTAAGACAGAAAAGTTTTTTTTTTTTACTTCCTCTTGTAATTTTTTGAAATGTATGAAATCCTGACTGCTGGTTTCTTAGTACTTGATTAAAATGATGTGAATAATGTAAATCATGTGAATTGTTATGTATTTAAGCATTCATGACTTACTCAGCAACTCCTTTTAGGTAAATAAAAAAAAAAAAACAAAGACGAGATCTATGAGTCCCATCACATGATGTATGTGTTTCATTGATGCCATCTATTTGCTTTGCCAAATCATTTGAAAACTGTAGGTAACCAAAGCTTTAGTGGACTAGGAATAACATTTAAATTATTATCGCTCAATCTCTACTATTTTCTCTAGTGTGATCGACTTGAGCTTTGAATCTGCATCATTTTTGGGCCCTTACTCTAAAATGATCTGAATTAACAAGTGGATGCCATGGATATATCATATATATTATAGTGGGACCCATGGAGTTAGTTTTGGCTTAGAATCATGTGTTATGTCATGAAAATTGATCCACAAACTAGAGAGGCAACGCCACCTCCCTTCCAAACACCTATAATATTATGCAGTGTATGTATTTATTTTTTATTTTACAGAAATATTATGAAAGTATATTTACATCGAATGAAACAAGCCCTAAGGTAATGTCCTGGACACAAAGCAAGTGTGATGCAGAACAAAAGCATTCAAGCTATACCCATGAAGAAAGCGTCAACCACAAGTACCATTCTTGTGGATATGCGACTATTTAAGAGCTGAAGACCCTTTCACATGTGATTGAACACGTAGAAGACCTCACTCAAGGAAGACACGTGTGAAGGATGAAAGGAGAAAAGGCCGAACGAACTGAAGAATTCGGACGCCCGACCACTGCCTTCGGGCGCCCTATCGGGCACCTGAACTTGGTCTGCCGGTCACCCGAACCTCTCTAGAGGTTTTCGGATGACTTCGGGCGGGACCTCGGGCGCCCGACCGAGCGCTCGAATTTTCCCTCACTTATGTTATTCGCGCGTTTTTACTTAATATTTGAGGGTAGTTTAGTCTTTTTACTTGTTTTTAGTGTTTATTTAAGAGAGCTAAGCCCTAAACTCGAAATTAGCTATTGATTTGATTAATGAAAAGCCTCTTGGAGCTTTCCTCATCTTCTTTCTCTCTCATGGTGATGCTTCTTCCTCTTCCCTGAATCTCTTTTCTTCTAACTGCTTCTTATGCCCCTCTAACCTTCTTCCAGGTAAATCTATCCCTTCTAACTTATTTGTTCAATTCCCACAATCCCCAAATTCTGATTTTGATCTTACAAACCCTAAGTTTCAGAATTTCAAATCCCTAATCCAAAATCCCCTGATTTTCTGGATTAGAGATTTCCCTTAATTGATTGGGTTATAGCCATGTAAGATCGGGAGGTTCCATCCCTCACCGGATCCAGCCATAGTGAAATTTGAATCTCATACTTCATGGTTGTGATGATGGCCCGTTCCATTGCATGTTTCCTTTATGATTTTCTTAGTTTATGATGATGATTGCTAGATTTTATTATTATTATGGCTTTTATTTCCGCTGAATAATTGTGTTCATGAACATGCATCATATTTAGGGTTGTCCTGCATCAAATTTGGTATCAAAGCTTAGGCTTGCATAGTTATATTTAGATCGAGTTATCAAATTAGGGTTTTGATTTTTAAGACAATTTTAGAAAGTTTTCAATTTTAGAAAGTTTCCTAAATTGGAAAATTTTCATGTTTAGAAAGTTTCCTAATTTGAAAATTTTTCATATTTGAGTTGCATCATCTAGAATTTAATTGTGTCAGTTCGTATTAGTTTTGCATTCATCGCATTCATACTGTGAGTCATCAAGTCGATAGAGTTGAGTTTAAAAAGAACCTAGGACCAGTCCTCTGTTATGTGCCCATTCGTTTTGGTCATGGTCTTCGATTACACATCTCTACCATGAGTCCGGATCAGATTTCAGAGGCTTTGGCCGCCATATCTCTATGTCTGGACAACATTGAAAATCATTCTAGAAAATCTTTCCAGAATCTCTTCAACAAATTAGAGGCATTCAACCAGACTAGCCCCAACTATGGAAAAGACGATCAACATCATCCCTTGGTGAACGACAAGTTGAAAGAATCCAAACATGATGTTTACGAAGTGGAAGAGTACGTGCCTAACGTTACTAGTAATGACATGGAAGAAATTGAGGCATCGCTCATCATCGTTGAGGATGACGAAGTGTGTGCTAGTGATGAAAAGGTCAAAGGAATTGAGACCGCACCACTTTCAGATGTCATGTGTGACTTAAGTGATGTAGATTCCCAACCTAAGTCTCTTACCATAATGCACACAAATGAAATTGAAGAAGAGACTAGTGAGGATATGATGATAGATGTCCACATGACTTGTGATATCCCACCTGATGATTTATGGGATAAATTTTCACCTATATGGGACATTCAACACACAATCGATCTTGTCCCTAGGTTGGTCTTGTCAAGCTTTCCTCCATACCAGGTGAACCCCGTAGAAAATACAGAAATGCAGCATCAATTTGATAAACTTCTTGGGGAAGAATTCAATAAGGAAAGTTTGAGTTGGAGTTTTGTTTTGTGTGCCATGCCTACCTTTTTCACATTAAAAAACAATGGCATATGGTGCACATGTGGGCATATCCTGGCCGTCCACAAAGCCTCAGTCAAGTGTTACGCCACCTTGCGACGTATTCATTTCATGGTGGATATGATGGCCACAATCCCTATCCCGCATCTTGATGACATTTTGGACATAATGGCCGATGCCAAGATCTGCTCAAGACTTGATATTAATAGTGTGTGTTTTCAAGTATTGGAATACCTGAAAATCATCCTTGTTTATAATACTTATAATGAGAAATTATGTGTCACCCACGAGAAGTGTCCTTTTGTTTCAGTTTTTCAAGTTTTAGGTCATAAGATTGTTTATTTCGAGTCCATTGCTTCTTCAGAGAGTCCTTTAGTTTCACCCATGTTTGTTACCCAAAGGTCTTCAGAGTCGGCCGATGCATTTACACGATACATCCATGATTTGCATACACATATTAGACAGCGGATTAATCAAAGCAATGATAATTATAAGTTTTCAGCTGATAAGCATCGTAGATCACAAGATTTTCAAGAAGGAGACTATGTAATGGTAAAGATAAGGCCAGAGCAATTCTCTAAAGGATCCGCTAAGAAATTACAAGCGCGTAGTGCTGGACCATTCAAGATATTGCAGAAAATCGGGTCCAACGCATATCGGATCGACTTTCCATCTGAAATGGGCATTAACCCAACTTTTAATGTGGAAGATCTAGTCCGTTCCCACCATCCCATCGTTGATCCATCATCTCTCTCATGGCCCTTTTCTGATTTTATCTCACAACCCCTTCCACCCCTTCCTCCGCCTAATATCCATAAAGAAGAAATTGAGGAAATATTGGATGAGAAGATAGTGTCTACGAGAGACGGAGGTTTCCAAAGATATATTGTCAAATGGAAGAACAAACCACCGTCAGAATCTACATGGTTGATAGAAGTAGAGTTACAGAGCGTTAATCCAGATTTACTAGAGCGCCACAAGAGTTTTAACTCGCCAGAGTCGTGTTCTTCTCAGACGAGGAGAATGATGCGGAACAAAAGCATTCAAGGTGTACCCACGAAGAAAGCGCCAACCACAAGTATCATCCTTGTGGATAGGCGACTATTGAAGAGCTGAAGACCCTTCACATGTGATTGAACACGTAGAAGACCCCACTCAGGGAAGACACGTGTGAAGGATGAAAGGAGAAAAGGCCGAACGAACTGAAGAATTCAGGCGCTCGACCACTGCCTTCGGGCGCCCTATCGGGCACCCGAACTTGGTCTGCCGGTCGCCCGAACCTCTCTGGAGGTTTTCGAATGACTTCGGGCGGGACCTCGGGCGCCCGACCGAGCGCTCGAATTTTCCCGCACTTATGTTATTTGCGCGTTTTTACTTAATATTTGAGGGTAGTTTAGTCTTTTTACTTGTTTTTAGTGTTTATTTAAGAGAGCTAAGCCCTAAACTCGAAATTAGCTATTGATTTGATTAATGAAAAGCCTCTTGGAGCTTTCCTCATCTTCTTTCTCTCTCATGGTGATGCTTCTTCCTCTTCCCTGAATCTCTTTTCTTCTAACTACTTCTTATGCCCCTCTAACCTTCTTCCAGGTAAATCTATCCCTTCTAACTTATTTGTTCAATTCCCACAATCCCCAAATTCTGATTTTGGTCCTACAAACCCTAAGTTTCAGAATTTCAATTCCCTAATCCAAAATCCCCTGATTTTCTAGATTAGAGATTTTCCTTAATTGATTGGGTTATAGCCATGCAAGATCGGGAGGTTCCATCCCTCGCCGGATCCAGCCATAGTGAAATTTGAATCTCATACTTCATGGTTGTGATGATGACCCGTCCCATTGCATGTTTCCTTTATGATTTTCTTAGTTTATGATGATGATTGCTAGATTTTATTATTATTATGGCTTTTATTTCCGCTGAATAATTGTGTTCATGAACATGCATCATATTTAGGGTTGTCCTGCATCAAAGTGCCCATGAAATTACACTCGTTGGGTTATTTTGGTTAATGCAGTCGGGACTGGTTGTGAGATTGAGCACTATCTCTTCCATGGATAATTAATCTGAATCCACAGATTTACTGGGATTCCTCAACCAGTCTTTGCTAAATTCACGATAGAACAACTCGAATCCATGAAGAAGAATAAAGTATAAACTTAAATTTCATTGATAATTTATTAAACGATATCACAAAACATGTTTAAGAGATGTATTTATAAAGAAACTAAAACCTAACTTGTAAAGGAAGGAACGAGTCCTAGAACAATTTGGAAAGAAATCATAAAAATCGAAAAGAAATTGCGCAACTCCGTGTAACATGCTGACCGGTCGTTAGGGGGCTCCGATCGGTTAGAGTTGAGGGGCGACTGGTTGGCCATGGATCCGCACTGTCTAGCAAGCTCAGCTCACCTGGCTTGGAAATTCAGCCAATCGTACGACCGGTCCTTGAGCACGCATGACCAGTTGTTTGACCGGTCATTAGATAGCGTCTCCTTGCTTTTTCTTATGTTTTCTTCGGATCCATCTCCTCCATGGAGATTGTTGACCTCGCCCTCGATCATGGGTCTACTCCCTACATAGTGGTCTTTTATTTTTAATCACTTTTGAGAATATATATCAATTAAGTGGTTCAGAGAAAGTACGATCAATGATTAAGCTCGATGGGAAAGAATGCTTTAATATGGCTATTGTTGTTGTCGTTGCTTCTGCTGCTGTTGTTTTTACTGGTGTGGCAAGTTGACTAGATTTAGTGCTTGGTACTTGTGCAATTCAGCTATAGAAGTCGGGTCAGCCTTATAAATTGTTGCAAAAATATTTATAGTCTAAAAATATGAAAAATTGACTTGTATCGAAACCCAGTTGATCACTTGAAAATCTCAAAGAGTATTCCTGAAAAACTCGGTAGGCCCTGATTGGTAGACGCCTATAAATGAGTTCATCTCATTTTAGGCGTCTGCCAAACAGTGCCCAATATCTAAAATTAAGAATAATATGTAAATTGTGAGTTTGATTTTTTATACTTTCCTTCTTTTCTTTTCTTTTTCTTTTTTCTTTTTTTATCTGAAGTGTTTGTGAGTCTTTCTGAGTTTTCTTGAAGTGGAGTGTGAGTTTTTGTGAGTTTCAACCGAGTCATGGCTGGATGAGTTTTTCTCCGAGTCTTGGTGAAATCCGGTATAGTTAAGTCGCTCCCATTTGTCCATCTATTGGGTCATGTCTTTAGATGGCCCATGTTGAAAATCACACCAAAAGACAATCCTAGCCATTAGAATCCATCACCATCTTGACCATCCACGTGAAGGACCCCAACATACAAATAGGATTATATGTTCCAACTGCTGGACATTTATGTACATTACTTGCTAAATGGACAGTCCAGATTCACCTCCCCGTCCAAAGAACAGTGTTCTAGCTTCTTTATTTGCATGTCTAGGGTCCATTTTGTGGAGATCTAGACCATCTATATGAAGGAACTCATAGTGGGTCAGTGAATAAACAAAGTCCCTCGATCATGCAACTGAAAGCCCTGGATTGGCAACCAACAAATGAACGGTTAGGGAGAAAATTGTCTTTAAATATCATGATATTTGGTGCAACCAAACACACCATTCTCTTTAAATTGCCTTTAAATTAAGTCAAAGAGGAACATTCACATCCGTCTCAATGGAGACACAGTTATGTGGCATGTGTATACCACGTCAGCCGAAAAGGTAGGCCCCACCATAAAGATAGTTGTCCACAAAAATCAGGCTGACCCATTCAGCATATCGACTGAAATGATAAAATAAAATAAAATAAAAAACATGGATACATTGTATTTTCTAATGGGTTGCAATGGGCCGGGCTAGCCCGACCCAGTCCACTGAAAATGCCTTGGTCAAAGAAGGCCTTGGATGTCGGCCGTGAAATCAAGTGGGCGACAGTCATATCAATTCACTCATTAGGTGATGAGAAACTACACTGATTCAGACCATTGCTTCTCCATCGCTCTCCTAATTATCAGACTTTGACTTTGCCATCAGGTTATTTTTAGGGGCTGATATTCTTCTACTTTTCAAATCAAAATTTGATAAGATGATTGAAAAGCAAGCACTTAAAAACTTTTTATTAACTAAAACTAGACCATACAAAGTGTGGGCCTGAATCAGATTGCTCAACTAAGAACTAACTTGGTGATTAGCAGATGCTTAGCATATGATCCAAATATAAACAATCAATTGGTCTAAATTCGATAAGCAAATGCTTATTAATCAGAGGTTAGGATCATTTAGATGAATTTGAATTTTAGATGATCACAAATTTAATGTATATGGCATAATTTGGATAGTTTAATTGAGTTGATGCATGCAATAAGTAGTATCACCAACACCATCTACTAAACTATCAAATCATCCTCTTTTTTACCGGTAACTAATCTTTGAAAGCCTTCTATTTATTACTAGTAACTAAGTGACACATCCAATGCGCGTCAAGATATAATTGCCTTTAGGATGACAGGAAAAGTGAAAACAAGGCCAGATATAATTTGATCGTTATGAGCAAATCCAAAATCTTTATAACTCGAACCAATCATTAGTTCCCAATTATGGGGCGAGTGGAATCCATACATAAACCAGTTAGGGCCTATTTGGAACGTTGGATTAGGTGGTATGGAATTGCATTTGGTCTCATGTAAATTCCATTCAGCATTTGGAATTGATGGGATGGATTGGATTAATCCAAGTATTTGACATTCCAATCTCGGTAGGAGGTACAACAAAAATCCTTGTAGAATCTAAAATTTATTACATCTATGGGCCCCGCATTGATGATTGTGTTTAATCCATCTGTCGTGATGCTCAAGTTGCATATGAATACAGGTGGCTAGCATCAGTTGTGAAATCTGGTCTATTGATTACAACTTCAACGTCCACCAAATTGGCACAACCATGCACAATGCTCGGTTGTAGGTCAATATTGGCTACCAAATTAATTCATTGAGGAATAAATAAAAGAAAAAAGAAACTCCAATTTAAGGAAGACCGGCATCAAGAATCTAATCCTACATGACTAGGACCTAATGAAAAGATTTGAATAATTCCTTTCCACTTTTGTTTTGGAGATCTAATATTTACACACTCCACAGATACTTATTAAAATTAAGAGAATAAATTTTGAAAATCAAACTTCCTTCCATGTCTTTCTAAAACCCATAAAAAAAAATCAAAAGATTGACAAAGACTACCTGATGGTTGCATTAAGAGTCGCCACCATTTTTGAAACCAAATTGCATAATTATACTACTATTGCATGAACATGCCATCCCTTGTTTGGCATTGATTCAAAAATCAAGAGGACCACATCATAGGCAACAATGTAAAACCATGCCTAAAACCTCTAAATTCATGTACCGTGAAGTCACCATAAGCATCCAACACATGAATGTTCGACTGCTGATACGGTACTGCCTATGTGGGGCCCACTGTATTGAGTATAGGCCATCTAAATCGGGGCAATAAGCTAAGACTATGACCATGGGATGCCTCAAAAAATAAAGCCTATCCAATTATTCAGTGGGGGCCACACAATAGAAAACAATTGACAACACAACCAAACACCTCTAAATTCATACGCAGTGGGTAGGATGGTTGGATGGGCCTTATTTCTGGGGGCATCCAACTTTCATGGGCGGCACTACTCTGCTGTACAGGTTGGATGCCATACACGCACCATGGTGGGTCTACTACACTTGAAGAATAAAAGCAAACTTTATCGCCAATACACAGAATGTGCTCATACCATGTTTCTTTTTCCCCTCTTAATTGCCACAGGGAATTTTGAGAAGAGATGCTAAAGCACTGCACACGAGAGATAGAAGAGCTGCCACCAATGTGGCATGTGCAAGATCCAGACCATGTACCAGGCATGTGAACATGCTCTCCCCCACTCGCCAGGTGCCTCCCTCATGTACACCTACGAGTGCATCCTGCATGGTGAGTAGATTTGGCATGTCTACAGTCAGCTAGACCTCTTTCCGTGCATTAATCATTTTATTCTACAATTCAAGTAATGCAGAGTAGCGTTTTAAGAGGGGGGGGGGGGGGGGGGCTAGAATTCTCATGGACAGGGAAAAAACAAAACGAAATACATTCCATTCAAAAGAGCTCCTCTAGCTCCGTATGTATGTATATTATATATTATCTCCCATCTTTACCTACACAGTGGAAACCATCAAACCCACTACCAGACTCTCTCTCTCTCTCTCTCTCTCTCTCTCTCTCTCTCTCTCTCTCTCATTCATGAGGGTGTGTTAGTACAATAAGCTACCATAAACCATAATACAAGGGGGACTTCAAAAAAACCAGCCTTAAAACTAGCAGGTACACAGCAGTTGGTTATAGTTACGCAGATGACGACGGAGAAGATGCCGATGAGGATATGGAGTCCCACTGAAGGAAGTACCTATTTCTTCCCTTTCAGAAAATTAGTGAAGTGAACAAGGACAGACATCCCTAAGAAATTGGAGTGCATGGACAGTTGCCAAGCCCAACGACATGTTTTCTGTTTCTTTTCCCTCTTTTTTTCCATTTTGTCATGGGCAAGCTCTCTGTGTAGGGAAATATGTAAAAAGAGGAACCACAACATCCTTCAAGGAGACGACTTCCAATCGAACTGGAGATTATTGAAGCTGTTCACTGTTCCGAGCCCGCTTAACAGCCGGTTCCCTAAATCTTGTTGCTGAGGGTTCATATTTGCATCCTGCGCAATTGGAGGCATGCTGACTCTACCATTCAAGGTCACAGAGTTGTTGGCCATCGCCCCTCTGATTCCACTGGCAGTAGAAGACGGACCCATTCCACCCAAGTTGCCAAATCCTACACCACTTATACCCGAACTGCTGGCCATCCCATTGCCAACTAGGCAGGCCCCACCACCATTTAGAGCTGTGTTGGCCGTCTGTGTCAATCCATTAATGCTTTTCATCTCATTCCCTAAAGAACCGACGCCGACTAAGCTACCCCCTCCGTTTAGCTGGGAGGACATCATCATTTCTTGTATGATTTGCTGGACAGAGCTCTGGGAATCATTCGGGTCAGCTTCATTCGACTGCGGCGTCTGTTGCATGGGAATATTAGCGGGCGAATTGGCAGAGTTCAAGTGGGTGGCTGTGGCTGATGGCAAGGCATTATGAGAAGTCTGTGGGGGATTATTCGACGTAGATGCCGTTGGTGATTGAAATGGGGAAGACGGATTGGCTTGTGCCTGTGGCAATGCACTAGATGAGTTAGCCGACGGTATCTGGACATTGTTCCCCCCACCGTACAGACTGTTTGTGTTGCCCATTGGAGTTTCCTGCCGGGAATTCATTGAATTTTGATGGAGAAGTCCAACAATGGTGCTGGCTGAGGTTGAGGTGGATGGAGCATTGAGGGAGTTATTTACACTGACAACCCCATTATTACTAGCAGCAAGCTGCGCTGCAGTGGTAGCCTGGACGGAGTTCTGGTCATTGTTTGAGTTCTGTGCCATAGGTTGTTCATCGGGTTGTTGACCTTGACCATGGTGCCCTGATGAAGCAGCAGTCCTTCGAGGGAAGTTTATCAGGCTTGCTAAAACACAAACACAAGTCATCAATTACAGCATGAGACAAGTAAAAAGAAAAGCAAATATTTTTTTTAGGACCCAACTGTGTAAAGATGGATATGCATGCAGCCAACATTGAAGCACTGAAACGGATACTATTGCCTTCGCTACTACATTCTCTCTCTCTTTGCCTTCTTTTCATTTCCTTTCTTTCTCTTTCTTTTTCTTAAATGAAATAGAAAGCGTGATTATGAGGAAATTGGACATTAAAATTTTCAAATATATGATTGGAGATACAACTCATTGATTGTAATCAACCTACATAATAGACTATTAGATAGCACTTGATTGTAATCAACCTATGTAATAGTCTATTACATAGCGCCTGCAAGTGTTTTGTGCTCTCATTGCCTGTCCCAAGCCCAGTTAGGAGCGTTGCATCAGGTCAACAGCTGGCGTCATTTGGGACAGCATGAGTTAATAGACATACCGAAAAGAGATATATATACATATGTATAAAAGAAAAACATTAAGCTTACCCATTGGTCCAGTCCCTGTTTCTCGGCTGTAATCGATCAAATCTTTCATGCTATTAACCACCTCTGATATCTGCAATGATAAAAATTCAAAAATATCAGCCCCAGACCAAGCAGCATCGTACTCTAATATCAGGTCACCCAACATCAGTCTCGACAATTCTTCACAATTCAGCCACGAGATCACATGAATATTGCCAATTAGAACACCTGGAAGAGCAGCTCACATGTATGCTGGTTCTGGGTCCAACCTTTGAATCAGTTTGTGGTATATGGTACAGTCTAGTTAGCTTATCATCAGCTCCTAGTTCAATGGGTTCTTCCCGCAAATCTTTGGTGAACCAAGATTTCTGTAGAATGGGTTCTTCCAGCAAATCTCTCTTCCCTTGTCTACCTAGTTCAATTCACTAATATTGCAAAATGTGTTGGTGGGTGGGTGTGCTTCTGCACGTGTCGGTGTGATTGTAATCTTTTCAAAGAAAGAAAAACAATGGCTATCATCAGTTTTACAAAATTTGCTTACTTTCCAAATATACAACTATTAATTGCCTATTTCCACAAAAGCCTCTCTTTTTCTTTTTCTTTTTCTTATCTTATCTTTTCTTTTCTTTTCTTTTCTTTCTTGAGAGAGAGAGAGAGAGAATTGAATTTTATTAAAAACTTGCCAAAAGGTGAAATAAAATACAACCTGACTCTACAACTCAAACAAAGAGGAGAGATTGGCAGATTTGACATCCTTTACAGCCTCTTACTTTATTTAGAACATGATTTTTCAAAAGGTCATGGATCTGTAACTAATACATGGTTACATAAGATTAGTTCACATTTTAATCATGAAGTAACTGTAATCTTTGAAATAAATGAGCTTGAAGTGAAAGAAGCAAACTATTTAAAATAGGAGACCTTCCCAACTCTTTTTGTGGTTTCTATTTTTGTACATGCATTTTGGAGAGAGGCAAATAGGCATTAGAAAAAGTAGAAAGAGAAGATGAAGGAGAAGAAGAAAAGAAAGAGAGGAGCTTAAAAAAAGGAGAAAGATATGGGAGGAGAGAGAAGTTTCTATAACATCTCTTTTTTTTCATTGGTTTATCCAATTTTATCATTTTCAAGGATTTTTACCTGTCTTTTCCAAACTGCACATACTTGCCTCACAGATGGTTTTCTTTCTTTCTTTCTTTCTTTCTTTTTTTTTCTTTTTTTTTTTTTTTCCGGCTAGTGACAAAATTTTCATTAACGAAATGGAGGAAAACAGCAATTATACAGATATGTCAAGAGACCGATCGTAGTAGACCCTCCTGTCATTCCCTCTAAAATGAGGCTATCAGCCACATCTAAAGAAAGCCTCCTCCAAGCAATCAGCAATGGGTACACAAGAAGGAAAGAGAGAAAGAAATTGCTCTGATGAAAGCACAAAATAGCACCCCATGACCCCAGCTAATTGCTCCCGTCTTGGAGTGCCCCTTTCAGTCCCACATTATAGCCGAATGAGACCACCTCCTGAAGTCAGGTCTAAGGAGACCCCAGCTAATCGCCAATCCCACCATCTTTTAACATTGACATCGACTTCCATACTACATTGTTTCATATCAGGAACATGTAACGCAGATGTAAGTAGAATTCTTTACAGAGGAGAGGATAACAAAATGAGGGTGGGAGGGTCCATATAGAAGAAAGATAATGCACAATTTACCAACGAATGAACAGAATAGCTCGTATTAAAGGGTTCTAAAAGGGGAAGAAAAAAAATCAGAGAAATTGGATTTTTGAAAAGCTTAGGAGCATGGGATCAAGTGAGATTTTAGGTATTAATACCTCTTAAAGGGTTTCAGACTGGTTCACAGGATAATTACATCATCAAGAGCTTATAATGATAACAAATAGTATTAGAAAATACCTGAAGGCAACGGACATATCTCTTTGTATATCCTAAATCATTAACCAATGGCACCTCCAAGGCTTTTGCTAATTGACGAGCAGATGCAACAAACCTGAAACACAATTACAATTTTACATCAGTTAAGCCAAGCCAAATCAGAATTTGGCAAAGAGACGTATGGGTGTAAACAAGTGCAAACACAATAAAAAATAAAAAATAGTAAAATTCCAAAGCAAAGAAATAAAGAACTTCATCTTCAAGGATTACAGAAGAAAGAACTCCATAATAAAGAAACTACGAAGAAAAATATCGCAGTTTGAAGAAAAACAACTGGGAGCTAGGATTACAAATTTATAAAAATCATCGTCATCGTCATCATTATCTAAGCCTTATCCCAATTAATTGGGGAGGCTACATGAATTCTGTTATGCCATTCCACTCTATCAAGGGCCATAACTTCAGTTAGACTATATGTAATCAAGTATTTTCTTACTACCTCCCTCCAACCACGTCCTTTTGAGTCTTCCCCTTGCCCTTTTACCAATTCACTCCTAACCAGTGCAGTTCCTGGTCTCTGTTGCACATGACCAAACCATTGAAATCTACTTTCTGTCGTCGTTGTCCTCGTCATCTAGAATCCAATCCCTTACCACCAATGATTGACGGGTGGATTTGAATAGAGCACAAAAAACACGAACAAATGAATTATATCTTAGAACATGTCTAGCTGAGGTAACTGGAACAATATTGCCTGAAACAGACAACGTAATACTGCATCTCTTAATAATTGAGCAGTTTCCAAAGTTTCACACAGGCACACTGGCGAAGCCGTAGGTGAGACGAGATAGAGCACCATCTCTCTCTCAAGATAACCTATCCAAATTCATGGATCTATCAGGAATCCTCAACCGATCTTCTTCGAATGCACAAAGGAACACTCGAATCCACAAGATAAACAGAGTTAAAACTCAAGAGAATTTTGTGTTAATCAAAGGCTAATCTATTACAACGAATAAAAGTAACTGTTTGTAGATAAAACCTAACCTAAAAACCCTAGAAAAACCTAACTTGCATATTAAGAAAAGCGTCCTAACTTAAAACAGAAAGAAATCGCTAAAAACAGAAAGAAATCGCAAAATCACGCAACTCTGTATAAAGCCTGTCGACCGGTCAGTAGGGGGCCGTCGACTGGTCACTGGGCATCCAGACAGTCCAGCGAGTTGGGGATAATTTCCAACCGAAATTCGACCGGTTGGATGACCAGTCCTCAAGCATGTACGACTAGTCATCAAAGGACGTTAATTTGAGTTTCCATCATGAATGCTCTCGATCCTCGCCCTCGATCATGGGGTTCACTCTCTACATCAAACCCCTCCACTTCAAATAAACTCGTTCTCGAGTTTTGCTTTGGGCTTAGGTCTCGAACAGCCTTTAACTTTGAGAATCGATGTCTTTTATTCTTTCTCGGCTTCTGCTCCTCCTTGTACAAGAGATACGGTTCTTCAACTGTGTCACCTTCATTGAGTGCATCGTCTATCATATCAACCTGCAATATCTCCCAATCTTCCACAACAGAAATTACCAAAGCATCACCTGCGATACTCATGCATTCCATCACATCGGATTCCTGCAATGCTAGCTTGTCATATTCAGAGATGGTCACGAGTTCTGCATCTTTGTCCTGTACATCCGAAGAATGAATCTCCTCCACTGTCTCAGGAGTTTGATTAACCTCGAAGACAATACGGGGTTTTACTTCGTCTTCCCCTTCCATAGCATCAACTTTGGTGACGTTTACAAGCTCTACTTCCATGTCATTCACGACGGAGGCGTTGATCTCTTTGATCTTCTCGGGATAATGAACAACGGCTGAGATGTTGGCTGGTTGGATCTCAAGGACCTCATCTGAATTTGCTATACAACCATCCATAACTACCACATTATCTGCAGATTCTATTGCAAAATCCCTTGCAGTCACAAAAGGTTGCCCCTCCACTATAAAAGTTTTGGGTAAGATTTCCGTTTCCGCAAGGATGACTCACATGCTACCGTGAAATTTGGTGTCCTGTCGCGGCCGTGTTTCAAAATAACAAGATCCCTACTACTAGTTGTGGGGTTGTTGGGAGAATACTTGATCTTCATAATCGTTGTATAGGGATTGAAATCATCTCGGCATCTCCCATTTCATCTGCGGCCACGAACGTATCAGTGCTTTCATCTCTCACTTTCGATTGCGCAGAACATATTCCCACCAAACCAACGCACTACCCTTCAACTTGTATGTAATGTACGGAACTTTCTTCTCCTCGGACATCTGCGTGAGTTCGAAGAGGTGTTCAACTTCACATATCCAGTCGTCGATGCGACCCAAGCCATTGAAGTTAGGAAAATCTACCTGTGTAGACCCGACCCATCCGATCTATCAAATCTCTATCATAAACAATCATGTTTCTTAAATCTTTTGCTTTGCGGTTGAATCAAGCCTGTGGCCCTTGCAAAGCTTGACAATTCTTCTACTAGAGTATCTCTAGCGTCGCCTCGAAAGCCGTCTCTTTGAGAGGATGGATCCCTGGATCACCATCCACAGGATTTTTTTGCCGTAGCCTTCTAAACAAATACCGATCTGAGGGTCTTCCTCTCTCTGATACCAATTTGGCGCAACCGTAGGCGAGACGAGATCAAGCACCGTCTCTCTCTCAAGATTACTGATCCAAATCCACGGATCTATCGGGACTCCTCAACCGATCTTCTTCGAATTCACGACCAAAACAGAGTTAAAACTCAAGAGAATTTTGTGTTAATCAAAGGCTAATCTATTACAACGAATAAAAGTAACTATTTATAGATAAAACCTAACCTAAAAACCCTAGAAAAACCTAACTTGCGTATTAAGAAGAAAGTCATACCTTAACACGGAAACAAATCGCTAAAAACAAAAAGAAATCGTAAAATCGCGCAACTCTGTATAACGCCTATCGACCGATCAGTAAGGGGCCATCGACCGGTCGGTGGGCGTCCAAACAGTCCAGCGAGTTGGGGATAATTTCCAACCGAAATCCGACCGGTCCTCAAGCATGTACGATTGGTCGTCAGGGGACGTTAATTTGAGTTTTCTCTTATTCTTCTTCCGGTCCATCTCCATGAATGTTCTCAATCCTCGCCCTCGATCACGGGGTTCACTCCCTACATCACATGCACGCACGCACACACACACGTGATAGATAACTGGCCTCATCATCATCATCATCCACACACACACGCACACGATGGATAACTGGCCCGATCATCATCATCATCAACACACACACACACATGATGGATAACTGGCCTGATCATCATCATCTACTACACACACACACAATAGATAACTGGACTGATCATCATCATCATCATCATCTATGCCTTGTCCCTACTAATTGCGGTCAGCAACAAGAATCACATTCCACCATTCCACTCCAACAACGACCATATGCTTGGTTAAACCATAGGTCGTGAAGTTTTCTAACTACCTACACTCACAGCCTCTCAACTTGAACCAACTTATTCCTAGCAGGAGCAGTTCTTGGTCTCGATTGCACATAGCGAAACCATCTAAATCTAGTTTCCCTTATCTTATTTCCTATTGGTGTTACTCCTAAGTTCCCTCAGCCTGATTTTTTTTTTATAGGTTTGAAGAGTAATAGGTTTGATTATTATAAAAACTGCTCAAAAAGCAGCAGCAAGTAATATAACTAAATTTACATCCCAAACATGGACGCAGCTACAGAAGCATCTACATTCTTACTCCCAGCTGCCCATTCTAAATCATCTCACTTGGACTTCCAAAGAACCTCTTCCCACAAAGCCTTTTTTGTCCATAAAACAACACCTGTTGCACTCTCCCAAAATATTCCATAAAACAGCTAGAAATAGAAGGGGCCAAACAACTAACTTTTCTTTAGGAAGAGACATGACATGCCAAGCCCAAAAAAGTTCTTCAACCGACTTTGGCATTACCCAATCCACTTCAAAAGAAGCAAAGATCGCATTCCAAAGTTGCTGCGCAAGGGGCAAAAAATAAAGAGGTGGTCGATTGATTCTGCATTTTTCCATATACACAAGGTATATGTTAGGAAGAACCATAGCCCTTTTTCTGTAGATTATCTATGGTCAAAATCCTCTTTCTTTCCTCAGCCTGATGATTGAGTAAAAAAAACCACTTATGCTTCAATGTGAGCGATTCAGAACTCCAGAATGTGATGATGTAACCCAGAACTAGCAATTTGATGAAAGCTCAGAGGAGTTCATTGTTGCAACTAGAAGAGAGAATAAGGGAAATTGGGGGGGTCTGAATGTTTTGGATTGCAATCCAGCAACAAATTGGCGGGTCTGAAGGATTTGGATTGCAATACGTCAACCAAAAATACTCCCGAACACACACAAGAGGACTCTCTCCAAGCAGATTACATACCTTCTATACTATTCTCCCGACTAATCCGAACGACCTTGGATAAACACTTACCACAGTTAGCTCCTAAAACACACTTAAATTATCTTACAGCTAGTCATAACAACCCAAAACAGTCCTAACAGAATCTCGCATCCAAGGAACCAAAACAGATAAAACCATCAAAACAGGGGGTTGGCACGTAGGTTGCTGGAACAAGGACAAACTTTCTCCATGTGCCAGTCACAAGCTTGCTGGAACCCGGAGATAATTTCTCCACTACCAGCTTTCCCTGTCAACAAATCACATGGGACATCAGCTGCCGGCTTGCACGTATGCAAGGCCCACCTGGACTGCATCAATCCCTTCTGGTTGGGAAGAACTCGTCCTCAAGTTGTCGTGGTCGTCCACTCGTCCTTGCTTGAAGAATCACCACTGCAAGGGACAAGGAGCTTCACGTTGAATGCATTTGATGTGTGGATCTGCCTTCGTAAATAGAGGTGATAGCCATTATCATTAATCTTCCCAATGGTTCCATATGGCCCGATTTTTCACTCATGTAATTTGTAATACTCAAATGCAGGGAATCTATCCTTAGTAAGCACAGCCTACACATAATCACTCACCCCGAAAACAACTATTCGATGACCCCATCTGCCGCCTCCTTGGATGTGAGTCTAAATATGTGCCTGCACTCTCTCATGTAAAGCTTGTACATGCTCCGCCAACTCATCGACTTCTCCATTGACTCAGCTGAGAAGTGGGAGTGGTGCTATATCCAACAAACTAGCCCGATTTTTTCTTTTTTTCTTTTTTTTTTTAAAAGGTAAACTAGCCCGATTTGCCCCATAGACAATCTCAAAGGGGTTCATCATCATTGTTCAATTCTTGGAGCAACTGTAGGGGAACTTGGCTTGGGCTAGAAGCCTAGAACTATCTCACTATTTTGGCTTTTCACCCCCACTAGAGCTCCCAACTTCTTCCCCAAAATATGATTCGTCACCTCTGTCTGGCCATTGGTTTGCGGGTGATAAGCACTTGTGAATAAAAAGATTTTTTTAAAAACAAGGAACCATGAATCCCCATACAAAAGCAGAGAGACTGGCCGTTCTCAGTTTGGAAAAAGTTTGTGGGATTTCATTGAATCTGCTGTCATTTGAAAATGGCAGTTTCAATCCAAGATTTGATTCGTTGCTTGAATCCCCAGAAAGATCCTTCTGTTTATTGCAAATCACAGGTTTTTCCATCTATGATGTCAAAGCTTTCATCAGAGAAAGGAAAAGATCATGATAATAGAGGTGCATCATTTCTTCAACTGCAGGAAATTTTCTTTTTCTGCTCTACAGTGGAAATCAGATATTTTGGTGGACAAAACACACCAAAAAATGTCCTTTTGGACATAAGATCATATTATGGAAACTGCACAAGGATGGATGCATTGATAGTAATTGCATTTTCAGGTAAATATCAATATGTTGCTGTTTCTGGGTTGCATGCTTGTATAAGTCATTTTTCAACAGAAATCATCCTATCCATAATGTAATTTTGTCAGATATCATCAGTAGTACTCTATAGAAAAAGAGATCATAAATCATGGAGAAAACTTTCTTGTTTAAATCAATAGCAACTGACAGCTTTCAGGAGCAAGCTTTGATCCCTTGGAATTTATTAGATGAGTAAGTGCAATAGTCAGCTAAGTTCACATCAAGTTGTTGTCAGTTACCTTTGTTTTCTTTCAAAAAAAAAAAAACAACATATATATATATATATATATATATATATATATATATATATATATATATATATATATATATATATATATCAAAGTGAGGTCTAAGGTTCACAGAATCCCATGTGAGCATAAAACATGCAATACCCAAAAGAAATTCCTACATCCAAAATGTTAATTTACACAGTCCTTCAAAATTTAGCCAAACGCCCAAGTAAATTGAAACCTAGGAGCGTGACTTACATATTACAATTACTTTGTAATTCTTGAGTAGATAAGTTGGAAGCTGCATTTTGAGTAGCAGCTTGATATTTTTGAGCCACAGCCCCAAGATGACTAACCTGCACAACAACACTATCACTCATCCATCATCCAGAAGCGATATGGAACAACAACTCAATATCCATCATATTCTCCAGACAATCTGAAGAAGATCCATACACAACTTATCAAATGACACAATAACCGAAACAATTGAATATATATATATATATATATTATAGGATAGGATGAATAAAGACAATCTGAAAAGCATAGGAAAATACCCGGCTCAAAAGGAAATGTTAGAGGAAATAAATGACGCATCACAGCTGGTGAAAAAGGATGACAGAAACAACTAGGTAGAAAAAAGACATCACCTTGTAACAATGCAAAAAGGACTATTTAATAACTGAAACAATTGAATATATATATATACGTAAAATGCTTTCAAAGATCCAAGCTTAATATATTTGATCTATCATACTACTTACTTTCCTGCAAGATATTTGGATTTCTAAAATTACTTCTTTTCTATCTGATGTATAAGGAGAATCTTTCCATTATAAATTGACCTAAAGGGAAAGATTAGGAGCTCCCAGAGTGCACTCTGTGCACGTGTCTCCTACCATCCAGCAACCATGGTTGAAACGGACTTCTGAAAATTCAAAGTTTGAAGTGATTATACCGTCTGTCTTTAAATTATGAGAAACTGAGTGAAAGCTATGTCCCTACTTAGACAACTGATGGAGAAACATAGGGAAGGGAGAAAAGATATCCAAACGGTCTTTATTGATTTAGAGAAAGCATGCAATAGGATCCCTAGAGTGTTAATATGGTGGGTATTGGAAAGAAAGGAGCCTCACGGGATATTTTGACATGATTAAGGACATAATATATGAGGGAGTGGTAACAAATGTAAGGACCACTAGTAGAGAGACAAGTGAGTTCCCAAATACCATAGGCTTACACCAAGAGTCGGTACTGAGCTCATATCTTTTTGCTCCGGTTATGTATGAGTTACCAAGGCATTTACAAGAAGAGGTCCCATAGTGTGAGTTGTTTGCAGATGACAGTTCTGATGGATGGGAAGAGGGAGGGGGCAAACACAAAAAAACTACAGTGAGATGCTATAGAATCTAAAGGTCTAAAATTAGTTGGACAAAACCAAATATTTGGAATGCAATTTTAGTAACAATAGGAGAGGAAATGAGGAATTAGTTAAGATTGGTAGCAATTTTTAGTAACATAGGTGTGGAAACAAGGAATTAGTTAAGATTGCTGACCAAGTACCACAAAATGATCATTTTCGTATCTTGGGTCAATAATTTATGAGAGCAGTGAGATTGAGAAGGATGTTACTCACAGAATTCAAGCTAGGTGGAGAAAGTGGAGATCTGCCTTGAGAGCTTTATGCGATTATCGTGTACCAATCAAACTGAACAGATCATTTTATAGGATAGCTATAAGACCAGCCATGCTTTATGGCACAAAATGTTGGGCAGTTAAAGAACATGTTCATAGGATTAGTGTTGCTGAAATAAGGACGTTGAGAATGATGAGCGGCAAGATGAAGAAAAATAGGATTAGAAATGAATGCATTCGAGCGATCTTAGGTGCAGCACAAATAGGTAATAAGATGAGGAAAGTAGACGTAGATGGTTAGGCATGTGCAATGGAGACCAACAACTTTGCCGGACAAAAAGAGTGACTTGAATCAAATTGAAGGCCATGAAGGGGCAAGGGGAAGCCCCCAAACGACAGGAAAAAGGTAGTAAGAAAGACTTGATGACTTATGATTTAATGGAGGATATGGTCCTTGATAGAGTGGAATGGCGGAACAGGATTCGTGTAGCCAACCCCAAGTAGTTTGGATAATGCTTAGATGATGATGATGAATGCATGCACCAGCTCTCTATGCTCCTAAGCAAATTAAAGCCACGCTCTTTATCTCATAATGGAGTGCCCTGCCCTGATAGATTCCATGTCGATTGTCGATGAGTTTATACCTTACTTTCTTTGCAAGACATTAAGTAACCTCAAGTCTAATATCGTAAAGAAAAACTTTTACTCCAGAAGAGCATGATGGATGATATTCAGGCACTTATAAATTACTTAGAAATTGCATTTGTAAGCCAAATTAAGCTGTCCAAATTATGGGTCACACTTTAGATGTGCTATGAACCAAAAGATTCGCTTATTCAATTATCCAACTATTGGATTGGTGGACATTTACTGGACGGTTAAAAATCAAAATACCCAATAGTCCTATTTCAAAAAACGTCCACAAATCAGAGGTCAGGATTGTGACTGATTTAGCGATAGTGGGTTCAACAATCTAGTTGGTCCAGTTACTGCTCACCCCCACAATCTAGTTGGCCCAGTTGGTTACTGCATGCCATGTGTTAATCTCTGGGAGCATAAGCATCATATGCCGCCAGTCGCGGGGGGGGGGGGGGGGGGGGGGGGGGGGGGGGGTGTGCAAATCAGCACTCTGGTCGGCTCTTCTTTTTTTCTGCTCAGCCAAGTCAATTTGACATGCTGATTGTTATGTAAGATTCGTGATTAGAAAATACATGAGGCTCACTTAAGTCAATAGTTCACGAGTCCGAGTTTTCAATTTCTCAATCAAGTCAATGACTAACTGAACATGTCACCAGGAAATACAAGTTAAAAGACCTGAGACAAGTCAACATGACTGATTTGATGTAGTAGGGAATCCCCCAGCCATTTCAATGACTTTGCATCTCATGATCATAACAATAGTCATCAAAACCCTAAACCCTAAGCCCTAGGCCTAATCAGGCCAAGAAGGCCTTGGTAACCCTGGCCCAAGCTAAAAAGGCTTTGGCCCTGGCCATCCCTAGGCCTAATCGGGCTAAAAAGGCCTTTGCCCTAGCCATGGCCCATTTTGGGCCAGCCCTATGACAAAAAGAGCGAAATGATCAAGAATAGTCCAAATCTAAGAATTTTTTAGGGTTATCTCATCCATCCATGACAAGTGCCATCATGTAAATGGTTTTGATCATTGAAACATAACCCCCAATCCAGGAGTGCCTTTAAACTACATATGTACGGTGATTCGGAATAGCTCAAAAGCATCTTTAAACCATCCATTCCTTTTGCATAATAGCAGCCAACTTGGCAATTGGACTAGGCCAACGGACCAAGCCACACCATTTGTCATTAGCCAAGGCCTAAATTTCAAGCCCAGGTCTAGCCCTAGGCCTAGAGGGCCAAGTTGGACCGCCCCGGCCCAGCCCTAGTTCCACCCCTAAGCATGTGAGATTCTAACCTGAAAGATCTATTTGATTGTTCATAAAATAATGAGAAAAAAACTTATTGAGAGATTTTTTTTTCTTTTGAGACCTCATTCGATATTTGTACTTTACGACTTTGACTTTTGTTGATTGAAGTGGATACGGCCCACCTAGCTCTTATTCTCTTATTATCTTTTGTTTATGTTGATTAGGATATGTTGGGTATTTTAGCTTTTGTTACATAAAGGATATATAATTATCATATATCAGAATTGTTTAGTTATAAAAAGGGAGGGGGACATCCAACTCTATCGGTGCTTTCCTCTTCTTTTCTCCACTTCTCTTTTTCTCCTCTTCCTTTGATTCCTTGCCACGTGCTATAGTGTGTTTACCATAACTTCTAAAATATCGTGCTATAGTAACAAGTAGATTATGCTACACGGTATCGAAGTGTCCGTGTTCCTGATCCAATTCATCTTACTTCTATCATACTTCCATGCTCTCTTCCTTCGCTTTTGTTCTTTTAATGCAGGACAACTAACCACTTACTCTAAAAGCTCGAACCGATAGAGCGTGGCAAATCAATTCCTTTTATCTCATAGCCTAAGCCCCAAGTCCATGGATTAGGTCATCGGCCAAACCCTCCTTCGTGGGCCTCAAGTCCATTGGTACGCATCACACAAGCCACCCGAGTCCATGGGCGGGGCTCGAATCCACGAGCCACCCATGCAAGTAGGGCCTGAGTAGAGTTGTACACAAATCGAGCCAGCTCGAAAAGCTCGCTCGACTAGGCTCGAAAAAGCTCGGTTCGGCTTGATTCGTAGGGTGGATCAAGCCAAGCCGAGCCTATTTTATGTACTCGTTGAAATTTGAGCCAAGCTTGAGCTCGATTCAGCTCGGCTCGAAATCAGGTTCGATTCGACTCGAGCCAGGCTCAGATAGGCGCATTTTGTTTTTTTTTAATATATAATATTATATATAATAAAAAATTTATAGAATCGAGCGCCCTCGACCTAAACCTAATCCCTTCTTCCATTTGAGCGCCCTCGCCCGGCCTAACCACCTCCAGCCGCCCGGCTCTCTCTCTCTCTCTCTCTCTCTCTCTCTCTCTCTCATCTCTAATCTCTCTCATATCACCTCCTCTCCCTCTCTATCATCTTTGATCTCTCCCCTCGTCGCCCGGCCAGCCAACGCCCGGCCTGACCTGCTTGGCTCTCTCTCTCTCTCTCGTCGCCCGGCCAGCCAATGCCCAGTCACCAAATGACCAAACTGGCAAAGCCACCCCCTCGACCCTCCATGTCTGAAAGCTCGAATTTAGGCTCGAAAGCGCGAGCTTGGCTCGAAAGCTTGTCCAAACCAACCCGAGTTGCCCAGTTGGGCTCGATCACCAAGCCGAGCCGAGCCACTTTGCTGGTTGAGCCGAGCCGAACTTCGCAAAGCTCGATTCGATTCGGCTTGTGTACACCTCTAGGCCTCAGTCAACAAGTCACCCACTTCACACGGGTCGCCCACCCCGACCTCCACGGGCTACCCAACTCGAGACCAGTGTAACAATGGCCCCGCATTAATCACCCCCGGTGATGAGTCTCAAACACGAGTCCTCCTGCTCTGATACAAATTTGATGCAGGACAACTAACCACTTGCTCTAAAAGCTCGAACTAATAGAATGTGGAGAATCAATTCCTTTATCTCATAGCCCAAGCCTCAAGTACATGGGTTAAGCCCTCGGCCGAACCCTCCGTGGGCCCCAAAAGTCCATGGTTACGTATCACGTGAGCTACCCGAGTCCACGAGTGGGGCCTGAATCCATGAGTCACCCGCGCGGGTGGAGCCCTAGTCCACGAGCCACCCACCTCACACGAGCTGCCCACCCCAAGTGTGTCCCCGCCTCCACAGGCTACCCCACTCGAGCTCGGTGTGACAATGCCCCCGCATTATCTTCCCATCCCTCCTGTGCTGAATTTTTTTTAGAAACCTAGGGTTTCATTTTTCTCTTTGGCGCGTCGAACCTTTGTGATGGTTCGTGCGTGAGAACTAAGAAGTGGATGAAATGTCCAAGATCATCCATCTCGTGTGTGGGACATATATGTGGGTTGATTGGCGTAGATGTGTAGACTGGTTCTTCTCTTTGAATGGTGTGCATATCGTGTGAAGACTACAAGTTGGGTGTTCCTTGGTCGCGAAAGATCAGCCCATGTTCGTATAAGCTTGAGGGATATATTCTAGTTCCTTTTTCCAGATGGAAGTGAAAGGCAATTCGAGAATTAGATTCATAAATTCATCTTATTTTTTAGGGGTCCAAATAACCTCTATCAAATTAAATGGAACGAACTATCTCCAATGGTCCAAATTTTCTTAACAGCCAAGCGCAAATTAAAACACTTAACCACAGGGAAACCTAATGAGGGTGCTAGTATTTATGATCAATGGATCTAGGAGAATACTCAAATTATGACGTAATTGTGGAATAGTATGGAACCATCCATTAGTGCGGATGTAATGTTTGTGGATACTGCAAAGTTTAGGATGCATTACGAGGGATGTATTCATCTGATAAAAATATCCCTCAAATGTACTAGTCATATGAAGAAACATTTGAGCTCCAACAAGACAACAAGACGCTAGGTGAATATCATTCCAAACTAAAAGGAATATGTGAGGAGCTGAATGTGTATCAATCCCTTATTACTGATTTGGATAAGTAACATTATCAACAAGAAAAGTTTCGTGGAGCCAAGTTCTTATCTAGTTTCAAACATGAGTATGAACCAGTTCGTGCGCAGATCTTGGGTGGCAAGGATATGCCATCTCTGAATGAATGTATGTTCACCTCCAACGGGTATGTCTCGGCACTACAAGTGGAGCCAATGACAACTCTGCTTTATCATCCTTTACTGTTGAGGTCGCAGCGGCAGTGGCAGCGGCAAAGGTAATCAAGGTGGTTGTGGTGAAGTGAGAGGAGGTTGCCGTAGAGGTCGTCGACCTAGAAAATTCATACATTGTGAGCACACATATCACTCTATTGAAAAATGTTGGAATATTCATTGGAAGCCGATATGGCCTAATCACGCATCTTACGTTGGAGAGAACAGTGGGCCTTCTCTGGATAATTATACGTCCACAACTCAACAGTCACAAGAGAAGATTATATTTACTCAAGTGTTCTAAGTCGCTGAAAATTTTGCAAAAAAAAACTCCTCCTTTTGGAACTACATTCACCCCTACAACTACATTTGTAACCTCATGGGTTTTACTATCTTAATCGTGGCATGAACATGATGGGTTTTACTATCTTAATCATGACATTGTTGGTGTAGTTGTACAGAAGTACATCTCTCCTTACTAGGGCACTACCGTCTCAATTATCCATTCTTGAATATCCTTAAAAGCATTATTCCTTCCTTGTCATCTATGTCAAGTCTAGAGTGTGAAGTGTGCGAGTTGAGTTATCATCATCGTACTACTTTTCCACCACATGTGGAAAAGCATAGTTCAGTTCCAATTTATTTAGTTCATTCAAATGTTTGAGACCAATTAGAATCTCCAGTAAGTCAAGGTTACAAATATCCTTTGTTGGTGATTTCTCAACAATGACTTGGATTTATTTAATGAAAGACGAACCTAAACTATGCTCATTTTTTAAGACTTTTTACCTGAAAATACAAAATCAATTTAACTCAAAAGTGTCCATGTTTCGTTCCAATAATGTCGATGAATATATTTCATAAGCTTTTAGCCAATATTTTTCTAAAACAAGAATCCTTCATTAAACATCGCGTGCCCACATTCCACAACAAAATAGTGTGGCAAAACGAATAAACCGTCACCTAACTAAGGTCTCTCTCTCTCTATACTAAGGTCTCTCTCTCTCTCTCTCTCTCTCTCTCTCTCTCTCTCTCTCTCTCTCTCTCTCTCTCAACTTGTGGATTTGTTTCTCCCGGCCGGGCCAACGCACCCCTTCCACTATTGATTTTATGGAGCTCCTCGCGTGCCAGCATTTGTTTGGCTAGTGGGTCGAAATTGAATTCTTACGGTCGATAACCTTCAGAGAAAGATCCTTAACCCTCCCCAACATTTGTTTGATGTGTATGGGAAATGAGGAATCGATTGAACACCCTTTCATTCATTGCCCTTTCACTACTCAAATGTGGGATCATATTCTGGGTCTCCTTCAAATTCATTGGGTGATGCCAGAGAAAATGGAGGACCTTATTTGGGCTTGGCATGGGGGAGGGGAGGGGTGGGGGAGGGTGGAAAAGTTTTTTGGAGGTTGATTATCATGGCTATATGTTCTGGGTCATTTGGGGGATTAGGAATTGGCAATGTTTTAAGAACGAATGCATAGGAATCCTTGTGGCTATTAGGGAAGTTAAAGGTCTCGTAAGTCTCTTGAAGGATTGGGCGGTTTTGGAAAAGGCCGCCTCGGCGCTGGCTACCTTTTCTCAGGTGCCACGAGTTGTGCCTCTTGTTTTTCTCATTTTTGTATTCTTTTCTCACATTTGCGAGTTTCTCAATAAAATGTTGTTGCCTCTCAAAAAAAAAAAATCAGTTGGAATCAGGCCACGATAAATTAGATCGTAGAGCCATTAAATATCTTTTTCTTGGGTACTCCCGAACACAAGGAGGTTATTGTTATTACTTACAATCCTCTTCAAAAAGACTATGAGTGCATATGTTAGATTTTTCAAGTCCACTCCATTCTTCTCAAAAAGACGATAAATCTCTTGATGTGGAAGTTGTGTTTGTGCCTATTGCAGTTGAAAAAGACATAATCCAATATGTGTGCATATGTTACATTTTTCTAGTCCACTCCCTTCTCAAAAAGACGGTAAATCTCTTTGATGTGGAAGTTAAGTTTGTGCCTGTTGCAGTGAAGAAGACATAATCCAACTCCCTCCCTCTATTGATTCCACCATAACCACTATACCTTCGTTGTAAGTCTACTCACGACAAAAAGTCTAGATAGTACGGCCAACCATGGTGTGCCATCCACCATATCTTCTTCCAAGCCTAATGATCTAGATACATCTAATTTTCATTTGCCTCAAGGAAAGTTAAGCGTGCTTGTATTGATCATCATATTCTATTGACAAATTTTTGGAGTGATGTGGTGCTCATAGCATGTTTTCTGATAAATTAAATCTCCTCAACTATTCTAATGGGTTAATCACCTCATCAAATTTTACTTCCAAATGCTCCATTATTTTCTTGGTTGCTAAGGGATTTACTTCCAAGACGTGCTATTGATACTTGGTTGTTGGTGGGTGTACATTTTTAAGTTTCATCCTAATGGGGTGATTGAATTGCTTGGCTGCTAAGGGATATACTCAAACCTTTGGTGTTAATCTTGAAACCTTCTCTCTCGTTGCCAAGATGAATTCCATTCATGTTATTCTTTCTATGGCAATTAACCATGGTTGGCCCTCTTCCAATTGGATGTCAAAAATGCCTTTCTTCATGATGATCTCGCAAAGGTCTATATGGAGTAACCAGCTGGATTTGTTGCTCAGGGGGGGTCAAACAAAGTGTGCAAACTGAAGGTGGTCATTTATGGGCTAAAGCAGTCACCACGTTCATGGTTTAACAAATTCGTTAAAAGTACGTTAAACAATGGCTTTGTTCGAAGCCATGTTGATCATTCCATCATTGTTCAGAAAGGCGCCTCAAGTCTTATTGTGTTAGCAGTACGTGATGATATTATCATTACAGGAAGTGACAATAAGGCATTTTCTCACAAAAGATCTGGGTCATCTTTGATATTTTCTTGGAGTAGAAGTGACCAGATCAAAGGAATTAATTTGTCCCAATGGAAATACGTTCTGGATTTGCTCGTGGAGACGAGCCTTCTTAATACTAAGCCGGTTGATACACTAATGGATTCGAATTACAAACTTGGTAATCAAGGAGATGTATTCAAAGACCTAAGGAGGTATAGAAGACTAATGGGTGAACCCATCTATTTAACAATTGCTTGGCCAGACATACCTCATGGTGTGAGTGTGGTGAGCCAATTTATAAGCTCTCCAAGGATACCTCATATGGATGCAATTATTCTAATTTTGCAGTATCCTAGAAAAGCACCGAGTCAAAGAATTATGTATAAACGGAACAATCATCTTCAGATCATAGGATATTCTGATGCAGACTGAGTAGTTTCTTTAGTAGATAGGCGATCTACCACTGAGTACTACACGTTTGTAGGAGAAAATCTAGTTAGACGGAAATGCAAAAAGCAATTTTATGGCCCGATCAAGGCAAAAGCAAAATATAGAGAAACGGCTCATACTATGTGTGAGTTTATGTAAATCAAGAAATTGTTACACACAAGAGATGGGGTTTGTAATGAATCATGCAATTGTTTTGTGATAATCAAGCCGCATACAACATTGCAAACAATCTAGTCTATCATAATTCATGAGTGAACTAAACATATTGAAGTTGATTGTCACTTCATACATGAGAAGGTCTCCGGTGGTGAAATCTCTACACCTTAAATCGATCTCAAGATCAACTTGCTAATGTGTTCACCAAGGCTCTTGGTCATACTCAGCCAACACGTATATTCTCCAAGCTTGGCATCGATAACATCTATGCTCCAACTTAAAGGGCAATGTTAACGGAAGTGGATACGGCCCACCTAGCTCTTATTCTCTTATTATCTTTTGTTTATGTTGATTAGGATATATTGTGTATGTCAGCTTTTGTTACTGTGTATAATTGTCATATCAGATATTTTGAAGGATATATTGGGTTTGTTTAGTCATAAAAGGGAGAGGGGGACGTCCAACTCTATTAGTGCTTCCCTCCTCTTTTTCTTCTCTTCTTTTGATTCCTTACCATGTGCTACAGTGCGTCTATAGTACCGCTACAATTACTAATACGATACCGTTGCACAGTAATAAGCAGATTGCGTTACAACCAAGGTATTCAAAATCAGTTATGTAATGACCGTTACGCATTACGAGGCTGCAACAACCCATAATGGACCCGTAAAAACCCTGTAACAATCCAAAAACCTTTTTCTTTTTCAAAAAAAAAAAGGGTTGTAACGGCCGTTACAGCCCATATCATAACGATAACGGTGATGGTTGTTATGGCCACCGTTACCATCATGGAACACCTTGGTTACAACTTTAAAACATGACTGTGTTTATACTTTGTGGGGAACATTATTTTGAAGTCACTGAGCCGGTGTCATAAACTATTGGATTTAAGTTGATGTGTTGATTGTATAATATATCTATATGAGACTTTAAATTGATGATTTTGCACAATTTCGAAAGCAATTTTTTTAGCCCTTAAAGAGTTCAGACTTTTTAAAAAATCTTATTAGCCTTCAAATCATCGCATTCCCTTGATAATGCTGCTCTTTAATTTGCAGCCAGGTTTTTTAAACTTAAAGTTTAGGTAATTCCTTTTCAAAACATTTGAAGCGATGAAATGACCATCATGGAACACCTTGGTTACAACTTTAAAACATGGCTGTGTTTATACTTTGTGGGGAACATTATTTTGAAGTCACTGAGTTGGTGTCATGAACTATTGGATTTAAGTTGATGTGTTGATTGTATAATATATCTATATGAGACTTTAAATTGATGATTTTGCACAATTTCGAAAGCAATTTTTTTAGCCCTTAAGAGTTCAGACTTTTTGAAAAATCTTATTAGCCTTCAAATCATCGCATTCCCTTGATAATGCTACTCTTTAATTTGCAGCCAGGTTTTTTAAACTTAAAGTTTAGGTAATTCCTTTTCAAAACATTTGAAGCGATGAAATGACCACATTTAGCTTGATTTTTATTAAAACAATATCTACAATGTGTTGTAGAAATATATTCTACAATTATCTAGAAATTATGATGTGGAATGATAAAAGAATGAACATTGATCATATCCTATTTGTGAATATCATTTCAGATTTTTTTTTCTATACTTTGTAGAAGATTTTAAAAATAAAAAATAAAAAATAAAAAAAATCCTACGATGTTACAATTTACAAATCCAATCCTCTTACAATTTTACAATCTGATTCGACTTTCAAAACATTGATTGTAACCATCAAAGCGGCATCTCCAAAACCAGTATATAACTTTTATTAGAAACCAAAACTAGCAAACAATTAATAAATGGAACCAATTGACGGATTACCTGAGGTATTATCAATCTTCGAGGGATAAGCTCCTCATGACGCCTAGCACAAAACTCCCAAGAGCAAATCTAGAAAATGTAAAAAACCGAAACGTGTTGATCAATGAGCCTCAAAGAAACCCAGAACGATGGTTTCTTGTTATACAAACCATTTCAAGGATATCTAACCTTTAGATCGGGGGTGAAAACAATCCGAAGTTGACCATCACGTACTACACGTAGTTGCTCAAAAACACTTTCCTGGATGGCTTTTGCATAATCCAAGACAATTTGACCAGATGCATTCTGATATTCGCGGGGCATATCGACATGAAGAAGCTCTTCCAACGTACCACTATCATATTTTATTTTGCATAGCCTTGGTAAAACCTCTGCAGTTGTTTCTGGAAGAATAATACAAAAGGTTAAAAATAAGATATAACAACAGAGAACTCTTCTAAAAGCAAATGCAAAATAATGGGTGCCATGTTCTCATGTTGGGCTTAGAGAGAGAGAGAGAGAGAGAGAGAGCACCCATATCAACGTTGCAAAATTCTAAAATCCAATGTAAACCCACACTAGATTGCAGAAGTAACCAGTGAATCAGTATAAGATTCAAAAAGACCCAAACACGTAACATTTTTTTAATCATGAAGTACTTACCAAAACCACGGCCAGGCTTACGATTGCATATTTCACAGTGCCACACATCCTACAAAATAGCAATTAAATGGTCATTATAGCTTATATAGGCATCTGATGTTGGAAGGGGGACAAACACCAGCCCCTGAACGCTAACTCAAATTTCAATAAACCCATGAAGCACCTTGGCACAAGCATATAAGTGAATGAATTTAATTACGGGTAGACGGAAAAGAAATTGAGGTTCAAACAAGGCTGCGTATATAAGTAATTGACTAGCACCAAGTCCTAACAGGTTACTAAGTAAGAGTCTCCTTAGCCACCGCTAAATGCCACTACTTAGTAACAAAAAAGCTGGTCAGTTTCATGAGCAAAAATACCTGAGGAAAAACGCCTGTAGTTTGCCGGCCACTTCCATACAGAGAAACACACCACCTCTTCTTCGCATAGGGTGTAAAATACTCCGCAACAAACTTCCTCCAAAATTCAATGTTGTTATCCTGCACAAAGGACAGCATGAGCATAAGAACCAGTAAAGATGCTGCCCCAGAAAACACTAAGATAAGATTCACCATCAGTAACAAGAAAAAGCTTACAGCAGGTCTGTGCTGCTGGTGATACATGTAGTTTGTTAAACGCCGAGCGCACGTCCCAGGTTCATAAACAGGCGGTTTAACAGCAGATCTTACTGGCAAACTCTGCTGCTGAAATTGGGAACGTTGCGGAGGAAGAGCTTTCAGAATTTGTTGCTGTTGCTGGTGTTGCTGCTGCAGCTGCAAGAAGCGCTGTTGTTGTTGCAAAAGAGTCATCTGGGCGGCAGCAGCTGGAGAAGTCTGCCTTGACATCTGCAGCAACTGTTGTTGTTGTTGTTGTTGTTGTTGCTGCTGTAGATACAAGGATTGCTCAGAATGTTGGGGTTCCATCTTAACCTGGCTCAGGTTTCTCAAAGACGGGAGTTGTTGTGGCTCCAATTTCACATGACCCAGATTCCGCAACGACTGCATTTGTTGCTGTGGCTGCTGCTGTGGCCCATTTTGGTCATTACTCATCTGCGGCTCCATCTTAACAGTAGCCAAATTGCTTAAACCCCCTCGAAGTGATTGATACTGTTGCTGAGGTTGTTGCTGCTGCGGCTGATTATGGGGAACTGAGAACTGTTGCAGTGACTGCTGACCATGCTGGAAGTTCTGCGCATCGAGCTGCTGAGGTTGCTGCTGATCTGGCGCCAGCTGATTGCTAGAAGCATTTGAAAAATGCTGCCCCTGAGATTGACCAGATGAACCTGGGTTCCCTGCATTTGACGGCACAAACGTCGCAGCTGAAGTTGTAAAACCCATACCATTGCCTACCCCCGAAAGTGGATCAGACTCGGCACCGCCCACATCTATACCTCCACGTTGGAGGCTCCCCCCTGAGCCCGAAAGCCCAGAATTCGACCCACCGCCCCCAAATGACTGGTTGAGGAGGGACGAAACATTAGATATGTTACTGAGCAAGTTCATGTTATTGTACTGTCCGCGTGGAGAGAGGAGCGACGGAAATGCAGGCGATGTGATGGAAGACCCACCTTGAGCTCCCAAAATGCCAGAGTTCGTACGCAGCAGGGAAGACGGACCAGACTGGGCGCTGCCAACAGGCGTCGGAGGACCCGATGGCACCATCTTTAAAAAAACTCAAAACTAAATATCGATTAACGAAAAATCTCTAAAAATCACTAAATCAACATCCACTACAGATTCCTCAGCACCAAAAATCTTTAACTCGGCCCAACGGACATTTCATGCTTACATCCAAAGCCCAAAAAAACGCATCTGCGATTTAGTGTCAATTTGATTGAGGAAGCCTTCCATCTGATCCCAAACAGAGGAGCAAGAATCAAGAAAGCTAAAACCAAGCAACAAGAACTAATCCTGAACATCCTACAATTCTGCTACTTCACAAGAATGATCAGACAGTCACTTTCCAGAACCTACACAAGGCAATGTTGGATGAATCCTCACATATATCAAATACCTTCTTCTTCACTGCCGAACACAGCATTCAAGAACCGGGCCATAGCGAATTACCGGAAGAAAAAAAAGAACCTTCTGACTATCCAAATAAACGCGAAAAGATTACCAAAGTCGATATTCGAATTCGGTCCTCTTTCAAACTCAGCTCAAATGCAAAAAGAGAAAAGACGAATCGAGCTAAAAGAATGCAATCTTTTTACCAAATCCAGTCTCAAGCCCTTGACTGAGCCCTGATTAGATAAGAACAGAGCTGAGATCACGATCAAGAGCTTGTAAGAAACGGAATTTCTACGAATTTTAGAGATTTGAAACCCTAAAAAGAGAGAAATACGGAGAGTGGAGGTCTTACCGGGAACCGAAGAAGGGGAGAAACGAAAACCCTAAAAATCTCTTCCTTTCTATCTTCCTTGTCTCAGCCGATGCTGATGCTTCAGATGTGATTTCTAATATATATACAAATAGGGTTTTCTTCTCTTCTTTCTCTTTGGAGTCTCTTCCTCTTCCTTCTTCAGTTTATGTGGATTTTTTTATTTTCTTCTGAATTTTCTTTATTTCTTCCTTTCTGCTGTGTTGCTGTCCTTGCGGACGTCAAAATTCCATTAGATCGGATTGAATTCTTTCTATCATTCTCTTCTCTTCTTTTTCTCTCTTTTGCCCTCGCTGCCTGTGGTGCTCCAAATAAGTCAAATCTTCTTCCGCTCATGCAAATGACTTGCATTCTCATCATCATTATCCATGTATGTGCAACATCCATCCATCCAGCCGCCCATGACATGGAGGGGACTTGAATCACGAAAGTACCCCTTACGCCCTATAGAATTACCAAAACAGCCATTAATATCTAGAAACAACTCGGAGGGCTGGATCGCTGTTGCTTTGATAGCCGCCTCGCAGGCTCACGCGTGACAAACCAACCTCGTGCGTGGAATATCTGAGCCGTGCATGAGGCCACGCGTGTAAGATAACAATGGACGGTGTAGAAAAAAGTTGCCTATGTCAAATCTTCGAACACTGGTGATCAGGTACGCCGATTGGGTACTATGAGGACCCACGTGATGTATGGGTTTTATCCATACCGTCCATCCATTTTTCCATATCATTTTAAGTTTTGAGCCTAAAAATGGCGAAGATCAAATACTTGAGTGGACCACAAAATGTAGATTAAATTATTAACGTTGAAACCTTCTAGGGGACCATGGAACCTTTGGATCGAGGTGATATTTGTCTTTTTCCTTCATCCATGTCTACCTGACCTTCTGAACCGGCTCGATGGTAAATAAACATCATGGTTAGCCCTCGGAAGGTCTCAAAGGTGGTCGTTATTAGCTACACTGCTTCCTTTGGTGTGGCCCGCTTGAAACTTGGATCTTTTCATTTTCAGATCACAATCTACAATGACATGCATAGTGAATGGGACGGTGTGGATAAAATCTATTCATTACGCGTGGGCCTTAGAGCCCCAACTTGTACGGAGTGGAGAGATATCTGCCCGGGGCTGTGTGGGTACACAGGGTATACCAGACATATCACAGGAACATTCAAGATTCAGGGCCGCACCAGCAAAACAGTGGGAACACCAACATCTATCATTCAAACTTTCCCAGAGCTGACCATGATTTTATATGCCATCCAAACCATTCACAGAATTATTAACACTCAGCTAGGTGAGCTGTAAGAAAAGATATCATCCTAATGTAAAAATTTTGTCATAGTTCACAGAATTATTAACCCTCACATCAATTGTAAGAAAAAATTTTGTCACTATTTAGTATTAAATATCCACTGTTTCGTGTGGTATGGGCCATCTGAGTTTTGGACCTGCATTATTGTTAGAATCTTGTCCAACTGTGGTCTTCCAAAAGAGATTGACAGAGTGGATATGTCACTGTCATCTCTATGGGCCCCACACAGCTACGGGCACAGAGATAGGGTCACAGGCAATCCGATGAACTAGAGGGACTCAGCCGCGACGCCGGAGCTAGTGATAGTGATGTGTTGGGGACCATCATCGTGGGCCCACCTCGGTGTATGCATTATTTCAGGGCAGGACTAAAAAAAATGAAGTAGATAACAAATTTAAAGTAAACCACACCACACGAAACAGTGGTCATTGGCGACAAAAGTTTTGGATGAAGCTGATATTACGGTGGACAATGGTAAGTTTTAAATGGTAGCCGTTTAATTACCCCCTTCTTTCTATAGTGTGGTCCACCTGAAAGTTATATCCGCTTCATTTTTTGGATCATGCTCGTTAATAAGCTGACAAAACGGAAGGAAGGCGTGGATATACAATACAATGCATTGAGGTGGGCCCAGAATCATGATCCCATCTACATCGCTGGTTAGGGTCCCAGGTCAGTCGCGTCACAAGGTTGGTACTAAGGATGAGAAAACCTTTGATACTCTGAGAGGGCATGATGGATAATACGCAGGCACTTTTGAAAGTACTTAAAAAATTTTATACGTGACATACAAGTTAAATTAAACTGATCAAATTATAAGCCATAGCTTAGATATATCATGAACCAAAAATTGCCATTATTTTATTGTCTGACTATTTTGATTGGTGGATTTATTGGGCGGTCAAAAATGTAAAATATCTGATGGTCCGATCTCAACCACTCTGATTTTGGGCTCTGGACTCAATCAAAAGGCTTCACAAATTTGCCAGTTTTACCTGAGTTTAGACATGGAACGAGCAATGAGTGTCCACGTACCAAACGGCATATGAGGCTCACCGGGGATGCAGAGATATCGCTTAACAAATCCATCCGTCATTTTTAAAAGACCACAGTAGGGTAAGAATCTAAAAATAAAGAAAATCTAAAACTCCTGTTAATGGGAATAAAGAAACTTTACAGAGCCCACCATTGGAAACTTTACAGAGGCTACTATTCGACGATATTTTTACATCGACCATTCGGTATGGAACCGAATTCGATGGATCCCGAACCAGAAGGACGGTGGATACGTAACTAGAGGACCCCACTTACGTGCATATGTTTTATATCCACACCGTCAATCTGTTTTGCCAGCTTATTTTAGGGCCTGAGCTCAAACCCAAAGCAGATCATAATTTAGGTGGATAACACCACAGAGAACAGTGATGATTAACACCTAAAATTAAGAACTTCTTAGGGCTCATTACAATGTTTATTTGACATCCAACCTGCATGATAGGATCATACAGATTGGGATGAAGTGAAAACATAAATATCAGCTTGATTCAAAGCTTTTATGGGCACGAAGAAGCTTTTAATGGCTAGCGTTCAATCACCATCGTTTTCTACTTTTCTGAAATATGATCCGCTTAACGAGGGAACAATGGAAGGACCAACCAGCATGTAGCTATTCGTCAGCATCAGCAACCATGCATTGGTCAACCATGCATTGGTTGATGCATGAGGCTGATATTTCCTCCACCAAAGAATGCAGATGTGGCCACGCTTGGTGTAAAGATCAAATATGGATGGTTAGGATCTTTCAACCTGATAGATCATTAGAGCACCGTCTACACGATGGGCGATTGGATCAACGGTCTGGATCGCGCTAATGCTGCGCCTCACTTGTAGAAGTCTAGAAGGCCGAGGGCGGGGACTGGGTACTACCGCCACCACCAGAACCTAGCTAGAGACGGACGGTCCTATCAGGAGTTTTGTGGGCTCCACCGTGATGTATGTGTTTTATCCATGCCGTCCATTCATTTTTAAAACTCATTTTAGATCTTTAGCCTATAAATGAAATAGATAGAATTCTCAAGTGGACCACACCATAGGAAACAATGCGGATTGAATACCTAAACATTACAGAAGGTTTCAACAATAGGAATCATTTTCACCACTGCTTTCTGTGGTGTGGTCCACTGAAAACTTGGATCTGCATTTTCTCGGAATCAAGCCCTAAAATGATCTTTCAAAATGAATGGACGGCTTAGATAAAACACATTTCATGGTGGCCCCACAGAGCCCTGACAGGACAGGACCGTCCGTCTCTAGATATACCCAATCGCGATCAAATGCAGAGTATTACGCTCGGTGGAGCCCATGTCACTGCCATCAAAGAAGGAACTCGAATCGCCTGTCTTATGGCTCAACGGCCTTCTGGCTGAATCATCCACAACACCTGTGCCGAAAATACTAAAGCTCTCTGGGGCCCATCATGATGTATGCGTAAAATCCACTCTGTCCATCAGGTGCCCTCCTCAATTATATATACCTGGACCAAAAATCAGCTAGATTCACAACTTATGCGAGCCACACCACAGGGAATAATAAGGATGAGTCACCAACAATAAGTTTGTGAGCAGGCCATCCTGGAGTCCTGTACGAAGAGAAAATACAAAAACCAATCTCATCCAAGACTCAGGCGGGCTACAGCACGTGAACTGAGGAGGTTTTAGGTGCAATTTTACATCGTTTTTGGCTCATTTGAGTTATTTATCAGGCTGATATTTTGGATTTACGGTGAAGATAGGGATTATCACTTGATGGACGGAGTGGATTTTACAATATGATTGACCCAAAGAGCTTGGGTGTCTTACAAGGTACCACGTAAAACAGGCATGGTAGAATATTCCGGTCCCCTCCATGCTGTTAAATGCCATGCGGGAGAGAATATGGTACGTACAAGTGGCAGCGTGACTGTGATTCAGGACCATCCATTTACATGGATCAGATTATCATATCCATACGATTAGCAGCCTTAGAAGCAGCCGTTGAAAACAAAACTGCTCAACCGTCGACATTAATTGCGAGAAATTGACGGCTACGATCACCTGATCGGTCTATTTTTTTTTCAAAGATGGGCCACATATGACAAGCACAACTACATTTGAAAGTGATGGCTGTACGGTCGAGAGATGTTATGCGACATTCCAATCTACCGTAGCATCTCCCTCCATCCAAAGCAGGGGTGATGTCGTAGTTTCCTAAGAAACCGAGGGCAATTGAACAAGATAGGCAACGTCAATAGGCTGTCAAACTCCATCTTTTCATAATATGATATTTTGACGCCTTTTCCAGAACATCTCTACGATACACTCCACGTGGACACGTGTATATGAAAGTACCAAGAGAATGAACGGACAGTATTTCTCCCCTCGAGTTCGTCTGTCGCGGCGCGGTATCAAGCGTCTGTCACCGTCTGGTGGGCCCATATGCTTACTGTTTCAGTGATCGGAGCCGTCCATGGAGAACTCTGTGCTGTGAGGCCCATACTCTGTCAATCGATGAATACAGAACAATCGAAAGAAGATTTTCGATGGCTAGGATTCAACTGTAAAAGCGTGATTACAGGGGAAGAGCTTATTTTATTTATGACATAAAGGGAATATAGACGGTTCAAATCATCGGAACATTTTAGCGTGTGGACCCTAGGAGGGAGCCACACGCTGGATCCTCAGTGGCGACAGAGGCGAAGCCAAATCTTCACTTTGGGCGAAAGAAGTGCGAAAAGGTCCCAGAGCATATGCGTTGCCTAGTAGCCGAGTGGGATGAGGCATGCGTCTTGCTCGGTCGCTGTACACGTGCCTTGCAGCCATTGTACACGTGCCAAACAGTGTCATATCTGGAGAAGCTAGCAGAATCGGTGTGGCCGTGGTCACTGCCTTAGATGTGACGTGGTGTTGTATCAGTGGCCCATGCTGTTGAGAGTTTTGATCTCCAAAATTAAAAAAAAAATTAACTACATGATAGAGCACGTGAAAAAAGCCGATGTTATTAGGTATAATTTGCTCCTACTCAAAATATTTTCAAGTCTGCTTTCATGTTGTAGTCGGATTGTTTTCAGGATACGACAAACCTTATGTGGTTCTGCGTTCAGCAAAAATGAAAAGAAAGAAAGAAAATGAGTTCGATACACTTTTGCAACAAGTTAAACCACTACTCTGGTCCTAGTAGCTAGGTTTGTATAAACCGAACCTGTGAGGCTAGATAAATTTAATTAGAAGTACTGGTTCAATAGAAGATTTAGGATAATTGTGATTGTTATGAAGTGAACCAGACCAAGTTCAGTTTATATAAGCTAAGGTGGCTGACAGTTTTGGTCCAAAGCAATAATAGCACTAACTAGCCGTTTTCTGGTAGTTTCTGACCGTTGTGCATGTGGGAATTACACTTGCATGTTGCACGTGCGAAGTAAAAGTGCGCTACTAACACCTTTATAACCACACTGCCTCACACGTCCACGCCCTCACACCGAGCCCGTAACCAAGACTAAGCGCGATGTTCCAGTGCGAACTAGAACACGGTTCCAACAAGCCAACATATATACTCATCTCTCTCACTATAAATAAGTAAGATGCACAACACCTTACTTGTAAATAAGTAAAAATTCTTTCTCCCATTCAATATGGGACAAAAAAACGAAGCATTTTTTTCTTCTTTTTCAAAAATTATTTTAAACCAAAAATATTTCAACACATGCTTGTCAGGGCCCACCAACTTTTAAAAGGTTGTGTGGGTGGAGGGTCCTGATTTCCTGTGGAAGCCTTCCCCAGGAAGTTCCTAAGCTATGGTGTAGGTAGGGACATTCGTAATATTTGTGAGAAATCTGCCCTGTCCATTCATTTTGGGAGCTCATTTTAAGACATGTAAAAAAAACGAAGTGGATCTAAAACTAAAGTTGGTCACATGAGAGGGAAAATTAGGGGAAAAAATGCCTACCGTTTGAACCTTTTTGGACTCCACCCTGATGTTTGTATGCCATCCAAACAGTTTATAAGGTCATTCCCATGGGGATGAAGTGAAAATATAAAAACTTAAGCCCTAACAAAACTTTAGTGGCCCGTGGTGATGTTTCAATTGTTTCCTTTCACATGGCCCACTTTAGTTTTAGATCTACCTCATTTTTTGTCACATGTTCTAAAATGAGCTTGAAAAATGGATGGATAAGGTGGATTTTTCACAAACATCACAGTGAGCCTCACTTAGCATCACAGTGCAGGAACTACCTACCAAAGGCTTACAATTTGGTGGGTCAATAAAATGGTGCCATGTCATGGCTTAACAAAACTTCATATTAGCCTAGGATCTACTCCCTCTTAGAGATGGGCACAAATTTGAAAATGGGTATAGATTTGGTTATGCCTAGTGGGACCCACCTTGGTGTGGTGTGTTTTATATCCACAAGTCCATTTATTTTTCCAGCTCCAAAACTAAAGCAAATCCAAATAGCAGGTAGACAATATCATTGGAACTAAGGAAGATAATGACTTTCATCGTTTAAACCTTTTGAGGGCCCACTATGATGTTTATTTGCCATCCAACCAGTTAATAATGTCATACAAACCCAAATGAAGGAAAAATACATATATCACCAGCTTGATCCAAAACTTTTATAGCCCACAAGAAGATTTAAATGGTCAAGCATCATTGTTTTCCTATGGTGTGGTCCACTTAAGATTTGTATGTGTTTCAGTTTTGGGCCCCATCACTAGTGAGTTTCCCAATCCAACGCCCTATTGAGCACTGCCCACCTAATACCCTGACCTCGAGCTTGTAAGGTTGGCTTTACGATTCCTCTCTTGTCGAAGTGGGCCTTGCTATCTATGCCCAACATGAGCATTCAAGCCAGATACAACTCTAGACGCAGCCATGACACATGTAGGACGTATTTGCTTCATATCATGGATCGACCCATGGAAAACAATGTGCCAAAAATGGTCCATGTGGGGAGATCCTAGCCTTGTAATTGGCGGTCAAATAAAATAAGAGCTTGTTTAAAAGAGAGTAAATGAAAAAATATTGGAATAAATGAGGTAAGTGGTACATTTGTGTGCGAGAAAAGGTCAGTAAATGAAATTGAGAGTAAATGAGCTAATAATGAGAATGATGTGAGATTTGGTAATTCTTGGTGGGAAATTTAGATCACTTGGAAAGTAGCATGAGTAAAAAAAGGTATCTCCATACTCCTAATCCACCATACACATGGTACGCTAACAATACTCCAAAATAATTTAATTATCAACCACATTACTAAAAGTATAGCAATGGAATGATCCAAGTTGTCCAAACATTAGTCATTTAAATTGAAAATAAAAAATATTGGTGAGTTGCTTGTTTGTGATCCTTAGGTTCATGGCCCGCCTAAGATTTGGATTCTTCTCTTTTTTTACTAGAATATATATTTTAATGGCTTATTACCGTCATTATTTAAAATATTAAACATGTAGACTAATTTAAGATATTAAAGTTGATTTGAGATATCACATATGTTCCTATGAATATACTTAGGAATTCCAATGCATTCATTCCAATTCCTCCCCCTTTACTCATACCTAAGTAGAACATTGGAATTTCAGTGCATTTTATTTACTTGCTATAAAAAACAACCCAGGATCATATTTACACTTGATTTTAGTGTAATTTTGAAATAATTTTCAATTACCTACATTTACAAGCTCGCAACCGAGTGTTGGGGGTTGAGAATAAAATGCTTTCATTCAAGCAATAAAAGTAGCCCAATAGCTAAGAATGTAGAAGATTTTTTGTGCAAGGGGCATGTAAAGTGTGGCCCACTCTATGAACATTCCGAATCATTTAAACTAGGCCCCACCTACATTAACTAAAGGCCGAATGAACCGTCAATCTCTTGATCGAGCATTGCAAAACTGGCATGCTTTTCTACACACGTGTGTCTATCGCAGATGAGGACTAATAGTAAACCGGCCATTTCAATGAGGTATCATGAAAGTGTTTCAATTTGTAAATGTGGAGCCCACTATTCTGTGATTCAAATTGCCGAAATTATTTGGCCCATTGTGTATAAGCCACGCATCATAATTCTTAAAGATGTAAATGTTTTCATGATTCAATCAAATACGAGGCCACACGTGTTAGTAAGGGCCTGTATTCGGTTAACGTGTGTGATTAGGAAAACGCGGGCATGCTAGAGTCGTACTCGACTCAATATTTAATTGAACGCTGGTGCCCCTCACACTGAGATGAGTTATTTAACATTGAATTTTAGAAGGCAGCAATCCTCTCAACCACTGATTTTTAACAATGATCGGGCAATTTTCAAAAGAATAGGAGTTAGTCCTTCCTGATGGATTCTTTTTGCCTTGGGTCTTAAGGACTTGTCCTTTCAGTAGTAGCTACACCAAATGTATTTCTTAACAGAATGAAGATGGACAGATTAAATTAAAAGATGCTAAAAATAATGTCGATTTTTATTGATTTATAAATGATACCAAGTACAATCAACATAGTAATAAATAGAACTATAGAATAAAATAAAACGAAAGATAAACACTTAACCCAACCACGATGACAAATGATTTAGGCAAATGGTTAGCAGGATATAACTAGGCTATTTGATCTTCCAAGTAGAGACTCGATTGTTTGAGATACTATAACAAAAGATTGTTGATATTTATCCTACTTTTATAGTACTTCAATGGCCTGTGTTAGATAGTAATGGTATAAATTACTTTAAACTTCAAACGTTCTGCAGTATAGTTGGATAGAAGCAGAATGGGTTAAAATTAAGCTAAAATATATCTAAAAAAAGATGGAGACTATAAAGATATATTGTGTTTGGTGTGAGCCTGGGGCTCTTCATCACATTCTCCTTTTGTAGCTTTGGGAGGTAGCAAAGCCTTCACTAGGTTTCTTTGCCAATTTAGGATCCTTCGCAACCATGACAGTCAATTGTTCTCTGATCATCCCTGTCTACCTAAGAGATCTTTGTAAATTTAAAATCATTTTCAAATCTCTTACTAGCTGTAGCCACAGAAAATTCATGGACCTTTAGAGATCAGTCTTATTGGACACTATTGGATCACAAACTGCTTTTAGATCTTTTCTAGACTATAAAGATCTACAGGTCTGATAGGATCAATCCGCTGAATTTGGATCGAGACTAAATCCATTAGTTCTCATCTACTCAAATATTGATCATATCTTTATGATTGTTGCGAGAGCTCTAAACGTCTACAGAGGATCTTCCATTTTAAAAGGATTGTGAGAGACATACTTACCAAGCGTATTCAGATCTCTGATTAGATCCTCATCTTGGTGGGCCTATGAGTATGCCGGTCACACCACCTCGCTCATGTGTGACATAAATTAGGGCAACTTATTGTTTATTGTTTCGTCTTCTCTTGGGGCGCACCTACGATTTTATACCACCATATTTACGATAGGAGACGTGTTATTTAAGAATAAGAGGTCGAATTTCTTTTTATTAGTACACGCATAGTACAACACGTGGTGGCATATTATTAGTCTACCAAAGTGTGTAAAACTAATGTAAACAGTAAAAATTGCAATTACTTAAATATTCGTCAAGTAAAACAAGGTTAAGAAAGAAGCTACAACAACGGTTCACATCCAACCATTCAATGGCAAGATGTTTTACAGCTTGGATTTTTCGAACATAGGTCAGCTACCCGTCAGGCCATCGTATGACCGTTTGCTGAGCCGTGGGGCCACTCACGCAAACTTTGTGGAGAATCTCTTCCGATCATTGCTTGCTGGAACCTACGCCAATCCCACATGCATCTGACTTGAAATGCGTTTCGTAGAACAAAGCACCCTGGTGGGCACTGTTGACACGGTAAACTTATGTGGGCCAATCATGATCTATATGTTACATCCACACTGTCCCTACATTTTTTCATATCATTTTATGGCACGAGCCCAAAAATAGGGCAGATCCAAAGCTCAAGTGGACCACACCACAGGCAATAGTGGGAATTAAGAACTTACCATTTAAAACTTTTTGCGGCCACAAAGTCTTGAATCTGGCTGATATTTATATTTTCCCTTTCTCCAGATCTGCATGACGTTATGAACAGTTTGGCTGGGAAATAAACATCATGAAGGGCCCTAGGAAGGTTTCAACTATCGTCATTGTACCACTTCTTCCTGCAGTGCGGTCCACTGTGATCAATAAACATCAATACTGTGGTACCTTCTGAAGTGTGTACTGGGGCGGAAGCTCTGTGGGGTCCACTGTGATCATTGTGAGAAATCCACCCCGACAATCTGTTTTGACAGTTCATGTTGAAACATTGGTTGGGTTTCACTACCTTATGAAGGGTATGGATGGCATATAAATATTACGGTGGACACTGGGAGGCTTTAACGGTAGACAATTCCGAACCCACTTTTGGCTGATGGACGGGGTGGATTTCTCATAATCATCACGATGGGCCCTACCTAGAGGTGGATCTATGGCTGTAGGGCTCTATGTGTATGTTGTTCATTTGTTTTGCCAACTCATTTTGGCCCATGAGCCCCCACAACAAAGCAGATTGAAATCTCAAGTGGACCACACAACAGGAAACAGTGATGATTAAATACCCACCACTAAAAACTTCTACGAGGCTGCAAAAGTTTTGGATCATGAAGATATTTGTGTTTCCTTCATCTAAGTCTGTGTGACCTTATGATGGCAAATAAACAGTGTAGTGGGCCCCAGGAAGTTTTTAATTGTGGGCATTCATTCATCATTGTTTCTTGTGGTGTGGTCCATTAAGACTTTGATCTGCTTAATTCTTTTTTTGGCTCATGCCCTAAAATGAATCGGAAAAACAAAGGGAAGGATATATATATGGAGAGGAATGCTCACTTGGGCACTTCTCTCAAGAAACTAGTGAGCACTTTTTCATGGCTCATTGTACATAATGTGAGCCCAAAATCTAAGCAGTTCATGTGATGCAACACCCCAAAAAACCCCTAAGGCCCATCTTTCAACTTGATTCAGAACTATGCTACTCCGAGTCCATATGCAAGATGCTGTTGACGGTGGGCATTCCTTGCATCTTTAACCCACCATAGGAGTTGTCAGACCTGATTATTGGCCACAACGTTGCAAGCTTCAATCCACGCGTTTAAAGAGGGGTGCCGCTTCGGTGGATCCTTAATTGTGGGGCCCACCTTGATCTATGTTCCTTACATCGGCTCTGTCCATCCGCTTTGACAGTTCCTTTTATATATATATATATATATATATATATATATATATATATATATATATATATATATATATATATAAAGAATATCTAAATCTTAGGTGAACCACACCACAGGAAACAATCATGATTGAATACCCACCATTAAAAATTTCATGCGAGCCACGTGAATATTTATATGCCATCCAACCTATTGATAAGGTCACAAAGACATGAAAGAAGGAAAGCACATGAATATAGCTTAATCCAAAACTTTGTGGCCCACAAGTAGTTTCTAATGATCAATGCGTGGACGTAAGGCAAATACATCAAGGTGGGCCCCACAGGGATCCACCCACGTTCCGTGATCCACCAAAGCCGCAGTTTGGCTAGTGACCCTTACACTAGCCAGGTGAATAGTGGTCGGTGCTTTGTGGGCCCACCATAATGTATGTGTTTTATCCATGCCGTCCATCCATTTTACGGATCATTTTAGGACTTGATACAAAAAATGAGATAAATGTAATTCTCAGATGGACCACACCACAGGAAAACAGCAGTGATTTGGATGTCTACCTTTAAAAACCTCCCAAGTCCCATAGTAATGTTTATTTGACATACATCCTTGGGATTAGCTCATACATACTTGGATGAAGGAAAAAAACAAATATCAGATTCATCCAAAACTTATAGCTGCATATATAGAGAGGGGTACGGGTATAGCAGATGTTTGGTGGCCTGGCTGAAAAGGTATTGCAGCCAGAAAGGACACACGTGGGAGAAGAGATCACCTCCGGGCCGCTGCAAGAGAAATTTTTCGCTACACCAGGCGTTAGCTACGCCGGGTGTAGCAATGACCCATCATGATGTATGTGTTATATCTATACTGTCCATCCATTTTAAAAGATCATTTTAGGGCATTAAACAAAAAATGAGGCAGATTCAATGTTGAACAATTTTTTGATCTTAGAAAATAAATTAATTGAAAAAATCGAGAAATAAGGATAGGCTGAAGCACGTGAAAAAACACACTGTCCTTAAAGCGTCATTTGCCCCTACTCAAATTATTTTGAGTCTGCTAATAGGTTGCAGGCGGATTGCTTCCAGGATGATTGCTTCCAGGATACGACGAGCCTTATGTGGTTCTGCGTTCAGCAAAAACGAAGGAACCACTATAGAACTCAGTAACATACTTTGGCAGATAAAGAAAAAGAGAAAGAGAAAAGAATGGCAGTCTTCTTCTTCTATCTTGAATTTGAACTTGAGAGCGGTCCAAATTTCTTTGGCAGATTCAGTTCTTGTGTATTGATCATACAGACGATCAGATAACGTGTTCAGAATATGTCCTCGACACAGCAGATGATGCGTGCGTTGATCTGCTCAGTCGTATCTGTATCAGTAGCTGAAGGAAGCGGCTTCAAGTTCGGGTCTAAGATATAGAATATCTTCAACGCCGTAGGCAGGAGCTTTATCTTATCCTGCCATCTGGTGAAATTGATTCCATCGAACCGGTCCAGACGAATCAGATCCTGGTTTATCAGTTTGATTGATGATACCTCTTCGGTTTTTATATCAAAAAAATAACGCTTTAAGATTGTTGAATAATTTTCTGATCTTAGAAAATAAATTAATTGGAAAAACCGAGAAATAAGGACAGGCTGAAGCACATGAAAAAACACGCTGTCCTTAAAGCGTAATTCGCCTCTGCTCAAATTATTTTGAGTCTACTGATAGGTTGCAGGCGGATTGCTTCCAGGATACAACGAGCCTTATGTGGTTCTGCGTTCAGCAAAAACAAAGGAACCATTATGGAACTTAATAACACACACTGGCAGATAAAGAAAAAGAGAAAGAGAAAAGAATGGCAGTCTTCTTCTTCTGGCAGCAGCAGACCACTACACTGGTCTAAGTGGCTTGGTTTATTTCGACCAAACCGAGAGGCTAAGAGAATAAGATGGGTGCTGGTTCAGTATTCGAGGTTGTGATTGCTGTTGTTGTGTTGGAATGAACCAGACCTGTCCGGTTTATATAGGCAAGGGTGGCTGGCAGTTTTGGTCCAGAGCCATAATGGCACTAGCCGTTTTCTGACTGTTGTGAGAAACTAGCCGTTTATGGCAGTTTCTGACTGTTGTGCATGTGGGAGTTATGCACCTGCATGCTGGCTGTTTAGACTCAATGGCTAGCCGTTTCTTACTGTTGGGTTAGCCACATGCAGCTGTTACTACATTGTATGGACCGTTACTCCATGAGCAGTTACACAGGTCCCTCTAATTAGCACTGCAGCTCTCTATAAAAAGCAGAGAGGTTTCTCTGTCAGACCTCCCACCCACAGCACCTCCTCTGTTCCGAACCCAGCCACCTAACCTATTACCTAGCCTCTGTCGCATCAGTCTCGCTCCGGTCCGCGAGGTCGCGACCCATCTGCGACGCGCACGTGCGAAGTGCCAAGTGCGCCACTAGCGCCTCTACAGCCACACTGCCTCACGTGCCCACGCCCTCGCACCTAGCCCGTGCCCGTGCCCGAGACCGAGTTCGTGCGCGTGCGCGGTGTCCACCATTCTCCCTCTCTTCCACCATAAATAAGTAAGGTGCACAACACCCTATTTATGAAGTGGTAAAAATTCTTTCTCCCATCCGATATGGGACAAAAACCAAACGCCTATTTTTTCTTTTAAAATTGTTTTTAAAACAAACTTTTTTCAACATTCAAAACTCAAGTGAACCCAGCACAGAAAATAATAGGGATTGAACGTCTACCATTAAAACATTCTAAGGGCCACTTGAGCTTTGGATCTGACTCATTTTCCCTAAAATGATCTTGCAAAATGAACGGACTGCGTGGATACAACACATACATCATGGTGGGGTCATTGACATAGATAGCGTAGATAACGCGTGGATGTATCAAAATGTTTCTCGCCGTACAGTATGTTATTGTAGCTTTACGTGGCTGAAAACGCACTGCACACCGCTCTCGGTTGCTACTCCCACCGGACATAGCTAGAGACGGACGGTCCTTTTGGGGCTTTGTGGAGCCCACCGTGATGTATGTGTTTTATCTATGCTAGTTGAGAAATCATTTTGGGTCATGAGCCCAAAAATGAGGCTGATAGAATTTTCAAGTGGTTCACACCACATGAAACAGTGGGGATTGATTTACTGCCACGGAAAATCTCTTTGGGACTACAAAAAGTTTTGTATCAAAGTTAGATATTTATTGTTTTCCCTCAGTCCATGTCTATACGACCTTACCAACAGGTTGGTGGAAAATAAACTTCACGGTGGGCACCGGGAAAGTTTCAACGGTGGAGGTCATTCTCACCACTGCCTCCTGTGGTATGGTCCACTCGAGCCTTAGATCCTCCTCTTTCAAAATGGATGGACAGATGGACGCAGTTTGGCTGGTGACACTGCCACTAGCCAGGTGGCTAGTGGTCGGTGCTTTGTAAGCCCCACCATGATTTAAGTGTTTTATCCACGTCGTTCATCTATTTTTCCGGATCATTTTAAGGCTTGATTCATGTAGATATAAATCTAAGGTGGACCACACCACAGAAAAACAGTAGTGATTAATGTCCATCATTAAAAACCTCCCAGGGCCAACTGTATTTTTATTTGGCATACAGACATGGATGAAGGGAAAAAACAAATATCAGCTTGATCCCAAACTTTTGTGGTCCCATGAAGTTTTTAATGATGGCGCTCTATCAACTCTTCCTCTGATGTGGTCCATTTGAAACTTGTATCTACCTCATTTTTGGGATGATACCATCAAATGACCTAAAAAATGGATGGACGGGATGGATGAAACACATACATCATGGTGAGGCCCACAAAGTGCTGACCACTATCTATTGGCCGTGGCAGGGACGCTAGCCAATCTGCATCCATTGGGTACTACCCGGCCTGTATCTAGCTAGGAATGGACAGGCCACTTAAGGGTCCACCGTCTTGTGTGGGTTTTATCCAGGCACCGTTCATCCATTTTGCCATATCACTTTAAGGTACAAGCCCAAGAAATTTGAAGCAGATCCAAAGCTCAATGAACCACACCAAAGGAAGCAGTGGTGATATTGACGCCCACCTCCTAAAACTTATCAGGAGCCACTATTATGGTTAATTGCCATCCAAGCTGTTGGTAAGTCACATTGACGGGATGAATGGAAAACCCAAATACCAGCTCGATTCAAAATTTCTGTGGCCCCTAAGAGGTTTTCAACGACAAGTGTTTAATCTTAACCGTGTGATCCACTTGAGTCTTGGATTTATCTATTTTTTGGGTTTGTACCTTAAAATAATATATGGCAAAATGGATGGACCGTGTGGATAAAACCCATATATCATGGTGGTGTCTCAGAGCCAGGGTAGTACCCAATCTACGTCCGCGTGCTTTCGCCTAATTGGATAGAACTAATAATAATTAATAATAATAATAATTCTTTAAATGTCACCGCCCATATTCTCAGTAGTCACTTTATTTTACCACTTTTCATAATATTTACATAATGTTTATAGCCTAATTTTAAAAATGATGAAACCACTGTTAAAATGGTCATATTTTTGCATATATTAATGCTAGGAGTTTTGATCAGCAGTCTAGATCATTGTCCATCTTCTTGGATTGGTGCAGATTGTTGTCCAAGGAGTTTTGAACAGCCGTGATTGTAGTTCACATACTTTCGTCCATCTTATGCTAGCATTTATGACCTAATTTTGATGGTGAATGATATGGTACACCGTAATCAGCTTTCAATCTTAAGTTTCAATCTCAAGTTTATTCTCAATACTTGAACTTGTCTTGATTAAAAAATATGGGTTGGAGTCTAAATCAAAATAAGCTAATGAATTTATAAATCATGCTTAGGTTAGCCCCCGCATCACATTGTAAATCTCATGGTGATGGTGTTGGAATTGTATTTTGGAAAGCTAATGTGAATCTTATCTATAAATGTTTTGTGATGATATTTAATGATATTGATGGTCTTAATCGTATATTATCATGGGTTCTAGATGGACATATGATTATTTCATAGCTAATATGTAGGAGTAATATAAATATACACGATATGGTTTAAAGAATGAAGATTTCCTTAATTGTCCTAGGAAACTTGAAATTGAACAAGACGGTTGCTGAGCAAGGGAGAGGTGTAGGCCATGATTTCAGTACCCTATTGTATTAAGATCACCTAATAACTTGTAGGATAAACATGTAGTTCAGATGTGAGGAGATTGATTGTGAACCAGGATGTGAGGTCTCTGTAGGCATGACGACAAGTTAACGTGCATTTGTTTTGCCAAAAGAGTAGTGTGAGTGTGCTACGAATATAAGCTCTTAGCTTTGACTTGTTAGGTGCTTGCATTGACCAATTAAGTCTCTAAATAATTTGAAGATGTATTGAGTCTGATTAATGAGACTTGAGGTCGCATGAAGAACCAAGATTTTGATTACATATTCTTTAACTTATTTACAAAATCATCATGTGGCTAATAAAAATGGATGTAATTGAACGCAGTCATTAAGATTCACTGAGGCTCACATGGACCAACAGAGAATCCACTAGTTTTTTTAAAACTTACTTATGGCTTAAATACTGAGGTTCAAATGTTTATCAAATAGCTTTTTCTTTTTCTTTTTTTCTTTCTCATTGGGCTCAACTCTTAAAATGTCTTGAATATTTAACAAATATTTTCAATCATTAGATATTTGTTTTTACTATTAAAATAGTCTTAACCACATTTGACGACAATATGATGGTTTAGATATAAGGATCTAGCACTTGATTTGTATCGCATTGGATCTATGATAGATAGCTGTGACAGTGGAGGGATCTGATTAAATATGAGTTCATAGGATATGGTAGCATTATAGATTTTTACTATACTATGTTACATGGAAGCCTGTAAGATGGTAAAGTACTATAATTAACATCTCTTTAAAATTTTAATTTTTCTTTATAAGTGTTTAGAAGAGTTGATAAATCCAAGTCATTGGAATTATTGTTCATTTTTCTAGAAAGTTGATAATACCTCAACAGCAATCTTTAAGGCTATAAAAATTAAAAATTGCATCTTCATATATACCTTATATTTTCCTGCTGCATTTCGAAAATCTTAATACGTGCGTATCCTAGATCTCATACAAGTGTGCATGGCATAGCATTTTTTTCTTTTGGTCAGTCAACGCACCCACTCAGTCAATCACCAAACACACCCACCCAGTTAGTCATGTCAGCAGAACTCCGCATAGTCTACTAAGGAGACCACGCTTCGAACCCTATGCATAGCATAGCATGAGTGTCACTAAGTCTCCGTTCTATTTCTTTCTTTGTTGCCTTCTTTCTATTCACCCCGTATATGGATGAATGGATGAAAAAAATCATCACATACTGCGCTTTGGTGTGCTGTGTACGAGAACATCAATCTTTCCATACATCCCTCCATCTTTAAAAATGTTACCCAAAACTTTTTTCCCCATTTTTAAAGATTAAAGAATTAAGAAGCTAATAAATAATAATAATAATAAGTTATTGTAATTAACTTTTCTAATTAGTATGGGCTGCATCTCAGCTTAGACTGAGTTTGGGTTGACTCCCATCAGGAAGGCCAAATCAGACCCATTTATTAAAAAAATAGGTCTGGGTGGCGTCAGGGGTCAGGTATGGTTGAATCGGGAGGTCTTACACCGGGTCATGGTCAATAATCGGTTAGGCACGCTCCATGGTTTTAAATTGTATGCTTGGAGCTCTAAATGATTAATCCCATCCGTCAATCCGAAATGCCCCAAAAATCATCCAGTTTGGAAGATCCTGACCCTTCTATCAGTGGCCTTCAGAAAAGTCGGTAAAGCAGAAAAGGCAACGGTCTACAAAAGAAATGCAAGATATTTAATCCCTAGGAACTTTGATGGAGATGATTTCGACAGCATGCCAATCTACAGAGGTTCCCATCAGATTGACCGTCTGGATCAAAAAGATATGATCTCAATTGTACGGGATCTGAACACTAGGACACTGTTCACGTGCTCAAGCACGAGGACCCAATGATTCCACACGAAAGGTTTCTGAGCTTTTGCTAAGTGCACACGCGCGAAACACGCCACGCATGTGCCATCATGGTAGGATGGGTCACAGATCAAATCCATCCATCAGAATGTTGCCACTATATTGATGCCCTAACCAAATAATCAGGTTGATCCACTATCAGGTAGGTCACAGTTAGCAAAATAAATGTACGGTTCTGAAAATCTTGGATGAAATTGGGACCCATATAATTAGTGGACTAGATTTTTTTTTGGGGAAGAGATGTACAAGCTCAGGACTAACCTTAATGGATGGATTAGATCTTGTACGTACGTTTCATGCTGGTAAATGTACAGTGTGTGCATGAGCTTTATTGCACTCCTGTTTGCACCTAACAAAGCTTAAGGTTTGCTAGCCCACACGCGTGTATAATTCAGGAAATTTATGCTCCATCGCATTTGCCAGCATGGCATACAGTCATGAGATCCAAGCCAAAAACCAGGTGGGTCCTACATCTTAGCTACACTGGAGAAAATTCAGGCCAGTCCACTAATCATGTGCTCCACAGTTTATAAAAAAAAAAAATGGATGCGTGAAAAGACTAGGCTAACAATTTCTAATTTATCTTCTTGTTTCTGAAATCTTATCTCATTTGGTCGGAATATCCTATTTTTTATGTAATAAAAAAACTGGGTCCCATCTGATGGACGGCTTGGATCCTCCCGAAGTCCTGTGCTGGCAGCAATGCAGGTATATGTATCAAGGGTTCCTAATACGCGCGCGTGGGAAAACGAACTTCCTAGTCAAGATACCAGTCCAGCTTCCACGCATGCATGCAATGCATCACTGAAAGCACATGTATAACATGGCAGGACAAGATGCATGTGCATGCATGGTTTTCAACTATGTCATCGTTAGTTTGACGGCTGAGCACCGTTAGGAGAGAAAATGTAACGGCCGTTTTCAGAGAAATCCTAGAGCGATCGGTGCAAATAGAGACTGAAGAAGTGAATCGCACCTCACGTAAGCAGGTGGGACATTTTCATGGGATCTGGACCATTAACGTATTGTCTCTCTCTTTGAAAATTCAGATTAGTCTAGGTTTATGGTGGGCCACAACATTTGTTGAATATGGACCGTCCATGATTTGAAACCATCTTTTTTCACCGTAGCAATGAGGCACGCCTGGTGAGTTGATTAGCTTGATTTATGATCAGAGAACGGATGCAGTTGTATCAACTTAACGATGATCTGGATATCTAACACACGTGCCATACTGGCGCACGTGGTGCGGTTCAAGTCTTCAATTCCCATTCGCGCGAATCACCTTAATCTTTTTAACTCTAGCATAATCGGATGGGAGCAGTGGCATGCCGGACCAGAATACTTGACACCTCCTGCTTTACGCAACGCGTGAAACACTCAGGCTCATTGGGGCCCACCATGTTTTAAATACAAAATCAACTCCGTCCATCAGGTGCGTTCCTCTATTCTAGGCCCTGAGGCTAAAAATATTCCAGATCAGCTAGTCAGATGGGCTGCAGAACAGGGGAAAATGGATATGGAACGCCAGCCATAGGTTTGTCCGTGTGTCGCCATTGTGTGTATCTTTCATCAATGCCGTTCATCAGGCGTGAATCAACCATGATGAAGGTAATATAGTAAACTCAGCCTCATTGAAAACTTAATGGACCACAAGTTCGAACTTAAAGAGGGTTTAGGTGTAGTTATACATTGCTTCCATTTGTTTGGCACATATAGGGTTTTGATCGGTCTTATCTTTTGTAGGTACAGTGAAAATAAGGCATTGTCACCTGATGGACGGAGTGGATTTTACATACACAACACGGTAGGCCCAAAGAGCTAGGGTGTTACCCATCCGTACAACAGGTGCTGTGGAGGGAGATGCGTGAAGAGATTCTTCTGAACAATAGTCTCATATGTGTGTCAGATGCGGGCCGTTCATCATTGGGCGCAGCCTTGCATCTGCTTTGGCTTTGGCCCAACAAAATGTCTAGTCCGGTACTCTTAAGTTGGCCACACATGCACATCGAATGTGGACGGTGGTCAATTTGTGATGATCATCCATTTTGCCAGCCGATTAGGTGCGGCGCTTATCGTGGGGCCCACCTTGATTTATGTATTCTATATCCACGACGTCCATCCGTTTTTCTACAGATAATTTTATGGCATGAGCCCAAAAATGAAGTAGATCCGATTCTCATGTGGACCAACGGTGATAATTGACCATTGATGGGCCACAAAGGTCTTGGATCAATCTAATATTTGCTTTTTTCCCTTTATGTGACCTTATCAACAGGTTGGATGAAAAATAAACATTACGTAAATATTACATTAGGCCCTAGGAAGTTTTTAATGGTACCGCGTTCAATCACCACTGTTTCCTATAGTATGGTCCACCTGAGATTTGGATCTTCTTTATTTTTGGCTCATGCGTGGAAATGATATAGAAAAAAGGATGGACGGAATGGATATAGAATACATACATCAAGGTGGGCCCCATGGTAAGGGCTGCACCGTCTTGAGTGAGGCCGGGTACGCAACTAATCCGCTCCCTGTAAGCATGTGGACCACCTCAACCGACCTGGTTTTGCGGCTACGGTCTCGCTAGACGGACAGTCACTAACGATACATCCCCTCCAAGTGTGGTTTTGCACTACGGTCCCACAATATGAACAGTAAAGTGCCCTGCCAAGCGCAATGTAGAGAGAGCGCTGCAGTCCTACTAAATGGACGGTCCGTATTATATACCCCTTGCACGTGTTCCGCCAGCTCACCGCTGTCCTGAATATTTCAAACCAGGGGTGTCCTCATTCGAGTACATTCCGGATCATGCGGATGGGGGTTATGAGTGGGCCCGGTCGTTTCTAACCCAACTTCACACGGATTTTGCTAGCAACACAATCGAGCAAGCTGGAAGAGGGTAGCGTACCAGATGTTACCATCTTCACTGTTGACACGCCACAATCCTCTTGGGTGATCAGAACCATTGATCTGGTGGGCCACACATGCATGAACCCATATACAATCCTCATCCATCCAATTTCGCCCAAATGAATGCAGATCACTGCTCCTATCTACTAGCAAACCCTTGATCCACCATAAATCATAGAATAGGGTGGATTTTTGGGCTACGGCGCGAGTATGAGAGGCCCAAGAAAACCCGTACTTGTTATCCATGAGGATGGCCACATGATAATAGCGCCCACCAGTATCTGTTTCCAGCATTGATGGTCTGATGCACTCGGGAATGCAAGTGAAGCCCATGGTTCACAATCCACGCCATTGATTTGATGGCCCCTATATGGATTTGGCATGCTACAAGAGTATCTCATATTGGAAGATCTTAACCATTCAACAGGTGAGACTATGATTACGCAGCTTATAAATATGATTTCGAGTTTGATCCCAAAGAATTTGGACGGTTGGACAGCCAGATCAATGGTCTTGATCACCGAACCATGGGCCACACTTGTATGCAAAGGAGGGTGCACTGGCGCAGCATTACACATCCGGGGATACAATTCCTCTGCTAGCAAACCTCAACTCTTCAGAGAGAAGATAATATGAGACTCTCTACTCGACATCAGTGTGATTTAGAAGATCTCTCACCTGGTGAGGCCGATTGTGTCCCAAAAAGACAATGGCACTCATCAGATGATCATAACCGTCAATTCGGTAATTATCCTGATGGAGGAAGAGAACAGATTGAGCACACAAGGAATGCAATCTCTGTCCAGCACATGCGAACAAGCGCGCAACTGCTGATTGGTCCACCAAAGCTGGGGCGAAGTTTCATTCAGAAAAATACACCTGGAAGCCGCTGCTACGCGTAGGTGGGCCAAGCAGCAGGTTTATGGGTTTTGTTTCTATATCATCCGGATATCATCACTCACGGAAGCAAATATCCACATCCATGCCTACCGATTGGAATAATAGAATCATCTAACAAATGCTGTTTTCCAGATGTTATCTCGTAGATTCTGGGTCACGGAGCGAGTGTCGGGATCATGATGAAATGAAATTGGAGGGCCCACCAAACAGGTCCATCTACCCCAACAATACAAAAGCCAAGCTGCGAGTCCCACAAAAGATGGCCCACCCATGCGGCCGATGTGAATAACAAATGGGTGAAAAACACAGACAGTTGAATTATTCATTGCTGGTCTCGAGCACTGAAGTCACATATGCATACCATTCTATGTTACAGCAGCAGCTAGCAATGACCATTACAATAGAGCTTCTGCAGCAGCTCTGGAGCAAGACCTGCGCCACCATATCTGAAAGGCCCTGCTCAGGTTAGGACATTCGGTGCCACACCCAGAGAAACAAGCAAACCATTCAAGGAACAGGCTCTGTTGCTGCCTCAACGGAAGCGTAAGGAGCGCCTGCCCCATGGCATCCTCCAATTCCCTTACATCGAGGCCCTTCGTGCACCTCTGCAGCCACCCAAAGTCCGTCAGCATGGGCCCAAACCATGCCCTTAGGACACCATACCTTTCCTCCCCTCGGCACTGCAGCTTCCCTCTACCCAAAGCTATGAACACATGCGCTGATATGCGGCTTAACTCATATCTGACCATGGGCGATGCCTTTTCATGCATTCTAAGCAATTCCCTCTGATTTGCCCACATTACCACAAACTCTTCTGCCATTTGCCTGTCAATGAGAATCTCCAGTAGCCAGATGAGGTTGTCGACTTGCTCCGAAATCCGTCCGATCCAAGGCCTTGTTTTTTCTTTTTCTGTAGCCCGGTCCTTGGGAGCTGGGTCTGAGGCTTCTTTGAAACAATTCTCCAGCAAATGAAAGCAGCCATCGCAAATCCTGTACAAATCCTCCTTGTTAATGCCTGCAGGGTCCTTCTGATAGACGGAGCTCGCGGATAGGAGGCCCTTGACGAGGGACTTCAGCTCCTTTCTTGCATTGGTGTCCGTCCCCCTAGTGATAGACTGAACAAGATGGATGGCGAGAGGTTGAGATACTGGGTGTTGCATATGTAGCCTCGCTAACACGTCTCGAGCTGCTGCTTCATCAAATGAACACCTCAAAAACAGGCTTTTCAGCTTCTCCTCTTCATTCTCACACCATGGTACAGCTTCAAGGTAGTTCAAACAGGATGTGATGCCTATGTCAAACATGATGGTCGATGAAACCTAAAGGTACAAATAAAAAAAATAAAAAAAAGAAGAAAAAAAGAAGAAGGAAGTGTGAGTCTCAACTCTCAAGACTGAGAACTCGAATGCAAAAAATACAAGTGAACTTGGTACAGGGCCAGCAAAGTAACTGAAGAAGAAAAAGAGCAAGTTTGTTATGTGAATCTCCAGGCAATTATAGCATGTGCCAGAGCATCAGTTTGATAGATCTGCCATGCAAATTTCCCATTGAGAAGTCATAAGAATTAAAGATCTCAACAAACTCTTCTATATAAAGATGACCTGATTTTGCCTGAGACAGCAACAGGAATTTAGGCTGGAAGCAATCAGTGCCATCTGCTTCAGAATCTTTAAAAACATCAATTCAAGTATTCATTTGAAGCAAAGCAACTAACTGATTGATCTGTATTTCAAAATTCATGCCGTTCATTGGAAGCACAGAGTTCTCTTCCCATCTACCATTTAACAACTAGCAGATCTTTTGGATCTCACAACCAAGGAATCTCATTTCCCTCATGCGAACTATTTTTGCTGGTGCTTATAAATTTTCCATTGGATTAGCAACCAAGTATGTTTGTCCATCAATATAAAAATCATAAGCAATTGAAGCAAATGCAGGAGTAGAACATCTCATTAAATAAATAGCAACGGGTGAAAGTAGAATCCGAAACATGATAAAAAAAATCCCCTCATTCTAAACTAGCTATCCAAAATGCATCCTTTCACAAATCCTCAGATCAGCTTGAAGGGTGCTTCAGCACCAGATCCATTTCTTCATACCCTCACAAAACCACGCTTTATTTATATAATTGTCTATTTATTTTTGCTTTGGTAACTACTGGTTTTTTATTAGAAGAACATATAAACTACATGAATCCAGTAGGAACGATCTCCCACTACAACAAAGTGAATCCCTTCCAACACCTTGGCTAAAGATGTTGACAGTATCATCCGCCTCTCCAAGAACAGGCTGAATAAAATATTTCCCCAAAAGAATGGAAGACAATCATCATGCTTCAAAGAAAGCATTAGATGCTCAATAGGTAACGCTACTCAGAATTCTAACAAGGAGCCTGACAGAAAAGGATTGAGAATTGATTCAGCCCTTCCCAAAGGGCCTTGGGCTTCTGGTTCAACCATAAAATCAAACTGGCTAAAAACCACACTTATCTTTTCGTCTCTCCAAAATTCAACATGATTTGAATTGGATTGGTAGCTTTTCTGAAGGTTAATGAACTGCTAGAAGCATCTCCCTTGTATCCACTTCTGAGTGAGGGAGGGAGGGGCATCTCCCATGTATCCACTTTCGAATGAAGGAGAAGGGGAGCAACTCTCTCCCTCCGCAAACTACATATCACCCCTAAATTATACCCTCACCCAGAAATATCCACTTTCGAATGAAGGAGAAAGGAAGCAACTCTCTCCCTCCACAAACTACATATCACCCCTAAATTATACCCTCACCCAGAAATATCTAAAGCTGCACTAGTGCAATTTGGAGTAATAACTCTCTCACAGCTACTCCGTGGGGCAACTTGGAGTGGCAATTATCAAAAGATCCAGTAGAAGTATTCACCCAATGTGTCCTATGGAAACTTGTTTTTATTGTGCTCTTTTGGAGTGTAGTAGTAAGGCATGAGGTGAGCGGCAGAAGATTCTGCTGCAACAGTGGGTAAGCATCTGCTTCAAACATTACTATAAATGGATACAGAGCAGGAGCACAAGCAACTGTTTGAAATGGGAGCAGATGTTGAAAAGAGAATATAGGTGGACCATTGATGCGGACACGAGAACATTTAAATTCTACGAACGAAGAAGGCGTACACCACAAGGTTCTTCCTTATGGTTAGGTGATAATTGAGGAGCATTGAAGACCTTATGCACGTGATTGCACATGAATTGGCACATAGAAGACACGTGTGTAGGATAGAAGAAAGCCCGACTAAAGGTCATCGGCGCCCGACCAAATTGGTCACCGGGCGCCCGAAATTCTCCGATTTTGAAGATTTGCTTGCTGATGTTTTTTGTCCTAGTCAGGTGCCCAACCACCGCGTGAACTGTTTTTTTTTAACTTGTTTTTTACTTAATTTTTAGTGGTATTTTGATACTTTTATGTTTTCTTATTGCTTATTTAAGTGGGTTAAGCCCTAAAAACAAGTTAGTTGATTATTAATAAAAAGCAAACCTCTTTGGTGGCCTCTCTCTTCTCTCTCGCATGGTGCTTCTTTTCTTTCCTTGATCTTTTTCTTCTAACTTCTTCTTGTGCCCCTCCAAATTCTTCAAGGTAATTATCTTTCTTTTTTCTATTTCCAGTTTTGCTAATCCTTCCACGATCAAACTTTGAGAATTAATCTAAACCCTAAATCTTCAAATTCTCAAATCTCTAATCCGAGAAACTTCCTGATTCTTCAGACTAGTGGTCTTCATTGATCGATTGAGTATGGCCATGCAAGATCAGGAGGTCTCATCCCTCGCCGGATCCAACCTAAGCGATAATTGAATTCCATACTTCATGATTGTAATGATGGCCTGCTCCATTGCATGTTTCCTTTATGATTTTCTTAATTATGATGATTAATGCTAGAATTTTAGATTATTATTGTCTTTTATTTCCGCTAAATAATTGTGTTCATAAACATGCATCATAATTAGGTCATCCTGCGTCAAATTTGGTATCAGAGAATAGGCTTGCATAGTTTTGTCTAGATCGAGTTATCAAATTAGGGTTTTGATTTTTAGGACTGTTTTAGGAAAGTTCTAGATTTAGAAAGTTTCCAATTTTAGAAACTTCTCAATTTTAGAAAGTTTCCTAGTTTGGAAAATTTTCAGATTTGAGTAGCTCCCTGTTTTAATTCTTTAATTATCAGTTCATCATAGTTTACATTCATTGCATTCATCCTGTGAGTTGTATATCCATAGTGGTCAAGTTGGGTAGAATTTGGTTCGAGTTTACGTGTATGCCCACGAGAAAGAGGTAGAGGTTTCGGACTTCAACCCACCATGAACAACGAGCAGTTATCTGAGCAACTTGCTCAATTGATACAAAAGATAACCGCTTTAGAAACGAGTCAAAAGCGTGAGTTCGCTCGCCTAGATAACCAACTCACCACCACTATGACTAAAGTCGAGCAGTTAGAGGCATCCCAAAGGGAGAACCCCGCTGTTGGGGATGATGCGCACTCCCAAGTAGGAGGGATCATTGAAGAACGTGCTCCCACGCGTGGAGACAATAGTGGTAGAGATCGTGGAACCGATCGTGGTGTTGTGCGAGAGGCACAAGCCACACATGATCATCAAGACCGTTACGATTCAGATGAACGTGCGATGAAGAATATGGGAGTGGAGGCCCGGAGTTCAAACCATGATTCAAACAGTACAATCTACATTACATGAATGATGAATTTTAGCTAGTAACCATCTAAAGCTATATCAACTAGAATTTAAAGACTTGGACATGTCAACTTGATTTCAATGGCCACTGATGCAAGTCACACATACAAGGGACGAATCATAGGAACATGACATAATTTGTCCATATTTGAATTGGTATCTCCTTCAATACAAATTCTATCTTTCAAGCTGCATGTGAAACTGCGCTAAGTTGCTAACAAAATCTCCTGTAGCTCCTTTGAATTCAACAATGTAAGGATTTTCTTTATGTGTATTGGCATCCTACTTTGCTCATAAAGTGATAGCCAATACTTATTTTTTGAAAGGTAACACCACCAGGGATTGAACCCTGGACCGCTCACACACACTACGCTGTTTTTACCAGCTCATCTAACAAGCGGGAGACTTTGAAATCTACTTATCCTCCAACATTTATCTCAATTGCATTATTCTGAACAAGATATACTGAGTTTTGTACATCATTGAAAAAATTTCAAATCTAATGCTTTGATGAAATAAGAAAGGACTAGCATAAATGAAACTCCAAGAACCATGACGCAATCGCGCCACATCCCACATGTGCATGTTCCAAATGTGTGCACAAGAAATGACCCAATTTACATTTTTAGCTGGTTTCCAATTTCCTCTCTTTCATATTTCTACGTTAATAATATTTCTCTATGCTAGGAAATAAGTATTATTAGATTTTCATGTTTAAGGGCTTTCTTATTCTAGAGATCTTGGCTAGCAAGGACTCCTATTAGATTCCTTAGATTATGCTAGAGATTTTCTCAAGGAGGAAACCTGTAAACACTCATTACAAATAAGGGATAGGCCGTATGGAATAAGACAATTGAATGATATTTTCCATGAGCAAGTTCTCTTGTTTCTCTACAGTAGTGTGTTAAGGGGGGGAGTGGTGATCTCTAGTATAAGACTAGAGGAGTTTTGAGCTCACTCCCAGTCATTGCATCTTTTCTCTTGTGCGATTCAATCTTTCAATCCAGTATCCTGAAGTTCATAGCAATTAGTTTCTTCCTTGATCTTGTTGCATGACACCAGAAAAAAACCAAAAACCAATCAAACCAAGAAGAACTGAGTTACAAAACCCTCACCTCGAGTATATCAATCGTGCGGGACACTCCTGCCTTCATAAGCCTCCTCATCACATCTTTCTCATACATCAACTCGATCGTCTCACGGAATGCCTCCAAATCGGCAACATCCGCCACCTCAATCAAACACCAACCCCCCTCACCACCACCCCACCTCCTCGACTCCAAAATCTTCGTCGCGAACAACGGGCTCTTCAATGCCAACACCTCCGAATCCATTTCCAAGCTCAACCTTCTCCCACCCTTCCCCTTCAAATCCAACCTCAAATCGAAGCCGCTAGACGCCATCATCGTCGTATCTGCCGCCAAAGATCTCTCCCTCGACGGCGTGGATTCCAGCGGCGGCAACGGAGGCGCGGATTCAGGTTCGGGTTCGGGTTCAGGCGCCATTTCCGGGAGGGGATCTAGCGGTGCATCGGAGTCGATCGGAGAGACGCGGCCCGGTGAGAGAATGCGCCGGGGGTCAATGCGAGAGCCGAACCCTAACCTGCTGTTGCTGCTGTAGCTGATGGGAGAATTGGGGAAGGAATTGGAGATGGTTTTGGAGGTTTCAGATTTGGGGGCTTTCAACGGAGGGGAGCGAATCTCCGGGCTCTGAGGGGCTATGAAGGGGCAGCACCAGGTCCGCCCGAACCCTAGGTGTTTTCGGCGGGAGACGGACGTACTGTCGCCGGGATCTGCCATGGATGGGTTTTTTCTGGTTTGGGGAGGGTTTTATGGGATAAGGATTTGGGCAGACGATGGTTTCCGTGATGGCATTGGAGAGAACGAAAGAGAGGGTTTTTTGGAATTTTGCGAAGGTTTTGGATTTTTCGTTTCTGGTTCGTTTGATTTCTGTTGGGTGAAGATACAGAGAGAAAGAAAGAGCAAGATGCCGAGGGACAGAGGTGGCGGTTCCTGTTTTGTAGTTGAAGGAGTGAGATGGGAGTTGGGGAGAGAGTATCCATAAATGCTGATGCGATTCGAAGTTGCGTCGTGACTCTGTGGGCCCCACCATAATGTATAGATTTTATTCACGCCGTTCATCCAATTTTTCAGATTATTGTAGGGTACGAGCCCGAAAATGAGGCAGATCCAAAACTCAAGTGGACCACACTACATGAAGCAGCGGTGATAATGACACCTACCGTCGAAACCTTCGTAGGGTCCTCCATGATGTTTATTTGCCATCCCAACCTGTTCATTAAGGTCATGTAGACCTGGATGAACGGAAAACACATATATCAGCTTGATCCAAAATTATGCAGCACCTAAGAGTTTTTAATGGTGGACGTTCAATCCCTATTGTGTGGTCCACTTGAGCCTTAGAACTGATTCTTTTTGGGTCGATAACCTAAAATGATCTTAAAAAAATGGATGAACGGCGTGGATAAAACCCATATAGCACGGTGGGCCCCAAAGAGCCCTGCCTAGGGCGGACGCTTCTGCTTCCGATGCGATTCGCATTGGGAAGAGATTGAAGTGGGGATTCGTGGCACACGTGTTAGCTGGGGGCGAATTAGGTGTTACCCCGGAAATAGCTTAGCGGTTGTTACCCCTACCGTATGGCCCACATGGATAGTATTTTGTATATCCACGCCGTCCATCCGTTTCTACAATCAATTTTAGCTGGTCTTTCAAAAATTATACAAATCCAAATTTCAAGTGTACCATACCACTGGAAACAGTGCGGATTAAGTGCCTACCATTAAAAATTTCAAAGAGCCCATCTTAAGGTTTTCTTAATTTTATTTGAAATCCAAGCTCTTCATAATGTCTAGAAGGTCTGCACGAAGGAAATATTTAAAGATCAACTTGATCTAAAACTTTTGTGGCCCTCAAAATGCTTTTAATGATTATTCATCACTCTTTCTATTGGTATAGTCTACCTGGGATTTGGATCTTCTTATAAATCTGAATCGAATCCTAAAATTAGGCGTAACAACAAATGGACCGCATGGATATACAAAAAATACATCAAGATAGGCCCCACACGGTAGGGGTAACACCCACTAATGTGTTACCAGGGTAACAGCTAATTCGCTCTCGTGTTAGCTAGCTTCTCCGTTCTCCATGTGGGGCCGCAACGGAGATTATAACTTGCATAAAATGCCAAGAATTTTCAGGATCATAGTGGGCCGGACATGCTCTTTTCCTTGTTCTTCTTTCTTTTTTTTTCTCTTTCTCTTTTTAATTTAGATCGTTGGAATTGCTTTTACGAACGATTCACATGCGGACCATTATGTTAAGCCGCGTGGGCCCACTGTGACGTGTGACTTTCATCCAACCCGTCCATTAGATGAGACCCCTTATTTTATGTCTGTATGTCAAAGATCATCCAGATCTATAACTTAGGTGGGCCACACAAAAAGAAAAAATAGGTTACATAGGTGAGGGGGCGCCCACCATAGAACTGCTAGATGGAATGTGAGGCCCACCGTGTTGTGTACACCTCATCTAACGCAGTCATCACGTGCAAACTGACGGGATTAAGGGGTACAATGAAGTTCAAAACGCTCCTAATTTATATCGGCCACAACAAGCGAACGTACCTTTTTGCTGGCATGATTGTACGTTGGTTCTGTTGTGTGTCCTACCAGAGCTTTCGATAGATGTGTTTGTTGGTATCTACAGTTCAAATGAGGATTCTCACCCGATTAACGGTTTAGATTATACATATACTTCATGTGTGGGCCCCACGCAGCTTGAATGTATATTAATTACCCTACCTTCAACGCACGTGACCATTCCCTTATTGTAACAGTCCTTTTTGTCATATTGCTGTCGCCGATAGTATGGCCCACCTGATGAATGGTAGGGATCTTTTAAATTTGTGCCACGTATGCACATGAGCTGCGTCTTGCCCCTTCGATCTATCCTCGCGTGAATGCCCGCGCCGTAGCATTTCCGTTGCGGATTTTGCTAATGAAAATGCTACCGTGAGCTGCAGTAGGAAAACGGGATAACCTACCCCCGCTTTACGACAACGGTGTACATGACCCGCGTGGACACCCAGTAGACTAAAGACGGCTACCGTTGGATTGCCAAAGGGATTCGCACCACAGGCTCATGTTCTGTGTCCGTCCATAACCAGGCGGTCCACAGTTATAATGTTTGAATTTTGACTGGTAACTGATTCGTTTTTGTGGTCCATTTTCTTGTACGTGTGTCCCCCTGACGACAAGATTAGCTTGTCCAGGTGGATCCTTCACTGTGGGGCCCACTTGATAATTGGATCTTCTTCATTTTTAGGATCATGTCCTAAAATGAGCTATTAAAACGGATGGACGGCGTGGATATAAGGCACGTACATCACAGTTGCCCCACGCTCACGGATCCACCGAAGCCGCCTCCCTTCTTTGGGGGAGAATTAATAGCTATGGGGCCTACCTGATGCAAAAACGATATCCGGCCTTTATCCATGCTTAAATATTAAGAATGTCTGATCAATGAACAGTGTTAATCTCAGCCTTTTATTTGAACAGCTGAATGCCTTGTTTGAACCGTCTGATGGAAGGCCCACTGATCAAATGGTCACTGACACTACTAGGAGTGTCCGTGGACAGGATCTGTAGATGGTCGATTGAACAAGATACGTGGACCCTCAGGAACGGTTGAGATCATCGCGAGGCATATATTGTACGGCACTCGCGAGTACGTTCCCTTTAGCCTTTATTCTTTACTTTGAGTTGCAGGTTTGTGTGGGGTCTGGAGATCGGAAAAAGCAATGGGAAAATCACGTGGCACTTTAATGTGGGCCTTGAAACAAGAATGAATGTCGTGATTTGGTGCGTTCACCTTCACCATACCATAGTGCGAATGTACGATGACCCCCTTCACCACCATTATGACTCTTCCACCATATACATCACATGCATGCTTAGATCTATGAATGGAGAAGCGTGGGGCCCACTGTGGATGGAGTATATAAGAGGAAGATCATAATGAAGAACGGCAATGATGACCGCTCCATTGGAAGATTATCAAATGGGAGGCTAAGATATTTTTTTAATGGTTTGGATTTGACTGTTGAGATCGGGTCTCTATGATTTTCCTGTTATGGGATTTTGGGTTTAAGTTCAATCTACAGTGTGTGGCCCATGTTTTGGACGGTTCAGATTTCTGTACACATGTTTCACGAGTATGTTGTGTCAGGATGAGTTACTGCCATAAATCATCACGCAGCTGGGGTGGGGCATCTCTGCCACACCTCCCATGGAACCTACTATCACACCTTACAAGTGGCTGGGGATCGTTGATCATGATGGTGCATACAGTGGGCCCTACCATGGATGTTATGCAGTTCAAGAGCCATGCTAATCACACGATCCTAGCCATTCACGATGTGGCCTATGATGGACGGTAAAAAATCGATGGGAAAAAGTAGAAGATGAAGAACATTGAGGAACCATAAAAGGAGTAGTCTATATTCTTTTAGAAGCAATGTCTGATACAGATCTAACACTCAGTGATCTGATTCAGAACTCAACTGAGTCAACTCAATTTTGGCTATGTTTTAGGCCTGAGTTGCCCCCATAGACTTTGATTTCATAAGATGAGATATGAGAAAAAGTTTAAGCAATATAGAACAGGCTGTCATCTTCTTTATTTTAGCGGCTACATCTTCAAATATTCATAGCTAAAATAAGTTGGCATGTGGGGCCCACTATGGTATCTGCATGACATCTGGCTCGTCCAACAAGGTTAACCCGTCATGAAAATGGGATGTACTGAAAAATCGGGTGAATCGAACCAAGAAAATGGGATGCCCGATCTGAATGTGGAGTTTTTTCAATGGTTGCTAATCATTTTCTACGGTGTCCCGCCTGATAGTTGGATCAACCTGGTTTTTGAGGCATTTATTTTCAAGATGGGACAACCTTATTGGATGGGCAAATTGTCATACCAACACCACAACGAGCCCCCATGTGCGGCTAGTTGTGTGTGAGCATTTCTCTTTAATATTTATTTAAAGTTAATTATTAAATACCGAGTCAAGTAAAGACTCATGGACCCAGTCTTCGTCAATTTGACTAGACATCTGGTCGAGTTGAAGTTCTAGTTTTTGAACTATCACGTCAAGGAATGACTAATTGTCATGATCATCGAATAGTGGAGAAATTATTATATCCACCACCTGCCCCTCAATGTCTGTGCATTATAAGGTGGTTGCATGCGCTAGATGCTAACAGCTCCACTCACGTTTTCAACATCAAACTTATAGTGGTGCATGAAATGTAGAAAGCAAACCAATCATGTGCAGTGTCTCGTTCTCCCTTACATCGGAATGGACGACAGAGCTTAGGCCTAGCCTCCATGATCGCAACATATACGCAAGATATGTATGTATCCACCAAGAAATGTATACAATGCAAGCACAACTCTAGTGGGTTCTACCTGTATTTCTGATCATAAGATCCAACTTTTAAATAAATCCAAACCATTGATCAATTAGGCCCACTTTATAAAATTCTTACAAAATGATCCTGTTCAGCCATTTTTGTAAAATATCTGGCCAAGGGATCAAATGCTCGCCACAAAAAAGCATGCTCCATCCAAAACTAGCATCAAGAAATGAAAGAAAAGAAGCTTGGAACATGATCATGTTTGCTGACATAAGCATAGGTGTTGGTGCTCTCTTTCGATTGGTGGAGTCCTTTTTCTACTATAGAAATGAAATTGCATACCTTAGTTAACAAGTACAGAAATTAATTTTCATTTCAATGGTTTTCTTAAAAAAGGTTGATTTTTCATTTTTGGGAAAAAAACCCATAAAAAATAGAGATTAATTTCACATCTTTTGAGAACCAACTTGTTTTGTCAGATTCTTTTTCAGAAATTTCTATTTCCCACAGATTTCCTGAGATGCTATTTTTTCCCATTCAAATTTACCTTTTGAACAACACCAATCCAAAAGGGCCAACTCAAGTATATGTGAACTCGGTTGGCTCTACAAAAATAAATAAACTAATGAAATGGATATTTGTGCTCCAACCAATCTAGTCTAGGAATTAAAATGTCACCATGCGTATTAAATGTGTCTTCCATACAGTGATTCAATCCCTATCAACTTTCTAGTTAGAAGATGTTGATGTATTACTTGTACACATGAATTACGGAATGCGACTCAGTACTGTGTCGTCCACCTGGTCATCAACTACCGAATTAATACCATCCGTCTCAATGGTTACATCACTGAGTGCATGACATGTATGCTATGATTTGGTAGGAATTGTCAGGACCATGTGGGCGTTTGAATTATTGTGTGGTCCCAAATGGGCCATAAACTGTTGGATAGGAGTAGCCCACTTTAAATAAGTTTATTATATTTCCACCTAGATGTATCTAAATCTGTTACAGTGGCCTAATCCAATACAAAGCATTGTCTGTTGAGCCACTCGCACAAAGTGCAGTCTAAGTGCATCTAAATATAGTTTGGAAGTGTGTCCAAGTTCATCTACTCATGGTTCAATGGTAGACCCATAAGAGTTTCAACACAAGGTTATGGGTTCAAGCATCCCTTATGGTGTGAGTGCACAGAGAGTGTGTAGGACGTGAGTGCTTGACTAAAAAAAAGAAAAGAAAGGAAAGTAAAAAAAAAAAGCGTGTACTTAGATGCAAGATGAGGTAGAAAGGTTTGTATTGGATCCGAGCTCTTTATTATAATCACGGCTGGAGCTTTTAAAAGAAAAACCATTCCTACTAACACACAGCTGCATATTTTGGGTGTTGGAATCCCCGCCACAAAGACTAATATGCACTACGTATCAGGTGAGCCGCGTGTGTAGGTTACTAAACGTGGACCGTCGTTCAATTATACACGTGTGTGGCCCATTTGATGAGTTTGTTTTCCCTTATTTTTCATCAGTCCAGGGTTCGTTCTCGGTCGTCCCCACCAGATGAATGGTGAGGATCTTGCCCACGTATGCAGCCTCTTCAAATTCTCCTCCAATTGCCTTCCCCTTCTTCCATGGTAGATCACGTCCATTACTTGATGTGGGACATCAGGCACGTCGAAGCTATCTATAATGATGTGGGCAATGCATAGCAAAAACGCCATTCTGGGCCATTTGAAGATATAATAATCTCACAAGAAATGAAGCTGGACCTCGTTTTAGCAAGGAATATTCCTCTCGACGGTGGAGATTCGCTCTTTTTTTTATAGGATTTATAGGACACTGGGCCTGCATATTTGAACATGGTCTATGGTTTTTAAAGTGGTGACATGTAGAGCCCATGCTTATGTAATCTAGACCGTTGATGTGTTGTATCCCACCGGTGATGAAGAATGTCATAAAAATATTCCACATCAAATTATTTGTGCGACTATTAATAATCAGACCTTTTCATTTCAGTAGAACGTAGACTGTTATTTTATTTTTGTCATTAGCCATCCGTCACAGATAAAAAATTGAATTGTGCCCATTTGTTGGGATTGAGACTGTTGATTTCTTTGTGGGCCTCAACTCAAAACCCACCGTCGAGGAAGGGCCAATCCCAGGCCTACAATGAATGGCCCTGCCTAGCCTGGCCGCCTGGTCAAATCATCAAGTTTTCGACTGTTTTAAAACTTCTGTTATAATTTTTTTTACTAATCAAAATCACTCGTTGATAGATACTCCGTCCATTAGGTTCAATCGTTGATTCTAGAACCTGAAGGGAAAAAAATGAGGAAGATCAACAACTCAGGTGGGCCACACCACAAGGAACAATATGAATGGGTTGCCAACCATAGGTTTTTGTGTGGGACCACCACGGTGTTAATTAGGTCAACTTACTAGGATGAAGTGAAAAATCAAATCAAATCAGCCTATCCAAATATTGGTGGGCCACACTAGGAGAGTCTTCATTAACGTACGGAGTGGACTTGCATATAAATTATGATGGGCTTGGCTTATTCGATGCAGACAACTCCGGTCGCTACAAACGAGGAGCTAGGCTGCGTGTGAAGCTTCGAACACCGGCGCTCCAAAACAGTACACATAGTATGCATTAACTCAAATAAAATTGACTAAATTGTGCAGCCCGCTATCACCAAATCACTATCCTAAGATTAGATTGGCTGAAAAATTCTCTGATTTATGTATACTTGTTGGTAGAAATAAGACCGTTGCATATCAATCAATCAGTTATAACCTTCTAATAAATGCCCATCAATTCAAAGTTAGATAATCAAATTATTGGTGTTCAATACATACACGTGGCCTCATGTGTTACGAACGGTCAAATTCAATCAAATCTGTGTGATTAGGAATAGTGTTGAGTATGCAAGAGTTATACACAAATGAACAATTGTGACCTTAGGTGCAGAACTAACCATATTAGGATTAGATATATGAAGATTAATTTGACTATTCAACTACTAAGGTCATAATGATGAAGTAATTTAGAAGAGAATGGTTAGTCCTTCAAAATGAAATCTTTTCCCCATGAGCTAGGAACTTTTCTTTCAACGGTGATATTGTATAATCAAGTTTCTTAATGAATTAATAATTGACAGACAAGATTATAAATAAAGTTTATTGTTGATTTTATTGATTTATAAGTAAAAGCAACACAATAAACAAGTAAAAATTAAACAAAGCAGAGGAAAACAAAGATAATTACATATGACTGCTTTTATGGACAAAACAATGCAGTGTGCAGGATGTGACTAGTGTGATTTGCCAAGTAAGGACTCAGTGATCAGTGGGATCCGTTGATGGGGATCATGGATATTTAATATACTCCTAAGGTATACTACATCAATGGTTCTGGATAGTAGAAAATCTAAGCTAAACCAAAGATTTCGAACTTACTAGAAATTGGTTGATTGGGTGCGAGAGCCCAAAACTCTTTATCGAATGCTGCTTGGAAATGCAGTAGCTGGACAAGGTTTCCTTGCTGGTAATTGAATGTGACCTAGCAGTGTCCCAACAAGATTCAGATTCTTTATGTCATCATATATGATCTTATTATACTTTTGGATTAATCCGTCTTCTAACCTTCCATAGTAATTGAAAAAGTATTAATCGTATGTGGGAATTTTTTTTCTTTTTGACATGATTTTGTAAAATGAGTTTGCCATACGTATCCTGAGTTGAGGCAGATCTAGCATTGGTGGGACTTTAAGTAGCTTCCTACATATGTCATAGGTTATACATGCCACTCGTGCAACAGTTATATGTCCTTCATGGCTCTAAGTTGTGCTATTTTTGGTGGGCTACGCATTGTTGAAAAATGTATATTAAATTTTCCTTTTCGGTGTAATTATATAAGATGGGATTGTCATGTAAATCCTAAATTAAGAGAGATCCAGCATTAGCGGGATTTTAAGTAGCTTCATGCATACACTATAGGTTACACATGCCACTTGTGCAACGGTCACACGTCTTTCAAGAAGTATCTCTATTTTTTCGACTATGTACGTGCGTACAACTCTAAGTTGTGCAGCTTTTGGCATTATACAAATCGACGAAAATTCTAAATTAGAGATTTCTTGTGGCATGGGTACAATTTACCTTCATAGTTCATACAATAGTGTCAATATGTGACAACATCTCATTGAAGGGCGGGAACTACACCAGGACAGGTAAAAACACAAATAAGCTTGATTTTAATCATGATGCGTCTACACTATGCACCATAATTTGGACTGTTTATTTTGATTAATTAGATGCCACGTATGCAATTCTTACAAAGTACCTACATATCATCCATCACAAAATATTCCACCTTTTATCATTTAAAAAAAAAAGAAAAAAAAATGTCACTCTCAAATCACTCTCCTATGCCTGTCAAATCCACAGTGTAGGGCCATACACTACATAATTGCAAATAAGAAATACTTATAAATTCGCTCCATCCACCCGGTGAGAACCATCATTTGAATCATACATACATTTAAAAGATCATACCCAAAAAGACACTTATGACACTTATAGGCCACGCTGATGGGAACAATGTGAAACTGTTCCTACACCGTCTAAGTTCAAACGGTTGTAGCCTGCCTGATATTTGTATCAGGCTGGTTTATGTTTTTTTTTTTTTTCACTTCATCCAGGTCACTTACACATAATTAATGAGTCTAATGAAAGATACACACTATGGTGGCCACAAACACAAACGTATAATTAGCCTCCCATCTCTGTCGTTCCTTGTCGTCTTGACCACCTAAGTTGTACATCTCACTGATTTTTTGTCCCTATTGAAGACACATCTCACGAATCAAGGAATAACCATTGTAGTCCAAAGTCAGATAAGCGGCATTCCACATAAGGCAAATATTCATCCTGCGTTGGAGATTGACATCATAAAAAGGAATTAAAGCTGTGTAAATATTTTTGTATTAAAAACATGCCTTCGATGTACATCGTGATACACGATAATACCCATGTAACTTTATGAATGCAATGCAGAGAAACAAAAACAAAATCATTCATCCATTCTCATTGTCTGTCTTTAGTCCCCACCTTCTAGAATTGAGGACTGAACCTGATGGACGGAGTAGATCTTTCATATATATAGCATGGTGGCCCAACAAGCTGGCGTTTTACCGGGTGTGTAAAATAGTGTTGCAGAAGGTTAAATAGATTTTAATAAATTTTGATAGTGTCATCCAAACAGGCCTCATGTGTGTACCTTTTTTCCACACACTCAGACACTCCACATGGACACGCAAACTATGACCTCAATGTTGAAGTGCAATCCATCTACCACTGAGCCAAACCCCTTGAAGTAAAGGCTACCGACGTGAAACTATGCCCAAAGAGACCGGCTGCATATTATACACTTTTCTTGTGACCGATCTTTCTTCCAAGGGTACATATTCTTACCACAGACCGCTTATAATCCGGCCGATCCAGTCTGGTGCCGAGTCGCAACTTGCCTGAGTCATAGGTGAACCGGTCAGACTGGACCGAGTTAGGAGTGACTAAATGCACAGGAGAGCCCATCCACCCTCTGACTCACCCGCGCCAGATACCGGCCGTTTAGAGCTGGACGTTCATACCATCCAGCTTAAGTGGTTCGTCTGGTCCAATGGCCTGGATGTACTGGTCAAATGGCCAAACCTTTCTTTTGCCACATTGGGATGACCGGTTGGACCGGTTGGATCCATTTGGATGACCAGTCCACACAAACACGGATCAACTTAGAGCCATCAATCCACATTACACACCATCCGTATGATGTAAATATGAGAACCATCCATTTTCTGGGACGTTTCGTCGAGGCAACTTTTTCTTCTGGACGCGGATTGGCTAGTGACTGGTCGGTGCTGTTGGCCCCACTAGGATGTATGTGTTTCATCCATGCTGTCCATCCATTTTTCCACGTCATTTTCCGGCATGGCATGGGCACAAAAATGAGGCAGATCCAAATCTAGTTGCCTACATCACAGGAAACTACTGGTGATTAAATGCCGACCATTAAAAAATTTACAAGCCTGGCTGTAATGTTACTTGCCATACAACTTACTATTAAAGGTCATACAGACTGACTTAGATGAAAGGAAAATACAAATATTAACTTCATCCAAAACTTTTGTAGCTTGCTTAAGTTTTTAATGGTGGATGTTCAATCACCACTGTTTCCAGTGGTTTGGTCCACCTAATATTTGGATCTGCCTTATTTTACAGCTTAATACTATAAAATAAGCCAGCTAAATGGATGGACGGGCATGGATAAAACACATACATAATTGTGATGCCTACAACACCCACCAGTACCGACCTCAGTCCTGGAGGGGTCACCACCAAATCCGAGTCCTTTTCTTTTCTTGCTTTGAAGACGGGCTCATTCGATGACTAGGATCATTCCATCTATGGATCTAGTAAACCACTTCCGGTCCACAGTGGGGGCAGATGGATACATTAGGTTGTGAATATTATCATGATGATGTTTTCAGTTCACATGAGTGAGCCATAGTTTGTTCATTACTCATCCATTAGCCACTAAGGGCAACTTGGGTCCCTACTCATGGCTAGGTGGTAGGCTCTTAAGAGTTTCAACACAAGTCCATGAGTTCGAGCACTTACTATGGTGCGTGTGATTGTGAGGGTGTGTATTGTTGTTGCTTGGATTGGGCCAACAGATAAGGTCGAGATAGGCTGGATCGACCTTATGATCATTTTCACTATTTGCTTCTCTAGATGTAGCAAGCTCGTGATGGCATTTGATCGTCGATCCTACAAGAGAAAACATGAATAAATAGTAGGGAGGGTGTTAATGACCGGCTGTAAACTTTTCGATTCTTAAATCAAGCTTGTAAAACTCGAACATACGAGTTATAAAAGCTAAGAATCTCATACCTTAGCTTGGAGATCGAAGTCCTATTTATATAAAGTAGAAAATGTTCTAGATGCGAGATTCTTGCTAAGATATGTTAATAGAGTCATAATTAGGCGGGAGTCTCATTCCTGACTTGTATGAAAGATTTACAGTTGAGATGAAGTCGGATCCCCATCTCGTTCCGGTTTGGTGGATCTATCCTAGATTCCTTGTACCGCCTCTTTAGCGGTGGTCGGCATGGTCTGCTCGAGATGTGAAACTTGACATCCGAGTTCGTCTCCTTTAGGCTCGCCCGGATTGTAGATCTTTCTGGAGGGTGGGTCCTCTCAAACCGAGCTCTATCCTCTGGTGGCTCAGCTCGGTAGCCCGTCTCTAAGCTAGAGGAATTACTCTCCCATGTAGATGACTTCTCTTATAAGATCATCGGCTGCTACTCCTCAGCTTGAAGTACTGATCGACCTATCTGCTTGGTCTTGTTGCTTGAAGGAAAAAAAAAGGAGGCAACTTGAGCTTCAGACCCAATTATCTCTTTACTTGTCCTAGAGGGCCAGCCAACTTATTTTTCTAGCTGAATTTACATTTGGCTCAAAGGGCGCACCACAGTCCCGTTCGGGATTGGTTCGGACATGTCGGCATAGTTGTTAAGCGGCCTGAAACCATTGACGTTGATGGTCCTTGCCCCTGGTCGGCAGAGTGGTTTGCCTTCATTCGGTTGGAGGTGAATCATTGCTGGAGGCTACCTACCAAAGGAGAGGATTAGGTGTGGCACCGACATCACCTAGGATGGTGTAGCCCTTACAGTAGGGTTCATGTATTATATATCCACTCCATCTATCTGATTTGACAGATTAGATTATTTTTTGCATGATCCAAAAAATGAAGCACATCCAAATCTCAGGTGGACCATACTATATATAACAATGGTGATTGTGTGGCTCACAAGAAGGTTTTTAATGATCATTCACCGCTGTTTTCTTTGGTATGGTCCTCCTGAGATTTAGGTCTATTTCAATTTTGCGCTCATGTCCTAAAATGATATGGAAAAATGGATGAACGGTGTGGATATAGAATACATCCATCAAGGTAGGCCCCACAATAAGGGCTGCACCGTCTTAGGTGAGGCCGGGCCGCACCTAATCCACCTCCACTAAATGGTTATGAGGAAGGGGAGAGATTTAGGTGTTACCCCTGCCTTGTGGCCCACACGTGTAATATTTTGTATATCCACTCTGTCCATCCGTTCCAACAGACAATCTTTGGATGGTTGTACAAAAATCATGCAGATCTGAATCTCAGGTGGACCATACCTCTGAAATCAGTATCGATTAGTGACTCGCCATTAAAAATTGCAAAGAGCTCATCTTAAGGTTTTAGTAATGTTTATTTGCAATCAAACCTTTTGTTAATGCCAATAATATATGAAGTAAGTAAAATATAAATATAAACTTAATCAAAACCTTTTCTGGCCCACAAAAATCTTTTAATGGTCATTTATCACTGTTTTTAGTGGTATGGTCCACCCTAGCTTTGGATCTTTTTAGAGTTTGGTGTAACGTCCTAAAATACGATTACAAAACAGATGAACAGCGTGGATATATAAAAAAAAATACATCAAAGTGGGGCCCGCACTGTTAGGGTAACACCCACTAATCGGTTCCACCGGTAACACCTAAGCCCTGTAACGAAAAGCTCTATACGGCAATCCTGTCCAATTCTGCCCACTCATGACTTGACGCCAAAGTAAAGTATATCCAAAACTCAAATGTGCTACGTCGAAACAAACAATTGAGATTTAACGCCGAACGATTGTATGTATATCCAAAAAAGGCCATCGGAAAAGATCTTAATGGTGGCTGTTTCTGGACGCGGTTTGGGTGGATCCCCGGATCCACTGAGGTCGCTGGATCCCCAACTCGGCCACTGTGATTTATGTACCTTACATCTACACTGTCCATGCATTTTGAAAGCTCATTTTAGGGTATTATCTAAAAAATGAAGCAGATCCAAATCTTAGGTGGACCATACCACATGAAATAGTAGTGATTGAATCCATACCATTAGAAACTTCATGGGGGCCACTGGAATGTTTATTTTCCATCCAACCTTTTGAAAATGTCAAAAAGACATGACTGAAGAGACCAAACAAATATCAGATTGATCCAAAACTTTTGTGGCCCATGAGAAGTTTTTAATGATGGAGTACTACTGTTTACTGTATTATAGTCCACTTGAAATTTGGATCTACTTCATGTTTTGGATCAGGTTCTAAAATGTGTTTTTAAAATGGATAGACGGCGTAGATCTAAGACAAAAACATCGCACAGTGAACTCCACCGTTGGGATCCACCCACCTTGGGGATCCACTGAAACCACGCCCGCTGTTTCTATGCCTGCCGTTTCCTGGCCTACTGGATTTTGTAGTTCTTTCTCTTTTTGTTTTTTTCATTCTATTATAACATGTTCGGCAAGGCTTAAGTGGGATTAAGTGGAATGGAATTGCATTGGATCCCACACACTGACTCTACTCCGCAGAGGATTTACTTGCACGGGCTCCGTCAAAAGGATTGTGCTCAATCTCATTTTTGAGAAATCCACTTGTTTATCTATTATTTCAGTTCATGTTAGGCTAAAAATTGAAGCAAATCTGAAATTTACATAAGCCACATGACAAGAAAAGGCCAATAGGAAAATGCCTACCATTGTAACTTCCCCAAACCACACTGCGTGAGATGTTTATATGCCATGCATGCCATTCATGAGGTCATTCCTACTGAGATGAACCGAGGTGAACCGAAAACACAAAAGTATTAGCCTAATTCAAAACTTTTGTGGCCACGAAAATGTTTTAACTGTGAGCGTTCAATACTCACTTTTTCTGCCCTTCTTGACTTTTACATCCATCTCATTATATTAAGACGGCCCAAGTTTTAAAATGATCCGGCAAAATTGAATGGGTGAATTTCTCACAAATATCAGTGGACCCCACCTAACTTCCTAAGGCAGTAAATCTGCATTATGAAGGGTTGTAGGAATTTCACGTAAGAAAAGAAACGGAGTACCTGTGCAAGTACGTGAATTTCCCGGACCCAGATGCCACTTGTCGGTATGTCCCTTTGTGTGGTCCACATGAATATTTGTGCAACATCCACTCCGTCCATCAGTTTCACCAGGTTAAATATAATGGAGATTCAAAACTAAAGTGGGCCACGCACTGGAATGAAACTCCCTGTTGAAACCTTTTTAAGGTTACAGTGATGTTTAGATGACATCCAACCCCCTTTTTAAGGTTACAGTGATGTTTGGACGCCATCCAACCCATTCATGAGAGAAGCGAAAATATTAGCTTGATCTAAAAAAATCATGTACCGTTAAAGAAGGTTGCAGTGGTAGGAGTGGATAATTTAGCAAATCTGATGGATGGAGCGGACGTCACACAGAGACCGTTCAGTTGGGCCCCACGGAGGGTTTCAGGTTCTTGATCCCTATGGTAAGATCCAGCTGGCACAAAATCAAGCATTCCTGTATAAGGGATGGGAGCTAGCAGCGGCCACATACGAGATGATGCTGCAATGATCTGAACCATCCATTCAATTTTCTCACCGTCGACGAGTGACACCATAATCAAGATCGAACAACCTCTCAGCTGCCCACAAAACAAGTTCGAAGGAGACGCTCCCATATTAAGAAAAAAAGATTCAAACAATCAAAATCATAAAAGCTTCAAATCTCAGACTGGGTTATCCCATCACTGATGAGACCCATCATATAAACGGACTGGATCATTGCAACATCACCCCAGATCCCACAGCTACAATCCGGATCTGGAAATGTCCCGTAACAAATCTCGTGCGTAATTAGCGTTCCTTAATCATGATTACTCAAATAATTAAACCCGTAAATTTACAAAACAAGAGGGGCAATTTCGTTACTAGTTGTAAAAAGGACAGACATCCCATTTCGCCCAAAATTCCATGTGGCAACCGCCCCTGAAGAAACTTCCACAATCAGCTTTTCATACGCATTCGTGTATCTTTGAAAAATTCACATCACCAATCTTCCAACACGTGTGCGACAAACACCACCTTCTGTTCGCCACATGTACGGATGTCTATTCGATCAAACCAACACGTGTCAGTGGCGTGACCCACTCGCCCACCTTGTTTTACTATATAGATGAGCGTTGCCTTGCGTTCTTCTTCAGTAAATCAAAGGTGGGATATGAGGACATCTTCAGCTTTCCCAATAGAGAGGAAGTCATCAATCGAGAGCGAGCCGCGGACACTTCACCTTGGCCAAATCCAATGTGCGAGGGTAAGAGGCTTGGAGTGCGTTTGGATGCTCAATTGGGTTTAATTGCAATAATTCAATTCAATAGAGTAATGATGGGTTATACCCAAAATTGCAATATGGGTTGCCACCCGCACTTTGGACATACTCAAGATGGGATGATGAATTGGGTGGATTGAGATTTTTCCAATTGAGCATCCAAACACAAAAAGGTTGTTTTCTTTAGTTGGGTTTCATTTCTTAGGAAGCAATTGCTTGTATCCTCAAATGGGTATTTTGGTAAAATGGGTTTCTACAATTTTCTCTCTTTGTTTGGTTTTATTTAAATGAGTTGCGAACTGTACTTTTTTGTTGCAGGAGGCAGCACTTTATGTGGTGAACACCAAAAGCATAGAAGAAGCTTTAAGAATTTTCACAGAGGTATATTATCTCTTATAGTTAGGAAATTTTCTAAAACAAATGCATGAGAGAGAGAGATATATGGGAAAATGTTTAGGATTGGCTTCAATATTGGTGAGAAATCAGATGAGGGGCTAATTTCCAGAGGCCAACATCAACTGTGTTCACGTTTCATATCTTGTTTGGTTGGATAGGCATGATTGTCGTCTTATATATTATTTACACAAGTGGGCCATGCCAGATATGGCCCCACAGATTAGGGGTTTTGGTTACTGATCTGGTCACAATTCCGGGTAGGTACCATATAATTCTAGGTGCTTTTCTCCAACACACAAGAAGGGGGGTAAAACCGAAAAAGTATGAAACAGACTCAAATTACAAGGAGTCCTTTGTAGAATTTTAAGTTGCAAATATTTTTCTAAAAAGAATTTTTCACAGGTAAAATATTTACATTCTACTATGTTTATGTTTAATTTTAACTATATATATATATATATATATATATATATATATATATATATATATATATATATATATATATATCCCTGTACTTAGAAACATATTGTTGCTTGAGGGAAATATTAAAAAAGCATTGAGAAAAAAAATGTAGAAATTTTTAGTAAAACTTAAGAAATGTTAAGAGACATCTTTACTCATGTAGAATCAAAATATTGCAAGTACATACATACACACATATATGATAAGTTTTGATTTTATAGGGGCTAACTATATGTAATTGAAAATTTTAATATGATTTTTTAAATAAATATGAAATAAATATATAAAATTTGTAGCCAATTAATAGAGCGGGTAAGACATTAATGTATAAAATTTCACATTAATTAACAGTAAAAAGCACATTTTCAATAACAAGTGAAAATTATAATTTCACAAAAAAAAAAAAAAAAACGTCTTTGACTTAAATATTTTTTTTCGCCACCAATATATCTCAATGCATGAGAGTCATGTATAGATATGGATTTTCATTATAATCCAGGCTGACATTTGAAGAAATAAAGTTTATATCGATTTCCCGTCGCTTTTGAGTTTCAATCCAAAATCTTCGAAGTACTAAAACGGCTTGATTTTGTAGACCCTAATTAATTAACACACTTGATGGACAGACTGTAGGTCCTACATTCATCATAGGTGGCCCCACAAAAAAATAGAAAGTTTTTTAACTGTGGGCGTTCCATCCCAACCATTCTTTTTTGTTGGCCTACCCGAATTAGCTGTTTTTTAGGCCCTATGAGAGCATCAAGGAATTGAGACAATGTTGGGCTCCACAAATAGTGCATATTTTTCAACCATTTGACTTCGCTATTTATGATGTTTTCTCAAGTGTTATTTGTTTGCCCATAATTTGAAATATAGGTTATTCATTAGGAATAAAAGAGTTTATGACTTTGCTATATACCCGTTTACAGGGTTTGAAGCCGGTGGTTAGTGCAGGCGATAAGGAGAAGATTGCAATGGAATCGGGCGATGAATGGGACTACGTTGCATCGCATCGGACGCTTCCTCCAGTCTATGCACTCGACTCGAGAGACGTCGTTACAGCCCCTTTCTAACCCGGGATTGTGTTTATGTTTTTCTTCTTTTTTTTCATCTTCCACAAATGTACGTTGTAAATTTTTGCATAATTTTGTAGATTTAGATAAAATCAAACAAATCATTTGACGGCTAGAGATGTCTCAAATCGGTACTGTAATGTATGTGTATAAGTGGCCAACGCTGCCCAGTATGAAATTATAAGATATCTCCATTCGAATTTTTCAAAGGCAATGAAAAGAATATCATGGATTGATGCTTTGTATTAGTGTTATGGTTTGCTGGACTCTTATTTTGAAAAATATCATTATGTAATTTATTAATGAGAAACAATGTTTGCATATGAAGAACGTAATTACACGAAATTTTAATTATAACTTTTGATAGGTGGTTAGATGGTGGGTAAAAGAGGTATTATTATGTCATATTCTTTTGTATTAGTTTGAGGATGAAATCTTCTAGTTCTCGAATCCGCCTCAATTTATTCCCTCCTGGGGTGCTTGTGACACATCCACATGCACTTTTTGAGTATCGAAGCCCACGCCACCTGATAGTGAAATGACATGGCGATTTTCATTGACGGTCGGTATGTGGATCTTACATGCTGTCAAATGGACCCGAGTACAGCTGAAAACTATTTTAAAAAAAAAAAAAACATACGTTAAAAAAATATATATATCCGTGGGCCTACGGACGATTGGCCAATCAAAACTCCCCTCCCGCTGTGAGCTGGGATCAAGGATCAATTGATTGGATTGTTCGCATCTTATCCTGATTTACAAGTGCTCATGTAAATAAATAATGATTACTTATCTTTCTATTTCCTTAAAAATGCTGTTGTAAAAGTAAAAGTCCCATATTGGGGAGCGTGCTATGTATTAAAATTCTATCAGCTTCACTATGATATATGTGTTATATACGCATTGTCTAAAAATGAAGTAGATCCAAGAGCTTAAGTGGCCCGCGTCTAAAAATGAAGTAGATCCAAGAGCTTAAGTGGCCCGCCTCACTATGATATATGTGTTATATACGCATTGTCTAAAAATGAAGTAGATCCAAGGGCTTAAGTGGCCCATAATAAAAATAATTATGTCTACCATTGAACATGCTATTATCTTTGGTGTAGTCTGCTTGATCTTTGCATTTTGTCTCATTTTTGGACTCATGTTCTAAAATTATTTAAAAGGATGAACAAGCAGTGTTGACATAACACATATATTATGGTAGGGCTACAGTTTTTTTTTTCCCCTATATATAAAAAAACAAACAAATCTAAGCTATCAGAGCCAGACATGCTAAACAATGAGGTAGATGGATATCCCAGGAGAAATGGAACACATGAAATGGAAGAGGTTGGATGCCCGCCATTAAAAAGTTCATGTTTGGGATATCCCAGGAGAAATGGAACACATGAAATGGTAGAGGTTGGATGCCTGCCATTAAAAAGTTCATGTTTTGTATCAAACTAATTTTTATTTCCTCCCCATGAAATAAACATTAGAGTACTGTGGGTGTCATTATTTCCACTTATTTCAATAATGTGCTCCACCGAAGATTTGGACGTGTTTCATTTTTGGACACATGCCTTAAAATGAGCCGACAAAATGAATTGATAGCGTGGATAAAATGCATACATCATGGTGGGATTGACAAAGTAGATGGCTGATGACGCTAAGCCCAACCATATTGTATTTGTTTTATCCATGCTGTCCATCCATTTTTTTTCCAACTCATTTTAAGGCATGAGACCAAAGAATGAGACAGGTACAAAGCTCAAGTGGACCACATCATAAGAAAGAGCAAGGAGAATGATGTCCACCATTGAAACCTACCTAGGGCATACAGTGATGTTTATTTGTCATCCAACCTGCTCATAAGATCACAAAGAGGTGGATGAATGAAAAATAAAAATATTAGCTTGATCCAAAACGTCTGTGGCCCTCAAAAAATTTACTACGGTGAATGTTCAATCCCCATTGATTCCTATGGTGTGGTCCACTTGAGTTTTATATCTGCCTCAATTTTAGTCTCATGCCTTAAAATGAGCTGCAAAAATTGATGGACGGCGTGGAAAAATCAAATACGTGGTGAGACCCACGGAGCTTTGACACCAGCTTGGTCTTCGGTGTTCGATCACCAGCTAACCCGCGTCCAGGTGGGTGGTGGCAGGGAGACGTCGATTTCCTGACAAAGTACGATCAGTAGCCAGGTGGGTGGTGGTAAGGTCAACTTTCAAACAGTGTGGACCCATCTCTAATAGCCACGTTGGATTCCCATTTACATATGTGATGGTAGGTAAAAAGGCATCTTTCTTAAACGAATCTGGATAGTCTGCTTTAACCGAGCAGAAAAATCCTGCTTCTCACCTCTGTGATTGGGCCAGCTTTGCCAGATTCAAATCTCAGCTAGCTGATCACACTACAGGGGAACAGTGGTGATTGAACGCTCACCATTGAAACTTCACGAGGGTCACAAAAGTCCTGGATGAAGCTGATATTTGTGTTTTTCCTTTATCTTGGTCTGTGTGACCTAATCAACAGGTTGGACGGCAAATAAACATTACAGTCGGCCATTAGAAGTTTTTAATGGTGAGTGTTCAATCACCATTGTTTCCTGTGATGTGGTCCACCCGAGATTTGGATCTGCCTCATTTTTGGACTCATGCCTGTAAATGAGCTGCTAAAATGGATGGAAGATGTGGATAAAATACATACATCATGATGGGCCCCACTGAGCTTTTTCCATGGAGGGTCCCGCCTATGTCACAAAATTGATCATTTACATTTTTCCGCTGGTTGTAGACTTTCTTTTGACCGTTGTTTTGTGGTCAATCTATTCTGAAGTCCAGAAATTTCAAATCTTGAAGTTTTTTTAGGAAGCCATTTTCATCTCATCAGATCAACGGTTTGGATGGCAGAAATGCGACCCTAGATCCAACCGCTAGAGTCTCGACGTATCCAATTGCAATATCGCCCCGATCATTTCCAGCAAATCTGATAGATGAATATTGTGAGAGTTCACCACCTTTTCATATGTAGGGGTGTGAACGCCAATCCTGGCCCCTGTTTTGGCTGAACCCCAGCAATTAATCATATGAGTAGAATGATTTCGTCCATGCAATTTGTCAGCCAAAAACAAAATTATCACTGGTCCAATTTCAACCATCAAAACTAGAAGATAAAGTCTGGACGGCCCAGATTGTCATATATGTATATGTAATAATCTCTACAGATACAACCAAGTACGGTTGGTCGTTAAATTACAAGATTGTTATGTCCTTATATATTACGTTGGTATTTAAATTACAAGATCTTCCTTATATATTACTCGACCTTGTGTGATCAACGGTCAAGATTATCAGCCCTATACAATCAACACACTAGATTTCCCTACTAAAAGTATACAAACATATGCTTGCCAGTGCTGACCCGAACACCCTGACCACACAACCGTTCCATCTTTTACCTTTCCCAAAATGCCATCCGGTGGTCTAAGAGTCAATGGTCAACGTAGATAGCCCTGCATGTGCCAACCCGGTCTGTATGGACTATTTTGTAATTTAGCCAACCCGAGCTGCCCTTGCATCCCATCCCTAGCATACTGCTGCCACAAGCGCTGCTCCTCCGCCAACAGCCGCTGCTTCTTCTCCATGTCCGACATCTGCACGTATGCTGGCGCTGCGACTGCCAGCGATGCTTGGAACGGATCCCCACCATCGCCTGGCCCACCATGTGGGACCGGCGGCAACGCCAGCAGCCCAGGTGTCGCACCGAGAAATGCCATGCTACTTGCACTCCCCGACGATGGCCCATCACCCATCTGGGCTGCTGTCTTCCCCCGTTGATACATTCCATCCAGCAACAACATATCGAATCCACCGCCGAGTGATGCCTTCTGGTTCGACAGATTGCTCGCTGACTGCACCAGTGCCGTCTCCCAATCGCGCGACTCGTCGGTGAAAGCTTCCCACGTCGGTGGTGGGCCCGTCAAATCTCCATCGAACAATGCTAGTGCTAGCTTGTCACTCTGTTCTTTACCAGTCACCGTATCTTGTCTCATATTCAACAAATCCGTTTCTTCTTCTTCAGTGTTCTTCTTCTTCTCTTCATCTATCTTCTCTTCCTTCTCCTCTTCTTTTGCTGCAGCTTCAACAAAACTCTCTGGTGCGGGCAATGCCTTCATGCTCATCATATCTTCTTCTACCTGTTCTATTGGTTCCTCTTCGATGGCCTCTTTCTTGGGTTCTTGATACTTCTCCTTCCGTTTCTGCGCTAGAACCGATTTATCACGTATGAATTCCTCCATAACCTCGAGCTTCTTGGATGTGATCCTCTCTATTTCTGGGTACTCGGATGATCTTGCGATCCCGATCGTCTTGCACCAGTTGTAGAACCTGTCGAGCTCGGCGAACTGCTTCGAAACACGGGTGAATATGTCATATACCTTTACACAATCAGGGATCTCGAGTTCCATGAACCGGTCGACCAAGATGCCAAGAATCTCCGTGATATCATAGTATATCTGGAAGCTTTCTTTCACTAGCGGGTAGAGTGCAACGGTCACAACCCGATTCGTTTTCGCCGCACCTGAAAATGGTGGATGATGAAATTTAGTTGAAGATGATGAAATTTTGAATTGAGATTATCAAACAAACATGCCCACTAATGAATTGTATGATCATATGGGGTTAGTAATATATACATCTAATTTCAGTGTGTAAACCATCTCGACCATCCATTCGGTAAAAATGCTAATTGATCCTGACTGTTGAGTTGATAGGTCACTTATCAGATGATGCATAAACCAAAATTTCATGATTGAGCTATCCTAATCATCTGTTTAGCGAATAGTTTTGTTGGAGGACGACAGGCTATTTATTGGATTGTTTGAAACTTCCAATAGATAAGAACTTAATTTCAGGACTACCACATCATGAAAGAGGTGGCCCTTCAATTGGATGGTCCAGATCGACGATCATGCGAAGCTATTGAATACTAGAGATGAATTATAGACAGAATTTCAATAGTTTATCCTGGACAGTCCATTCGTTCCTACCCGCACTTAGACAGCAACTTGGCCAAAACCCAATAAACAGGATGATTACCACAATATCATCCTATCACGAGTCATGACTGATCTAAACATCAATCTCGACCATCCATTCTATCAAACCAGTTCTACGTATAAATGAATACATATCTATGCTCTCTTTCATGCATATGCTACGTACATGTATGCATGCAGTCTCAATACTCGCCTGTGGGTCGACATGCTAGAAACCGTTCGAGCAGCAGTTGCAGGTGCTGCATACGTGTGAAAATCCGCTCGATCTTCATTTCACGGACCGGCGTAGCCCGGACAGATGATGACCTAGATGCCGTCTCATCGTCATCGTCTTCATCATCACCATTGCCAACGAGTGGGATCCTGTGCCGGCTCGGCCGGCCATGCATTCGGAACTCGAGCCACTCATCAAGGTAGAGCGCGAACGTCCGGACGAACGCCGAGAAATCCCAAGAGTCCGATCGCGACGTGTCCCGAAAATCCGACATGTTGAGAAGGCGGGTCCCACGCCGTGTCGAGAAGAAGATCTCCTGCTCATAGGCCGGATCGCCCTCAGCGAGCAGGCGATGAATCAACATCAGGGTCTTGAGGGCGACCGTCCAGTTCTGGGTCTTGTTGAGCCGCCTTGCAAGAGTACTCACACATGCGCTAACGTACGCACGTGAGTAGCATGTTAGGCTGAGGATCTCACGCACGTGCCTCTCCTCAGCTGGGTATTCTTCGTGCCGAGTAGCCTTGACGATGGCGACTTCCAGGTCGGCGATGGAGTTGCTGCTACCGACCTTGGCGAGGCCGATGCTCGTCTTGTCCTTCACTGCGCCGAGGGCTTTTCTGATCTTGCTTGGAGCCATTCCTTGTTGGGTTGATGGTGCGCAGGATAAGGGTGGAGTTGGGTGCGTAGGATATGATGGTGGAGTTGTTTTGGAGAATATATACCGAAACAATGGTGTAGTTCGGAGAGTTTAGATGTGTAATCCTGAAATATAACGTAAGAAAATGGTGAGTTTCAAAGATATGCACCGAAAGAATGCAGCATGGTACGTCCAATGCATGTTTCCTGCATTGTCAATGCACTTGCATGCCCTACGGAATTCGAACCATCAAAATCACGGGCGGAGTTGTGGACGGAGAATAGCCCGAAAAATACATTTGACCCAATGATCTCAACCACATGATTTTTGCTTTTGAATATGAAATAGTGATCATCTTAATTTTGTAACCGTCCATATAATATTGATCGATCGGATGGATACATTGGTCTCATTAATATGGTTTTCGGGGCATGCTCCATCCACGATGGGACCTGTGATTGTGGTGGTCTGGAAGAACATCCATGCATACGTGGTGAAATTATAACATCCTGTTCTTCACAAAAACAAGATACGTACCTTGTGGGGAGCCTGTAAAGGAAGGAATCCTTCATTTCATATTTGTCTTCCTTTACTGGCCTGGAAACAAGAAGGAAAGAAAGAGGAGGAAGCTCTCTCTCTCTCTCTCTCTCTCTCTCTCTCTCAATCTGCAAAACCAGAAAATACGCCTCCCTCACTTGAATGAGCCAGACAATGACCATTAACGAAGGAGCAAAGAGAGGGGCTCCAATGGACTTGAATCTGACACGTGGAATCAGGCTATTGGTAGTAAATGAGTTGGTGAGGGACGCGGCTTCGGTGGATAAGGGGATCCTCTGAGGTGGGTGTATCCCTGACTGTGGGGCCCTCCTTGATGTAGTCATATTATATCCACACCGTCCATTCATTTCACCAGATCATTGTAGCTTATAGAACCCTAAAACTGAAGAGATCAAAATCTCAGGTAGACCATAACACAGGATACAGTGTTGATTCAATGTCTACCATTAAAAACTTCCTGGGGTCCACTGTAATTTTTATTTTCCATCCAACCTGTTGATAAGGTCATAAATACATGGATGAAAGGACCAGACAAATATCAGATTGATCCAAAACTTCTGTGGCCCCGAGGAATTAATGGTGTACGTTGAATCTCCACTGTTTCCTTCGTTGTGGTCCACCTGAGATTTGGATCTGCTTTATTTTGGGAATTTTTCCCTAAAGTGAGCTGGAAACTTTAATGGACCGCGTGGATATAAGAAAAATAAATCAATCTGAGCCCCACAGTCCGGGATCCACCCACGTCGGTGGATCGCCGGATCCGTCGAGCCGCGTCCGTTGGGTAGATGATTTTCGAAGCGCCGGTTGCAACGATTCCTTGTTCGTTTGACTCATTCTCTATGACTTCAAATGCCAGTATGCCACGATGTAGCTCGCTTCGCTCTGTCGCGACATAGGATCTACCATGGGTTGCCACCCACTGGGGCCCACTTGTTGAATGATCCCAAGATCGGAACCGTCCGTGTGTTGGAATTTACACTGTTAAAACCACTTCAAGAAAATTACGCTGACCCGATGCTTTTGATCATTATCATCTATACGTGAATTTAGAACAGTGAAAAGTAAATTCTAAATGGCTCGCATTCCAATCTGAAAATCAAAGGTGAAGATTAGCAAAAGAATATTTATTATGTGATGATAGCCTGTTTACTGGGTCCATGGGAGCAAAGGAGTCTGCGGCTCGGATGGGCCTGCTGAGAAATCCATTCCAACCCACTGGGCCTAGGGCCCAAAAAAAAGCCCCAGCCCCATTCACGATTCAGGTGGAGTCCACCTTCACAAAGCTCACCTTTCAGGCCTGTTTCCCGGGAGTCTAAATGAATCATAGATGAAGCTGTATTTTGACTGCCGGGTCTAAATTTTGGTGTGTCATTTAATGATTAGAGTGGATTTTATATAATTGTAATAGTGGGCCCTCATCTTTCTCTCAACTATTTCCTTTGTGTGGCCCACCTGAATGCCAGGTCAACTTGATTTTTTTTGTTCCTGGGCCTAGTGTGGTATTACACACCTAATGGTCAGTGTAGATCTTACATAAAACATTCACGTAGACCATGTGAAAAGTAAGGGTGGGTGTCCCATTTATTTTAATATATCATCTGAAATTTGGAAGACTTACCCACCCTCCATTTTTTTACTGGACCCATTGTGATCTGTAAATGAAATCCACTCCGACTATTAGATGTGTAATCCTACGTTGGATCTAGTGCCAAAACTCGGGTTGACCTGTGATTCCCCACTATAGGAAATATTAATTGAGAGATAGACATCCACCCTTGATTTTACATGGCCCACCATTATGATTATATAATATCCACTCCAACCATTAGATATCACACCAAAATTTAGGCCCACGGTCCAAAAACCAAGCCCATCCATGATATGTGGCATGCCAAGGGAAATAATTTGGTGGGTGACAGGGTGAGTGTTATCCAGCACACTCTTTTCAATATTACGGTTTACCTTAATTGGAAGCGGATTGGCTGGTGCACCGCACACCATCGAGCTCGCTGGTGTATTGAGGTCATCAAGTTCTGTGGACCCCACCATGAGGTTCGTGTTAGATGCAAACTATCAGTCCATTTGGCGTATAAGGGTTGAACCCAAAAATTAAGACAGATCCAATGATCAAGTGGACCACACTGCATAATGCAGTGGGAGATTGAACGTCTACCATTGAAACCTTCTTGGGGGTCACAGAAGTTTTGGATCAACTGATATTTTTTTTTTACTCTTCATCTGGGCCTGTGTGACCTTATGAACAGTTTGGATGGAAAATAAACATCATGGTGGGGCCCTAGAATGTTTTAACGGTGAGAATCATTGTCCCCACTGCCTTTTGTGGTGTGGTCCACTTGAAATTTGGAAATGACTCATTTTTAGCATCATGCCCTAAAATGATCTCGTAAAATGGATGGATATTTTAAATACACATTGTGAGCCCCAGAGAACATTGATTGTCTTTGAGTCGTCTGTACATTTAGGGACCTCGAGGACTGACGCTCTCCTCTACGGATGACATGAACTCACACCAGCAAAGTACCTGGTGTGGGGTACACCAGCCGATCGGCTGAGTTTTGGGATGTGAGCCTAACAAGTTCACTACTTGGTTGTCAGGGTGGATGTCACGTAATTTAGGGTTGTAAATGATCGGGTCTGGGGCGGGTTTAGCCAAAACCGGACCCGCCCATTTACTAGATGTGTCTGATCCAAATTTTAGACCCAAACCCTTTTACTAAATGGTCGGGTCCGGGTCAGGTCCGAGTCAACCCGTCAGACCCATGTCTGGGTCTGGTAGAGGGAGATCCACCCAGAACCATTTATAAATGGGTTGGGTCTAATGGGTCTAGGTCTGGATCTAGTATGCAAGCATTTTTACATGGCTTAAAATTGGGTCTGGACGTATCTGGGCTGGATGGGTCCCTTGAAACATAAACCAAACCCGCCCACTTACTAAATGGGTTCGGGTCATGCCTAATATAAAGGAAACCAGACCCAAACCGTTTAGCAACTGAGTCTGTTCTTGGACCCAGACCTGTACCATTAACAAATGTGTCGGGACTGGGTCAGGTCTAAATGGGTTGAGTCTTGGTAGCCCATCGGATCCACTTACCCATTTACAGCCCTACACGTAATCATCACAGCGGGGCACTCTAAGCCTTCAGCTCCTCTGCTTACAAGGCGACCGAGCCACTGTTAGAAATCTTCACTCCAATGATAACTACGTAGTAGAGCCGGACTAGCTTGAAAGCTCGGCTTGGATTTGTTTGAAAAAGCTTGGCTTGGATAAGTTCAAACCAAGCAAAAAAACAAACCAAACTCAAACGGGGGTAGTACCTGCTTGCCTTGGCTTGATTTAGCTTGATTAGATTCGGCTCAGAGATTGTATGCATATTTTTTCTTGTGGTGTAATCCACTTGAACTTTGGATATGATTCAAGCTTGGGATCATGTCCTAAAATGATATGTAAAAACGGATGGATGGAGTGGATAATGCATATACATGAGGACGTGGATAATACATAGTACATATACATGAATGCACATTGTTCCTATGGTTTGGTCCACTTGGATATGATTCAATCTTGATCGTGTCCTAAAATGAAATGTATAAGTGGATGGACAGGCATGGATAAGACATATACATGACGGTGGGCCCACAAAATTTACTCAGTACACTTAACAAATAATAACAAAAGAGCCACCTCTTGTTTGAATTCAGCCCGGCTTGATTCAAAATTTTCGACCAGACGGAGCTCGAATCAGATTTTTCTAGAGAAAACCAATCTCCGGCCACTTGGGTCGGCCCGAAACCGAAACCAAGCCGATCCCCAAACTGAGGTGGCACAAAAATAAGCCAAACCCAAACTAGGGTTAACTCGGCACAGCATGGATCGTAGCCCACCTCTAGAACTAGGTAGCTTTTTAAAATCATCTTAGAAAAAGGTATGGAAATGCAAATTCTATATTAAGTGGGTAGGTTTTTGTAAGTGTTGTGTCTCAGTACACCATTCGGTACAGATGCGGCCGTTGTTGTTTGGCGATCCAGACCGTTGGTCTCATGGAATCCCCTAAACAGCTCCCAGATTAGAGATCCTGAGCCCTTCTGTTTACTGTGACCTACTTTAGACGGTCAAGAAAAATTATAGCCAGATGGCTGCTGGCTTGGAATTTTGAACCTGGAAGATAACTGGGGTCGTGTTTTGATTCAGGAATTACATTTTTCCTTCCGATGGGGTTGTGTTTGGAGAGGAATTTCTTTAACTTCCGTAGAATATCCAATCCAGTAGACCCCTCTATTACAGAAAAAGAGTGGACCGTCAAAACCAAAACAGCCAGCTATCCTGACACAACTTATATTTAGGGCCCACCTCATGACAGAAGATTTGGATGCTGAAGATATATTGACTAGCGTCGGTTTTAAATTTATGCTCCATAGCCTAGAGCCCCACAATTTAGACAGTCTTGATAGTCACAAGGGCCACGTGTGAGGATGGTGAACCGGATCATACGAGTCTCGCCCTGGCAAGACTGTGTGGCTGGCGTAGCACACAGGGTTAGCCTATGTGGGAACCTACATGAGATCCACACCTTTCATCAGGAGTGCCATCTCACTTTCACCATAGATCTCGAAACTTAGGATGATCCAAAAGTCATGGTTTGACGATTACCCACATGAGATTTGGAGCGACCTGATATTTGGATCGTCCCTTCATCCTGATGGGACCCGCAAGTAAAATCCAGACCGTCCGCATATCTCGAATTCTCATTCCTATATTAGGCCGTCATGTCAAAAATTCTCGCCTCAGCTACATTAAGGACATGAATCAGAGCCCAACGGATGTTCAGAGCTCCAATAACCGGCTATCACATCCACTGCAGATAGTCCAATTAACACACCACCTTTTTTTCCCACCCATGTGCTTCTGTAGCCGCCTGTAGAGATTTTGGTGAGTCGGGCTCTTTTGCTGGGCCCTTACCTTCTACTGCAGCAGGGCATACCATCCAATGAGTGACCTGACCTCACCATAATTTTTGTTATTTTTTAAAATTCCTATAAAGAAATAAACCCAGTCATTGTAGAAACCATTACCCGTGAATCAGTGATTTCTCTATGCCCTTACGGCTGTGGTTACAATGATCTAAAACAACGACAGGTAAAAGCCAATATGTTTCAGATCCACAGCTAAGCCAATGTTTCAGAGAGAGAGAGAGAGAGAGAGAGAGAGATCTGCTAAGCCACAGCTAGTGGATGCTTCAGATCACACAGCCTGGAGAGCGCAAGTGCACCAGCGCCTGTGCAAGACCTGATTGCTCTGCCAAGGGATGGAATTTTTTTTTTTTTCAATTTATTTCCTATATATTCAATCAATGACTTGTTATAAAGTCTATCAAATCACAGTCATTTAATTTAAATGATAAAAGAACCCAAACGTCCATGAGCAACATAGCCAGAAACATCACAGTCGGCATGCACAGTTATAAGTTCATAAAAACAAGACACGTTCAAATAAGAAAAGTGAAGAGATGATGCTACCTAGCAAGAAAGTTCTTCCACGCGTATCTTCCAAGTTTGGCACTCATTGCAAGAATAAAGAAGCCATATCAAAGCTGATACCACTCCTAGTAGAAACACGAACATGAAACCCCCACCACCATGCAAAGATGGGTCACCCCGGCATTTCGTTGATGGTTTACCTCCGTAACAACTGGTGCAAGGAAAGTTGCTGGGTTTTCCCTCTGCTGTAACATCTATAGTGCATACATGAGCAACTGTCACCTCAGCCTTGACATGAATGGAGCTCCCACAACAAGGATTACCGCCCTTAGAATCATCCCTTCCAAGATCAAATGGGTACTCCGCAGCTGAAGCAGGATAAGCAGGGATAGAATCCAGCAGATAAGCCCCTCCATTGGTTAGATGCCCCAATATCGATGACACTTCATGTTGTTCACCTGAATGCAAGATCAACGATAACAGAGTTAAAATAGTGGTGGTTTTTATACGAGTGTTTCAGGAAAAAAAAAACAGCAGCAAACCTGCACCTCTGCCTTCACCACAAAACAGAGGTCACAGAACAAACCGCATTTGCTGGGTCTACACAGGAACAAGCTAAAAGATTCAGAGACTGTAACACAATCTTTGCAGAATTGCAATCAATATGGAGGGCATACGAGTGCAAATCTGCTAATCCAATGAAAACAAAAGAAAACAACAGCCTTTCTTTTCTTCATACTGTTTGAGTTTTTTCCTGTTCTCTTTCCTTCACTTGTTTTGTATGCTGGAAACCCATACATGAATGAATATGCTGATTCTTTGTATTGTAATGGCACTCAGGATTGCAAAATCTACCTCCTAACAGCGCTTGTGTAGCAGATTTGTTTGCAATTTCTTCTGCGGTCTGAACTGAAGGAGCAGCACGGCCATGCACAGCTGCTTGATGTTCCAAATTGCTGTTGAGATCATCAATCTGATGCACCTAAAAATTATGTTTAAATACAATAAAATTCAAATCAAATTATTACAATATAAACGAAAACAGAGCAACCATTAAATAAAGAAAGATTTGTTTACCCCAGAAGCGGGTGTATCCAATGTGTTGTTATGAGCAAACAGATCATTGGATATTCCAAATTCAGAAAAATCGTCCTCCAGTGGAAACTGAAGATCTTTTAACTCCAGATAAGAATCATTGCCAACATTAAAGGGCATTTGAGGCAATGCATGTTCATCTTCCTCACTATTGCACATGTATAGTTTGTTGATCACATTCAGCTCTGCATGACTGGTGATGTCATCTAAACCATTGAAAATCTCATCATTGTTGAGAGGATCTGTCTTTTCAACATCAACAGTTTCACAACGAATAGATAGGTCCAGTTTCTGCAACCAAATACGCACACAAAAAAAAAAAAAGAGCATAAATGCACCAACAGTTAAATGCTATAGCAAAATATTCTTCTGCCAAAAGAGCCACGAGATTTGGAAGTTACCTCAGCAGTATGACTTCCACGGGAAGCTGAAGCGTCATTGTCCTTGTCAGACAATTCCAACAGCAGCTCATCGATATTAAAATACTCAAGCAAAGAAGGATCCTCCTTGCCAACAACAGGAGTCGGTTGAGGATGTGGTTCCAACAATGAATCACACCCTATCCCAGCATCGGTTGTGCAGTTTGTCACAATCATATTTTGGCCATCTGCCGACCCAGGTGAAGGATCCTCCTTGCCAACAGCAGGAGTCGGTCGAGGATGTGGTTCCAACAATGAATCACAACCTATCCCAGCATCGGTTGTGCAGTTTGTCACAATCATATTTTGGCCATCTGCCAAACCAGGTGAAGGAGAACTAGGGCCAGCAAGAGGAAGAGATAACGAAAAATTGTTTGCCACATCATCATCCCAATCTTCTTCTCTAAATGGTGCTCCATGTTGTTCACCATTTTTCGGGCCTGGTCCACTCTTTTTAAAAATTTTGCAGACCACAAATGCATCCTGCAAAAAGAAAAGATAAAAATACACCCAACAGTTGGGAACAAACAGAATTGGCCATGTTCGGGTTTCTTGTGCAGATGTTTAAAATGGGCCGTGGTTCTATTTAGTACAAGAAGTTTCCTCAATGGCACAAATGGACAGTGGTTCACATTCAACTAACAAATATGATTATGGAAAAGGAGCATTTAAATGCATGTACAAAGCTTCTGATGTTTGAAAAAAACCACAAACAGCCTACATTAATGCATATATGCATGCACATACATGCTCACTACACAATATGCATACATAGTAATGTCCATCCATAACTACATATATACGCACAACATAAACATACATATAAATGCATACATCAAATCAAAAGGGCTGCTTTACAGGTTCATAAGACATCCCTGTATGTGTGTTTCAGCGATTTACACATCTGACCACAACCTGGCAAAATCTGAACCACTGCAAATGTACAACAGTTTCAAGCCTTCACTTTGATCGAAATGACTCATTCATTGAAATTTTACCTGTCTAGAAGCTAACAGAAAACCATGGAAAATAACATAATTTGTAGGGCAGACAGGAATTCCGACTATCTTTTTTTTTTTTAATAATAAAGTGAGTTTGTGCTTGGATATAATCTTTATGGTCCATCTATTCCTTTCTGGAGAAAAATCCTCATCACCATTCCCTACTGCAAACCTGACAACAACGGATTCCTCATTCTGGGTTTCAGTGGGGATATTAAGTTATATATTCTTCTCAATTTCAGTCCTGGTTTTCTATATTTGGACTAGAGTATAAACAAGGAATATTTAGACTGGAGTAGAGTGGAGTATAAACAGGACTTCTTGCTAATGTTGTTATTGTTGTTAGTGTTCTTATTATAATATTTTGTTTGGCATGTCATATCGTTAGGATTCACGATCGAACGAATGGCATAAGTTCGATCGCGGCTACCAACCTAACACAATCCCCCTCCTTTATCTAGCATTGGGACCAGCAATGAGAGCACTAATCCCACAGGCGCAATGTAATAGACTATTACATAGGTTGATTACAATCAAGCGCTATTTAATAGTCTAGTACATACGTTGATTACAATCAATTAGCCATGCTTAGAGGGAAATTTTATAGGATAGCTATAAGCCCAGCATGCTCTATGGTACAGAATGTTGCGCAGCCAACGAACAGCATGTTCATGGGAGCTGTAGCTGAAATGAGGACAATGAGATGGATGAGTGGTAATACAAGGAAGGCAGAATTAGAAATGAATGCACTCAAGGGAACTTAGCAGTGGTACCAATAGGTAATAAAATTAGGGAAAGTAGACTTAGATGGTTTGGTCATGTGCAATGGAGACCAAGAACCGTGCCGGTTAGAAGGAGCGAGTCGGTACAAGTTGAAGGCTCTAAAAGGAGAAGAGGAAGGCCCAAAAGGACGTCGATGGAGGTAGCAACAAAAGACTTGATGACAAATGGTCTAACTAAAGGTCTGACCCTTGATACAGTGGAATGGGGGAACAGCATTCATGTAGCCAACCCCAATTAATTGCGGTAAGGCTTAAATGATTTTTGTTGGAAGGCAACGAAACTTTTATTAAGAGAGCCCGCCAAAGAAAAACCTTAGACAGAACAACGCTTAGATGATGATGATGATTTTTTTTAATCAACAACAAAACAATATTCTACCAAAACAGCTCAAAAATTACAAAGGAAAAAAGGCATCCATTTAGGCATGGGTATGAGTCCCTCAAACAAAGAGAGCCTGTTCTGATACCTCACCCAAGGTATCAACATGGTGCAGTTGTTTGAGAGCAGTTTACTCACACACACGAACACACGCTGCGACATGAATCATACAATTCATATCATATTGCACACCATATGATATGAATTGTACGGTCAAACTGCAAATCCATGATTATTGCACATGAATCATACGATTCGTACCTTTAATCGTGTGATTCATGTGTCTCCACAAATAGGCTCCCCCAAATTAATAAAATTGTTTTTTTAACCTTTTTGTCCCTTCTGTTTCTAAAACTTACAGAAAGCCCAACCTTCTTATAATCTGCCTTTATTTGACTCTTTTGCAACTTCTGAGAGAAAAAGGAGAGGATTTGGGTCTTAAATATTCCAAAAACCTAGAGCAAAGAACTCCACGTCTTTCTTATTTCTAAACAAAATCAGATGGCGTTTGTTCCCACATGTTTCTACATTAAAAAAAGAAAAGGGGTATGACAGAATGTATAATATTTGAGAAATCTTTTTTTTTTTTTTTTTTTTGTTTTTTGAAGATTTAGCTATATTTTGTTTTGAAGGCAATTTTTTAAAAAATCCCTTAACAATTTTTTTTCCTTTTTTATGTTTTCCTCTCTCGTGTGTGAAGCATTCTTTTGGATCTTTTGGTTTGGTTGTCAAGATGGCGAAGGTGACAATCGTAGCGTAATTACATGGGAGTATTGCTATAAAATTAAGTTACAACAACATCTACCTTAGATTTAACTTCCATGGTAAATCATATCGCAGAGACGTTTTCCCTATGAAACATCACCAAGCGCAAACAAAGACAAAATGTTGTGGTGTGTCCCCAAAGTGACAATGTGGGGGGAAAAGTTTAAGAAGTTGCTGAGTGGAATGGATAAAGAGAAGCAACAAAAGAAAGAAGCAATGTACAACATTAGACGAGTTCTTTATCGTACACTTTGGTGAGGTAAAAGATGCAAAACGTGCAGAGGTAAAAGAATGAAGTCAATGAATGATTTTGTTGGTAGGGAAGGTAGAGGGACAGGAAAGCAATCCACTTCATATCAAATTTTTGAGGAGGAGAACAAAGAAAGCGGTTGTCTTTCAATTTGTAGATTTCTCCATGCAAATGCCATTCCCTATTAAAAGTCCATATTTCTTTGCTATGATGGAAGCAATAGCATCTTTCAGACCTTGGTTAAAGCCTTCAAGCTATCATGAAGAAATAAATATCTAAAGATGAAAGTGGACAATAAAGAGTGGGTGAAAAAGGGACGTACAATCCTATCTAATGGATGGAACAACAGGGTAAATAGGTCAATTATTAATTTAATAAATAGTCCTAGTGGTACAGTTCTTCTGAGATCTGTTGATAAATCAGACATCTCCAAGAACGTGGAAATTTTGTTTGAACTTCTTGATTCAGTGGTTGAAGAAGTTGAGGATAATGTATTTCAATTGATTACAAACAGTACATCGGCCTATATGATGTCAGTCAAATACTTATGGAAAAAAAGAAACAGATCACTATGTGGGGCACACCGCACACTGCATTGACATTATGCTTACCTAAGGAAAGTTGCCAGTCCATGCAGGGACCATGGAAAAAGCATCTTGCTCAAAAGAAAAGGGCATTCACAATGCATATTTACAAGCATGTATGGATGCTAAATTTAATGAGAAAAGGTACAAACAGTGAACTCACAACCCGCCGTGACACACTTTGCCACATGGCTCCTTTAAAAAGTATCCAAGTATGGCAAGTCAAATTAAGATCACAGTTTACATGGCAGGAGGGCGCATTTGCGCAGAATCGCAAAGGAAAGTCTGTGATATAGTGTTGGCAAATCCAGATTTTTTGTTGTAAATTAAATATTGCTTGAAGACTACAATCTTCTTAGCGAAAGCCTTGATATTAGTCGACTTTGATGAATGGCTTCTCATGGGTTATATGTATGCATATTTAGAGCATTTGGGTTACTTCGATAGAAAGCAGCGAATGGGACCAAGGAAAAAATTGCAAACAATCTTGAAGACGTAAGGAAAAGATATATGCACATTTGGAAGATCATCAACGAGCGATGTAACATTCAACTTTCATAGGTAAAGGTCATTGCATTCGGCCGGATACTTTCTAGATCAGAGATTTCAATAGAAAGATGACTTTCAAGCTAAGGTCAGATTAAACTGCAAAGAAAGAATGATGCCCACTTCAAGTGAGTGAGTCATAATCAATGACCAAATGGATAAGTTCTAAAAAATCATTGGTATATTTAGGAGAAGGTGATCTTATTAACTATGAAAACTAAATAGCTAGGTAATTTATATTATTCCATTTGATTATTCAGTAAAAATGCCTAGTTTATTTAATTTGGTTATTTTATTTTTTTCATATTTCTATTTTTTTTTCTATATGATCAAAAGTTTATGGTAGGAGAGATGGAGATCATTTCTCGGAATTAAAAGGGTTGGCAATTTGTAGATTAAGACTCGCAACTCCACATGTTGTGAGCATAATTGGAACACCTTTGAGGATGTGAAATAATTCTTAGAAAGTTCGATTTTGTGTTATAATTATACATTCTTATGAACATAATCATATATTTTTGTTATTTATGTTATTGTGTAAATTTGTATTATAGATGCATTTGAAGAAGAGAAATAAGTTTGGGAAAAAATATTGAATGCACCTGTGTTTACAAAGTATAATTTGCAACTTGAAGTGCATTATGCAGGGACAGTTAATGCTTGATCCCATTGTTTCACGAATATAGAATCCAATGATGATTGGATAACTGAGAAAGAGGACCCTGAGTCCTGACCTTCCATAAGACAATAAATTGAAGGATATAGTTGAATGTTCTGTGGAGCTCATAGAAGAAAATGATGGGGTAGTATTTTCACAATCACAGGATAAATAATACTAAAAATGATAGACATGTGCACGAGTGAAATGAACTTTATTAAAAGTGACTGACACAAATATCCCCATTACACAGATTCTCGATTCATAAATGCCATGATATGTTACTTTTTTTTGGTGCATAATGATGGAAAATGGAGCATTTTCTTAGTTCTTCTGAAATTATTTATAATTGTTTAGATTTTTCCATTTTATTTAAGAAAATTGAAATAACCTTACAACTTAACAATATGATTTGCAACTCAATATGATTCAAACCGTATTATTATTTTGTGATATGATAACAATTATGAAGACACTATACAATGCTGTAATGAAAACGTTTTCGCCATAGTCATGGTGCAAATGGCTGAAATAAGCCCCACACGATGGTATGTGCATCACATCCAACCCATCCATCAAGTGCGCCAATCACTTAATGGCAGGCCCATAAATCAGTTTCATCCAATCATCATGAGAGGAACAATCAAACGGGACACCACTGTAGGAAATCCCCAGATTTAGTATGGGATCCACAAAGGTGTTTGTATTGCATCCAACTTGTGCATTAAGTGCACCCCACAAGATGAATTCATGTTATGAGTATCCACCCAATCCAACCATCATGTGGGGCCCCCACCACTTGAATTTGTCTATGGAGTATGGACACTTATTGTTTTCTATGGTGTGGTGTCGCAGGGGGTGGGGGGACCATCCAACACGTGCATCAATCGAACCCCACCATGAAGATGGAATGCCACAAAAATAGCCTAATCTAATGGTCAGTTGGAACCCACTACTTGAACTCGTATGTTTTTTGGAATTTTTCGTTGTCTTGCCTGGTATGGCCCACCTCATGGTCGGATTAGCCTGATTTTTTGGGTTACACCTGTTGGATGGGTTGGATAATGGATGCCATGCACACACCACTAGGGGCCATTTTCAACCATGTACACCATAACTATGGTAAAAACATTTTCACAATAGCACATGGGGCATTGAGAATGCCAATGTGGTGTATGCACATGTGCACTCGTGGGGCATATTTTCACAATAGCATGTCCCATACAGACATACATATGTGCATTCATGTCTGCTTGTGTTGAGAAGCCGTGAAATTAAAAAAGGAATGCCTGTGTGCTCATTGAAAAATGATGAAATTTACTAAAGATATAATGCAGGGGCATTTTCACACCGGGCTCAAGTGAGGCGGCTCGTGCGAAGCGGGAGCACACTCGGGGTGGGGCAAACCGTGAGAAGCGGGACCCATGCGAAGTGGGGCAGCTCATGAAGTAGGGCTCAACCGGGGCCTGACCTAACCTAGGCTATGAGATACAAAGATATTTTGTGCCTCCCCCATCAACTCTGGAGCTTTTGGTGAGTTGGTCAGATGTACTGCGTAAAATTGGTATCAAAGCGGGAAGTCTCGTGTTCGAGACTCATCACCGGGGTGATTAATGCATGGGCATTTTCACACCGGGCTCGAGTGGGGCGGCCCATGCGAAACGAGAGCACACTCGGGGTGGGACAGACCGTGTGAAGCAGCTGCACCATGGGAAGCGGTACCCATGCAAAGTGGGGCGGCTTACAAAGGAGGGCTCAACCGAGGCCTGGCCTAGCTTGGGCTATGAGATAAAAGGATATTCCGTGCCTCCCCCATCAGCTCTGGAGCTTTTGGTGAGTTGGTCGGATGTCCTGCGTCATCAAGATATGTGTTTGTTCATTGAGAAATGACAAAGCTTACGAAAGGAGTGCCTCAAGAAAGCAGAACTGGATGGACACCTATCAATAAAGTGAAAAATGAGAGCAATGCAAGAAAAATTGTAAACCCGCGTTAAAGAGGGTATTTATACTGTATCAAGGATTCATTTCCCGGTTTTCTTGATGTTTAGATTTTTTTTCCTCCTCCTGAGTGTGTACTCGCATTCACACACGCCCACATGCGCGCACGTGCATGTGCTCTAATGTCCTTTGAAGTCTTTAAAGAGAAAATGGATTTTCAAATTGATGGTATGTAGTTCCAAAAATGTCTGAAACAAATCACCAACACCTAAGATTGCAGTTTTCTAGCCATTAACAAGAACCAGATGTCACCTGCATGATGCCAGAATTAACCAGCTCCTGGTCCTCAAGCCGGTACTCATGCATTACCCAGTCAGTTCTATCTCCTCGGGGTGTCCGACCTACATGGAAAACCAGAGTTTTCTTCATCCCTACAATATGAGAATTATGACAGACAGGTCTGTCCTTCCCAGTGGTTTTCCAGTACCCTCTTTCAGTGGAACGATTTGCCCTCTGCCCATTTGCATATTTCCTATCTCGAGCGCAAAAGAAAAACCACTCAAGATCTTTGCTTTGCAAGCAAGCTTTTTCTGCACCAAAAAAGGGAAAAAAATTTGATAAGATACATGAGAAAAACAAGCACAAGCTGCAACCAACATGAGTGGAAGAGTAACCTTAGTAGAAATGTTCTTGCACTATCTTTCTAAAAGAAGAAGAAGAAGATATAAACAAAGAAAAAAAGGATCCACGGGTTATCAGAAACATGTGATGCTTCAGTTCCCACTAAAGAGAAATTATCACATTTGACTACAGGTGTCACCTCTAAATTAAAAAAGAATTAAAAAAAACCCAAATCTGTCAAGGATTCATTTATTTTTTCTAAGAGATAAAATCCTTAGTTGTACTTGTACCATACAACTAGTTGTAGGTGATCATTCTACACTAAATTACCAGCAAAAATACCCTGATACCGTCAGAACGATTTGCCCCCTTCAGAAACTACACTTGGTTCATGGGAATAAAAATCATTATCAAAAACCCAATTAACTAAGGAACAGGCAAGCATCTCCAATTGTTAACAACGAATAATCATTGAACCTACCACTAAAAGCTAGAAAGATGTAGAGAGATTGAGAGAGATACCTGGAAGATCCCAAGGAGAAAATTTGTACAATTCAATCTCTGAAATGGCTTCGAATCGAAGCGGCTTTCCGACTACCTTCCTTTTCAGGTAGTACCTAACTAGCTCAACATCAGTTGGATGAAAACGGAAACCTGGTGGGAGGAAAGTTCTCGCCATATCTAAAATATCTCTTTACTGTCGTCCTTTAAATACTGATTTTTTTTTCTAACAACAACCAAATCCCTACTGTACTAAACGCCAAATATAATATCTTATGGATCTAGATAACCACCACAGCTGCAGCAAGCCCAGAGCAACAACAAAATCCCAACAGAAGTTTCCCACAAGCCCATCAAAATCTATCAAGTCCAGTGCCGGAACAGGCGAGGACACCACAAGCGGTCACGATACATAAGATCAAAGTCACTGCGAACGAGGCACGAATGTCCGTCGCTGAGATTAACAGACATTTGACGCGCAAGCAAATCCCTGTATTCCACACCTTAAGACAGTCAGAAGTGAGAAGGCCTCAAGAGGAAATTATTCATCACTTGGCATGAACCAACCAGCATTCCATACAAGAAGGGCTCCCCTTCAAATGATCCAGACAGCTCATCTGGTGGGCCCCATCATGGAAAGATGACGCTCCAAAAAATGGAGAATTCAATCCTTCCTTTCAATTGATCCGCTTCCATACAGATGATTTAAACTACATGAGGCCAATGGTCAACGTACCAATATGATGGCTGGGAATATCAGTTGGAGGGGAATGTTGGTCATTCATCCATCCACAGGAAGGCCCATCAGATGAACAGTGTCTGGATTATAGAAATGTGGCTCCCATGTATTGAATGCTGGATAGTAAAAGGGCATAAAACCATTGTGACAAACATCGCCGAGATTTTGACAATCCTGCAATCTTGTCAGAAGAATTTTAAATGATTTTATCACAATAATCTTGTGCGATTTTCAAGATCTCAGCCGCCTTTAATTTTTGCAATTTTATTGTGAGAATATTGCAAATCGACAGGAAAAAAAAATATTTAGAAGTTAGAATCATTCAGTTTATACTTTTTATATACAATTTTGGAAGAAAAAAATATTTATTACTTAAAAAAATTCAAAACATTTTATTTTAAGCGAGAAAATAACATCAAAATCTGAAAGAACTTCTGAAAGGGTCGACAACTTGAAATGCGTAAAATCTCACCCGCAAATGACTTAACTCAAACCCTAAAAATGAAATTAAAAAACAGTACAAAGAACCCGTATCTTGCTTGAGAACCTCAGAACCGGTCATCTAAAAGGGCCTAATAAATCCCTAAAAACATCAAAACTTCCAAAAATACCCCATAAATCATCAGAAAGGTCAAAAAATATGGTTTCAAAGTAGAAAATAGAGAGAGATGAAAGAAAAGGAGTAAATAATATTCCGTGAGATTTCACGGATTGCAGTAAACAAAACAAGGAGGGAATGGGAAAGAGTTCGAAGGAAGAAATCGATCATTTAAAACCCTAGAAAAAAAAATCCAGGGAAACGTTAGAATCACAGAATAAAAAGATCGGATATTCTGAGATGCAGTTATGGAAAGAAATTAAGATAGACGAGAGAGAGAGGGTTTGGAGCTTACCGGATCGACGAGTGAGAAAAATAAAAAAAAAAAATGGGAGGGAGAGAAAGGGAAGGAGACGAGAGGAATGGAGAAGAAACCCTCGTCGATAGGAAAAAGGAAGAGCTGAAATGGGAAGGGTTTTTTATAAGGCAAGATAAATGGGAAGAAGCAGTGAGGCGTAGGGCTGGTTATTTCGCGCTATTTCCTTGAACGAAGCTTCCCTCGCACTCTTCTTCTTCTCATTGGTTGTTTGATTGAAAAAATAAAAATCTTCCAACGTACGTGTTCACACTGGGGAGCTGGGGAGCTAAATCCTCCACAGTGCCTGTTTACGTAAAAGCAAATAAAACACCCAAGTTTGTTAGGCCCACCATGTTTTATAAGATCCACTCCGTTTCTCAGGTTCTATCATCGGTGTTAAAAAAAAAGGACAAAAATCAGCTAGATTCAAAGCTCATTTTGGCCACACCACATGGAAGACTGGGGATGTGATCCCAACCATAGGTTTTTTGTGTGGAATCACCGTGGTTCGTATCTTTCATCAAACCCGTTAATCGGGTGTAAATAAGATGAACAGGAGACACCAAAATAAGACTGATAGAAAAATCAGGCGAGCAACGCCACTGAGCTCGCGGTTTTGAGAGAAAATTTACTTTTGTTCCGATTGGTTTTTAATTTGGATTATATTCTGTATTTACGGTGAAAATGATGCTTCTCACCTGATGGACAGAGTGGATTCTACATTTACACAATTTTAGCCCCACTTGGCCTGTGTAGCTTACCCCTGCGTAAAACACGTGCTGTGCTGTAAATTATTCCGGCCCTTGTGTATTGGAATATGCGGGATTTTTCCTGAAATAGCCCCCAGGTGTGCTACTTTTACTAAAAGTCCAATTTGTCGGGGCTCATCGTTTTGAGCCTTTTCATGAGAAATTGTAAAGTTTGGGTCCAAAATACCCCTATGACCCCCTCAAAAATGCCCCTATAACGACTTGCTGAGCATACGGCCATGAAGAGGTGGAAGCCCTCTTGGGCGTGGATAGGTGGTCCACTCATGGGACCCACCATGTTGTATGTGTTTCATCCATGTCGTCCATCTTTTTTTCGATCATTTTAAGCTTTGGGCCCCAGTTACGACCTTTAATTTTTGTCATCTAATCCTGTTGATATGGTCACATACACCTGTATAAAGGGACCACACAAATATTAGCCTGATTCAAAGGCCTTGTGGGCCCCACTGTCAGAAAATAGTGTGGGCAGTGATGCCTATCGTTGAAGCCTTCCTTAGGCTAAGGCAGAATCCATAGTGCTCTAGGGAACCCACAATGTCAAGAGAAATCTACAGTGCTCAGGGGGATTTCATAGTGCCAAGGGGAACCCACAATGCTCAAGGGGATTCCACAGTGCTCGGGGGAGCCCACAATGCTCAAGAGGAACCTCAAAGTACAGCGGGTCCCACTATGATGTTTCTTTGTCATCAAACCTTGGGGCCCACCATGATGTATGTGTTATATCCACACTGTCCATTCATTTGGAGAGATAATTTTAGGGTGTGCAGCAAAGAATAAGGCATATCCAAAGCTCAAGCGAACCCCACCATAGAAAACAGTGGGGATTGAACGCCTAGCATTAAAAACTTCTAGAGGGCCACAAAACTTTTTGATCGAACTGATATTTGTTTTCTCCCTTCATCCATGTTTGTGTGAACTTATAAACAGGTCAGATCTCAAATAAACATCATGGTGGGCCCTAGGAAGGTTTCAACGGTGGGCATCACTGTCCCCACTATTTTTGTGGTGCAGTCCACAGAGCTCGGCGTGGGTGGAGCCCACGCGTGAAGCAAATGCAAAGCTCAAGTGGGCCCCACCTTAGTAAACAATGGTGATTGAATGCCTAACGTTGAAAACTCCATGAGGCCCACATCAATACAAGGTCATGCATTATGTGGATCCCATCCTTTATGTGGATTGTCCGCCGTGTAAGTCCCACCTTCAATGTGGACAATCCATCAAGGTGGTCCCAACTGTTGCTATGGCCCAAAGCCTAAAATGATCTTGAAGAAGGATGAATGACGTGGATGAAACATATACAACATGGTGGGTCCCATGAGTGGACCACCCGTCCACACCTAAGAGGCCTTTTGCCTCTTCACAAAAAAAAGCAGGTGGTCAGAGGGAAATTTTCGACCAAAAGTTTTGCAATTTCTTGTGAAAAGGCTAAAAAAATGAGCCGCACGAGAAATTGAACTTTTAGTAAAAATAGCCACCTCAAACTATTGCAGTAAAAATCTCAAAATATGAGGGAACGAGTTTGCTTTGCCTCTGTTGCAACTTAGGATGCAGCGTCTATCAGCGTGTACTGGGGCCCACATGATCAGTGATTCTGCGAACAGAATGGTTAGGTCCTTCGTGTTGCGTGCGCTACTATAGAAAATTAGGCTGAATCACTATGTAAAAAGAATTCAGAATGAATAAAATACTTCCTTCAACAGTTTAATTCAAAACTAAAAATTAAAGTATGTTATTGTCACTTAAGCTTGATTATGAGATAATAGCTTATTTGCGAGAGTAATAAGAGATTGAACGGTACAAAAGTTCATGTCAGAATGTGGTCCAATGGGTGGCTAAAAAACTCTACAACCTTAGTCGCGATTAAGGCAAACGAAACACTTGGATTTTAGATTCCCTCTCTCTCTCTCTCTCTCTCTCTCTGGGCAGGGTCTGTCACAAGGAGTGACCGAAGAGATTATTTGCAGTGCACACATCTGCATGGTGCAACTGCTAAAGATCCAACACATTTGCTTGGTGGATCCAAAGTAGCAGGAAGGTTCCCAGGTTAATTGCAGAGGGGCCCACCATGATGTATTTGTTTATCCACTCCATCCACCCTTTTCTATGATAAATTTAGGGTGTGCTTTAAGCATGGTTTTCAACGGGATTAGTGTAACGCCCCCACCCAAGGACACAATATTGTCCGCTTTGGCCGAAGCCTCACAGCTTTGTTCTCGGGGTTTCCCCCAAAACGCGTTATATCCATATGGTGAGAACTTCACATATAGCCCGGAATGAAGGCGCTCATCCATCCGATGTGGGACTAACCTCACCCAGGCCCTACCAACTGGAGCGCTATTTTCGAAGCCCGACTGATCCCAACGGGACCTGGATGACAACCCACGCTCGGACCACAGCCAGGCTGCACTGGGGCCCTAGAACCCCCCACCCTCAGGGCAGAGCATGCAGCCTGGCTGTGGTCCGAGCGTGGGCTGTCATCTGGGTCCCATTGGGATCGGTCGGGCTTCGAAAATAGCGCTCCAGTTGGTAGGGCTTGGGTAAGGTTAGTCTCATATCGGATGGATGAGCGCCTTGATTCCGGGCTATATGTGGAGTTCTCACCATATGGATACAACGCGTTTTGGGGGAAACCCCGAGAACAAAGCCGCGGGGCTTCGGCCAAAGCGGACAATATTGTGTCCTTGGGTAGGGGCGTTACAGATGGTATCAGAGCCGAGGGCGGCTCTGCCCTGAGGGTGGGGGATTCTAGCGCCCCAATGCAGCTTGGCTGTGGTCCAAGCGTGGGTTGTCATCCGGGTACCGTTGGGATCGGTCGGGCTTCGAAAATAGCACTCCAGTTGGTAGGGCCTAGGTGAGGTTAGTCCGACATCGGATGGAAGAACGCCTTAATTCCGGGCTATATGTGAAGTTCTCACCATATGGATACAACGCGTTTTGAGGGAAACCCCGAGAACAAAGCCGTGAGGCTTCGACCAAAGCGGACAATATTGTGTCCTTGGGTGGGGGCGTTACAATTAGGTGGGATGGAATTGGCTCAAAGGTAATTATTACGCCTGACAGTGATTATCTGTTAATACCGTATGATAGAGAAGCTAGCCACGACTTGTTTGGAAGGGTCATCACAATACAGGATTTGGGAGAGAATCCCACCCAGCCGCATTTGGAATGGTGGACGAAGTTGGGCGATTCCTGTCAAATCGATTATAGGCGTGTTTGGATGGGTCATCACAGCCATGGGATATGTATGAGAATCCCAACCATACACGTTTGGAATGGTGCATTAAATGCTGTGGAAATCCAAAACTCCTCCATCTACATGTTTGGTAGGTGGATTAAGTGCAGTGATTCCACCTAGTCCCTGCCCACCACCCGCAAGTCGGGATCTAGACCATCCATGTTGTCCATCCATTTTTAACTGCTATTTTAAGACATGAGACCAAAACTAAGGCAGTTAAAAAGTTCAAGTGAACCACACCATGTGAAAAAAGATTGAATTGAACATTCATCCTAGGAAATGTTTTGGGGGGGCACAAGTTCTCGATCAAGCTAATATTTGTGGAGATGATTGATCCAGCTCGCAATAATCTTATGAACGAGGCAGGATGACAATCAAACAACACTCTGGGCCTTGGGAAAGTTTCAGTGATGGAGATCAATCTCCTCACTGTCTCCTTTGATGTGGTCCACTTAGGTTTCGTGTCTGCGTCATTTTTACTATCATAACATCAACCAAGGCTGTACAAATGGATGAACATCGTGGATAAAAGAAACACATAAACCAAGGTAAGACGTTGAACAACGTTGTCATCGAACCATCCAATACTCATTAACCTATCAAACACACAAACGTTAACCTCAAGCCGCATGTCGTCATAGCCCCATCAAATCACCATATATACTAAGATATAAACCTACGCACAACTAAATTTATTCAAAAGAAGTAAAAAAATCACATGAACAAACGCATAGGGAATCAACTACAATCATATTGGGGGTTTCGTAAGGCCGACGAAAGCAGCACTTACTAATTTCAAGCGAGTGAAGCTCCACAATGAACCATCTCCCAAGTTTCAAATTTATAGAAGAAAGCGTTTATGTCGTTGGCACTAAGGCTATGGAGATGGAGATCCACACCTCCTGCATACATTCCATCTACTTGCAATCCGTGTAGTTATGGAGATAGAGGTCCATGGCCTCTTTTTGCTATGAAGATAGAGGTATCTTTCCAATTGCATAAGGGATTTGTTGCCAATAACCGGATATCCCGTGGAATATATAGAGGGAAATCCCATTGGCCTTGGTTGCATATCCAAGAGAGGATGTGTGCGAATCCCAAATGGATCTCTTGAAATCTCATGTGGGATGCGAGAGACCCTTGCAGAACGTATGAGGCAATGTCATTGATTTTTTTCTTGGTTTTCCAAACAAGGCAGCGGGATGGAATTCGCTCCTTATCCCACCAAATCTCACCCAATACTAGTTAATCCCTCGCACCAAACATGCCCTTAAAGTATGAACCCAAGAATGAAGCAACGCTTAAGTGGACCAAAGATGACTCTTGCATTTAATGCAACCCAAGCTTACTTATTTGGTATGGCCAACTTGAGGGTTGGATCTACCTCATTTTTTGGCACATGCCTTAAACTGGTCTTAAAAAAGGGATGGGCCTAGTGGATAAACAGATATGCCACAATGGCCCATCCACATATCTACCCGTCCAGGTGGGGCAAGAGGCAATCTGCATCCGTTTTGGCTAATTTTCTTTCTCTGACCCTTCCTTTTTCTGGACACAGTTTAGGTACTACCCCAACCAGGACTTAACTAGAGATCGACGATCCTGTCAAGGAATCTGTGGAGCCCACCATGATGTATATGCTTTATCACCATTCATCCATTTTGAAAGATCATCTTAGAGCATGATCTAAAAAATGAGACACGTTGAAGGCTTAAGTGGACCACACAACACAAATCAGTGGGGATTGAATTCCTATCGTTGAAAACTTCATAGGGTCCACAATGATGTTTATCTTTCATCCAACTTGTTCATAAGGCCACATAGACCTTTATGAAGGGAAAACATAGATATCCCTCCCCAAAAGTTTTCAACGATAAGCTTTCAATCCCCATTGTTTCCTATGGTGTGGTCCACTTAAGCATTCAATCCTCCTACTTTTTAAGCTCATGCCCTAAAATGATCTTTCAAAATGAATGGACGCGTGAATAAAGCATATACATCACGGTGGGCCCCACAGAGCCCCTATTAATGATCGTCCGTCTCTAGCTAGGTTCTGGTGGGGGTAATACATAATCTGCGCCTTTTCTGGTTTAGGTATGGCCCCCTTCACAGGCAGGCTACCTTGATTTTTGGGTGGTTGAATGTTCCCAATGACCCTCACTGATTTCTAATGTCAAGGACAATCAGTGAGCATCGATGATGGTCAATGTGTATCGACAAAAATAATCACAACTCCTTCATTACATGTTCGATTTGAGTGATCTTATACTTGTTGGAAAAGTGATTTGATGGACTTTCAGATGGCTTTAGAATCACCTCATTTGAACACTATTTGATTGCCCTAAAAGTGGGCTAAAAGTCATTGTTGTTCATTGATACTCACTGTTGTTTGCAAATCCAATGAAAATTATTGTAACTCCCTCATTATATGCTCAAATTGGGTGATCTTGTAGTTACTGTAAAGGTAATTTTATGAACTTTAGAATGACTTTGAAATCACCTCATTTGGACACCATTTGACTGCACAAAAGTAGGCCCATTTTTTTGGGATCTACAACCCATATGGAGTTATAGCAGTTATGACCATTCATCCATTTTAACATTCTTCCACTACAACATTCATCTGTTACAATATTCATCTATTTCAACATTCATCACATTCATCCATTACAACATTCTTTCATTACAAGATTCATCTCCTTCACAAGCTCTCGCCTTTCATACCCATTAAAAAAAAACTATAAAGGGAACCACTACACCCCTTCATTTTACAAACTCCCATCATTGATACCCACTAACAATAAAAATGCACTATTATCCTAGCCTAAACCCACCTTTGACCGTTATAGCTTCTACGTCAAAGATTATCAATGGAAATCTTTAAAAAAAATACTGAGAAGCTTGTTGGAATGGAGGGAATGACGCCGAATGCATATCAGAAGCTCGTCGGAATGGGTCATATGGAGGTAGCAATGATCCTAATGACCAAATGACCTTTCCTGCGCAAGGGACTCGTCTATTGAACTTATCCCATGTCTTATGTGGGGCCCAAATGGATAGTCTTAAATCATACCCAAGTCATCTATATGAATGTGGTTTTAATTCCATGCCATCTGTCCAAATTTGAGGGCAAAACTCATCACGGATGGACCACACCGAAAGAAACGATTTGAAATTAACGCATAACGTTAATGCAGGTATGGACCACAGAAAGCTCCAATTTTATATTTTTTTAACTGACTCCATTATGAGTTCACAACTATCCGATTAAAGTAAACGGATTAGATCAGCCAAGGGATGGCCCCAATTATTAATTTAGTGGGCCCACACCCCATACTCGAAAGGCTCTCTGGGCAGAGGGGCATTTTCATATTGGAAAAAGGTCGACAGTGCTCAAGAAGTTAGATAACAAAAAGACTCTAACAAAGGGGGGGCTAACATAATAATGACATCATAAATAAGGGTTTTATCAACTAATATCGTTACACAAAATTCTTTCTAAAACTTTTATTTTTCGGTGCCTTTTAGGTAATACCCCACCGGACATAACTAGAGATGGACAGTCCTGTCAGGGGATCTGTGGGGCTCACTGTAATGTATATGTTTTATCCATGCCATCCATCCATTTTGGAATATCTTTTTAGAGTATGATCGAAAAAATAGGCAGATTGAAGGCTAGAGTGGACCGCACAACGTGAAGTAGTGGGATTGAATTCCTACTGTTGAAAACTTCGTAAGGCCCACCATGATGTTTGTTTTCCATCCAAACTATTCATACAGTCACAGAGATCTGTATGAAGGGAAAACATAGGTATCAGCTTAATCCAAAACCTAAAGCATATACATCTTAGTGGGCCCCACAGAGCCCTTGACAGGACCATCCGTCTCTAGCTAGTTGCTGGGTAGTACCCAATCCGCCCCCTTTTTTTTCTGGTGTAGGTGCAACCCACTTCGTAAGCAGGCTGGCCTGATTTTTGGGAGGTGGAATGTTTGCGATGGCCTCATCGATTCATGGTTCGATGTTGCTTCGGTTGGGACCATTGCTGCAAATGGTCCTTTCAATTTGTCCTTTGCATGACTAAGGCGTTGGTAGCGGCTCTCCGCGGAAAGTATAGCTGTAGTGTTGTGTACACTGCACACGTAGCGTACATACGATCATGAAAGGATGGTAAGCTTGTAAGTAGTAGTTGAGATAAGCAACAAACAATGCTGGAACGATATTCAGCGGCTGGTTTCCTTTGTTGACCTTATACTAGATGGATATTTTTTTTTCAACCGTTTTATTAGCGCCCAATTATCAAGCCTGTATTACGTAAAAATGTAGCCTAAATTTAGGATTGCATGGGTAGGTAAAGATTGTAGAAATTTTCTAGGTACAACCTCTTTTAGTTTAATTCGTTACAATATAAATCCCTTGCTTAATGTCATTCTCAAGTAATACTGTTGTCGTCTTTTTCATGTACGGTAAAAAAAACTACCTTCTCATTTCACAAACCATGAAGTAATGAAAATGACAGCTGTGATGGAGCTTTTGCTTCTAAGTTGTATTTTTACAATTAGATTATAATAATCAGGTCGTAATTATTTTCATGAGCTCTACTAAAATATAAATTTCACATTTTAACAGATATCTTTAGGGTGTGTTTGATAGGTGGGCTTAAGTTGGATTAGGTGGGATGGAATTGCATTGGTCCTGTGCAAATTCCATAACGGGTTTGGAGGTGATGGGGTGGATCAGGTGGGATGGAATTGCATTTGTGTTGGAAATCCGGTCAGCGAAAGCACTGAAGAAGATCAAACAATCTACAATCAGCCACACAAGCACACGATGCAAAAGCACACGAATTTTACATGGAAAACCTTTGCGGGAAAAAAACCACTGCATAAAACGACACCTTCCACTATGAATTCAGATGATTACAAATCTAGAACTACCCAAGCAGATCCCTAAGATGAACAAGGTACACAAAACTCTCAATCTTCTCTCCCAATAACCCTAATCTCGTTTAGATCACCTAGGTACTTGCTTAGCATGACTCCAAACGCGATTAAGAAACATATATATAAGAGGAAACCCAGAATTAGAAACAGTTAGCTCGAAAACCGCGCAACAATACAAATCCCGCACTATGGCCAACCGATTATCACTTGTCTAGAGAGTTTTGCTCGAACCATGATGCTCACTGTCTCAACTCAGACCTGTCCCACAACCGGACTAAGCAACCAGCGACTAGTCTAGCGACCAGTCTCAAAACACCAAAAAACGTCCAGAGAGTTTGGGCTTCAAATTGTACCACTCTGTCCACTGGCTGACTGATGGACTCTATCTTTACATATTTGAGGCCTTCACAACAATTTGGTCCCGTGTGAGATTTTTGGTGGAGTTAAAATCCACTACATCTATGGGGGCCCATATTTATGCATGTGTTTAATCCATGTTGTCCATCCATATGCACCCTTTAGATGTGACATTGATTTGTATACGTGTGAAAGTGACTGACGTCAGTTGTGAATCTAGTCCATTGATTACAATTCTATGGTCCACCAAACATGAGTTTAACTATATATAGTGTTTTTTGGGAGGAAAAACCTAATCCCAAACATGGAGATTGGATGATCAAAATACCATTGATATTTCCAAACATACCATTGTTGTGCAATAATGGTGTTAATCCCAACTAATGCAATTCCATCCCATTTAATCCTGCTGACCAAACAGGCCTTTTATAGATAGCAAGTGAAAATCATACATTGGTGAGATAACAATCACCTAATTTATTAGCCTAAAGGGTCTAAATTATAATAAAAAATGCAATGATTGCTTTTTGACGTCCTCCACCTTCCTATCCAAACATTTTCAAACCATGGCATTAATGGAAGAAGCTTCTTTTAAATTTTCATTTCCATTGAAGTCCATGGAATTGGTGATTTTCAAACATCGTATTACCGGCCTTTGTGGATTGAAGGTAACCCAGGGTATCCTACAAATTTACCACTTAAAATGTTTTATTAGAGATGAACTCTTTTTTTTCATTTAACTTTTTCTTTTCTTTTTTTCTAAATTTTAAAGAAGATTGTACTCTATTGATGAAGATGGAAATGTGACCACAAACAGTTTTATGTAACATTTCTGCTTTTCAAGAAAGTGCAAGCTTTTTGTGAATGCAAACTGAATGCTTCCCCAACTTACCTTCAATCCAAATACACCCTAATGAAATGATTATCAGGGCATGAAAATGCTATAGCCCATCGTGATGTTTGCATCAAGTCCACTCCATTAGCTGCGATAACAAACGTTAGGGCATTCACTGAAAAATTAAATCCAAAATGCCTGAACGTCAAGTAGGCCAGGCGATGAGAAATAACAAGAATTGGATGCCCACCCTAGAAAAACATGAAAATATAAAAGTAGATGAGGAAATGAAATTGATTTTATCAATTGTGGGGGCTCCTCATTTTTAAAAGGAGATATTGAGGAAATCAATATTATTTCCTTGAATTTTCTTGTGTTTCATCTATAAAAGGCCATCTCATTTTTCACCCCTGTGCATAAAGAAAAGGTTTACAAATTTTCCCCCCTTAGACATTTCTATCTTCATTTACTTTTTGGTTTCCACTAATTCATGTCGCTTAAAAACTGTCAGGGCATGTAAATATCATGGCCCACCACGGCATTTTGATGACGTCCACTTCATAATGCCAGCACATGCTGGGATATTAACTCAAAAAGCAAGTAAATTCAAACCTCAAGTGGGCCACACAATAAGAAAATGCAGGGATAGGATACCACCATTGAAACTTTCTTAAGATGCAGAAATTTTTGAGCATGTTGATCCCTGTTTTCCCTTCACATTCGTCTTGGTTGGAATAAAATCAGGAAAAGATTAGATTGCATGCACATTTAATGGTGGGCCCTAGGAAGTTTTAATGGTGGGCATTTACATCTTAACATGAGCCAGCGAAGCTGAGACGCGGATTTTCTACTAAAGTCTTCTTGCGCTGGGAATCTAGGTGGGGACACACTGATAAATCCACCCTGTTCATTTGTTTTTTTCTTTTTTTTTTTTTATCTCATTTAAGGACATGAGACTAAAAATGAGAAGGATCGCAGGCTCAAATGGGTCTCACTAAAGGAAAAGGTGAGTAGGGAAATTATTGCAGTTGAAACCTCCCTAGGATTCAGGGTAACCTTCATAAGGAATCTAGATAGTATGCTCGGCTTTAGCGGGATTTTTCTGTTTGCCGATGCTTGAATCCAGCTCATCACTTGCCAACAGTGACTGCATTAAATGCAGCAGTGCTGGCAGCGTCAGTGTTGAGCTGGACATGGTAAGCAAACAAGAAAATCCCGTTGTAAGGTGAGCCGACGATCTGGATTCGTTTACAAGACATCCATGCCGTTCATTACGTCATTACTATTGGGATGAACTGAAAATGCAAATATTAGCCTGATTCGAAACTCCTATGGCCCAATAAGTATTTCAAATGTGGACATTCAATCCTCACGTTTTCAGACCGCTTGAGTCTTGAATCCAGTTCATTTTTTATCTCATGTCCTAAAATGACCTTTGAAAACATATGGACGGGACAAATTTATCAAAAACATTACTATGGGCCTCACCTAGGTTCCCAGTGCAGGAACTTTCTGCGCGAGGCTTTATTCTCCCGAAACTGGGAGAATAAAGTGGACGTGGACGGACGACAGGGTGGGCCCGTATAGCTTTTGTGCCCCTCGTTGGCAGCAAGAAGCGATCACCTTCTGAAACCAAGCATGAGAAGTAAGCATGGAACGTGTGCTAGCTAGCTGATCGTCGAAAGAAAAGGCTGTCGGACTGGGCCTTGTATCCACCTCAGAGCCGCCAATGAGCCAGACATCCGGACCAAAAGTCAATGTATGCACTGACTCACGGCATGGCTTTTGTTGGCTTGGCCATATAATAGTCTTTTCTTTTTACTTAAACTGCACACGTGAAACCTACCTTATGGTATTTGACGGTCGAATGCTTTCCGCCTGAAAGTCTTACATATCCCGCACTCACCCAACACGGTGCAGCCCTGACCATTGGGCCTACTTTCATGTATGTATTGTATATCCACCCCGTCCATCCGTTTTCCCAAGCTCATTTCAGAGCATGAGCCCAAAATGAAGCAGATCCAGATCTCCGGTGGACCATACCATGGGAAGCTGTGGTGATTAGCCATTACAACTTCTTGTGGGCCACAAAAGTTTTGGATCAAGCTTATACTTGTGTTTTCCTTTCATCCAGTTCTACGTTGCCTTATCAACAGGTTGGATGGTAAATAAACATTACTGCAGGCCTGGGAGGTTTCCAATGGTGGGCGTTCAATCACCACTATTTCTCATGGTGAGGTCCACGTGAGATTTAGATCAGCTTCCTTTTGGCTCGTTTCCTACAACGAGCCGGTAAAACGAATGAATGGCATGGATATAAAATATATTCATCAAGTTGAGCTCCATTGTCAGGTTGCAGCATGCTGGTGAGGCCTGGCTGCAGGTAATCCACACCTGTAAAATTATGTAAAATAAAAGCAAATTGCCTGAAGGCGAGGCACCTATCTTGTAAATTCCTTGGGGCACTAAGGGCCCGTTTGGATACTGCCAAATAAGTTACTTTTTAACTGAACTTGATACGTTAAGTTATTTTTATCACTTAAGTTCGTTTGGTAAGTATGATTAAAAAGTAACTTATCTCTTAAAAATTACTTATTTTAATAAGTATTTTTTTTTTTAACTCTTTGGCTTTTGACTTTTCTACTTATCTCCCTCATGTCAATCTTTTTTTTTTTTTTTTTTTTTTTTTTTTAACGCACTCACATCGGTAGTCTCCCTCTAATGTTAATTAACCACCCTCCAATGTGGCTTTTCTACTTATTTCTCTTAGGTCACGCTGCATGTCAAAGTTCTCTCTCATGGGTCACTCAATTACTGCTCTCTCGTAGCATCCATATCAAAGGAGGCCCCACATGATGGACGGTCCCATCAAAAGTGGGGCTCACAGAGTGGACGGCCAACATTAAAGATGGGCCCTACATTAATTGGTGCAAGATCCAATCCACCAATCAGGTTGATCTGATCTTCTACATCTTGTTATACCATGTTTCTGACCGACCTTGGAAGAGTGTTAGAAGCAGGAATGCGGCCGATAGCCATGCTGAAGCAGGAAAAGTGACTGATTGTCGGTCAGAAACGGAAAAAGTGGTCGATTTTGCCAGTCGATTGTCGTGTTGAACCAGGAGAGCGACCGACTTTGGTAGTCGATTGTTGTTTGCCAAGCAAGACAACGACCGATTTCAGCGGCCGATTGCCGTCTAGCAGCTTGGCCAGCAGTCAATTTCAGTTTGGAAACCAACACAATGGCCGACTGCGACGGCTGGAGGCTAATTTTAGCGGCTGATTGCCTTATTTAGAAGGCAGGCCAATGACCAATTTCAATGGTCGGTGATCGATTTCGGCGGCCGATTGTCGTCTGACAACTTGGCCAGCGGCCGATTGCCGTTTCAAGCATATCCAAAAACTTTTGTAGCCCAAAGTTTTTAATGATTATTCATCATTGTTTCTAGTTGTATGGTCCATCTGAGATTTGGATCTTATTTAGGTTTGGGATCTCATCCTAAAATGAAATAGAAGAACAAGTGGACGGCGTGGATACAATAGAAATACATTAAGGTGGGCCACACACGATTGGGGTTGTTGTATCTTATAAGAAAGAAGTCTCTGGAGAGTAGGCAGTTGCCAGCCCATGTAAGGATAAGAAATGAATGACCTCTCTATAAGGCAATGTGAGAGACAGTTACCGTAACCATCAGGAAGTGGAGCGTCCAGATAATTCCAATTTTTAAGGAAAAAGCTATAAAAGAATGAGGATCTCAACAGTGCAGGGGGTCCAACACCAACCAAACAAATCTATCTTTCCAAATTTTCAAATCCTTTACATTTCATAATGTAATCGATCAATTTTTATATTCCAAGTACTTTGTATTTCGTAGAGTAAGCGCTCAGGTATTTATCAAGTCAAGATTACATTACCAGTTCCAAGCTTATTCATGTGCTTCGTCCATAGTTACATTTCTTAGCATATTCAATTCATTTTACTCCATTTTAGCACTAATCAAACTTTTCAATTTCAGTAGTATAATCTCTGAAATTACTTTCATAGCAGTAAGTTTTATGATCAGTAAAGTTCCATTTCACAATCTTTTAGTGGTGAAGAAAAAGCAAATGTTGCTCACACGAACGATTATAAATTCTTCTTTTTACATTCTTCAAGGTAACGTTGAAAGAAATCTTTTCGCTTAGAAGGTAAAGTTGTAACCCACTTTTTGGAGGACGAACCCCACGCTCCAAACATCGCCTGATCAATTTTATTAAGCAACTTGAGCGAGTGGCTAGTTGGGCGACCAATCTTTACAAATCTCGGTCAGATACGGTCATCACGACATATCTGCCTTCCATGGCGCTCGGGGTCATCGTTGTTCGGTTGGAATCGAGCCACGAAAATCAGTTCTGGCACGCCCGCACACACATTACACGCGTGGCCGACAACTAATTCGGCAATGGTCGACAAATAAGGTAATCAACCGCTAAAATCGACCTCCGGCCACCGCAGTCAGCCGTTGTGTTGGTTTCCAAACTGAAATCGGCCGCTGGCCAAGCTGCTAGACGGCAATCGACCGCTAAAATCAGTCGTTGTCTTGCTTGGCAAACAACAATCGACCGCCAAAGTCAGTCGCTCTCCTGGTTTAGCACGACAGTTGACCGGCGAAATCGGCCACTTTTTCCTATTTCTGACCGACAATCGGTCGCTTTTCCTACTTCAACACGGCTATCAGCCATATTCCTGCTTATGATCGACTCTTCCAAGGTCGGTCAGAAACGGGGTATAACAATCTTTCCCAAAAATGGTTCTAGTCCACTCACCATGTGGACCAACTATATATTGGAAACAAGTGAATGGGTTAGAAAACTTTAGCTAGGTCTTCCAGAGCCGTACATTTGTTTTGTAGACTGTGGCCCACCGACCAGTGGATCAACCTGATTCTTGTGCCAGGGCATCCATATAGTGGTCCCGTTCTGATGGATGAAATGTATCTTGGACCAATTTTGTTATGCTAGCACATGCATGCCATGTACATGAGCTTTATTGCACGCACGTGGGATTAGAAAAGCACGTTCTATTAGGAAAACTGCCTCAATGCTTAGCTTTTTCTTTTCATGTCAATATGTTGCTTATTATATGTAGATTTAAAATTTTCTTTCAAAAGGTTACTTATCAATGTGTTATTACCAAACATACTTATTTACTTATTGGCTGATAAGTATGTTGTTTACCAAACATACTCATCTGCTTAATAAGTAAAAACAAAGATAAGTAACTTATCTGATAAGTAGCTTATCTTAAGTAACTTACAATCCAAACGGGTCCTAAACGAACTCATCTTTATTACGACCCATTTAGATTGTAAGTTAATTGGATAAGCTACTTACCAGATAAATAACTTATCTTGATTTCTACTTAATTAGCAGATAAATATGTTTAGTAAACAACATCCTTATCAGCTAATAAGTAAATAAGTATGTTTGGCTTCCAATATCATAAGTAATCAATCCATCATGTTGGGCCAACCTTTGATGTGGATTGTTCATTTTGTGGCCCCCACTAATGTGAGTTGCCCATCATGTGGGGCCCACCTTGAATGTGGTCACTTAACATTATGGTCCGACCTTTAATGTGCATCATTCATTAGGTAGGGCCCACCTTTGATGTTAGTCATCCATCATATGGGGCCCACCATCAATATTATTATCCATCATGTGGGGCCCATCTTCAATATCTATTGCCCATCATGTGGTGCCACCTTTGATGTGGACCATCCATCATGTGGGCCCACCTCCCGTGTGGGTCGCCCACCATGTGGGGCATGCCTTGGATATGGGCCACTCTCATTAGGCCAACCTTAGATGTGGACCATCCATCATGTGAGGCCCACCTTCATGTGGATCATCCATCTTGTGAGGCCCACCTTGATGTGGATCATCCATCATGTAGAGCCCACCATTATTAATTGCCCATCATGTGGACTCCACCTTCAATGTGGACTGTCCATCATGTGGGCCCCACCTTAAATGTGGGTTGCCCGTCATGCAGGGCTCTCCTTGGATGTGGGTCATTCGTCATTAGGGGGCAACCTTTGATGTGGGTCATTCATCATGTGGGGCCTAGATTCAGTATCCACTGCCTATCACGTGGAGCCCACCTTTGATGTGGATTGTTCATCATGTTGGCCCCACCTTTGAAGTGGGTCGTCCATCATGCCAACCCTCTCTGGATGTGGACTATTTATTATTATGGGCCAACCTTTGATGCAAACCATCCATTATGTGGGTCCACATTAATATGGGGTCATCCATATGTGGGGCCCATCTTTGATGTGGATTGTCCATTGTGTGAGCCCCACATTTGATGGGATAGTCCATCACGTGGGGCCTCCTTTGATATGGACCGTATAAGAGAGGAGCACCTTGCATGAAACATGATTGTAGGTCGTCTGGATCGTAAGTTACTTAAGCTATTTATGACTTGAGCAGTGACCGAGTAACTTTAAATAAAAATAGCTACTTATAATTGATCATAAACCAAACTTTCTTTTGTTTATCTACTGTTGGAAGTAGAAAAGGTAACTTATTTGGTGGGATCCAATTGGGCCCTTAACGATCCAAATTAAACGAATGAATTCTTATTAATCGGAGTTTAAAATACTTCAAAATAACTTGTTTAATATTTCCACAATGTGAACAATTTGATTGAGTTAAATATATGCCATGTGTTGAATTTCATGGTGCTACAGCATTGGAAGCGGATTGTGTTCTGCCCCGCCTAGACAAACTCTTAAGTAGGGGCTCTATGGGGTTTGTTTGGGTTTTATTCATAAGGTCCACAATTTTGCTAGATTGTTTTAATATATTAGCCCAAAAACGAGGCACATCCAAGGTTCAAGTGGGAAGCAGTGTGATAATGTTGTGCCATTGATTGATTTAGATTAGTAATCTTCCTGATCAAAGAGATTTTGAGTCCAAGTCGACTATTAAGGCAATCTCCAAAGTATAAAGGTGTTACACTTTTACCCTGATGGATTCGAACACTCGCACTCGACCAATCCCTTTCACTGTTGAAACCTTCTTAGGTCCCACTGCAATGTTCCACATAGTCGGTAAAGGGAAAACATATATCAACTTGATCAAAACTTTTGCTGCTCGTAGTAAGTTTTTAATTCTAAGTGCTACACCCACACCTTTAGAACAATGGTAGACTAAGTGAAGATAACCTCGTTTCAACACTGAGGTCCTAATATCGATTCCCAATGTGGGGGGTGGTTGACATTGAAGTGTGATTAACAGTGTGGGTGTGTGTACTGACAATGGGATGTGTGTACTAACCTCAAAAAAATAAAATTATAAGTGTTTAATTCCCAATATGTGGTCCACTTGAGCCTTAGATATGCCTCATTTTTGCACTAATGCACTAAAATGATATGACAAAATGGATGGATGGCGAGGATAAGTGAGATAAGTGCAATAGGTCTTCATCATTCTCGCAATTTCCCGTGTGCCCCACTTGAGAGTTGGATCAATGTACACAATGCTTTTCCTGTCCATTGACACCTAGTAGGGGCCAACACGTGTTGGTGGTGGATGGCAAATCCATCCCTAGGGAATCCGCAACTGTAGTGGTCATTTGTTAGTCGAGTGTCGTGGGGCTAACATGGCAACGTGTGGCCCTCTATGATGTATGACATCAGTCATGTGATATTCGGTCGTAACTGATTTAGAATAATAAATGGTCAAGAGCGATGAATGGACGACGTGGATGAGATGCATTCGTCATGTAAGGCCCCACGTATGACAACGACGAAATAGAGTGTATGGCGGAGTACTGAAGGCCTGGGATGACTTGTTTCCCTTTGAATCAAACGAGAGAGTAAGGTAATGATTACAAATTCCCCAAATGGTCAAGAAAAAACAAACATAAGTAAATACCATCATCTCTTTGACATTTCATACTATTTCCTCGAGTAAGTAATAATGACACATTTACTTGTATTTATCTCTTATTTCCAACAACCAAAAAGGCCAAAGATTCAATTCATTTCATGAGATCCGTTTAAGGCTTAGATCCATGGATAAGGAATGCCACACCATAGGAAGCCGGGGCGAATTAAGTGGGGAACAACTTAATGAGTGTTACCTCTACTATGCGGCCCACATGAATGATATTTTGTATATCCACGTCGTCCATCATTTTCTCCAGCCCATTCGAGGATGGGGTTCCAAAAATTATGTAGATCCAAATCCCAGGTGGACCATACCACTTGAAACAGTGGTGATTGAGCACCCCACCATTAAAAATTCCAAAGAGCCCATCATAAGGTTTTAGTAAATTTTATTTACAATCCAACCAGTTGATAATATCGAGTAGATTTGGATGAAGGAAACATATAAAAATCAACTTGATCCAAACCTTTAGTGGCCCAAAAAATGTTTCTAATGGTCATTCATCCCCATTTCCAGGGGTACAGTCCACCTGAAATTTGGATATTTGTAGGATTTGGGATGACAACCTAAAATGAGAGGGCAAAACAAATGGACAGTGTGGCTATGTAAAAATTTACATCAAGATGGGCTCCACACAATTAGGGTAACACCCACTAAGCTATCCCGTGTAACTGCTAGTCCGCTCTCACAGGAAGCAATGGGATTGTTACACCCATTCCTAGGGTGAGATATAAATTTGCCATCTAACTTATTTATAAAGTTAATTACACTTGGATGAAAGAAAAAAAAAAGAAAACACCTTAGTACAAAATTTTTGTGCCCAAAATAAGTTTTTGATAGGTGCTTAATTCTCATTTCTATTTCTTGTGGTGTGGTCCACTTGAGTTTTGGATCTCTCCCATTTTGGGATGGTTTCATCAAATAAATTGGAAAAATGAATGATAGTACAAGTAAAGTACACACATTGTAATTAGGTGCTGCCCGAGCAACAGCTTCGTTGAGGTGTGGAGCCAATCACACTAGGAGGTGGTCGGGCACCTGGACCGGGCGCCTGATATTCATGTATTAGAGACAACAGTCTTTGGACTATTCTGTGAACAGTCAAGCGCTCAACGGTCAAGTGGACCGAGTGCTCGAAAATCGGGTGTTTCCCTCTGGAGCTCGCCGGACTGTTTTGACATTGGGTTGGCGCTCGACCAAGCTTGACCGGGCGCCCGACCGGACGCGGAGTTACTCGCAGGGTTTCTTATTTTGGGTTCTATTTTCGGATTTTACTATATAAAGGGGTGTAATTCGGGATTAGGTAATGCAATTAGGGTTTCTATACGTCCAAGGTGAAAAAAAGGCGAGAGGTTAGTAAAAAGGGCCATCTCTGTGCATGAGAGCATAGGAGAAGGTAAGTGTATTGCTTGTAACTTTGTCTTCTTTATAGTAGAAGTCTGCACCGTGATTTTTTACCCTTGTTTGGGTTTTTCCACGTAAAAATCTGTATTGTGATTGTTGGTTTGCTTAGATTCTACTTCTAGATTATATTTCTTCTTGTTTATCATTTGTGGGTGAGATCGGAGATTGAATCTCGATTCACCGGCGTTGTTGGCAAGCTGCGCAACAACTAGTATTAAAGCCATTGGTTTAGTTTATGTGGGAGCGATGACAGAAGAAGGGAATACTAGAATTGAGAAGTTTGATGGTTCAAACTTTGCCTTCTGAAAGATGTAGATTGAGGATTATCTATATCAGAAAGACCTCTATATTTCTCTAAAAAGAAAAGAGAAGAAACCAGAGAAGATGACAGATGATGAATGTGCTTTAGTGGATCGGAAGACTTTATGAACGATCCGACTCTCTCTGTCTAAGAGTATCGCCTTCAATATATTCAAGGTAAAGACCACAAAAGAATTAATGTAAGCTCTAGCTATGATGTATAAGAAACCCTCGACGCCCAACAAGGTTCATCTTGTGAAACGGCCATTCAACATGAAGATGTCAGATGGTGGGGGCGTGACTGAACATCTAAACGAGTTCAATACAGTCACGAGCTAATTGGAATCCGTTGGCATCACTTTTGATGACGAGGTCAGGGCGCTATTGATCTTGTCCAGTTTGCCAGACAGTTAGGATGGTTTGGTGACCGCCGTGACCAATTCCCCATGAACAACGAAGTTGAAATTCGATGATGTGGCGGGTCTAATTCTCAGCGAAGAATCTAGAAGAAAGACATCGAGAATTTCAGGGGATTCCGAAAATGCTCTAAACGTTGAAGGAAGAGGAAGATCTCCGAACAAAGGTGATAACAAACGCGGGCGTTCTAAGTTGAGGAATAAGTCCAAAGGACCAAAAGACAAGGACGGGTGTTGGCATTGCAGGAAAAATGAGCACATAAAGCGTGATTGCAGGACGCTTAAGAAACAAGAAGGAAGCTCTCAAGGTGGGAAGGATTCGGTGAATCTATCTGATGAGAGTGACATAGAGATGTTGATGTGCGGAATGAGTCTTATGTTATAGACTCGGGTGCTTCGTTTCATGCCACTTTGTTAAAGGAAGTTCTTCGTGATTATGTGTTAGGTGACTTTGGGAGAGTCTACCTGGGTGATGATGAGCCGTGTAGTATTGTTAGCAAGAGAGACATTCACTTAAGTCAGAAAGATAGAACGGTCTTGAAGTTAAAGGATGTCAAACATGTACCAAGTTTGAGACGAAACTTGATCTCAGCGGGGTAGTTGGCCGATATCAGATATGTGACGACATTCACTAGTGATTCTTGGAAGGTCACAAAAGGTGCCTTGGTGATATCTCGAGGCAAGAAGGAAGGTACCTTGTACGTAACTTCTGGATCGTATAGTTCATTCGTAATTACATCAACTGGAGTGAGTGGGCAATTATGACATCAGAGGTTGGGACGTATGAGTGAGAAAGGGATGGAAATGCTATTGTCAAAGGGGAAGCTACCAGGGTTGAAAGCAATTGGTTTAGAATTCTGTGAGGATTACGCGTACGGCAAACAGAAGAGAGTAAGCTTCAAGAAAATAGGACGAGCTCCAAAGACGCATCTATTGGAGCTTGTACACACTGATATGTGGGGACCGACATAGGTATCATCTCTTGGTGGATCACGTTATTTTGTTTCCTTTATTGATGATGTTGGTAGAAAATTGTGGGTCTATTTTTTAAAACATAAATCTGAGGTGTTTGATGTATTTAAGAAGTGGAAGGTACTGGAAGAAAATGCAACAGGTAAAACTGTAAAGTGTCTTAGATATGATAATGGGGGAAAGTATTGTGATAAAAGATTTAAGGAATATTGTGCAGCCGATGGAATCAAACATCAGAAAATGATTCCAGGGACACCGCAGCAGAACAGTGTGGCTGAGCGCATTAACAGGAGTATCCTTAAACACGCCAGGAGCATGAGGTAAAATGCAAGGTTGCCTAAGACGTTTTGAGCAGATGCTGTGAATAATGTCGTATATCTCATCAATAGTAGTCCCTCAGCACCATTAGATGGTGGGTTACCAGAAGAAATGTGAATTGGGAAAGAAGTGAACCTTGCACATCTTAAAGTGTTCGGTTGCACTTCATATGTTCACATTGATGCAGAGCACAGAAACAAGCTGGGTGCAAAGTCAAGGAAGTACACGTTTATAGGCTACGGGCAACATGATTTTGGCTACAGGTTCTTGGATACAGAGAACCGAAAAATTATCAGAAGTAAGGACGTATTCTTCAATGAAAAAGTGATGCATAAGGATAACTTGCAGCAAAAACACAATAAGGCCGATGAGAAATGATTTGTAGAGTTATAAGAGTTACCGGACACGGGTGTTACAGTGCCACAGGATGAGCATGATGAGGCAGACCAGCAAGCACCAGTTGTGAGGAGGTCTACTCGGGAGAGGAGACCTAAGGTCCGATACTCACCCTCCTTATATTATCTATTGCTGACAGATAATGGTGAACCAGAGTGTTTTGAAGAGGCATTACGGTCAGATACACGGGTTAAGTGGGAGCAGGCTATGGATGATGAGATGGACTCTTTTAAGTTCAATCGTACGTGGGAGCTCGTCACTCCACCTAAGGGTAAAAAAGCTCTTCATAACAAGTGAGTTTACAAACTGAGGAGGAGCACGATGGTTCGAAGCGATACAAGGTCAGACTGGTTGTGAAATGTTTTCAACAAAAGGCAAGTATCGACTTGACTGAAATATTTTCACCAGTGGTGAAGATGTCTACGATTCACATGATCTTAAGTATAATGGCTACAGAGGACTTATATCTAGAGCAGCTAGATGTTAAGACAACCTTTCTTCATGGAGATCTTAAAGAATATATATATATATATATATATATATATATATATATATATATATATATATATATATATATATCAGCCGACAGGATACGTGGCACCAGGAAAGGATAACAAAATGTGTAGTCTGAAAAAGAGTCTATATGACTTGAAGCAGGCCCCGAGGCAGTGGTATAAGAAGTTCGATAGTTTCATGTCAGGAAACGGGTACAAGAGATGTCATGCAGACCACTATTGCTACTTAAAGAATTTGATACGTCGTACATCATCTTTCTTCTGTACGTTGATGATATGCTTGTGGCCGAATCAAGCATGAACGATATCTCAAATCTCAAAAGACAATTGTCTAGAAAATTTGTTATGAATGATTTAGGAGCTGTAAAACAAATCATAGGCATGAGTATTAAACGTGACAGAAAAAATAAGAAGCTAGTTTTGTCACAGACAGAGTATATAGCCAAAGTACTTGATTGATTCAGTATAGGAGGTGCTAAGCCGATTAACACCCCATTAGCCAACCACTTCAAGCTTTCTAAGGAGCAATGAGCTAAGACGCAAGAAGAACGTGATTACATGGCTAAAGTCCCATACGCGTTAGCTATAGGGAGCCTCATATATTTTATGGTTAGCACGAGGCCAGATATTGTTCAAGTAGTTGGAGTTGTTAGTATGTTCATGAACAATCCCGAGAAGGAACATTGAGAAGCTGTGAAGTGGATCCTCAGTACCTGGTAGATACTGTGGATGTGGGACTGTGTTATGCAGGATCGAAATCAAGCTACAAGGCCACGTCGACTCAGATTTGGCAGGGGATACCGATAGCAGAAGGAGCACTACAGGGTATATCTTTACTCTAGGTAGTGCTGCAGTCAGTTGGGTCTCTCAATTACAAAAGATAGTGTTTATCAGTACAACGGAAGCATAATATATTATAACTACAGAAGCGTGCAAGGAGATGGTGTGGATGCAAGATTTTATGGAAGAGTTGGGGAAGAAGCAAACAGATTGCAAGCTGTACAGTGATAGTTAGAGCGCAATACACTTGGCTAAGAATTCAACCTTTCATTCAAGGATCAAACATATTAACATCAGATATCACTTCATGCGTTTGTTACAGGAAGGCGGATCAATTGCTCTAGTGAAGATCTACTGCGGATATGTTGACAAAGGCGGTCACATGGGAGAAGCTGAAGCTCTGTTAAGCTTTGATTGGTCTTCGGACTTGAAGATGGGGAGGTGGTGCACTTTAGATGTAGAAGACGAATGATTATGGTGATGTGTCTCCAAGTGAGAGATTGTTGAGGTGTGGAGCCAATCATACCAAGAGGTGGTCGGGTGCCCGAATGGTCTGCGGACCGGGCACACGATATTCATGTATTAGAGACAATAGTCTCTGGACTGTTCAGTGAACAGTCGGGGGTCCAACGGTCAAGTGGACCGGGTGCCCGAAAATCGCGTGTTTCCCTCTGGAGCTCGCTAGACTGTTTTGGCACTGGGCGGGTGCCTGACCAAACCCGACTGGACGCGGAGTTACTTACAGGGTTTTCTATTTTGGGTTCTATTTTCGAGTTTTACTATATAAAGGGGTGTAATCCGGGATTAGGTAATGCAATTAGGGTTTCTATACGTCCAAAGTGAGAAAGAGGCGAGAGGTTAGCAAAAAGGGCCATCTCTGTGCATGAGAGCATAGGAGAAGGTAAGTGTATTGTTTGTAACTTTGTTTTCTTCATAGCAGAAGTTTGCACCGTGATTTTTTTTACCCTTGCTTGGGGTTTTTCCACGTAAAAATCTGTCTTGTGATTGTTGGTTTGCTTAAATTATACTTATAGATTATATTTCTTTCCGTTTAGCGTTTGTGGGTGAGACCGAAGATTGGATCTCAGTTCATCGGCTTTGTTGGCATGCTGCGCAATAAGCTTCCCCTACCGTGGGGCCCACCTTAATGATTTTCTATATATCCACATTATTCATTTGTTTCTTCAAACTATTTTAGGATGGGATACCAAAATTTATACATATCCAAATCTCAAGTAGACCACATCACAGGAAGCAATAGAGATTGAGTGCCTGAATAAGTTTTCTTAATGTGTATTTGTAAACCAACTCGTTGATAATGTCAAGAAAACTTGGACTAAGGAAAATTAGAAAGATTATATTGATCCAAAGCTTTTATGGCCCACATTTTTTTTTAATGGTTATTCTTCTTTCTATTAGTATGGTCTACCCTTTTTTTTTTTTTTTTTTAATGGTTATTCATCTTTCTATTCGTATGGTCCACCCTTGAATCTTCTTATAATTACGGATAGCGCCCTAAAGTGAGACAGAAAAGCAGTTGGATGGCAAGGATATGCAACAGGTACATTAAATCAGTGCCGCGCAGCAGGGGTAACGCCCACTTAGACCAAAGAGCTTAAACCAACACGGATGCGGCCTAAGCTCCATAGGCCTCACCATGATGTATGTGCTTTATACATGGGTTCATCCATCTCACCATTTAAAAAATGAGGTAGATCCAAATATCAGGTGGACCGCACCACAAGAAACTAGAACTGATTTTTTACCTTGAAAACTTTTTTAGGGCCACAAAAGTCTTGGATCGAGCTGGTATTTTTGTTTTCCCTTCATCCGGGTCACTGTGACCTTATCAACAGGTTGGATGTAAAATAAACATTACAGTGGGCCATAAAAAGTTTTTTAATGGTAGATCTTCAGTCAATACTATTTTCCTGTGGTGTTGTCCACCTATGATTTGGATATATCTCATTTTTTGAGTCATTCCTTAACAAGATGAAAAAATGGATGAGAAGTGTGTATAAAGCACATACATCATGATGTGGCCCATAGAGCTTTGACACCAGCTAGCCTCCTGTTGGTGTCACTAGTTAAACCGCGTCCGACCAGTACCGAGCTCAGTACTGGAGAGGTCACTACCGAATCCGAGTCCCGTCAGTCGCAAACGTACGCCCCCGTTCATTTATTACAGCTGCGCGCCCAATATTTCGCAACAGTAGTCTCAGCTCCCGCTAAAACCCACTCATCCTTCTTCATAAATCTCTCTCCACCCCCGCCCCACCCCCCGAAAGAATCCCCACTTCTCTCCCTCTCCATCTGCAGTATTTCTAATTCTTGAAGCCTTTTGCTCTCTTCATGGTGCTTGCTCTTCCTCTCCACGGCGCCTCGATTGGAGATTCTCTCCTTGTCTACTGGAATGCTGACCGGAAATGGCACCTCGGTGAGATAATCGAGGTCAGTGGCGATCACGACTGCGAGATCCTCTACGAAGATGGTGAGCGCGATCGGATTTCGCTTGACCAGGTCAAGTTCATTGTGCGGAGGAACTGGAAGGGTTCTATCCGGGATAGGAAGAAACGGGGTGACGATTCGCTCCAGACTATCAAGAACATTCTCTTCGACCTGGGTATGAAAAACAACAACAATCCCTTCTGATTTTCTTTAGAATCATCGTTGAAAAACAAGGGGCTGTTTGGATGCACTGAAGATTACGAACGACAGAAAATGTGAAGCCGTTCGGCCCATCCTTGAAATGTGGATGATGGGCCGTGCTAAACACTCTTTCTGCGAAACTCCCCCACCATGGGAAATGAGATGGAAATGGCTAGGAGTGTTACCATCTCTGGTTGGCCGAAATGTACTCTAAGTCACAAGGAAGCATTGGGTTGTATATGCTGCATGAAGCATATGGTAACCTGCCGTCCTCCCGGTCTGTCAAAGTGGGGCCTATGGCTTGGTGATACAGTACATTGATATGATGGCATCCTAATTTCGATAGGGGATGTCCCAAAAGTCTCCTGTTGATTTGGATGCCTGTAAAATCTGTAAATGGTAAATGAATTATAGGTAATTGAATTACAGCATGTCTTGTTTGGCTTTAAGCTGTATTATGTTTATAGGTCGTTTGTGTTTGGATAGCCTGTAAATTGTTTACAGCCTGTAATTCCGTATTCGTGCCCGATAGAGCTTGGAGAGGTAAATTCTTATAAAATCTTGAAATAACGTATAAGGGTTTCATTTAAGATGGATTATCGGGTTGATCATTGGGTTGAGTCTGTACTAATAAAGCCTGGGGCTGACCCTTATGCTAAACCAAGGATTAGGTGGGCCACAGAAGTGCACCCACTAATTCAAATGCCGAGTTTTCAAAATAGCCCTGACCGGATTATAGCATAGTTATTGGACCATAAGAGTAGATAGCCCGCACCAATGAAATGGTTGAGGACGTCTATCCATCAAATTCTTCTATATCAGATAGCATACAAGAGCAATCAAAGCAACATAGCATCAAGCATCATATCACCCCCTATTACAAGAAGCCACATAACCAATAGCTCTGTGGGGCCCACAATGATGTCCTTGTGACATCAGTCCATCATCAGTTTTTCCAACTAATGTTAGGACATGAGACCAAAAATGGATGGACATAGTGGATACAACATGGAACCATGGCGGCCACATGTAGAAACCAATGGTTCGCATCCCATCACTCATTGTTCTATACGGTGTGGCCCATCTGAGTTGTGGATCTGTCTGATTTTTGGCCGTAGGACCTACCATCTTGGGTCAAGCCTAATAGATGGAGTGGATTTTACATATATAACATTGCGGGTCCTAAACTCATCTCTCTTCCATTCTCCACACACTGGGGAAAAAAACACAGAAACGGTGAAGATAGAGAGGTGAGCATACTTACAGGAAGGAGGAGCTATGCCAGTCAAAGAAGATGGTCAATTTCGGTCGATAAGTGAGAGAGAGATTTGAATACCACCATTTGTTTACTTATGCCATAAAAAAGTTACTTTTCTAAGTTAAGTTATTTTTGTAAGCACCATTTCAAAAGTAAATTAACACTTTAAAGTTACCTATAGTCATCAACAAAAAATTCTTGCTTTTTAACATTTTTTTTTTTACTCTCTCTCCATCTCCCATTTCTCTACATAATGGAGAAATGGACTGCTCGCTTGATGGACGACCCGCATCAAAGGTGGGGCCCACACATGGATGGTCCACTTCAAGGGTGGGCTCCACATGATGGGCAGTGGACATTGAAGGTGGGCCCCACATGTTGGACAATTAACATTGATGGTGGGTCCACACGATGGATGACCCACATCATGGTGGGCCCCACATAATGGTGGTCCACATCAAAATTTGACTCCTAATGATGAATGACCCACATCCAAGGCAAGCCCCGCATGATAGACGACCCACATTGAAGGTGGGGCCCACACGATGGAAGGTCCACATCAAAGGGGGGTAGTGGACATTGAAGGTGGGCCCCACGTGATGGATGATCCACATCAAGGTTGGCCCATATAATGGATGGTCCACTTCAAAGGTTGGCCTCTAATGATGAATGGCCTACTTCTGAGGTGGATCTTGCATGATGGACAATCCACATCGAAGGTGGGGCTACACGATGAATGATTCACATCAAAGGTGGGCTTCGTGTGGTGGGCGGTGGATATTGAAGTGGGCCCCACATAATGGACAATAACATCAATGGTGGGCCCCATAAGATGGATGACCCATATCATGTTGGGCCCCACATCATGGTTTTGAATATTGGTGTTGACTGGTGTATCAGCCCGACAAAAAAAATTATATGATATGATATCGCGTTTCAGTATCGGGTTCTATCGGCTCGTATTAGACAGATTTTTTTTTTTTTTTTAAGTTAAAAGATATGGAAAAATATTAAAAAAATAAAAAAATGAGATATCCAAGAACATATCATTTTTTTTGATCATGTATTCAATGGTGGATTGGACCATTATTTGGTAAGAATGTTGTTGTGATGGTTGACCTACTTTTAAGTTGTGGTGCTGAAAAATAAATATTTGTTAAATTTACAGCCTCTAAAATGTAAATGTTTATTAAAAGAACTTAGATATATGTTTAAACAACATAGATTTATCATTCCCCTAAAGAAATTTTGGAAGGGAAAAATTCAACAAAATATCTAAAAAATGGATAATGGCTTGAATATAAGAAAATAATTTAAATCAAGCTATAAATGGTAGATCTATGTTTAAACAAACATATGTTAACTTAGATTTATCATTCATATCATTTTCCTAAAATTCTTTTTGATTAAAAAAGGAAATGCCAAAAGTAAAATGAAAATAGAAAAAAATTTAGAAAATATTTTTTTAATTAATGCATGTGTGAAATCATTAGATCCATTGTATTAGAAGACTCCTCAAGCATTGTAACAACAATCAATAGAAAGAAGTACATTTTTTTTTGTTGAAATTTATAAGAAAATAATGTGTAAATAAAAAATAAGAAAAGAAAAACTCCAAACCAAGACCAAATTATTAGATCCATATGATTAGAAGACTCCTCAAGCATCATAACAACAATCAGTAAAAAAAAGTAATTAATTTTTTTTTCAAATTTACAGAAAATTTGTGCATTAAAAAAGGAAAAAACCCCAAAATCGAGATCAAATCAGCCATGATTTGATCGATTTGGTACATAGTCTTTATTTTGAGATTCTAGTTTGAAATAGAAAAAAAGCAATTTTTTAAATTTTTTTGCAAAAGTAGGCCTTAAAGCTTTAATGCTTCGATTTGATGCTAAACAGCAGGTTTTGATGTTCAGATCTGACCTAGATTTAGTCGGAAATGGCTCTAAAAGATTTCCTATTTGAAAAGAAATCAAAAGGATAAGATATGAAAGAGAAAAAGAAAAGTGGACTGGTTAGAAGCTTTTATAGCTGTATCGATTCATCTGGTACGACACAATATCGGTGTCGATCAGTGTTGTCAGAATCGTATGATTCATATCGTATCATATGGGTGTACGATTCAATTGATTAACGTATCAAATCCGAAATAATCGTACGATAACTGTACGAATCTAATTGATATTCAGAGAGAGAGAGAGATTTTGATATTCAGAAACCCAAAATAAAGAAATCAAGATACTATTCACAATGGATTCGAATGCCATTTTTTCTAACATGATTCTACACTTAAGAAAGGTACAAAAAAACAAAATTATTAAAGCACTCTTATATGTTTTCTAAGGTAAAATTTTTGAAAGACAACAAAAGAAAACAAAGAAAAAAGACAAGAATCCTTTAATATCATGATATGTATACATTTTCTCAATTGATAATATCATGACATGTATTATTTTTTTGGTGCATGTTGATGGGAAATAGATGATTAATGAGCTTTTAATATTTTCTGATTTACTTATACTTATCATATGTTTTTTATCATATGATATAATTTGCGATTTGATATGATTCAATCCCTTCTATGATTTGTGATATGATAACAATTTTGACAACATTGGTGTTGATATACATTGGTCGATACAAGCTGAGATGGTGCTATTTTTTTGTGTTGAACTTGTATTGGCCCATTTCACATATTGTATTCGACCAATATGGATACGATATGGCTGTATCAGCTGATACAATATCAATTTTAGGGACTATGCCCCACATAAGGACAATTCACATTGAAGGTTGGCCCCTAATGATGAATGGCCCACATCCAAGGTGTGCCCTACATAATTGACGGCCTCATAGCTCACTTTGAAGTTGGCCCCTGCATGGTGGATGGTCCACATTAAAGGTGGGCCCTGCATGATGGATGACCCACATCCAAGGTGGGCCCAACATGATAGATAGCCCACATCGAAGTTGGGCCTCGCAAGGTGGATGGTCCACCTTGAAGGTAGGCCTCACATGATGAACGGTTCACATTGAAGGCATGGCCAAGGTGGCCCAACATAATGAGCTGTCCACATTAAAGGTTGGCCCCACATGATAGATGGTGAGGGTGGACCAAACACACTTTTCTACTTTTTGGCTAATAAGTATGTTGTTTATGAAATGTACTTATCTACTGAAGAAGTAGAAACCGAGATAAACTACTCGAGGTACAAGTAACTTATGTAAAGTAACTTCCGAACCAAAAAATAGTGGCTTCATTGGTTAGGATTTTGGATCTACTGTACTGTATGGCTACTAGTTTTTTTTTTTTTGTGTGTTTTGTTTGTTCGTAATTTAGGATCCGTTTGGCTGCTATTGCACTAAACATTACGAAATTTCACGATATTTCACACCAAATTAAATTGACTAATCATGAAATATCATGATATTTGGTGCAACCGATATTCATTTCTTTTAGTCAATTTGACACATGCATTTTCCCTTGAAAGAAACATCCAAGACGACATGAATGGAATTTTATAGTGAAAATATGACGATCAAGGAAACAAGGAAGCTTGTTTGACTTTTTTCTCTAAGATTTTCCCCCCCACTTAGAGGTGGGCAACGATCCGATCCAAGTCGAACATGGACCGAATCGGATTGTTCGGCTGCTTGAGTGGGTGTGTTCGAACAATGTTTGAACAAACATTCGAACAGGGTGGCTCTGTTCGAACTCGATTTGGTCTAGCCCAATCATGTTCGAACATGTTCGAACATATAGAATTCGGACAATTTTTACGAGTTCGAACAAGTTCAAACAATTTCGTTTTTTTCACTTGAAAATATTTTTTCTACTACTGAATAGTATATACCGATTTGTTCACAAATTACATATCACAAATGATAAATCACAAGGTTTAGCCACAACTAAATCTCTAGTGAACCACACCACAGGAATGACATTATGATGGCATTAAACATCACTGTGGACTCTAGGGAGATTTCAACGGTAGGAATTTCCCTACCACCTTTTCGTTTAGTGCGGCCTACTTGAGTCTTGGATCCAGATCATTTTTCGTCTTACATCCTAAGATGATCTCACAAAATGGATGGATGGCGTGGATTCCTCACAAACATCACAGTGGGCCCCACCTAGATTTCCAACACATGAACTACGCATGGCTTGTGATGCGAACGTGGGTTGGCTCATGGCTAGTGACGCGAACACCCGCCAACGAGCTGGTGTCAAAGCTTTGTGGGCCCCACCATGATGTATTTGTTTTATCCACTCGGTCCATCCATTTGTACAGCTCATTTTAAGGCATTAAACAAAAAAATTAGGCAGATACAAAGCTCAAGTGGGCAACACCACAGGAAACAATGAGGAGAATGATGTCCACAATTGAAGCCTTTCTAGGGCCCACAGTCATGTTTATTTGTCATCCAACCCCCCTCTCTCTCTCTCATGCTGGTGTCATGTTTTACACACACACACACACACACACACACACACACCAAGTCAAATGAACGAGTCGAGTCGAATAGGACTGTGATTGAAACCGACTCAAATTTTTTTTCGAACATACCCTGCGTGTTCGAACAAAGTTTGAACAAGAAGACTTTATGTTCGAACAGAGTTTTACCGAATCGATCCGAACGGTTAAACTTGGTTCGTGTCCAGCTCTACCCCCACTGAATGGAACTCAAGCCGGAAGATGCCATATACGAGTTAGCTGCATGTTCCTCCCAGCATAATCTCACCTCATACCCTATGGGAGTTTGATGAGCTTGCCCATATTTTGGCTCATGTAAATGATTATATTTTGGTTTCTTCCCCAATTTTTGGCTTTCATAAAAGAAACTGTTGTTGTCACCTTCTGCTCAAGTTCAAAAGTTTGAAATAGCCTTTGAACTTTGTCTGTAGATTCTTGACTTGACTGAGCTGATAAAAAGTTCATGACCTAACCAAGTTGATGTCAAGTATTGGGAAAAAGAGTTATAATCAATTGGGAAAATGTGACAAGATAACTATTGGTCTTCATTTTTCTTTCATCCTTTTTTTAGCAACGTTGTTTTCTTTCACATTAGATGCTTTAGTTATGAAAAAGGACACAATAAAGATGTGATGGAAGGACGCAGAAGAAGATTACTCAATGATTTGTATGTGAGTTTTCATTGTATTTTTTTTTTTTTTTTTGTTGCATAGATGCCTTCAATCTACAAGTTTGTTCAAGATGGAGGCTACAAAATGGCAAGGGGAAGGCCCAAAAGGTTAGAGGTTGAGAGAAGATTTGATGACCCATGGTTCAATTGGGGATATGGTCGTTGATAGAGTGGAATGACCAAGTAGGATTTGTGTAGCCGACCTCAAGTAGTTGGAATAGGGCTTAGATGATGGTGGTGATGATGATCTTTTGCGTCCTTTGAAAGTATCTTGAGTCCCTCACCCTTGTGGAGTTCGGGTGTGCCCTCACTTTGACAACCAATCTAAGGGTAGAAAATGGCAGCTCTAGGGCCTTGCAGTCTTTAGGGATTGGACAATAAGATAGGGTGTATTATCCTTCTTGGATGTTGTTGGTCTAAACATGCATTGTTTTTAATGGTGATATCTATTTCAAACCTCATTTACTGAAAGTCAAATATTTGGTAGATGTGGAACCCAACAAGTGCAAATTAGAGAACAAGGTGCCCCTTCTTTTCTTTTCTCCCTAAGTATTCATGGTTGGAATATAACAAATGAATCTTCATACCTCCTCAAAAACCAAAGCAATGTGGGATTCATCCCAACTGTATTTGATGATTTCCCCATTATCCATGCTATGAGGACATTAAATTGATTTAGGACATACATGAAGGGTTCCTCTAGGTGTTTGTAACATATTGGTTCATGTACGAGTGGAAGCTCTCCTATGGGAGTTGTGGGTTCTAAATGTGCATGATACTTGCAATCCATCACTTTAACATGTTCATAGGATGAGTTTAACTAAAACGAGGATGTTGGGATGGATGAGTGGCAATGCGAGGAAGTATAGAGCTAAAAATGAATGCACGTGGTGGAACTTAGGAGTAGCATCAATAGGTAATAAGATGAGGGAATATAGACTTGGATGGTTTGGCCACATACAATGGAGTCTAGAACTGCACTGGATGGAAGGAGTGGGTTGGTTCAAGTTCAAGGCTCTAAATGGGCCAGGGGAAGGCCAAAAAGGATGTGGGTAGATGTGGTAAGAGAAGATTTGATGGCCTATAGTTTTAATTGAGAATATGGTCATTGATAGAGTGGACTAATGGAAAAAGATTTGTGTAGCCAACCCCAATTAGTTGGGATAAGGCTTAGGTAACGATGTCGATGACTTGCAATCTATCACTTGAGCTAAATGGTGCAATTGGCTGGGCAGAATACGCGGCATGCTTGCAAATGACTTGGGAGAAGGTATACTTATTGGAATATGTTGTGTTCTATGTACTACTTAAGGTTCTTATTTGTTTATCTTTCAATTTCCTTTGATGAAATTCACCTGTTCAAGAAAAGGTTATGTTTGTTTAGCAAACCATAATCATGATGACATCTGTGTCGGATGTATTCACTTAACCTGTCTATCCCAGAACAAATATTTAAGTTGAAGATTTAGATTTGGGACTGTACATCTAGTAGCAAATCCTTTCCTTTTCATTTCCTTCAAATCTCTTCTTTCAATTGATAAATAAAAGAAAACTCGATAAATCTGTAGAAGAAGGGGAAGAGTGTAGGAGTCTATGACCCTGTGTGCATGTTATGTGCATCCTTGTATGTATTAGAGCAGTGGGTATTATTATTGCTGGGGTTGGTGTATCGTTTCCTTTATTGCTCCTTCAGGACATTGGATCTTTTATGTTTAGTGCTTCTTGATGAAATGACATTCGATGAGAGAGGAGTTAATCTCTCTCCTAATACTCTTTTCTTCTTCTTCATCTTTTATCTTTCTTTCTTACACCACGAGATTCAAGTCTTGTATCAAAGAAAGGAGTTTAGATCCTCTCTTCCCTCCTCCCTCCTCCCTCTCTCCATTTCTCTTTGAGACAATGATGTCTAGACGCTTAAGTTTTGGTTGAATTCCAAAAATCAACTTTCTTTTAAACTGTTTCCTAAAACCCGCTTATAATTTCGAAATATGGTAAAAAAGCCACCTAGACTCACGGCTGTTAGAGAATTCCTGTCTGTTGCACTAACAAAAGACCTTAATGTCCTTTTAAGCCTTTTGTTCTCGTGCAACAAAATCCACTATTGCCGTGACTATGCCATGGGCCTCATAATGATGCATTCGTTTAATCCACATCGTCTACTCTTTGTTGATTATGATTTAAGGAAATGAGCTCAAAAAATTAAAAAGATCCAAATCTCATGTGGATCCACGATAGTTAACAGTGCCAGTTAAATCCTACCATTAAAAAATTGCTAGGGCCCACTGTATTTCTTTTTTCCCATCCAACCTGTTGATTAGGTAGTGTGGACCTATATTAAGGCCCATTATAATTCTTCTTTTCCATCCAACGTGTTTTTACCCCCAAAAAGTAATCAAGGGTAGGCGTTTAATTCTTTTTGTTTCTTATGGTGTAGTCCACTTAAGTTTGGATTTGCCTCATATTTGGGCCCATGCCCTAAAATTACCTAAAAAAATGAATAAACTGGTGTGGATGTACCACATTCATTATGATAGGGCCCATAAGTTTTCAAACTCCAACCACCATGTGTAGGAGGAGCGATTGAGGATTTGCTCCGAAGCCTTTGGCATGAAGTTAATTGGCAAGGAAGCTAAGTAGGGTCCACTATGATGTTTGTAAGAAATCCACTCCATTCATCCATTTTTCGAGTTCAATATGTGATAAAAAAAAATGAGCCGGATCTACGACTGAAGTGGGCCAGACGAGAGAAAACAGTGGGGATTCAATGTCCATCATTAAAACATTTGTATCACCATAAAAGTTGTGCTTTCAGTTCATCCCTGTAGGAAAGACCTTATAAACGGTTTGGATGGCATATAAACATCAAGGTGGAGCGCTGGAAGGTATTACATTTCCTACTTTTCCTTTCTTGTGTGGCTCACTTGAGTCTTGGATCTGGATCAACTTTGGTCGAATGTCCTAAAATGAGCTTGTATAATGAATGGACGGGGTTGATTACTTACAAACATCACCATGGACCCACCTATTTTCTCAGCCCAATAACTTCTACAAAAAGGTTTTTGCAAAAATAGGCCTCCATAACTGGAAACCTGCGGGGATTGGATGCGCAGATCTGCTAATCCCGATAAGGGGTGGTTTCAAATCTCTGTGGGCCCCATCATGATGTATGCGTTTTATCCACGTTGTCCACCCATTTTTCCATCTAATTTTAAGGCATGAGCCCAAAAATGAGACAGATCCAAATCTCAGGTGGACCACAACACAAGAAAACAGTGGGGATTGACACTTACCGTTGAAAACTTTTTAGGGGCCATAGGGGTTTGGTATCAATCTGATATTTGTTTTTTTTTTTTTCCCTTCATCTAGGCCTATGGGACCTCATCAACAGGTTGGATGGCAAATAAACATTACGGTGGGTCCTAGGGAGATTTTAATGATGGACGTTCAATCCCCACCGTTTTCCTGTGGTGTGGTCCACTTGAGATTTAAATCTGTCTCATTTTTGGGCTCATGCCTTAAATTCATACAGAAAAATGGATGGACGTCATGGATAAAACATATACATCATGGTGGGGCCCACAGATTTGAAACCATCCCTTGGGCTAATCCCGCTGGAATAGCAGATCCGCGGTCGGATTGGATACTACCTCGGCGGGCGGGCGTAGCTGAGAGATGGACGGTCATGTCAGAAGTTGTGGGGCCCACACCGTGATGTATATGTTTTATCCACACCGTTTATCAGCTTTTACATTAATTTTAGGTCATAAGCTAAAAAAGGAGTCAGATTGAAGTTTTGGACCACACGACAGGAAGCAGTGGGGATTGAAAGCCAACTGTTGAAAACTTCTTATGTCCACAAAAGTTTTGGATCAAGCTAATATTTATGTTTTCCTTGGTAAAAGCCCATGTGATCTTATAAGAGGTTGGATGGAAAATAAACATTGTGGTGGGCCCTAAGAAGTTTTCAACAGTAGGAGTTCAATCTCCACTATTTGGTGAGGTCCACTTGAATCTTCAATCTGACTCCTTTTTGTACTCATTCCTTAAACCGATATTTCAGAATACATGGACGGCAGGATAAAAAATATATATTTCGGTGGGCTTTGTAGCCTTTGGGCGAGATCATGGGTGCGGGGATTGTGACGTTTGAGAGAGACGTGTTTTTTTAGGTACCTTGTTTAAGGTTTGGTTAAGGATAAATTTGTCTTTTTAAAAATACGTAGGAAATAGCTAACAGAATGAGACAATATGCGGTTTATTGGCTAACGGCTAAAATTTTAGGTGGGTTTTAGAAACAATTTAAAAGAAAGCCTTTTTTTTGGAATTCAGGCAAAATATGAGCGCTTGTACGACATTGCCTCTTTCTGTTTTTTTAGAGTATTCATACTCACCGGTTGGTTGTGCACACGTTAGTAGGCATTGGCTGGCACAACCGACACAACGACAAGTGTATAACTATGTTAGAGGAGAAGCCAATTGCCATGTTACTTCCAAAATACAGTATTATATGTTTCTAGATAGGTCAACTCTTGTTGTTGGGTACAAACCATGTCAAGGTGGAACCATGCTCCTTCCCTAGAAATTGTGGTAAGGATCAACTCCTTTGTACACTTTTGAGCATTGTTGGCACGTCTGTGAGCATTGTTGGATTCTTCATCCTCATTCACATCTAAATCTTAAGTTGTTGCTAACAGTGTTAAGATTGATTTACCAATTGGTCTTCATAAAGCTAAGTGTTAGTGATGGGCCTGTGGGGCCCACTTGTGGGCGGGGCTCATAGGTTGTTCCCGCATCTTCCCTCTTACAGGAATTTGAAACTTAAAAAGAGTTTTCAAATTTGGAGAAAGATTAGATGAGATAAGGATAAACCTTATCTCATCTCATCTCTTATCCCTCTTATCAATCCTATAAATACAGAGGATGACTCACTCCAGTAATTACCAAGTAACAAGTGCTACGAAGAGAAAATAGAGGGAATTACTTTGAGTGTCCATCTGGCCCGTTCCTTTCAATCTAAGCCGTAGATCGTGATCCGGGGACCATCCTCACCATAGGATTAGAGGGGTGATCAGACTCATTTGCTCCTGTAGCAGCTAGGCGGATCGCTGGACCTGCACCGCACCGCACATCCTCAGCTTTGCGAAGGTTCTCATCGTGTAGACCATTCGATCCTGAAGTCCCACACTTCCGAATTTCCTTCAGTGGTACCAGAGTAATTAATCTTGGTGGATCTTCGATTTATTGAGAAATATATCGCATTGAGGTAAGTACCTTTATTTAAAATTAAAATTTTATTTCTTTTATTTTAATATACGCGATCATCATACACTCATCACCTCAATTATTCCTTTTATTAATTAAGTATATTTCATTTTTTATTTATTTTTATTTCTGAGGTATGGAGAATAAAAAAAATAAAAATAAAAATGAAATACTAATAATAAAGGCCATAAAATTAGAGAATTGATACAGGCCCTAAATAAAAGAGAAATTGAGGTTTTGAAAGAAGGGGTTTTATCTGGATTAATTTCTAAAGAAAACCAAGAGATGGAATGGGCTTTCCAAATGCTAATGAAGCCGCCGGCATCCACGGCAGCCATGGCCGTAGCCGTGGAAGACCTCCTCCCCCCCCCTCTCTCTCTCTCTCTCTTTCTTCCTTTTTCTCTCTCTTCCATTTGAAAAATGGCCACCAGAAGTGGTAGCCATGATCGCTGCCGCTAGCCTCTACCGCAGCCGCGACAATGGTAGCATGGCCCCGCCCCGCCTCGCCTCTCCATCTCTCTCTCTCTCTCTCTTTCTCTCTCTTTCTCTCTCCCATTTTTAGTCGACCGTCCACTGCACCAGCAGCAGCCATGGCCGCCGCTGCCAGCCACAACCATTGTAGTGGCAGCCATAGCCTCCACCTCCAGCGGCAGCCGCGACAACAGAAATCATTGTCGCCTCCTCCAATGACAGCCGTAAGGAGCAACCCCATGCTGGAGGCCTTTGCACAGGGGGCTGTTGCAAAATAAGTTTTGTAAAACCGAAAATGATGAGAAGAAGAGAAGGGAGAGGGAAGTGGGCTTGGTTTATGGGCCTGAACGTATAGGTCAGGAAATGGGCCTAATGGGCCTGGCTTGGAGATGGATCTATTGAAGTGGTTCTTGGATTGATTACAAAGTCCAAATTCTTAATCGGGCCTGCTATCTAAGAGCCCAAACAACCCTTTTATAAACAAATGAAAAGGAGATGAGTAGAGATGGGCTTGAATGAAAAGATTATGGGCTAGTCTACTTTGGAGCTTAAAATAGTGGACCATTTAAGGGCCTAAATCACAATTATGAGCCCTTCTTAATGGAACAAATGGAAATGTTGCCATTGTTCCATGATTAATCTTTTGGCCACCATTTGGACTCAGGCCCATTAACTTTCATTTCACATTTATTTAATGTTTTAAATGATATTTTTCTATAACCATTCATTCAGCCTAAAATAAATAAATAAAGGGACCATCATAAGTTGTCCACGAGAAGTTGGACGACCTTAATGGACCCCACATTTAAGCACAAATTGAATTGGGACGAATTAGAAGCCCAATTCATTTCCTTTCAAGATTAAGTGTTATCTTGTTAAGGGGCTTTTAATTGGCCATTTGTGAGTTGATTTAGGACAAGTGTTGGGAAGTGACTTAGAATTTTTCGGTGAGATCTAATCGATGATACGGTCCGTTTCTGTGATTAATGGTCAAGATCTCTTGAAGTGATGATGATCGATGTATGTATTAAAATGAAAGCACATAAAATGAAATTTTGGATTTTATAATTATTAATTGTGATGAATTAATATTGTGATAGTAATCATGATATGTGGGCCACTCATTTTTGGAACACGACAACCAAAATGTGCAACTCCAGACGTCTTTTGATTATCAAATGTACATGTGTGTGCATTATGACATGTATGTGTGCATGTGGATGTGGATTTTTCGTTATATCACTATTAATCATGGGGTCCACTAATGGTTGGAACTATCATCAACCGTAATGATGAACATTAATGAAAGGATCCATCATCAACTGATGAACATTAATGATGATGATCAGATCCATCATGAACGGACACTGATCAGTGGTGGTGATTGGATTTTCCTTTCATCTAAGCATTTGTTTTCTTTATTATAGTGATGATTGTTTTCTTTAACCTAATGATAAATATATATGTTGGCTTTAGTCTTCATGTGATTAGATCTAAGCCCCCTTTCATTAGAAAATAGAAAATTTATGCTATAATTATCCTTATAATTCTAAGGTTGTGCATAACCTAAATGGGAGTTAAACTCCTTCACTAAAAGATGCATACACCCTTAATGGTGGGGTGTAGGTTATACAAATTCATAGTCATAAAAGCATCAAGTTCATCTTATTTTAGAGAACTTGATTGAACTGCACTGCCCATTCGGTTATGTGGGCTTTCATATCTCGTATAAGATGGATTGAATACTTTTATAAACTTGAAAGTTTGAATAACCTGTAGAAATGCTGATGATTAGTGCCGATACCTTAGATCATAGCTAAGTAGTAATACTGGATGTAATGTAGAGATGGCCACTAAAGCATTGATCGCTGATCAACTCAAAGGTCAACATTTCGACGGCAACAACTATGAAGATTGGTCCCATGCAGTGCGAAACCTTCTGTTCGAGGTCGATATTTCGCACTCTGGATGTGGTTCAAGAGGAACCCATAATGGCTGAAAATGGAAATTTAGGAGAGCATAGGGCTGCAATGAACCGCTACAACAAGTGGCGTAAACAAAATCGATCGGCCCATAATGTCCTGATTAGCACAACTGCACAAAGAACTCATTCTCACGTATGAAGTGCATGAGACCAGTTAAAGGGATTTGGTATGCACTGGCAAATGCCTATGTGCAGAAGTTAGATGCGAAGGTTCGGGCGATGAAATTAGAATTCCAAGAATACAGGATGCTGGTCGGCTGCCCCATCAAGGATAATATCCGTAAGATGGAGCAGATGATAGGCACCCTGAGGAACGTTTGGTGTAAACTAACTGAAAATCAAAAGATAATAGCGATGCACTGTTCTTTGCCTGAATTTTGAGCCCAAATCAAAACGATTCTGAATCATACTAATTTTATCACAACGTTCAGAGACTTTTGTGGCCATTTGGTACGAGAGGTTGAAATGAATGTAATTCAGCTAGGTTTGGCCAAGGCCTTTGCAGTAGAGACCCACAAGCGAAAAGTTAATAGGAAATAGTTCAAAATTCGCAAGAAGGCGAAAAAGAACGACCAGGAATTGAAGAACGCAACACCTCCTTCAAATCCTAAGAAGGGGAAAGGAAAGAGGAAGTAAAAAAAGACAAACATAACTTGTTTCGTCCGTGGGAATTCCGGTCACTATGTTCGTTAGTGCGCCCTTAAAAAGACGGTAATTGATAAGTCATTAAGTACTATTTGTAGGCGTGTGTTCTGAGATCCTTTCCATTGATATTCTATCTAATGAATGGATTTTGAATTTAGGTGCTACAAAGCACGTGACACGAGATCGTCGAGAACTTGAGAAATTCCAGCCTGTAGCCACGGGGAGTTGCAAGGTATACATGGGGAATAACGCTGCTGAAGACGTGCTAGGGATTGGCATTTACCGTCTCCGTACGCGCGTAATACAATCAAAACCCTCTGATAGTCTTTATGCACTGAGCATGTGCCTGAATTTAATTTCTGTTTTTAGGTTGTTGGTTGATGGTTTTAATATTTGTTTTTCCGGGACGAGTTTCGTTAAGATTTAATAACCCCATCTTTGCATGGGGAAACTTGATTTTAGATTTATTTATTCTAGATGTAGATAGTGATGATGCACCTCTTGCTTTATCTGCTACGTTGAATGAACTTGTAGTATCTGTTAACAGCTCCACCCCAACGGCACGGATATTGTCCGCTTTGGCCGAAGCCTCATAGTTTTGGTCTCGGGGTTTCCCCCAAAAGGCCTCCTTACTGTTAAGGGTGGAACCCCCACTTATAGCTAGGATCGAGAGTCACTTCCCTTTCCGATATGAGACTAAGTCCAAGGCCTGACCTGTTGCCCCGACCGACAAGCCCGACCGATCCCACAACAAGGACCCCGATGACAAGCCCGGATGAACAACTCGGATAACACTGGGACTCGCCCCCCCAACGGGAGATAGAGCGACCCCGCTCTGGTACCACTTTGTAACAACCCCACCCCAACTGAGCGGACAATATCCGTGCTGTTGGGGTGGGGCTGTTACAATCTGAATCTTTGAAATGGCACGCGAGGTTAGGTTACATTGGAAAAGACCGTATGATAAGACTAGCACACTCTGGTCTATTAGATTCATTATCGAAAGTTGATTTGCCTTTTTGTAAACATTGTGTGTCCAGGAAGACTTCTAAGAAACCATTTCCTAAAGCGACTTGATCAAAGGGTTTGCTAGAGATAATCCATTTGGATATCTGTGGACCCTTGAATGTACGTGTTAGAAATGGATGCCAATACTTTGTCACTTTTATTAACGATTACTCGTGCTATGGATATGTGCATCTCATCTCACATAAATTTGGGGGTTTTGATTGCTTTCTCAAATTCAAAGTTGAAGTAGAAAATTAGCTTCTGAAAAAGGTTAAAACTCGTAGATCTAATAGAGGTGACGAGTATACAACTGAAACGTTTAAAATATACTGTGCAAACGTTGACATCATCAGGCAGTACACTATGACATCTACTCCATAGTAAAATGGAGTTGTAGAGAAGGAACATGACACTATTGGACATGTTCAGGTCGATGATGGCACATGTCAATCTCTCTACTACATTCTGGGGAGCCGCTTCTTACAGCCGTCTACGTCTTAAATAGAGTCCCATCTAAATCAGTTCCTAAGACCGCATATGAGATGTGGATTGTGAGGATTCCTTCTTTAGCTGACCTGTGCCCTTGGGGATCTTTAGCATATGTTTTATTGCCTGCTCTGTATAGAAGTAAACTTGATAGTAAAACTATTAAGTGTGAATTTATCAGGTACCCCATGCACTCAAAGGGATACGTTCTAATTCATAAGGATCGTGGAGGATGGACTGAGATTGAATTTCGGGACGTAACCTACGTTGAAGACAGATACCTTAGCCGAAAGAAGTAAAATGTTGCCTTAGAACTTTTTGAAATTCCCGATGTATCTCAGGAGAGTGAGAGTTCTGCTTTTGAAAATGGAGATGCTCCTATAGTTCATCAGGATAGTGGGAGTACATCCCAGCAGACTCCTGAGTTACGTCGAAGTGAAAGATGTTTGATTCCCCAAAGATACTTTGATATCGAGTGTTAATTTTTCTTTTGTGTTGCTGTTGACGATGATGGACCTGACTCTTATCAGGATGCGTTGTTGTCTCCGAATTCGGCTGATTGGATAACCACCATGGACGAGGAGATTGCCTCCATGGAGAAGAATAAAGTCTGGGAACTTGTAGATCTGCCTTCCAATCACAAACCGATAGGTAACAAGTGGGTACTCAAGATCAAAAGAAAGGCAGATGGTACAATGGACAAGTACAAAATACGATTAGTTTCTAAATGTTTCATACAGAAAGGTGTTGATTACGAGGAGATTTTTTCACCTATTGGCAAAATTCTCCTCAATCCGCATGATCTTGTCCATTGTCGCAAGTTTATACTTAGAGTTATATCAGATGGATGTAAAGACCGCATTCTTAAATGGTGATTTGGATGAAGAAATATATATACAACAACCCATAGGTTATGTGGGCAAGTCTGCAAGCTATTAAGATCTATCCATGGGTTGAAGCAATCTTCAAGGCAGTGAGTGGTACATGAGGTTCCACTTAGCCATCACCACTTTCGGGTTTACGATGAGTCAAGATGATCTTTTTTGATACTATCTTTATATGTAGACGATATCCTGTTAGCTGACAATGACATGCAACTGTTGATGATGTCTAAAGATTGATTTTTCTCGAACTTTGAGATGAAAGATTTGAGTGAAGCCAACTTTATTCTAGGGGTTAAAATCATCAGGAACCGTTGTAAGAGATTCTTAGGCTTGGCACAGGCCACTTACATACAGAAGATGTTAGAGCGGTTCATGATGAAAAATTAAAAAGCTATTGAAACCCCTATGGACAAAGCTACCAAGTTAGATAGGAAATCATGTCCCCAGACATAAGCTGAGAAATCGGCAATGTCTTCAGTACCTTATGCGAGCGTAGTAGGTAGCTGAATGTATGCTGTGCTTTGCACCGGACCGGATATTAGTTATACGGTTTGCATAGTCAGCTGTTACCAGAGTAACCTAGGACAGTCTCATTGGCAAGTTGTCAAATGTATATTCCGCTATCTCAGAGGAACCAAAGACTTGATGCTATGTTATTAAGGCGCGAGTCTCGAGCTCATAGGATATTCCGATGCCGCCTGGGGTAATGACGCTGACGAGGGAAAGTCTACTTCAGGATATGTCTTCTTGCTCGAAGGGGAGCTATCTCTCGGTTGAGCAAGAAATAGACATCCACAGTCTTATCATCTATGGAGGCCGAGTACATTGTATGTTGTGCTGCAGTTCAGGAGTGTGTATGGGTTCGCAGATTCTTACTAGGACTGGGTGTTGTACCAGGCGTTCGTGAGCTTATATCGTTGAGGATAGACAATGACTTCACCAATGACTTTGCAAAAGACCCCAAACACCACTAGAAATCCATGCACATTGAGATAAAGTATCATTACGTTTGTTATAAAGTGAAAGATAAGAAGGTCAACCTCAGCTACATTCCTACCAAGGAGATGATGGCTGATCCCGTGACGAAACCTGTAGCTAGAGATCTATTTCAGGTTCACGTTAGACATATGAGATTGAGGAAAGCTTGAGTTATATGTCTTTGATCTTTCATGAATAATAAATTCCTTTTATTCGGTATCGAGCACTTATTTAATCGCACGGGATAACCAACCCTAAATGTACAAGAGAGGTATACTTGGGGTGATGTTCATACACTGAGGTGTGAACTACCCTTTATTGAGAATAATAAAGGATGAGGATGCGAATGAGTTGTATTCGCCTTCAGTCTTAAAAGATTGAAGATGAGACCAATAAAGTTGAACAACATAATTGCACAATGTCCTCTTCATACGAATAATGTTATGGCTTGAATGATAGCTATGTCGTGAGGTTATGAGATGAGTTATACCTCATGTGAGACGACTTGCGTATTGTAGACCCGACATATACCTAGTATTGTCTACTTTACGGCGTGGATTGTAGCCACGTGCTAGGACCTTTTACCTATAGCTTGCTTTGATTCAATCTAATGATTGCAACGTGCGAGTAGCTAGTTCTGTAGGTGACTCCTTGTATCCTTAACTATCCTCCTCTTGTGTATAGGAGGATGAGATTGAGTGTCGCTACTTTAGTGTACGATGACGAAAGACCCTTGATTAGTTAGATTCGGTTATGCTAGGAAAGCGGCTTGATCAATTCTAAATTACACATCTGCGTGGGGAAGATCCCGTGACAGCTACACCAAGTTTCTAGAACTATAAATACATACTTGAAGACTTATCTGCTGACAGTATCGAGTTTTCTTGAACTTTTGTAAATGATGTTCTCTTCCAAAAGTATATATGCTAGTATTACTTTAAAAATGATTCAAATTGATGTTTGTGAAAAGCCAAGTTTTCAGTAAAAACTCGATAATTTGGATAAGTGCGTATATTGGCTGAGCACTCCTGATCGGGGCGTTAACTCCATCTGGTGTGGTCATGTGGACTAGGACATGCATTGCAAAGTTTGGGTTATTAAGTGCTAGTTAGGTGGTCAGTACTCAAACATCTATGAGAACATAATGATGTTCCAACTGGTCCCACGCCTTTGATTCTTTTTATCGTGATTTTTTAGTTTTAATTGTTATGTGACGAGCTAGATGGACTATTCATGATGTGCCTATCCCATAATGTGATTGAGTGTGAGATGTTAGTTATGAGCCAATAGGGCCCACTTGTGGGCGGGGCCCATAGGTTGTTCCCGCATCTTCTCTCTTACGGGAATTTGAAACTCAAAAAGAGTTTTCAAATTCGGAGAAAGATTAGATGAGATAAGAATAATATTCTTATCTCAACTCATCTCTTATCCCCCTTATCCATCCTATAAATAAAGGAGGACTCTCTTCCGTAATTACCACGTAACAAGAGTTGCAAAGAGAAAATAGAGGGAATTACGTTGAGTGTCCATCTAGCCCTTCCCCTTCGATCTAAGCCTGTAGATCGTTATTCGGGGACCAACCTTATCGTAAGATTAGAGGGTTGATCAGACCCATTTGCTCCTGTAGCAGCTAGGTGGATCGCTGGACCGCCTCGCACATTCTCAGCTTTTCGAAGGTTCTCATCGTGTAGACCGTCGGATCCTGAAGGCCCACACTTCCACATTTCCTTTCACTAAGTGCTCATGTACATCTCAATCAATAAGTAATTTTGTGTTGTATCATTCATTTTATCTCACAACTTTTCAAAGCCCTATTTGTTCCTCTGACTTTGTTCCCTTTTGAGTTACAAATGTCTTGGCTGATCATCCTTTAAAAAAAAATGTCTTGGCTGATCTTCACTGGAGAGCCCATGATGGAAGAAATGACTGCTCTTGAAAAACATGGAATGTGGGGCCTAGTTAAACTGTTAGAAGGGAAGTATGTGATTAGTTGCAAGTGGGTGCACATCTTGAAGCATAACTTAGATGGTTTGATTGCTCGATAAGACTTGTCTTGTGGTGAAGTGGTTCACCCAATAGTTTGACATGGATTATTGGGAAGCATCCGCTCTTATTGCTAAGTTAAACTTTGTCGAAGTTCTTTTGTCTACTATCGCTCATTGCAATTGTCCGTTTTGCCAATTGCACATGAAGATGCCTATCTTCAGGATGATCTTCACAAGGAGGTGCATGGCCCTTCCTCCCGACTCTGGGGTTGTTTGTTTACCATTCAATATGCCCTAGAAATTTGAAAATCAGATTTGAGGCACGGAATATGTGATTTTAGGTGTTTGTTTAGCGTACCTAAAACAAATCCTTAATGAAAATTAAACGGGAATTCATTCTGGAGTGGTCTATGTGCGGAAAGTGGTAAGTGATACGGACGGAATGTGGTAAGTGGCTTTCGTCAACTTTCTCCCTTCCACAACGCAACTCTGATTTGACGTGACAAAGTCATGTTGGCCCACTATGATGTATTTGTTATATCCACATCATCCATCTAATTTTTTAGATCATCTTAGGGCATGACCTGAAAAATGAGGCAGATTTAAAGCTTAAGTGGGCCACACTACAAAAAACAGTTGGGAGAATGACGTCCACCATTGAAACCTTCCTAAGGTCCACCATGATGTGTATTTTCCATTTGATCTATTGATAAGGTCACGCAGACCTTGATGAAGAGGAAACACAAATATCAGTTTGATCCAAAACATTTGTGGCCTCTGAAGTTTTCAATGCTCGTGTTCAATCCCCACTGTTTTATGTGGTGTGGTTCACTTGAGATTTGGATCTTTCTCTTTTTTTTTGGCTTGTGCTCTAAAATGATATGGCAAAATGGATGGATGGTGTGGATACAACGCATCCATCATGGTGGGCCCCGCGGAAGTTTTCCATGTCGGCAGATGGTGAGGTGCCATTCGACATTCGATATCAGTAAAAACAACTCACCCGAGCTATTTTTAGATAACACGTGAGTATTTCTCCAACTGTGGGACCCACCTTAATGTATGTACTGTATATCCAAGTCGTTCATCAGTTTATCCCGATCATTCTAGGGCATGGTCCCCAAAAAATGAAGCAGATCCAAATCTCAGGTGGACCATACCATAAAAAACAGTGGTGATTGAATGCCCAACATTAAAAAATTACTAAGGCCCATTGTAGTGTTTATTTTCCATCCAACCTGTTGATAAGGTCATAGAGACCGGAAGGGAGGAAAAAAAAAACACGAATATCAATTTGATCCAAAACTTTTGTAGCGTCAAGAAGTTTTCAATGGTGGTGTTCAATCCCCACTATTTTTTGTGGTGTGGTCCACTTGATATTTGGATCCGTCTCATTTTTGGACTCATACCCTAAAATAATATGAAAAAAATGAATGGATGGTGTGGATATAAAACGTATATCATGGTGGGGCCGACAGAACTTTGCCATGTGAATCGGTACCATGCGCCATACGGCACACAATCAGTGCGAAAAAGGCTCATCTTAGCTGTTACGAGATTACATGCTAGTGGGGTGTTTTTCTAACCGTGGGGCCTACATCGATATACATGCTGTATGTCTAAGTCGTCCATCAGTTTTTCCAGATCATTCTAGGGCATGGTCACAAAAATGAAGCAAATTCAAATCTCAGGTGGACCATTCAATAAGAAATAATGGTGATTGAATGACTGATCATTAAAACCTAAGGGCCAACATAATGTTTATTTGCCATCCAACTTGTTACTAAGGTCATAGAGACCAGAATAAAGGGAAAAAATGAATATAAGCTTGATCTAAAACTTTCATGGCCCACAAAAAGTTTTTCATTGTGGACATTCAATCTTGCTGTTTGGTCCACTTGAGATTTGGATTTGCTTCTTTTTTGGGACTATGGAATAAAATAAGTTGTAAAAACCGATGGGCGGTGTGGATGTACAACGCGTACATGATGTATAACACATACATCAAGGTGGGCCTTATGGTTAGGGCAACACCTATTAATGTGTTACCAGTATCCCCTAATACAATGTTAGTAGTAAGCTCCTACCACGGGAAGCTAGATGCAGACCATTGTGATGATTGTGAGAAATCCACTCGTCCAGCCATTTTTCCAGATCATGTTAGGACATCGGCATATTGGGTAAAATTGCTAAATTTCAGACATTTTTACCAAACATACATTTTTGGGTTCCACATTAAATTTCGGTGGTCAGAATTTTTTTCCAGACAGTTTACCAAACAGGCATTCCAGCACATATCAGCACCTAAAATTCAGTACACAATGGACCCCCTACTTGAATTAATTTCAGACTTTTTTTATTCAGTTGACCAAACTCACCCTTTGTCCATCTTGGAGAAGAGGGAAAGTGTGCAAGCAGAAGAAAGCGTTTTATGATATTAAATAGTTGTGCAAGCGTGGCTTGAGAATTTTTGTAAAGCCGTCTCTCATATTGACTTTTGTAGGAGCCCATGTGATCGCTGTGTTTATAGAGAATTTATGTGCATCCATAGCCATTCTAATGGTCCAGGTGTTATATTGTCATCACTAGTGACAGTGAAGATGAGACTATGGTAGCTAAATCATTCTTGACCAACACTTTCAATCTTAAAGACTTGGATCTGGGGAAATATTTTGGAATTGATGTTGCTCAATTTAAGAAAAGGACTTTTTCTCTTAGTGAAAAAATGCAGTGGATTTCTTCAAGAAATTGTTATGTTGGGTGTGTAACTTGTACAGATTCATATACAAGTGAATCATCATCTTCATCATAAGGAGTTTGAGTTGCTCAATGGTGCCCACATGTATCGGCATTTAATATGAAAGTTGATCTACTCGACAACAACTTGACCATACATTGCCTATGATGTGAGTGTTATGAGTTGGTTTATGTAGTCTTTGTGGTCTTACCATCTTGAAGCAATTTACAAAATCCTTCATCATGTGAAGACTGCCCCAACCAAGGGTCTTTATATGCCAAACATGGTCATCTACATGTTCAAGGGTATTGTGATGCGGATTGTGCATTTTTTTTTCAATGATAGGAAGTCAATGGCTAGCCATTGTATGCTTGTGGAAGGTAATCTTGTCTCTTGGAAAAGTAAGAAGCATATTGTTGTTGTTCGCTCAGTTGCAGAGGTAGAGAGTATTGTTCTAGGGCACATGGCACTTGTTAAATAGTGGCTTAGATCCCTTCTTTAGGACATGGGAATTGAAGTTATCATTCTGGTTTCATTGCACTGTGACAATCAAGCAGCTAAGCACATCTAATATGTTTTTTCATGAGATTAAAAAGCACATTGAAGTTGATTGTGACTTTGTATGTGAGAAGATTCTTCTGGCTTTATACTTCATTTTTATTGACAGATACTGAATTTATTAGGCTGAAATGGCAAAAAAAGGAAAAAAAGAAAAGAAAAACGAGAAGAGGAAAGAATAGAGGAAAAAAAGCCCAAAAGAAAAGAAAAAGGAAAATACAACCAAGCCAATTTAGGCACCGATTCCCTTATAAACTGATGGACTTTGCAAATAACCCCCAGAGCGAAGCTGCTTCTAATCCGGTTTTGTACTTCATATGTGTGGTCCAATGATCAATTAGCAGATATACTCATCACGACCATCTCTTTTTCTCAACTTTAGACGATTGTGTGAAAATCAAGCATGCTTGACATCTATGCTGTAGCTTGAGGGGTAGTTTTGGAGATTTTGTGCATGTGTGTGTGTTGCTCAAGTGCATATTTGTATATATTAGAGTAGTGGGTGCTTTTATTGTTAGGTTGGTGTATCTTTTCCTCTGGTGGTCCTTCAGAACAGTGTATCTTTTATATTTAGGGCTTCTTAGTAAAATGACATTAGATGAGTGAAGAGTTAATCTCTCTAAATCTCTCTCCTAATGCTCTTTTCTTCTCCTTTTTCATCTTTCTTTCTTATATTGTGTTATTCAACGAAGAAATGGAATTGTTGAAAGTATTTTTTTTTTTTTTTCATTAATCATCGAACACTTCCAACATTGAGCTTGCTTGGTGCTGTAGTGGGGGAGACTTGTTCTGACTATAACAACTGGGCAAAACCAGTCAAATTAGACAAGAAGATAACTATATTAGCTCTAAAACTTCCAAGATTGACTTGGTCTAATGGCTTTTATACAACTTGAGCGCCAATTGAAGAACCGTATGGAATTAGTAGGCCCAGAAGAGCAAATATTTCAATCTGGATAAGATGGACAAAAGACTATACTCGTGTAAAAGTATATGGAAATGTTGCTTATCATGAACTACAAGTGTTGGTGTTAATTGGGATCTTTTAGATTTGGTTTTCTTATCTTGTTTTATCGTTTCTCCCATCGATGTTTCTCACCGACTTAAGTCAATCCTTTCAAATGAATTATCTTTTCATTGATTTTTTCTTCTTCTCATGTCATGTATTTTCTTCTAATAATATGTGATGGCTTGATTTTACTTTTAGGGGTTTGAGTTTTTTTGGCACGTTCTTTCTTTGTGATGAAGAGTTGCTTCCCAAGAAAGAAGCCGTCACAATTTTTTGTACCTCTAACCATATCCTGTTGTTATATAGAGGATCGACTACCTCACGAGGGTGTCTTCAAGAAGAATGCAGCATGGTGGAAGGAGTGGCATGATGGTATTTTGCTGGATGTGGAAAGTAGTAACATCAAAGGACTCATGAATGCGACAATGGATATTTCATTGCAGTTAAAATCATATGTCACATCTACTTGGTGGGTTACACATGTAAGTGCAAAATCAGGATATGCTTATTTCTGAAAAATTAAGATTTTTTAATTTCCTCGATGCGTTTAATTCTTAGATGGCTGTGATATGTATTTGTATTATCATACTCAAAATTGTGCCTTCCTTCCAGTCTGCAAGTGTAAACAAATTTGTTGACTAGTTTCCCCTAGATCTTTAACATGCAATAAACCACTTAAAGTGGAAGAAAGCTTGTGCTGACTGCTAATTGTTCATTGAGTAATTTCTATGTTTATCTCAGGGTAAATATGTCATGGCATGCTAGTTGCATTGCTGCACACTTGACACAGTGCAGCACACGTCATATCAGAACACTCGTTGCATTGTGGCAAACGTGTTGCACTGCAACACACCGGCCGTGTTGCAGCTCATGCCGTGGCCTACTGCCTACATGTCATATTGTGGCAATATGCAACATGTTGCACACTGTGGATTATCGTGAGTTGCAACTTGTTGCACCTTATAAATTGTCGTGCTTCAGACTTTCCGCATGACAATTAAGTGTTGCATTACTAATTTGCTTTTGCGCTTTTTTTTTTTCTTTTCATTTTTAGCAAATCCATCTACACTGTTTTCTTTTGTGACATTGATGCTCTGATACCACTACAATAAGATTACGTTTTGTTTTGGGGAGGCGACTAGAGAATGATATAATTGGGGAGTCGAAACATGGAAATTGGTGGCACTCTCCAGTGAACCACATTAATGGGAAGATGGGCGTATTCACCTCCCCGATCCAATGGAGATGATCGTTTGCCGGTTAATGCAACATGATCAAAGCATGAACGGGTCCCACCTATTTTCTCTTTCTCTTTTCTTCTCTCCCTCTCATTGTTGTCTCTCTTCTTATCTCTTGTTCTCTCCCTCTTCCTCTCTCTTTTATCTTCTCTCATTACCTCTCCTCTCCTCTCTTTCTTCTTTGTTTCCTGATATTCCCTCACTCTTTGTTGCAAGCACACGAATGAGAGAGAGTCGGGAAGGGTTTAGCTTAGCGCAGTGGGTAGGAGAGTAGTGAGGGCAATTGCTATGTGGTAGTGGTGTGACAATACGTTTGCCACATGCCCAACCGCCGGCCGTGCTTCTATCACGTGGTGGCAGACCAACTAAGGGTTGCCTACTTCTCTCCACCATTCCACACATGTCCAGCACACAACACCGAGTTTCGCTAGACTGCTTGCTTCTTCATTTACTTCTCCTGAGACATGCGAAAAAATCATCGAACACTGGTCACCTCCGATGCTTCCTCTACAACTCTCCAAGGACATGATCCTTGATGGTGACATCAGACCATCATGTTTCTTTTCTCGAGTGTACCAGCGTAGGAGACGTGTCATGCCCATTTCGTTGTGGTTCGATAACATATGAAGAGCACGTGAGAGGAGTACAGGATCATGAACATAGCAGGGGATCAGAGGAGCAGAGGACCAGTGGACAGACCAGATTCCTGGGTTCTGTTGGACGGTTTGACAGTTTCGTCGGATGGTTCGACCCGTCTCGCGGATTGTTTTATTTTAGGCGTCGTTTTGTTATTTTTCCTTTTGTTTAGGTACTTTAGTGCACTTTTTCCATAAATTTAATTTGAGATGAGCTTGAAAATTTACTTTGTTAGATATATACTTCGTTAGAAAATTTAATTTTCATTATCTTATGTTGAATATTGAGAGGAAACCTTTTCATAACTTGAGATGAGCTTGAACCTTCAATGATTGATGCCTTTTTTGGTGTGATGCCAACGGTGTGATGCCACCTATCCCTCTTCTATCTTTCTTCTCTTCCTCTTCTATATGAATCAAGGTATTTTGATTGATTACTTTCATCCGATTGATAGATCTTTTGATTTTTCTTGAATTCAAAACCTAAACCCTCAATCCTTAAATCATTTTTTATTCGGCATAGGGCCACGAGAACTTAAAATTCGTTTTCCCTAAAAACTCCAACCTTTTCCCATCCTAATTCATCCAACCTAACCTAATCTCACGCTAATTTTCAAATCCGAATATCCCCTTTCTTCCAAATATGAATTTCAACCTTCTCATAGCCCTAAATCCTTAAATCCCCAATTCCCAAATCATCCAAACCCTAACCCTAACCCTAATTCCCATTAATCCTTAATTTCAACCATACCCTAGGACCCTAGAGCTCCATCTTTGGATTTTAGGATTAGCCCTATGCTTGGACATGGAAGTTCCACCTTCCGTGGGTCTTAGCCTTTGAGATTTATAGTTTCTTTACTATTTGCTTATAATTTATGGTTGTAGTGCATGGTTTATTGCTTATTTGGATTTTCGCACATGTGATTTGAGTAGATTTAATTTGATTATTTATTGTTTTACATCTCCACTTTAGTTTCATTCCACATTATATTGATAGGCCCATTGTCCCGCGTCAAATATTGGTATTAGGGTTTTGGCTCGTAGCATAGGGTGTCTAGAGCATTTCATTCATCACATTTAGGGTTGGTTAGTGCATGCGTCATATAGTTTAGAGTTTCATATTGTGGCATTTAGGGTAGAATTTTTTTCCGATCATGACATAGTAAATATAGAGTTTAGAATCTGAATTGTTACGTTTAAGTTAGCCTTATCTCTATTTTCATTATCATTGCACCTAGAGTTTAATTATTCTCCCCGTAATGTATGGAGTATAGGTGCTTAAGATACTCAGGGCCGTTAAGTGTTGTCTTGTGGCCCTCGAGACTCAATGGAAAATCGAACTCCGATGATTTGACATATTTTAGTGGTCACATGGACCCACAGGCATTCCTTGATTGACTTGAAGACTTAGAATATTTTTTTGACTGGTATGATATGTTGGACAACCGTCGAGTGAGGCTTCGCCAAGTTGGAATTGGTGGGCCAAGCTAGGTCATTTCGGATGAATTTGGAGCGAAGAATTGAGCGGAAAGGTGGAGCTCTAATCTCACAGTGGGGCAAGATGAAAGAACGTTTGAAAAAAAAGTATCTTCCCATCTCTTATCGTCAGAAGCCCTTAGCCTAGGAAAGAGTCGTTCCACGTTCCCGTCCAAACAGAGAACCCATACGGCCACCTTCTTGTAAAGTGGTCTAATCCGTCACTAAGGGAATCTTGGCTTCTGAGCAACTTGAAGAGTATTAGCTCTAGGGTTGGACATGAAAGTTCTACCGTCCATGGGTCCCGACCTTTGAGATTTTATAGTTCTTTTACTATTTGCTTGTAGTTTATGGTTGTGGTGCATGGTTTATTGCTTATTTGGATTTTCGCACATGTGATTTGAGTAGATTTACTTTGATTATTCTTTGTTTTACATCTCCACTTTAGTTTCATTCCGCATCATATTGATAGACCCATCGTCCTGCTCCAATCTTGATATCGCCCAAGTGATTGCATTGGAGGAATCACCACCCATTATTATTGGGAAAATAACTAAAATCAACAATGACTTTGATAGCTTGTAATAATCCTGTAACTTCTGCAAAGTTGGAACTTCCAATTGCCTTTGTTTTCTCCTTGGCGACAAATGTTTACTTGCAATGGCACATTTCTTTTATTTGTTTTGTTATACTATATTTTTTGTCTTTTTCGAAACCTTTTGACTAGCGTAAGGGTGCTGAAATTTCTTTGCAGAACAATGAGTGGAAGAAACGCCTTGAAACTGTATTCACAGTTTCTGACGCAATATTAGTTGTGAAGGAGCTACAATACAATGCAGTTAAATGGTCTAATGCTCGAGTGCTATTTTCTGATGGTAATTAACACCATCTCTTTAATCATCTACCAATTGCATAGTTGGCTGCACTATGAACATTGATACATGGTTTTACAAATCCATTTTTGACTTAAAATTTGTATTATTAGTTTTTGATGCAACACATGCTAGCTTCAAAAAATTGCATCAGCTCATCCATATGCTTGGTGAGAAAAGATGAACCTTGTTTTAGTAGCTAATTTCTTGTGGATTTTGGTTTTCTATTTTGATAATAAAGAAGATTAATTTCTTATTGTTAATTGTTCATATTCTCCTTTGTCATGGGTGTTGTGCTTTTCTAGGGGCCATTTGGTTTCAAGCGAAGTTCTGTCCTGGACAAATTGTATGTGGCTGACCTTGTTCCTAGTTTGCCAACCTAGATTTTGTGCGCGAACCAAGAAAAAGTTGGATAGATCATTCCCAAATATCAGCTATTTTTTAGGACAGCTTGTTCCAACAAAAAGGGGTAAAAGTTGTGTTCTTGTTTCGGCATCTGCTGGAACACGGCTTCACATGTACATGTCGTGCATGCGAGGCCATCCATTAGTAAATGCACCGCATGTTATTGGAGCTGTTGATTAGAAGGTAAATTGAGAGGCTCTGAAAGGCAATTGGGATGGAGGGGAGGTGCTGACAAATTTTGTGGAGATTTTTTTTATTTTTTTTTGGGGGGGGGTTGAATGGATGAGATTGAGACGCTTGTCACGATCCTAGAGGGTGTAGGATTGGATTTCACTGGGTGAGGTAGTAAGAGTGGTAGTTAGGCAACTAGATGGTAGTTTAGGGGATAACTAGGAGTCCTAAGGTAATTTAAAGTTTCAAAAATTGGTGGGAAATGAGATTTGGGGTTTGAATTCTTGTGCAAATGGCAGTTTGGTAACCTTGCCAAGCTTCATTGCAGAGAATTGGTACGTGCGACCTCCAATTTTTTGAACATTACTTTGCACACTGACCTTACTTTGTGGCTATCTTGGGCTTATTAGAACGCTTATTTGAAGGATTTCAAAATGCTCCCCGATATCACATGGATTTGTTGTGGGAAACCCAAGCAATTGGAGCCAAAAATGGAGATTTAGTTATGGTACTCCCTGGGGCGCAGTAAAAGAATTTTCGCCCAGTAGTAGTTAAACAACATTTCTCTTTGGAAGGTGGAAAATCTATGTCAATATCCCAAATCAATCCTTTTCAAGAATTTCTCTCTGCAAGGTGGAAAAAGTATTTCCATCCTCCAGAGAGGATTCTAGAAAAGAAAAGGGTGTGGGGCCTAGATTTGGGTTGGGCTGGGTTGCTTACCTCTTGATAGTTCTCTGGGTTGATTGCTGAGGTTAGAGGCCAGATTGGGTAAGTTCTGGGTGAGGTTCTTAGCCTCGGCTCAGGTTAGGATTGGGTTTAGGTTGGCATTTTGGTTTAGGCTAGGGTACTTGGGCAAATTCCTGCAAAATCAGAGTTTAAGATCAAAACCCTCCACAGAGGACTAATTGGGGTTAATGATCAGGACCACCTATATTTATGTCTGCACATCGACATAACTAATTTTTTTTTGAACTATTCAGCACATCTCAAATCTTCTATTGAAGGTTCCAACATTTTTCTGCAGATGTACCCAAGTTCATGTTTCATCCAATAAATATGTTTGCCGAGTTGGTACTTCCTTTGGGTTCATTATTTGGTTATAGTTGAGATGTCTAACTTTAGATCCAAGTAGCTTGGATTGTCTACAGGAATCAAGAAGCTCCAAAGCTGATTTCTTGATCTTCATGAAAGAAATAAGGCTCATGTCAGTAATGTTCAAAAAATTCTGTAGAAATTACCTTCAAGCTTGAAAAGTGAAGACCTCCTGAATGATGTATGCCCTGGATTCATCAGATGATGCCAGCGATATGAATGAGATGTGGGTCATCATACAACACAAAAAAACCACAGTCAAATGTAACAAAACACAGATGTGGGGCTTCTCTTGGAGAATCTGATCTAGGGTTCTCTTCATGTTATAGGACATAATATTAATGGAGAAACGCTGATCAGAGAAGATCTGAATGACTTATTCCATGTGAGGGCTCGATTTTGTATTAATCAAACTGCATTTTTGCTCCCACTTAAAGACCCCAGTAATGATTCCACATAATAGCATTTTGGAAGGACAATGGTGATTAGTCACTAGTTACATGGTTACTAAATAACTCAGGTAACAACTTGGTTGTAAGAATTTGCTGTGTTGGTTGTTATGATAAAAACTAAAGCATGCTGAATTTATGTAAAAGGCACTCATGAGTTGCTGGTTTGAAACTAGTGTTGGTTGTTATGCTTCTCCACCATGTCATCGTATCTTTTCTAATGCAAGTTGAGGCTTATTGTTTTCGTTTCTTATGGGTCTCTCAAACGTTATTCCTCTTTCAAAGCTGCAGCTTTTTGCGAAAAGAAAGAGTTGTATTTGAAAACAAATAATTTGAATCGGATTCGACAAATCGAAGCGAAGTGGACCACTATGGTAAAAATCGGAAAGAAGGGCAATCCTTCACTTTCTTTTTATATTTTCATCTTCCTTTTGTTGTATTTCAATATAACGGGCCCTAATTCACCAAATCACGCTTGATTTGTGTTCAATTAAGGCCCATTTAGTTGACCTTCAACAAATTAAATCAACAGACAACATTTTCATCAAAGAATGGTCTGATACGCCATTGGATACATGCTTAAAACACAAAAAAAAAATGTTAGATTCTTGGATATCTCATTTTTTCCTATTTTTCTAATATTTTCCCCATATTTTTTTGCTTTAAAAAAATTCTGACCAATATAGTTTGATATGGCCCTAATACCGATACGCGGCGTCATATCATATCAAATTTTCGCCAGGCCAATATGTTGACTGATACCGACATTCAGAACCATGACTGTGACGACATCATTTTCGGGAGGTAGCAATTGCTTGTATTATTTGGTTCATTATGGTTTATATTCTGTATCTGGTTTAGATCCTCTGCTATCCATGATGTGGTGGGTGACTTGTGGGTCTCAAATGGCATGGGGCAGTCCACTATCAGCTCCAGTGATTGTAAATTTCGGCATGAGAATACAGATGATGAACAACATCTATGCCGGCAGGATCAATTCCAATCAATGGAAAGGATATGATGTCACTTACTGATGCCGGAAGTGCAAGTGTTGAAGGGAAAACTAACGGTGGTTCTGATCAGAAAATAGATCTAGTTAGTGTGGAAGCTATCAATACAATGAAAGGTTGTATGCTGTTTTCTTGTTTAATTCCTCAGCATACAAGCTTGTAGAATTTTTCCTCAAAGCCTTGTTACTTTTCTGAGTGATTTATTTTGCCCTTTTATTGTACGAGTGCATGAAGAATAAAGTCATAAGCTGCTTAGTAGTTAGAAGTTTTGCTTTCAGAGAACACAGTTATGCGACGATCTAGCAGACTACAGAAGAAAGGATTAGCTAAATGCACACCAATTCCATGCTCAAATCAAAGGGTTAGCCATGTTGTTTTTTGGTTCTTATGTGTTCCTCACGAATGACTTATTACTGAGTGCCCTGTTTCACATTGTTTGTTAATGAGCAGGAAGGCCTTTCAGAAGCTCCATGTTTGAGCATTCAGTCTCCCTTGTGCTCAGATGAGATCAGAAGTCATGGGGAATCAAGTTCTGATTCCTTGTCTGTTTCTCTGTCCAGCCAACCACATGAAGATTTTGATAGGAAATACTCTGCTGACCGTCCTCTTGTGCTTGCAAGACACAGATCTACTAGTCCTAAGAAAAGAAAACAAGGTCCTGTTCAGCATGTGAAGGCGTCTCAGGCCAAAAGGAGCAGAAGATCTTGCCTTCCACATCAAATTGAATATTCAAATGGGATTGGAGGTGAGGTTGATGTGAGTTTGAAGATTGTATTAGCCTTGTTCAGGATATTGTCCTTTGTTTTGTTTCTTATCCTCTGCTAGAAATTGGTGGTTATGCGGATGATTGCTGTTGTCAAATATTTGCTGCTAAATGCTTTTTGCAAAATTATTTCCTGACATTCCCATCAGTCCAAGGGCTCTATTAAATAAACCATCACATTTCTTCCAAATTGCATTTAAACTTTTAGAAATGGAACTGGATTTCTTCATTATTTTGATTCTTTTACGATTTCTGTATGTTGTAGTCACCAATCCTATTATCTTGTTAAATACTTCTTGCTAATGGTGCCATTTTGGTGGAGGCAGTCATAACTGGAATTATTTTCTAGCTAATGGTGCCATTTTTTGCACTGATGCTGGAAGTGCAAGTGTTGAAGGGAAAGCTATCAGTGGTTCTGATAAGAAAATAGATATAGTTGGTGTGGAAGCTATCAATGCAATGAAGGGTTGTATGATGTTTTCTTGTTTAATTCCTCATCATACAAGCTTGTAGAATTTTTCCTCAAAGCATTATTACTTTCGGAGTGATTTATTTTACCTTTCTATTGAACAAGTGCACGGAGAATAAATTCATAAGCTGCTTAGTAGTTAGAAGTTTTGCTTTCAGAGAACACAGTTATGCGACGATCTGGCAGACTACAGAAGAAAGGATTAGCTAAATGCATACCAATTCCATGCTCAAATCAAAGGGTTAGCCATATTGTTTTTTGGTTCTTGTGTGTTCCTCATGAATGACTTATTACTAAGTGCCCTATTTCACATTGTTTGTTAATGAGCAGGAAAGCCTTTCAGAAGCTCCATGTTTGAGCATTCAGTCTCCCTTGTGCTCAGATGAGATCAGAAGTCTTGGGGAATCAAGTTCTGATTCTTTGTCTGTTTCTCCGTCCAGCCAACCACATGAAAGTTTTGATAGGAAATACTCTGCTGACCGTCCTCTTGTGCGTGCAAGACACAGAGCTACTAGTCCTAAGAAAAGAAAACAAGGCCTCGTTCAGCATGTGAAGGCGTCTCAGGCCAAAAGGAGCAGAAGATCTTGCCTTCCACATCAAATTGAATATTCAAACGGGATTGCAGGTGAGGTTGATGTGAGTTTGAAGATTGTATTAGCCTTGTTCAGGATATTGTCCTTTGTTTTGTTTCTTATCCTCTGCTAGAAATTTGTGGTTATGCGGATGATTGCTGTTGTCAAATATTTGCTGCTAAATGCTTTTTGTAAAATTATTTCCTGACATTCCCATCAGTCCAAGGGCTCTGTTAAATAAACCATCACATTTCTTCCAAATTGCATTTAAACTTTTAGAAATGGAACTAAATTTCTTCATTATTTTGATTCTTTTACCATTTATCTTGTTAAATACTTCTTGCTAATGGTGCCATTTTGGTGGAGGCAGTCATAACTGGAATTATTTTCTAGGTTCTTCCTCACCATTGCTCCATGAAATTTCTGTTTCTTTCCAGAGAGAGTTTCTGACCTGTAAATTGAATTTTTGTGGATATGCACATAGTTTTCGTCAATCATGCATGATTCTGTTAACCAGATTTTGAACTTGCTACAATTGTTAATGATTTTGATGAAGGGGATGGTGGAGATAATCAGAAAGTTGGCCTTTATGGGTTGTCTGGCCGGATGCTCTGTTCTATTTGTCAGGTTTTCTGCTCTTTCCGTGTTTTACTCTTTTGGACCCCTTAAATTCATAACGCATGACTTCAAAGTACACAGTGCACACATCTTGTACCATCTAAAGATGGTTGGTGAAATCTAGCAAGCATTTCAAATTGGGCATTCCAAAAGTCCATTTTGAAAGAAGTGTATGGAATCCCTCCAACCTTTATTGGATGGTGGAAGATATGTGCACACTGGATCTTGGTGCACACTGGTCATACACAATCATTTCTCTAATTCTATGTTCACTTTCATCTTGATTTTATATTGTGCAGACAGGAGTAGCTGAAAATTTTATGCTCAGATGTGTGGGGATTGGTTGTTTTTATGCTTTCCACACCTTTTGTCTTTATCCTCCTTTACAACAAGTTCCCGAGATGGATTGGCTTTGCCCTTATTGCAAGGATGACCCATTCTTTATGGGCATGATAACTGAAGACAGGAAGCCGACACCAAAGAAAATCGGAAGTATTATTGGTCGAAGAAGGATTGTTATCAACCGAAAGAAAAATGTCTTACAAGATCAATTCCTAATAAAATGGGAACTGTTCTCTCATCATCATGACTCGTGGGTATGGTGATTGAAGCATGTGCATTAAACTAATGTTTTCTTAGATTAAATTACACATTCCACTGTCCTACGGGCTTGACCCTTTTTCTTTTCTTTTTTTTTTCAATTGAATGGAGTTTAGTAGTTTTGCAGGTGATAAATTGATGCAAGGTTGCATTTTGCTAAAATTTGTCCATGTCTGATTATTAATCACATTAGTGTGGATAACATTGTACCTTTGTCCTTCTTGCGTGCAAAAACCTTTTGATGTTAGATGACCTCGGCAGTAAAATAACTGACAGATGAGCAAAATTGCATTTTCTCAGATTGAATCCATTACCTTTACCATGAAAGGAAGCAACACCAGACTAAGTGTTTGGAAAAGTGGGCATATTTCACTCCTTTGATTGCTAATATGAAGGAGTTGATTTCATGCTTCTTTTATCTGCATGTTTTAGTATCTTTTCTGGTTGGAGATTTGAATCAATCGTCTAATATTTGAAAAGAATCGCATTTTTTTTTTCTTTTTCTATTTTTTAGGTAGAGGGGGTTGGGGGATTATTCTCTATATTCCATTTTGAAACATATACAGGCATTTACATTGTTAAAATCCATGTGCAGAATGTGTAGGCCAGAAGACTAAACTACTCTTGATCATGAACAAAATGCTAAAACACATCCAGTAGTGGACCCACAATGCTTGTATAGTGAGATGGATTGTCCAAACGATCTCTTTAAAATTTGCTTGGTGGCAATGGCGCGAGGTGTCATGATATGCATGCAAAACGTCATCGTCATCTTCTAGAATGGTGAAAGCATAATTGGACTAAGTGAGATATAGTCCCTTTGAAGGTAAGTATCCTGTCCTGAAAATGATGGATATTGCCTAGATCCTTTATGTCGATAGTTGGGCAATAGTAAAAATGAAAAACAAGAGATTAGTCATCGGCATTGATGGATATGAGTCAGTTGTTTTATGAACCTGGATTGCTTAGCATGATTACACACCGATTAACACTTTGTAGTAGTTGAATTTGTCAAAAACTAGACCATGTTCATGCTTGTTTCAACTTGTACATAAATTTGTGAAGGCAACGAATGTGAGAGGGTATAGATCTTCAGAGCTTGATGGTTGCTCCATATGGACTTCTTTAAAGAAGGTACCATGAAAGATGACACTACTTATGGCTATCTTGTGAGTATGTCAAGTGTGACTCATCGCCATATGGGCCTTTTTTTATGGTTCTCAAGTCCTCAGTTGAGGATCTTTCTCTCTTTTCTTGTTCCTACAAAAAATTGATTCGTTGTCTGTCCTCCCAAGCCTCTTTAGTACTGGGCAAAACCAATCAGTTAGGTTTTACTAAAAGATACTCATGTTTATGTTGTTATCTGTGTAAAGACCTTAACATAGTTTTATGGCTGTTTTTATGTCTTTGCTTTATGGGCAAATTCTGTTGAATGTTTCTAGAGGAATTGTGTATTTCACAAATCATAAGATATATGCACTGCTATTGATTTTTTAATTCTTGTTTTGTTTTAGGTTCCTATGGAATGGGTCAAACTAATTGATCGTGTTCGAATGCATAGATTTCAAGACAAAAATCCGTAAGTCTTGATTTTTTTGACATTGGAGTTATACAGTGTTCACCTTTCTCCACTCTTTAATATCGAAACTTTTATATGGCAAATGCAGTTGAGTAGTTGTGATTCCATTTTGTATGTGTTTGATGTTTTGCTCGTTTGGTTTTTATGTCTTTTTTTTAATTACTTCCATTTTTCTTTTATGACTGTTCTTTTCTTTCTCGGAAATGGCTGAAACTCATTTTTTTGGGGCACACAAAATATGCGTTAGATATGTGTCCTCAGACATGCTAGAATGTAACGTCACATAATGTTGGCTTGTTCTTCTTTGACATGGATTGGCCTGAAAGCTTCTTTTGTCGTCCAGTTGGTTCTTATTGTTATTCCAGACCAGCTGGCAACTATTTTATTCTTGTAGTTCTGCAGAACCTGTTGCAGTTCCTTCTCTCTGGAGAGGGTACTTTGCAAATTTGCCTGCTTATTGGTGGATTTTTTAGGAATCGTTCTAAACTAGTTTCCATTGTCTTTTGAGAAAACTGTGGATATATACATTACCTTGAATGATGTGTAGGAAATTGTGATGATAATGTTGAGGGTGTTGTTGATGATTACCTAGTTCTTATAAAAACAATGCTCTGTTTGATAGAAATGTTAATGAGATCTGTGAACATTGATATGAATCTTAAGAGGACTTTAAATACAGTTTTTTGCAGGTACTTGCAGCACATTTAGGGGGTGTTTATTTTTCATTTACAGGCTGTTAATGCATGCAAATAGGTAATGATTACTTACAATGGTAAATCCTTGGAAATTCAGGCATTTCACCCTGTCCATTACCTGTGTTTGTTTTTAGAGGCGATTGATGAAATCAGTCATCATCACCATTTCACACTGTTTGTCTTCTCTGTGAACTCGGTAATTACATTTGAAGGAATGATATGGTATTCCGCTGGGTTTGTGAAGGCCATATGTGAATCGGTCCCAGCATGTGGCCCATCTCATCGTAGGTAGTTCTACGTTCGTGAGAGGCTGATCATTTGGCTCATCTCAACGTAGAAAAATGATGTTTGACATCCTAGAAAATTCCTGTCTGACCTTCATGGTAATGGCAATTGATTTTATTGCTTCGGCCATGTGTATCATCCCCGTGCCAATCATTTCTTGCAGATGAAGGACTTTTGCCTGCTTCCACGAGTTGACCGTATTAGCTGTATTCGCTGAGTTGTTCCCCTTCATAGTGGGGCTTTGTTGTGGCCCATTGACGCCTTCTCCACTCTCATATGACCAACAAATTTTTGGACCATTGTCCCCGTAATCCTCTGATGACAATACAATTGCATCGTCATTGAGGTGCGCGGTATGTGTGGTCGAATCCCAGGGAACCCTTACGTCCTTCCCGCGAGTTGGTGTTCAAATGTTGCCTGTCATGCATGCATGACCCGTCGCTTTGTCGTCTCCAAATAAGTATTCAAGATAATCATACCATGGCATGGACTTCCCTCGAACATGCTAGCGTAGGGGTGCAACTATGGAAATAAATAAGATATAGTTGGACATGTTAACATTCCACCACTAGATCTGAAATGAATTGATACTATTTGAATTTGTTAACTATGAAAAGAAATATATACCCTAATGTAATCCTTCCAAACTTTGTCCGTTGCAACGACGATCTTGAAATCATTGTCCCATCTGAAGCCACTAGCGTTCCTCAGATCTTGCACTGTGAAGTAAAGTTTCTTGATGGTGTGAAGACGGTTTCTGACGTTGTCATTTGTAATAGTCAAACCTAATCCTTTTTTCATATTCTCAACAATTGGTGTGTAACATTTCTTCTTAAACTCATTGCTGCATTTCTTGCTATTTGCCACTTATCCATAAGTGTGTCAATTAGACAATTGTCCATGTCGTCAGTCCATCGTAGCATCACAGAAGGAGGGGCCTTATTTTCGGCAAATTTGAAGTTATATTTTTTGGGAGTCCTAGGGGTTGACTCCAGGTTCCCTTTGGTATGGTCGGTAGAGGTTTGTCCCTGGCACTTAGTAGGGGTGGAGAAAAGGCTTTGCTTGCTGGGAGACATCTCTTTTGGAGAATTTTCATTTATCTAGAATACAGTCGATGTCACAGTTTAAGGAAATGAAATTGAATTGATTTTTAGGGTGACAATTGTTAGAGTGACAAAACGTTATAAGCCATTAATGATCATCGAAATTCATATCCTTCAATATGTAAAATAACTTCGGTAAAGTTATACATTCTGATAACTAAAGAAGGTGTTTAGTTTGTCACAACACTCACTAACCCCTTGCCAACCTGGGTGCATTATAACAATCAAGGACATGGTATTAAATTCTTTGACTCACTGGATGAGTATCATTCCACATCCTTGTTGCGATTTCTTCTCGAACTTATGCCCAGTCATCTCTCTTGCTTTGAGTTGCATTCACAACAATGCGGCCCTTGTCAACAGTTGATATCTCCATCGGAGATGGTGTTGCACTATCTGCAACATGTGCTGATGATCCATCACCATCATTGATATCTTCATCTTCATCTCCAGAAAAAATGAATAAAATTGTGTAATACGCAACATACTATCACTATCTTCACTTGAGTTTCAAAGGGTTATTGTGGAGCCGTCTTTAAATAGGAAACCTAGCTTTTAATACACCAAAGCAATGCTCAATAACCATTCGCAATTGAGCATGCCTATAATTAAATGGTTCTTTTTTGTTCGAGGGATTATGACCAGTACGATACTCGTTGAGATGATAACGTACACCTCGGTATGGTGCCATGAACCTAGGTGAATAGGTGTATCCAACATCTACTATATAGTATTTACCTACATTGATGTTGACAATATGTTATAAATATAAGTCTGACCATTCATAGAATAAAAATATAAATTGTACACATGTAGAGCTGAATTTACCATGAGGAATTGTAAAACGATCATGTGAATGTGTCAATGCACTATGCAAAACTCGAGCATCGAATGCGAATCCTTCCCAGTTTGCTAGCACGCATACGAATTTCATATCTAAAGTACAGGCAACCATTACGTTATGAGAAATGATTCCTACGTCACTTTCACTGGCTAGAACATATGTCGGTATATACGTCCCATCTATCGCACCAATACAATTCTTGATCAAATTTCAAAACAGATAGACTTCTTCACGTAAGAAAAAAAAAAGGAAAGGTAGATATTCCAAATTTGAATGAAATAACATTTCAAATATCCTCACCTAAAAGTAAGTACTATAATTTGGATTCGAGAGTATCTCTAAGGGAGTTTTTGATCCTGGCAACTTCACATATTCCGGATACAACGACACTATAACGTCCAATACCCTTTGGAAATATCGGCCGACCGTCTTACCAGACCTTACAAAGCACTGTGCCATTACACGATTTCAGATATTATGGACCACCGTATGGAGAAACATTATAACTCGTTCTTCGATACTGACATGTTTCGCATCAGCTGGGTAGTTCCTATCCCTGGGAATTGAGCAAATATTGAAAAAAGTTGTCTTGCGCATTCTCAACAGGGAGATACAGTCTGTATCAGCAGGCCGGACTATACCGTCAATGACTCAGAGATGTTCTAAATCCCCTCGTCAATGCAGTCTGTGGAATAAGTATTTTTGGCCATACTCCCCAGCGGCAATAACAACCATCGCAACGGCGATAATGATGGTCAATGTGGCCATCTCCTCATCAATCCACTCGCGATCAATCATTTTCTCAGTCTATGATACAGTAGTTTATGTGATTAATATAAGGGGTAGCATCAAAATTGCAAAATTTTCTGTATAATATCTAAAACATGAATCCTATTGGTAGTATCAAATGTATTAGTCTTCTAATGAATCGAAGGTTGGAAATTACATCAGATAGTTAGGGCCTGTTTCTTTTCATTTCCTTGGAGGTAAATGCATTCAAGGAGGTAATTATTTCTATTTATTGTGTCTGATAAAAACTGGTATTTCCTCCATGTAAAAAGGGCATGAAAAGGACTCACGTACATTTGTGGGCTCCATTGTGATGTCAGTGAGATATCCATGTCGTCCATCCATTTTACCGAAATATTTTAGGGCACTAGTCTAAAAATGAGGCAGATCTGAAGCTCAAGTGGCCCACACCATAGAAAATCGTGGTCATAAAAGCCATAGAAAATCGTGGTCATAAAAGGCTTTTAATGGTAGGAGTTCAATCCATTATTCCGTGTGGCATGGTCCACTTGAGCTTTGGATTTGCCTTAATTTTGGATGAATGCCCTAAAATTAACTCACTACATGGATGGACGGAGTGGATAAGCCATGTGTATCATAGTGGGCCCCACAAAAAAATCACTCTGCTCAATTTTCATGAACAAAAAGCAAATGTCAATTGTCATTCTTGAAACACGTGTAGGTAATACATTGAAAATAATTATTACCCATTTACAATGTATTTACCCCAGTGAAATGAAAACAAACAAGCCATTAGTGAAAGTTTTAATGTAAATAGATTGTACTATACTATATACTATATTGTATACTACATATTAATCTTCTTAATTGTCCTTATTTGTTTCATATTACAATGAATGGTTTATATATACCCTTCAATCTTTTCCTCTTAGCATTCCAATCGTCGAACTTAGTAGACACACCAGTCCAGAAATTTGACAAACTCGTACAGTCTTTTCTAGGATTTTTCGAGGAAAAAAAATTGCGGAGTTCCCATTGCATAGCCATCAGGAATGGAAAGGATTGCACAATGACCTAGCTTGGATTTGGGGGACAAAAAAATCACCCCATCCCAGATTGGATCTTGAAACCAAAACAAATACAATAGTAAAATGAGGCATTACCATCACTCTTATAACATTTTATGGACAAGATATATCTGGTAGGCTAGAATTTTGAGGCCCACTCACTGATAGATACCATATCGGTACTAAGATCAATGTTTCTGCAACCTGGGCTGCCATAATCTTTAATCTAGATGGGGTTTACAGTCATTTAAAGTTATAAATCCCACATCAAAACAACCCATATCAGCATATATAGGGATCCTATTCCTGTTTTTTTTTTCATAGATCACAACCTACATTATCAATAATAACATAGAAATTGTCTATTTTGCACCATCATTCATACTCGATCAATAGAAACATGGTTTAGGTGCTTGCGGCGATCTGCATGTCTGTACGTCCACCTCCAAATCATGTTCGAAGGTGAGGGTTTATGGAGGTTATGGAATACGGACGTGAGTAGATGGGGAAGCCATGATATCTTCTATTTCGCACCATTATTCCTATCTGATGAGCAAATACAGGGTTTAGATGCATGCGACCTGCTGCATGTTGGTCCTTCAACCGTTAGTTTGCGTGTTACGGAATTAAGACATGCGTGCAGGCCAAAGGAGGGAAATCGTCTATTTCACACCATCATTCCTATCTAATGAGAAAATTTAGGGATTATGTGCATGCGTCCTTGTGCATGTCTGTCCTTCTACCTTCATTTCATGTTTGAAGGAAAAGGGTTATGGAACTACAGACGTGCGTACATGCCAAAGCCTTGGAAGGCTTCTGCCGCCGTCCCATTAACATGCATTGCAAATGCCCACTTCAACAGAGATTTGAGGAAGAAAGCTCAGCAAAACCAAGATCGAACTGAACCGAAGACAACTAGTGATGGTGTCTGGAATTGGAGAAATTCCAATTGCTTGTTTTTCTATATTATTACTTCAACCCAAATCAGGTTTAAATAAAGGATATACATGTATATATAAGGAAGCCTAATTAGCGTATTTCTATACATGGCTAATTACAGCTAATCTCGCACCCCCCTTCAAACTGATGTGGGAAAACAAACCAACATTTGTTTGCCACTGAGAAACTTATGTCGGGATGAAGTCATGAATTTGGTAAAGAAACTAGCAAGTTGTAGCTCTGATGTCACATAAGGGCGAGAAATGATTCCAGCCGTGTATTTGTTTCGCACAAAATGGTAGTCAACTTCAATGTGTTTAGTGCGCTCGTGAAATACCGGATTGGAAGCCAACTGAATAGCACTCAAGTTGTCGGCATATAATAGAGTAGGCGAAGACAAATGAATCCCAAGATCTGTTAACAATCCCTTGAACCGAGTAATTTCACTTCAAGCCTTTGCCATTGCACGGTATTCGGCTTCTGTGCTGGATCGAGATATCACTTTTTTCACTTCCAGCTAACCAATGACGGTCCCAAGAAAATACGATATCCAGCAGTAGATCTTCGTGAAGTGGGACATCCAGCCGAATCGACATCAGAATGAGCAAATACCCGATCGAGGGTAACTCGAAGATATCGAATAATGCGATGAACTGCAGTCATATGTAGTGTACGAGGTGTTACAACAAACTGGCTAACAATGTGAACAACATGTAAGATATCAGGACGAGTCATAGTAAGATAGACTAAGCTCCCCACCAACTGCCTATAGGTTGTAACATTTGAGAGAGGATCTCTATCATCTTTCCCATACTTGACATTTAATTCTAGAGGAATTTCATAGAACTTGCTATCTGTAAGGTTTGCTTTCTTAATCAAATGACAAGTGTACTTCCGTTGACTAAGGAGATATCCTTGAGGTGTATGAGATATTTCAAAGCCCAAAAAATATGTTAATAGCCCTAGATCCTTCATATGAAAAGAAGTGTAGAGTAATGATTTGAGATTGGCAATGCCTTGCACGTCACTGCTTGTTATGAGAATATCATCAACGTAGATCAATAAAGCAACAAGACCTGATCCAGTCTTGAGAATAAACAGTGATGAGTCATATGGACTTTGGGAATAGCCAACCTGGGTTAACACTCCATGGAACTTTTCAAACCATGCCCGTGGGGCTTGCTTGAGCCCATACAAAGCCTTAGATAACTTGCAAACCAGTTGAGGATCCGTTAATTTCTAACTAGGTGATTGTTTTATGTATGCCTTCTCTTTAAGATCCCCATGGAGGAAGGTATTTTCAACATCAAGCTGACTAAGTTGCCAACCTTTGGAAGAAGAGATAGCAATCAAAGACCGAACCGTTTTCATTTTACCAACGGGAGTGAAAGTTTCTTCATAATCCACACCATGCTCTTGTTTGTACCCTTGGGCCACGAGATGCGCTTTATATCGATCCAAGCTCCCATCTGATTTCAATTTCACAGCATATATCCATTTACTGCCGATAACTTGCTTCCCCTCAGGTAAAGACACCAGAGTCCAAGTATCATTTTCTTTGAGAGCCTGAATTTCGTCATCGATAGCCTTGACCTAACATTGTTGTGTAGATGCCTTAGAATAAGACGTAGGAACAACCAAAGAATCTAATCTAGAAAAGAAGGAATGATGAGAGGTAAGGAGATTTAACCGAGTAAGAGGAACAAAAGGATGACTAGAACGACGTATTGGAATGTTAGTGGAAGAAGGAATACTCATTAACCCAACAAGAGGAGAAGGCACCGGATCTGAAGAAGGTATCGCTGTTGGAGAGGGGCCAAGAGTTTTAGGTTGCACCTGACATTGATAAACTTGCTAAGGGGGAGAAGAAGAAACAAGAATCGAATGATTTTCATCAAAGGAGGTCATTTGAGAAATCGAAGAAGGCGCAAGAGGAGTAGATTGATTTTCGTGGAAAGCTTTGTAATAAAGTAAATGTTCAAAGAAAGTGACATGACGAGACACCTGGACACGACGAGCACACAGATCATAACAATGTGATGCGGACATCAAACCCTTTAGGGTTTATCAGCATAAGAAGTGAGAGACTCCTGTGTCTCTTTGGCTCGATGACGGGCCTGGATCATTCTTGACGAATGATGAGGAGCATTGAAGGCCCTACACATATGATTTGGCACGTAGAAGACCCCGCAATGGGAAGACACATGTATAGGAAGAAAGAAGACCCGATTGGAGGTCGTTGGGCGCTCGAAATTCCTCCGATTTGTTGTTGTACTATTTGGACAGTTTTCACCGTCTTTGGGCGCCTGATCGGGTGCCCGACCATTGGTCATCGGGCGCTCGACCATTGGTCTCGCCCGACGACCGCGTGAGTTTTTTTTTTTTTTTTTTTTAATGTTCTGTTTTACTTAAGTTTCAAGGGTATTTTAGACATTTCCTTCTTTGTTAGTGTTTATTTAAGGGAGTTAAGCCCTAAACATGAATGATGACTTGATTATTGAATGAAAAACAACTTTGGTTGCCTCCTCCCCCCCCTCTGTGGATCTTCCTCTTTTTCTCCAATCTTCTTCTTCTTCTTTCTTCTTCCTTTCCCCTCCAACATTCTTCTAAGGTAATCCTGTTTTTCCCTCTTTCTTTTAACCCATTATTTCACATCCTCTATAATTTAAATCTGAGAATTGAATGAAAACCCTAATCTCTCAGATTTTCGATTCCCTAATCTGAGAAATTCTTCGATCTCCCGGACTCATGAATCTCATTGCACGTTTGGATTATAACCATGCATGATCGGGATGTTTCATTCTTCCAGATCCAATCCACGCAATATTTGAAATCCTTACTACGTGGTTGTGATGATGGCCCACATTATTGCATGCGTCCCTTTGACCTTCTTAGATTATGATGGTGAATGTTGAATCTTTTACTATTATTGCTTTGTTATTCCGCTGGATTATCTATGATCACATGCATGCATCGTAATTAGGTCATCCTGCATCACAACGGTACCCCTTCTGATTTTCACCATAGCCAATAAATACACATTTGGTTGCTCGAGGGCTAAGTTTATTCCATTCTTGCTCTGGAAGATGGACGAAGGTAATGCAACCAAACACCCTTAGCCGTCGATAATCAGGATCTTTACCATAAAGGAGGAATGAAGGACACTTGATGGTAATCGATTGATCAGGATATACTGCTGTTGATTTTGCTTCAGCCCATAAAAATTTAGGAACATTTGCATAGTTCTACAATGTGGTAGCCATCTCAATTATGTGCCTATTTTTGCATTCTGCTTCAGTGTGTGAGGGAAAGACCGTTGATGTATAGTACCATTCGAATTAAGAAAGTTCTGAAATTCTGAAGAGATATATTCGCCACCAGAATCTAATTGTAGAATCTTAACTTTCTTCGAAAATTGGGCCTCTACATATGTTGAAAATTTCTTGTAGCAAGAAAAGGCTTTTGACTTGTGTTTCATGAAATATATCCACGTGTACCTCGAAAAGTCATCCACAAAGATAATATAATACATAGAACCACCAGGAGCCATAATTGGAGATGGACCCCAGATATCAGTATAAACACGATCAAACAGGGTGGTATTGTGAGAGTGGCTCAATGGAAACACTAATGCAGTAGATTTACAAAATTCACAACTAACACAAGTCATATTAATAAAATCAGGACTAATATTTATATCGTCATTTAACAGACCGGAATTAAACAATGATAACAAATTCTTAGAATTTGGATGACCTAAATGACTATGCTATAATTTCCAATACTTACGAGCAAAAGAAATGCCACTAGAGGATGGTCGAAAAAAACATTTGGATGGGAGAACAGCAGGATCAAACTCCAGGATGAATAATCGCCCTCTCTTACGGCCCTTCCCAATCAGCCTCCCTGTTTTCATATCCTGTTTGAAACAACCAAATCGAGAAAACCAGACCAAACAATTATTCTTAATGAGTTGAGCAACAGAAACTAGGTTAGGAGACAACTCAGGGACACAAAATATTTTTTGAAGGAAGAAATTACGAGATGATGTGGGTGAGACTTTCAAGAAACCAATATGTGATATAGATAATTGGTTGCCATCCGCAGCAGAGATGGAACCCACGCCTCTATATGGAACACAATCAGTTAAACAAGAAGGGTCACCTGTCATGTGATTGGAAGCCCTTGAATCAATATACCAGGTTCTGTTAGAGTCAATATTACCTATAGAACTTGAGGAACCCATAGCCTGGAGAATCTGTTGAATTTGTTCTGGAGAAAGCAGATTTGGTTGCACTGATGAGTGTGATACCAAGGAAGAAGAATCAATCTTTTCAGAAGAAGATGCCTCAAATGCACGTCCACGTCGCTGGTACTGAGGGGGTAGAGGAGGTCAAATCGGGCAGTTCACTATGTCATGTCCTTCTTGTTTGCAATATTGACAAAACAGGGTACTTGGATTAGATGTTTTTAGAGGCCTTTTCTTGTTGGTACAATGAGTAGCCACATGACCAAATTCAGCACAATTATAACACTTAACTTTCGACATGTTACGTGACTTTCTCGTAAAATTGCGAGTAATGAGGGCAGCATCAAGAGTAGTCTCTCTCATAGAAGCAATGTTTCAAATAGCGAATAGCGTGTAGCGTACCGTTCACCCCTCTGAAGCGTGAGGTGTAAGCTACATGCTACTTGATTTTTAATCATGGTTGCACTTCGTTGCACTAATTCTATGATATTCACCAAATTAGACTGATTAATATTGAAATTTAACGAATTCTAATGATATTTGGTGCAACCAAATGCAACTTGAAGCAATAGGAAAGCGTAATTGTTAAGTATAAAGGTAAAGAAAGGGCAACGAAATTGATTTAATACTATTACTTATATTATTTTTACTGAAGGCATTAAATATTGAAAATAAAAAATATAACAAAGCTTTGAATATTTTATTTAATTTCATTGTTTTAATGGAAATTAACTTGTAATGCGAGGTACGTAGGGCCGGGAGTTACTAATGCGAATGTGATGCATGTCATGCAAGTATTTGGTTAATATGGCATCAAGTCATAGTGATAGGTCAGGCTAGGAAATGAATTAGGGACGTACTAGCGATATGTAAGTTATAGAAACATGTACGAAGGTGTCTACTCAGCCAGTCTGATTGGGCCTCTTTTAGCTTGCTAGCTCATGAGGTACCTGCATTAATGAAAGTGCCTGGGTGGTGTTTTAAAACATCGTCCCTAAGTGGGAGTGAGTCATCAACTCAGTGGTTCCATTTCCCCAAGTTGCTCAATGCACAAATGTAATCAAATGTAGGTTATGAAACGAACATACATACATAGCAATCATAAGCATAAACATAAAACCCTTCTAGTCACAACCGACAGTGAGTGGCACCACCACTCCACATGCACAAACACGAATTGCCGGTGGATGAGGCACCACCTCATCACCTGTACAACCACATCTTGTATTATAAATGCATGAATACATGATGTGCAAATGCATGCCCAATCACTAGTATGCCACAACAGACAGTGACTGGCACCACCACATCACCCGCACAGACTGAGCCACCGCCAGTGAATGGGGCATCACCCCATCACCCGCCCATGCATGTCATCACGAACCATGCATGATTGACCGAGTCATTAATTAGTCCTTTAAGCATCCAACCGATTGGCGAAGCCACTATACCAATGTTCTACTACCAGGTCAATCTGGGACCATCGGGCTCCATGCTTGCCGAGTGCATATCATTGTCAGTAACCCCTCGATTCCTCATCGGGTCGTGCCCGAGGGCCCGATTTGGCTGTGACTCGTCAGCTACGCCCAACCCGGGCGGGAGGGTTGCCACCCAACTATTGGTATAAATAATATATTCAAAGGTGTGGGCTTGCTATTCAAATTAAGATAACAACGCCCGGGTCATTCCAGTGGTACTTTAGCACGGAAAAATCGGTCGAGTATTTGATGGGGCTGCTTGAACAACACTTTGCTCAATGGTCACTACAGGGAGGCACCACCCCAGGTACACCGATAGCTCGGGCATGGGTCCCATTTTATCATTCCTGGCTCATGAGTCTTGGAGATCGATTCGTCATATGGTTTTAAGTGTGCCCATTCAGTGGTAACAATGGTACTTAGGTTCGAATAGAAGCGACATGTTACACATAATACGCCCAACCCGGAGTCGGGTCGACACCTTCGACTAAGACGAAGACGGGGAGGCTGGCCTTAGACGCCTGTGGCCCCCATGGTCCTCAAACCACAGCCGGTCACTAGCATTCTACCTCCGTTGACGGTTCCAGTCCCAAGGAGCGGTCGGCCTCATGCAGCCGCCCCTAATTCTCATCCATATGCCAGGTTAGACAAATCATAGGAAAACACTTTATCACATCAAATTGTTGTATACATCAAGCATAATTTAAGAGCATAAGACATAAATATGAACATACAAATGATCCTAAGTACACATGATAGTCCTAGGAGTTTTACGCAAGCAAATTTCAGCACATAGTCATCATTTAGGCATACTTCTAACATCTCAATAGCAATGATAGCAAACTTTACCAAATATTTGGGAATTAACTATAGTTTAATGGCATTTGATGCTAGGCAACCTAGAGGTAAATGGTCTGCACCTTTGATCTTGGAGAATTTCAGGAAATCCTGCAAAAATAAGGGTTGGATGTTAGAGATTTGAGGAGAGTGTTGGTTGTGGACCCATGGGGCCCACTTGTGGACAACCACTTGTGGGTGGGGCCCATAAGGATGTTCCCGCATCCTCCTTCTTCGAGAGTTTGAAATTCAATTAGAAATTTAAAGCCTCGGAAGAAGATGAGATTGGATAAGATAAGGTTAAACCAACCTTATCTCATCTCATCCCTTATCTCTTTTCCCTCTATTTATAAGAGGATTCTTTCCGTAATCAAATACAAGAAAAAGTAAAAGTGATATACGGAGAGAAAAGAGAGGGATAGGCTTATAGAGTTTATCTGGTCCATCCATCAGATCTGAGCCATAGATCTGATCCGGGGACCATCTTCACCGTAGGATCAGAGGGGTGATCAGACCCACTTGCTCCTGTAGCAAATAGGCGGATCGCTGGATCGCACCACATATCCTCGGCTTTGTGAAGGTTCTCATCGTGTAGACCGTCGGATCCTGGTGGCCCACACTTCCGCAATTACTAATAGTAGTATCAGGGCATTGAACGGCGGATCTCCGATTTAAAGAGGATATAATCGCAATCAAGGTAAGTGGCCTTAATTTTAGGATTATAGATTAAATTAATTTTTTTAATATGTCGATCATCAAATTAATCATCTAATTAATATTCATTTTTGTCCAAATTTCATTTTATTTATCTCTGAGGTATGGAGATTAATAAAATTGAGATTATAAATTAATTAATTTAGAAGAATTAGAATTTTGTGATTAAGACCAAAAGACTATTGAGCTAAACCAAATTCATATGGGTCAGGGCCGCCGACGCAAGTATGCAAGGTAGAAATAGCACTTTAATTTAGTATTATATACTAATAACTGAGAAGGGATTTTTTTTAGTGATGGTGGGTGGTGACCAGATCCAGATCTAGATCACCTGACCAGATCCAGATCACTGGACCAGATCCAGATATAAATTGCTGGACCAGAACCAGATCCAAAAACATTAAAAAAAAAAAAGGCAACAGTCATGAAAAGAGCTGCCGCTGCAAGAAATGGCAGCCATGGCCGCCAGCAGCAGCAACTGCAGCCATGGCCGCCGCCTCCACCACCATCAGCAGCAGCGGCAACCATCACCGCCGCCGCCGCTGGAAGCAGCAGCGGCCGCCCATACATCTCTCGCTATCTCTCTCTCTCTCCCGTTTTCCCATGGCCTCCGCTGGCAGCAGCAGCAGCCGCCGCAACCATGGCTGCCGCAGTCGCCTGCAGCAGTAGCAGCCGCCACAACCATGGCTGCCGCAGTAACCTGCAGCAGCAGCAGCCATAGCCGCTCCTCTCTCTTTCAATCTCCCGTTTCCTCTTTTTCTCCCGGCCTGTAGCGGCTGCAAAGCAAGCCGTCGCACCAAAGCAGGACCGGCCGCCACCGCATGCCGCCACTGCCGCCGCTTCCGCCTCTGGCCGTCGACATACGCTGTCGATTGAAGCCGCCCAAGAAGGGAATGGCAGCGGTAACCATGGCCGGATCTCTGGCCAACAACCATTGAATTTTTTTTAAACCCTAATGCTGAAGAAGAAGAAAGGGGAGATGGGCCTTTATGGGCCTGGGTTGGAGCTGAGATATGGGATTTTTGGGCCAGGACTGGAGATTCAAAATGGGCCTTTTGGGCCTGGCTTGAGAATTGGAGATGAGCCTTTTGGGCCTGGCTTGAGAATTGGAGATGAGTCTTTTGGTCCTGGCTTGAGAATTGGAAATGGGCTTTTCTGAGATAGGCCTGGCTTGCCAATGGGCCTTTTGAGCCTGATTGAAAATTGAAAATTGAAATTGGATATGGGCCTATCCTTTTTGGGCCATGGCCTGTCCCCTATAAAAGAAAAGGCTAATTAATATTAGTGAGGACCAATAAAACAGCAAGGACCATCATTGGACATCCATATGTGGATGGATAGCCTATAATGACCATAAAAAAAAAAAAAAAAAAAAGAGATGGGCCGAACTAAGAAGCCCAAATCACTTAATATCAAGATTAGGTGTATCTTGTATAAGGGCCATTAATCAACCATTTATGGACTGATTTAGACCAAGTAAAGGGAAGCGACTTGGGTTTTTTCGGCAAGATCTAACCGATGGTATGGTCCGTTTTTGTGATTAACGGTCTAGATCTAAAATTAATCTGATGATCGATGTATGTATTAAACTGAAAGCATATAAAAGAAATTATGCATTTATCCAAATATCTCATTATTTACTTAATGTATATGTGCATGCATTATTAAATATGTGTAAAAGTGAATGAAGATCATGATAAATATCCATACGATCACTATTGATCATGGGTCCACAAATGAACGGAACCATCATCAACTATGATGATCAACATTGATGAGAGGATCCATCATCAATGGTGAACATTAATGGTAATGATCGGATCCATCATGAATGGACACGATCAATGGGGTGATTATATTGTCCTTTAATCGTAGAACTTCTTATATATGATCAATGATCATGATAGTTTTCTTTAATCTAATGATTTATTCATTTTGGCTTTAATCTTCAAATGATTGAAATTAAGTTCTTATTTCATTGGAATATAGAACTCTTATCCCAAGGTTGTGCATAACCTAAGTGGGAGTTTCATTCCTTACCTAAACGATGCATAAACCCATAATGGTGGGTTGTAGGTTATACAAATAGACAGTCGTAAAAGCATCAATTTCATTTTATTTAGAGAACTTGATTGATCTGCACTACCCATACAAGTATGTAGGCTTTCAGATCCCTTATAAGATGGATTGCATACTTTTATAAACTTAAAAGTTTGAATATCCAGTAGAAATTCTGATGATTAGTACCAATATTTAAGATCATAGCTAAGTAGTGATACATAATGCGAGCATTGATCGCCGATCAACTAAAAGGACAACATTTTGACGGCAACAACTACGAAGACTGGTCCCGTGCAGTGCGAAGTCTTCTGGACGAAGATGACATTTAGCACACTCTGGATGGGGTTCAAGAGGAACCCATATTGGCTGAAAATGGAAATCTAGGTGAACATAGGGCCACGATGAATCGCTACAACAAGTGGCGTAAACAAAATCGCTTCGCTTGTAATGTTTTGATTAGCACAATGCACAAAGAACTCATACGCACGTATGAAGTGCATGAAACCGCTAAGGGGATCTGGGATGCATTGGCTAATGCCTATAAGCAGAAGTCAGATGCAATGGTTCGGGCTATGGAATTAGAGTTCCAAGAATACAGGATGCCAGTAGGTTGCCCCATCATGGATCATATCCGTTAGATGGAGCAGATGATAGGCGTCCTGAGGAATGTAGGGTGCAAACTAACTGAAAATCAAAAGATTATAGCTATGCACCGTTCCTTACCCGAATCATGGGCCCAAATCAAAACGATTCTGAACCATACTGATTCTATCACAACATTCAGAGACTTTTGTGGTCATCTGGTACGAGAGGTTGAAATGAATGCAATTCAGCCAGGTTCGGCCAAGGCTTATGCAGCAGAAACCCACATGCGGAAAGCTAACAAGAGAAAGTTCAAAGCTCGCAAGGCGAAGAAGAACAATCAGGAATAGAAGACCGCAACGCCTCCTCCAAATCTCAAGAAGGGGAAAGGAAAGAGGAAACGTAAAACGACAAACATTACCTGTTTCGTCTGTGGAAATTCCGGCCATTATGCCCGTTAGTGTGCCCAGAAAAAAACGGTAATTCCTCAGTCGCTAGATACTTTGTTTGTAGGCGTTTGTTCTGAGATCCTTTCCGTTGATATCCTATCTAACGAGTGGATTTTGGATTCAGGCGCAACAAAGCACGTGACACGAGATCGTCGAGGACTCGAGGAATTTCGACCTATAGCCACAGGGTGTACATGGGGAATAACGCTGCTGAAGACGTGCTAGGATTGGTGTTTATCATCTTCGTACGCACGTAGGGCACACAATAACCCTCCATGATACTCTTTATGCACCGGGCATGCGCTGGAATTTAATTTCTGTTTCTAGATTGTTAGTTAATGGTTTTGACATTCGTTTTTTCGGGACAAGAGTTTCTTTAAGACTCAATAACCTCATCTTTGCATGGGGAAACTTGATTCCAGATTTATTTATTTTAGATGTAGATAAAGATAATGCACCTCTTGCTTTGTCTGCTACATCGAATGAACATGTAGTATCTGAATCTTTAAAATGGCACGCGAGGTTAGGTCACATTGGAAAGGACCGTATGACAAGACTAGCTAGATCTGGTCTGTTAGGTTCATTATCCAAAGTTGATTTGTCATTTTGTGAATATTGTGTCCAGGAAGACTTCTAAGAAACCATTCCCTAAAGCGAGTAGGTCAAAGGGTTTGCTAGAGATAATCCATACGGATATCTGTGGACCCTTAAATGTACATGCTAGAAATAGATGCCAATACTTCGTCACATTTATTGACGATTACTCGCGCTATGGATATGTGTATCTTATCTCACATAAATCTGAGGCTTTTGATTGTTCTCTTAAATTCAAAGCTGAAGTTGAAAATCAGCTTGAGAAAAAGATTAAAATTCTTAGATCTGATAGAGGTGGCGAGTATACATCTGAAACGTTTAAATCATACTGTGCAAACGTTGGCATCATCAGGCAATACACTATGGCATATACTCCACAGCAAAATGGAGTTGCAGAGAGAAGGAACTGGACACTATTGGACATGGTCAGATCGATGATGGCACATGCCAATCTCTCTACCACATTCTGGGGAGGCGCTTCTTACAGCGGTCTACGTCCTAAATAGAGTCCCAACTAAATCTGTTCCTAAGACCCCATATGAGATGTGGACTGAGAGGATTCCTTCTCTAGCCGACCTACGTCCTTGGGGATCTTTAGCATATGTTTTATTGCCTACTCAGCATAGAAGTAAACTTGATAGTAAAACTATTGAGTGCGTATTCATCAGGTACCCAATGCACTCAAAAGGATACGTTTTAGTTTATGAGGATCGTGGAGGATGGACTGAGATTGAATCTCGGGACGTAACCTTCGTCGAAGACAGATACCCCAGCCGAGAGAAACAAAAGGTTTCCCTCGAACTTTTTGAAATTCCCGATGTATCTCAGGAGAGTGGGAGTTCTGCTTCTGAAAATGGAGATACTCCTATAGTTCATCAGGACAGTGGGAGTACATCTCAGCAGGCTCCTGAGTTACGTCGAAGTGAAAGAGGTTTGATTCCCAGAAGATATTTTGATATCGATGGTCAATCTTTCTCTTGTGTTGCGGTTGACGATGATGAACCTGATTCTTATCAGGATGCGTTATTATCTCCGAATTCGGCTGATTGGGTAACTGCCATGGACGAGGAGATTGCCTCCATGGAGAAGAACAAAGTCTGGGAACTTGTAGATTTGCCTTCCAATCACAATGCAATTGGTAACAAGTGGGTACTTAAGTTCAAAAGAAAGGCAGATGGTACAGTGGACAAGTACAAAGCAAGATTAGTTGCAAAAGGTTTTACACAAAAAGAAGGTGTTGATTATGAGGAAACTTTTTAACCTGTTACAAAATTTTCCTCAATTCGCATGATCTTGTCCATTGTCGCAAGTTTAGACTTAGAGTTATATCAGATGGATGTAAGGACTGCTTTCTTAAATGGTGATTTGGATGGAGATATTTACATGCAACAACCCATAGGTTATGTGGACAAAAAGTATTCAAAGAAAGTCTGCAAGTCGTTACGTTCTGATTATGGGTTGAAGCAATCTTCAAGGCAGTGGTACATGAGGTTCCACTTAGCCATCACCACTTTTGGATTCACAATGAGTGAAGAAGATCATTGTGTATACGTGAAACGGTCTGGAAGATCTTTTCTGATACTATCTCTATATGTAGACGATATCCTATTAGCTGGTAATGACATGCAACTGTTGATGATGTCTAAAGATTGGCTTTTCTCGAACTTTAAGATGAAAGATCTTGGTGAAGCCAACTTTGTTCTAGGGGTTAAAATCATCAGAAACCGTTCTAGGAGATTCTTAGGCTTGTCACAAGCCACTTACATACAGAAGATCTTAGAGCGGTTTAGGATGAAAAATTCAAAAGCTGTTGAAACCCCTATGGATAAAGCTACCAAGTTAGACAGGAAATCGTGTCCCTAGACAGAAGTTGAGAAATCGGCAATGTCCTCAGTACCTTATGCGAGCGCAATAGGCAGCTTAATGTATGCTATGCTTTGCTACCAGACCGGATATAAGCTATGCAGTTGGCATAGTCAGCCGTTACCAGAGTAACCCGGCACAGTCTCATTGGCAAGCCGTGAAACGTATATTCCGCTATCTCAGAGGAACCAAGGACTTGATGCTGTGTTATGAAGGCGCGAGTCTCGAGTTCAATGGATATTCAGATGCCGCCTGGGGTAATGACGCCGACGAGGGAAAGTCTACTTCAGGATATATCTTCTTGCTCGGAGGGGGAGCTATCTCTTGGTCGAGCAAGAAACAGACATCCACGGCACTTTCATCTATGGAGGCTGAATACATTGCATGTTGTGCTGCAGTTTAAGAGTGTGTATGGGTTCGCAGATTCCTACAAGGATTGGGTGTTGTTCCAGGCACACATGAGCCTATATCGTTGAGGATAGACAACACCTCAGCCATTGACTTGGCAAAGGATCCCAAACACCACCAGAAATCGAAGCACATTGAGATAAAGTATCATTACGTTCGTGATCAAGTGAAAGATAAGAAGGTTATCCTCAGCTACATTCCTACCAAGGAGATGATGGCTGATCCCATGACGAAACCTATAGCTAGAGATCTATTTCAGGTTCACGTCAGGTAGATGGGATTGAGGAAAGCTTGATTGATATGCTTGTATCATGTATCTTTGATCTTTTATGAATAATAAATTCCATTTTATTCAGTATTGAGCACTTGTTAAACTAGGTATGTAGATCATCAGCATTTTCTTTGAGATCAAGTAGGATTTCAACTATTATCGGCAGGCCGGTTACCCACTCGCACGGGTTGACCAACCCTAAATGTACAAGAGAGGTACACTTGGGGTGATGTTCATACGCTGAGGTATGAACCACCCTTTGTTGAAAATAATAACGGATGAGGATGCGAATGAGTTGTATCCGCCTTCAGTCTGATAAGATTGAAGATTAGACTAACAAAGTCGAATAACATAGTCGCACCATTGCTCATAATGCGAATAATGTTATGGCCTGAATCACAGCCAAGTCGTGAGGTTATGAAATGAGTCATACCTCATGTGAGATGACTTGCGTAATGTAGATCCGACAGATACCCAGTATTGTCTACTTTACGGCGTGGATTGTAGCCACGTGCTTGGACCTATTACCTACAGATTGCTTTGATTCGATCTAATCATTGCAACGTGCGAGTAGCCAGTCCCGTAGGTGACTCTTTGTGTCCTCAGCTACCCTCCTCTTGTGTACAGGAGGATGAGATTGAGTGTCGCTACTTTAGTATACGATGACGAAAGGCCCTTGATTGGTCAGACTCGGTTATGCTAGGAAAGCGGCTTGATCAATTCCAAATTACACACCTGCGTGGGAAAGATCCCGTGACAGCTACACCAAGTTTCTAGAACTATATATACGCACTTGAAGACTTATCCGCCGGCAGTATCGAGTTTTCTTAGACTTTTACAAACGATATTCTGTTTCAAAATATATATGTATATATATTACTTTAAAAAGAATTCAAATTGATGTTTGTAGAAAATCAAGTTTTTCAGAATAAACTCGATAAGTTGGATACGTGCGTATGTTGGCTGAGTACTCCAGATTGGGAGTTAACTCTATCCGGTGTGGTCATGCGGACTAGGACATGCAATGCAAAGCTTGGGTTATTGAGTGCTAGATAGGTGGTCTCTTAGTACTCAGACACCTGTGAGAAGATAACGGTGTTCCAGCTGGTCCCACGTTTCTGATTCTTTTGATCGTGATTCTTTGGTTTTGATTATTATGTGATGAGCTAGATGAACTCTCATGATGTGCCTACCCCACAATGTGATTGAGTGGGCGATGTTGGTTGTGGACCCATGGGGCCCACTTGTGGACAACCACTTGTGGGTGGGGCCCATAAGGATGTTCCCGCATCCTCCTTCTTCCGAGAGTTTGAAATTCAATTAGAAATTTAAAGCCTCGGAAGAAGATGAGATTGGATAAGATAAGGTTAAACCAACCTTATCTCATCTCATCCCTTATCTCTTTTCCCTCTATTTATAAGAGGATTCTTTCCGTAATCAAATACAAGAAAAAGTAGAAGTATAAGTGATATACGGAGAGAAAAGAGAGGGATAGGCTTATAGAGTTTATCTGGTCCATCCATCAGATCTGAGCCATAGATCTGATCCGGGGACCATCTTCACTGTAGGATCAGAGGGGTGATCAGACCCACTTGCTCCTGTAGCAAATAGGCGGATCGCTGGATCGCACCACATATCCTCGGCTTTGCGAAGGTTCTCATCGTGTAGACCGTCGGATCCTGGTGGCCCACACTTCTGCAATTACTAATAGAGAGGACCTAAGAGGGTTGCTAGATTTTGGAGAAATCACTTCTTACTCACCTCTAGGGCCTGGTGGAACGGGCTAGAAGTGGAGATTTGCGTCAACGGAGTCGTAAGGGCGATAGGAGACCGAGGGGGTGACATGCAAGGTGAGATTCTAGCTCCAATACTATCTTCTTCCTTCTCTTAACTTCCCCTCACCTCTCACTCTCTCTTTCTCATCAATTTTGAGAGAAAATGAAAGGGGGATTGCTGGAGAAAGGGGTATATAGATTAGTAAATTAATAAATATAGCCTTGGTTGTTAGAGTTTTACAAAAATGGACCTCTGAGGGCTGTCTTGATCATGTGTGGCCCACCTGGCACATCAGGACCAATCCAGCCCAGTGAGGTAGCCTCCCAATGGTGAGATCTACATACGGTTGTGATTTGGTGCAATTCGGATGCGACGTTTATTGGATATGGGGAGAAGTCTGTTTGACGGTCACTGACTGTTGATCGGGGCCACGGTTTTGGGGACGGGTTAAATGTTATATTTATACCCTAGGCTCTAAGTTTCATTGACATGCAAAGGTCTGAGTGGCCCACCCTAGAAAAAGTGATTCTAGTATTGATTGCTTTAGTTAGTGTTGGTGTGACTGTACTTGCGCCTGTGTGTGCAGCTGCAGGACATTGTAGCTTTGTAGTTTCGGGCGTTGATTTCGGCATGACGCCTGTCAAAGTGCATCAAGCCCGGCCGGGGGGTTGTTCCATTCGAGTTTGGTTCATCAGTCTTGGAACGGGCGGTGAAACGGCCTCCTACAAGTGCGTCTAAGTTTTTTTCAATGCAACTACGGTTCTACTATGCTAAGAGCTGTCAATTGCTCAACTTAAGGTGACGTATGCTGGACGAGCCCAAGTGTGTGTTCGGATCTTAGAAAAGGTGATTATACAGGACGTTACAACGTAGCGTTAATGCTAAGCTACGTTACGTAGCGTAAGCTACACGCTGCATAATGTAGCTATTTAAAACACTGCATGGAAGTAAGGGTTTTCAAACGTGTCTCTTCTCCCACCAAATCTGATAGAGCTTGCCTCAAGAGATGGAAGTTGAGGCTGGTTCATTAGTGCGGCCAGGGTTGGCTCAAACTTTGGACGAAGTTTATATAAGAATTGCATCAATTTACTTGTTTCTTGAAGTGTCTTCACTGTCTTTATTGTTACTGCGGGGATCACTGGATCCATAAGTTGAATCTCATGCCACGGACGTAAGCTTAGAATAAAAGTCCTGGACACTCAGAGATCCTTCTTTCAATTTTGAAAACTCGTACTCTACTTGATATGTACGAGCATGATTTGATTGTTGATAACACATTTTCAAGTAAGCCGATATTTCTGAGGCTGTCTCGAATGATGTGAGGTTAATCGCAATGTTGCTCTCAACACTATTAAGGATCCATGTGACCACCTTGGAATTATTAGTTGTCTAGGTTATGAGTTCTTTTTCATCAGTTGGTTTTCTCAGAGAACCATCACATAGCCCAAGGTGTCCCGTATCGGTTTCGGTGGGCGTAACGGTGCCCACCGTTTCCGATACGGATACGGGCCTGTATTGGCCGATACGGCCTCGTATCGGCCGATACGCCCCCCGTAACGGTCCACTTTTTTTTTTGCCAAAAATTTTTAAAAAAATATGGATTAAATCCAGAAAATTCCAAACATCCCAAATATGCATTCATTTATAATTTTGAACATGTTTATGGTGGTGAAGCGGTCTACTCTTTGGTGAAAAAGCTGTATCGGGCTGTCTGGTGAATTTATGAAGCTAATAACCTGGAATTAACTGCAGAACTTATAAATTCAAATTTCTAACTGTCTAATACCAATAATATGTATATTAGAATAAATGTAACATCAAAGTATTTCAATTTTCACATGTACTATTATTTTTTATAATTTACTTTATATTATTTACGATTTATTTACATACCTGAGGATTGAGGAGTGAGGACTTGCAAAAAATAATGTATTAAGACTTCTCTTATCTTGAATCTATGATCGACTCTTGTCCTGCCAATTGAACATTCTAAAGTGGAAAAAAAAAATAGTAATACCTGATATACTCCGCTGCAAGCATGTTGATTAAAGATTACTTGACTGGTTGTCACTTGTCAGGGGTAGTTATTTTAAACACAAGTTCAACAATGTAAAGTGTGTGTTTTTTTGGTGAATGTATGACCATGTGGGTAATGGAAAAGACTCATCAAACCGGAACTCACCACCAAAATGAAAACCTGCTTTGTTGTGGTTGCTCAACCTCCACGTCGTCGTCGTCATCATCATCGGGTTGTTGCGGTCTTGTTGTTGCATATCCATAATATTCAGTGCCAGAGGGAAAGATCAGGTCAAGGAACCTGATGATGACTGATCCTGACTAGGCAAAGATTCTGACCCTGAGTGAGGATATCTACTAGTGCCCGTCGAATAGCCGTGCGGCCCGTGCCCATACTGGTACTCGTATTCAGGGCCAGGCTATTGAGATTGAGATGAATAACTTGGATTTGGTTCATATGGTAGATGTGGAACAGCGTCAGGAGGACTACTCCAACATGAAAGTGGCGGAACAGGTTCCCTATAATCCCATTGGCTGTAAGAATTTCCATAATTCCTCGGATCATAGCAATACGCATGCTGATGTTCCAGATCTGTCAGTGTAGATTGCGGTGCAGGTGCAGGACCTGCAGGTGCACTACTGGAGCCAGGCTCTCGCTAGCTGTATCGTGACTCAGTACACTCATAAGTTCGACCCCCTCGGCCCCGCTTGCTTCGTCGAAGTTCATCAGCCTCGCGATCCGTAGACGACTGTATGGTATCAGTAGCCCCGGTGGGTTGAGCAATGTCAGAAGTGGGACCAGCATTAGGTGCATCATCATCATCATCATCATCATCATCATCATCATCATCTGTTTCAGTATCGCTAGAGCTCGCACTCTTCTGCTGAGTTTGCATGAAATTCGCCCCCCTTTCTGGGTCCAACACAAATGCACGACTCTCTTGCTGTGCCTTGCGTATTTCTGGGTCTTCAACTTCTATTTCTTCACTATCTTCTATTTCTTTTTCCCTTACTTCCAACCAAGGTAGAAGTGGGTCATCCTCATCATAAATATTGTCCAAGTTTATTGGACAATAATCCACATCACCGGCATTATTGGTGGTAGGCCTCCTTGAATGCATGCGCATTCTTAGCCTCATGTTGTAATGCATAAAGACAAGTCTATCCAACGTCCTAGTCTGAATTCTATTTCTATTCTTCGTATGAATAAGTGCAAAACAACTCCAATTTCTTTCGTAACTAGAGGAAGACGTTGTTTGGCTCAAAATCCTTACTGCAATTTTTTGAAGAGCCGGTGTGTCCTCTCCGAAATTTATCCACTAGTCGGCGGGGTGCAACTTAAGTACTGCATGTTGTGCAAGTGTATCTCCAAAGCTACCCTGGCGAGTTCCAAATATATCCAATTCATTCAAAGCCTTTATTTGTACATCTAAGTCAGGCTCTAATCTCTTTATCATGTTCTTTAATCCAATACGAATCTCATCATCCATAACAAATGATTGGGCATATCTATACCTAGGATTTAGGTAATAACCTGCTGCATGAATATCGTGGTGGAGCTGATTTGTCCATCTTTTGTCGATCAAATTCCAGTAAGATTGCCAGCTTGAACAATCACGTTTAATTGCCAACTTCGCTTTATCCATGGCGTCGTAAAGGAAGCCCATCGTAGGTGCTTCATCGGTTTCAGCAAGACGAAGTACCCTCATCAGTGGTTCCATCACCTTTAAAATTTTCTTAACCCTCTTCCAATATTTGTTGTCTCTTATGGTGTTTACAACATCAACCGGCGTTCCTGATGTCTTCTTCCCATATTTTGTATTGAGCCATTGTTGGGAAGCAAACATTTCACTCAACTCTCCCCTATGCTGATACAAACTCTCTAATGCTCTAAAGTTAGGGGGTATGTTGGCATCAATTACCACCTGCCAATATGGAGAGTTTGCCGCGTTAGGGGGTATGTTGGCATGTATAAATAACTTTGCTACTGCCCTACCCAGTTTCTCAACAGAAGTTCTACTCCACATTTGTTTTATCTTCTTTTGTTTACTAGATTCTTTTCTAAAGAGGATCGGATCAACAGAGGGTCTCCTAAGCACATCTTCTTCTTCTACATCTACATCTATAGGATGACGAGCTACATGTGAAGATGTGCCCCGCCGGCTGCTAAACATACGCCTTAATCCACCAAACATACCCCCTCCAACCCCAGCTGTACTTCTTGTTGGGGCTGCAGTTGTACTCCCCTGGCCACTCCCACTCCCACTCGCACTTGAACCAAACGTGCGTCGACGTTCTTCCTCTTCACGAGCATAGCGCATGCTTTCTCTCCTAGCTATAGTCATTTCTCGATCAGAATCTTCCCCAGAATCAATGATGTCTTCGCCACGAACGCCCATATATTCTGGACCAAACACCTCTTGTCGGGCCGCATCAAGGATATCATCTTTCTTTTTCTGCACTGCAGCTCGTTTCCCCTTTGACTCATCTAAATTGGCTTGCATCAGTATCATTATCTCTTTGGGAACTTTGGTGCATCCTGCAACTTGACCCTTTCGATGTGCCAAATGTTGTTTAAGTCGCGTAATTCCACCATTTATTACTCTATCACAATAGTTGCATTTTATTTTGTGCCTTCCACCACCTACCCTCTGACAATGTTCCCATCCAATATCCTCATTTGCAGTTCCACTTCCAGTTCCAGTCCCAGACATTTTTTAATTAGAGATGGCTTATGTGATGTGGCTATGTCACTTAGATACTGAGTCTATGAGTGAAATACTTAGATTTTAAATTTTACAAATGTAATTGTAAATCTTAAATACAGATAATGAAATCAAGTACTAACAACTAAATTCAAATACTAAACCTTATGGGCTACAGCCTACAAAGTACAACTACGAAGCTCCAAAACGGCAAAACCTATTCGAAAAAATAAAAATATAAACATACATTAGTCATTACTCATTAATCTGTAAATATGATTCTCCATGTTTTTGAAAAAAAATGATTTTCTCTAATTTTTAAAATTATTCCGAAATTGAAAAAAATACAAAAAAAATAACAAACCGTATGCATAATCTGTAAAATGCACATGATTATGTTCTATTATAAGTAACACATGTTATCCAACCTTTAAACCAGAATTTTTTTATGAAAAAGATGATTTTCCCTAATTTTTAAAATTATTTTGAAATTAAAAAAATACCAAAAAATTATCAAACCATGTGCATAATTTGTAAAATGCACATGATAACATTCTATTATAAGTAACACATATTATCCAACCTTTAAACCAAATTTTTTTTTGATAAAAATGATTTTCCCTAATTTTTAAAATTATTATGAAATTAAAAAAATACAAAAAAAATAGCAAACCATGTGCATAATCTGTAAAATGCACATGATTATGTTCTATTATAAGTAACACATGCCATCCAACCTTTAAATCGGAATTTTTTTTTGAAAATATTAATTTTCCCTAATTTTTAAAATTATTCCGAAATTAAAAAAATACAAAAAAAATAGCAAACCATGTGCATAATCTGTAAAATGCACATGATTATGTTCTATTATAAGTAACACATGTCATCCAACCTTTAAATCAGAATTTTTTTTTGAAAATATTAATTTTCCCAAAATTTTAAAATTATTCCGAAATTAAAAAAATACCAAAAAAAATAACAAACCATCTGCATAATCTGTAAAATGCACATGCTTATATTCTATTATAAGTAACACATATTATCCAACCTTTAAACCAGAATTTTTTTTTTGAAAAAAATGATTTTTCCTAATTTTTAAATTTATTCCGAATATTCGAATAAAAAAATACAAAAAAAATAGCAAATCATATGCATAATCTGTAAAATGCACATGATTGTGTCCTACTATAAGTAACACATGTTATCCAACCATTAAACCAGAAAAAAAAAACATGATTTTTACTAATTTTTAATATTAATCCGATAATAGACAGAAATTAAAAAAAATATATAAAAATATAAAAATCAGTTGCATAATCTTGAAATACGCATTTTAACATTTACAATGGCTACAACATCATATCAAGGTGGAAAAAAAGTGATTAGAGGAAGAAAAATGTATAAATACCTATTTTCGGATTTCTTCGAAAAGTGGCCCACGGAGCTTCGATTCATCCAAATCGTAGAAATCGGTCGTTTTAATTCTCCAAAATAGACTAATTGTGGTCGTTTTTAGCAAAAGAACAGATTAGAAAAGAAATGGAGGAAGAAAAGTGGGAAGAACTTACAAAACAGCAAGTATTTATAAAAAAAGAAAAAAAGTTACCGTTTTTTGACCGTTACGGGCCAAATATTCGGGGTCCATGATTTGGACCCCGTATCGCGTAACGGTACCGGCCGTTTCCGGTACGTATCGACTGGTACGGCCGATACGTAACCGGTACGGCACACCTTGACATAGCCATAAAGGCTCCTTCTTGCTCGAAAATGGTTGAAATGAAATTGCCACGAGGAAATTTTTTTTCCCATCCAACTTAACATGGATGGTCTCAATCTTATCGGAGGTATTCATTGATGCCATAGGAAAATAACCTTAGAGATGAAGGGTGAAAAATATACTACTGTGTGACGTGCAGTTGTAGACAAGATGGGATGGATCCTGGACTTGGTAGAGTTGCGTTTTTCGCTTCTAGAATTAGTGGCAGAGGTTGCGGATAGGCTACAACCAGGATTTGTCTGTAGATGATCACCAAAGACGATGGCTGGAGGCTCAGATCATCAGAGAGGATGACTGGAGATGCTGATTTGCCGATCTGGATCGTCATCAAGATGATGTGGAAGAGAGCAGATTGGAATCACGATAGGGATTTGGGGTCGGAGAAGATGAGCTGCCGGATTGGGTTTTGACTGGGAGGGCTTGCCCTTGTGACTGAAGTTGAAGAGTTGCGGAGCTGAGTGCTCCGTACAAGGGTTGCAATACGTTGATGATTCGCTGGAGAAGAAGACAACAACTGGAGATGGTTTTCTGAAGATGGATAGTGGCAGCGGACAGTGAATGCAGGAACAAAGTACATATTCTGGATTGTGAAATCTGCAGGGTTTGAATGGGGCTTATGAGAATTGGGTTTGGATGGCTGATGAGAATATGGCAGTTGCAGCGGGATTTCGATCGGCAAGAATGGCAGAGGACTCAGTGATCAATGGCCTAGATGTATGGATCTGATACCATGTTAGTGTCAGGAATTGGAGAAATTTCAATTGCTTGTTTTTCTATATTATTACTTCCAACCCAAATCGGGTTTAAATAAAGAATATACATGTATATACAGGGAAACCTTATTAGAGTATTTCTATACATGGCTAATTACAACGAATCTCACAACTAGAATGTTGTACACTTAACTTTCAAGAAGGACAGAGCTACCCAACAGCTGCGGGCGTGCAATTGGAACTCCGCTTCTGGCGGCGACCTGTAGGGAAGAAGAACAACCCAACACTATCATCGACGTAATGGAATGCAAAAGAGAAGACAATCCAAGCCATGTAAATGGAAGTTATACCTTCTCCCATAGTTGGTATAGACTCGTAGATGGGTGCAGTAGGGAAGCATAAAGAAATGGAGAAGCCTCGTTTTAAAACAAAAGACCTGAGTTTGCACCGAATTGCGGTGGTAACATGGACCACCATAATGGTTGAAACGTCTCGTTGACGAATTTCAAGAGTTGGCGCAGTCCTGTTCCATTTCCCTCTTAAATCTCTCGAGATCCAGCGTAGGTGGGGGTTGTAAATCCACCCTCATTTATGGTGGTATTTACCATTGTACAAAACGGGGGTAATTGGTAATTATTACCTATTTCCCTGCATGTACAACCGGTAATTGAAAAACAAGCACCCCCTTAGGGAGGAGGGAGGGAGGGAGGGAACGAGAGGGAGGGAGAGCAGATCAAGGTTCAGAGTTGAAATATTCTTGGAGCCAAGTTGTTGAAGTTGTATCTTTGTGATTCTATTATTTATATTGGGGCCATTAACATGTCTGGATAGATTTTAGCTTGATTACGAGCTAATAGTGTTGAAATATTCCTGAATTCAAATTCCTGAATTTTTGTGGTGAATTTGGGAACTGTATCCGGATTGATTTTAATGGTGATTAGAACTGAGTTACCTTTCGCATTTCATTGGAATTTTTTATTATTTTTGCTGATGGGAAATAATGGTTCTGTGAAAATAGAACAGCATCTTATTCTTGTTTTTGAACTTATTTCATTAGTTACAGCTATAATTTATCATCATTGTCATCATCATCCAAGCCTAATCCCAACTAAATTGGGATCAGCTACATTATTCCTGTTCTGCCATTCCATATGGTCTTGTTTGATATGTACATATTTCATGGACATTATAAAGAAAGTAAGAAAATGAAATGAGACTATTCCTTCGTATAAGTATGAAAGCAGTAACAAGTGGGTGCTTATTTCTCTTTTTATAAATAAAAGCTGTGTTCAACTGGTTACCACCATCCATTTGTGATTGGATGGTTTCTGTGGGGTGTGACCCTCATGTTTTGGATGCGTGAAACATGGTGGTGTGCTACTAGGCATGCTGCAGTGTCTACCAGGTGTACTGCTAGGAGATGTGCTACTTGGTGACTGTCGAGAAGCTTATGTAATGGTTGAGTCTTTCTAGCAGTTTTATGGATACATTTTTCTAGTCCTTTTTCTCTGGACTCTCTTTGACTGTCCTGAAAGAGGGATGCTAGTACATGACTTCCTAATTTATGTTGATACGATAATACAGTCCTTACATGATGTATGATTATTTTTCAGTCTTGCAGAACATATAATTAGTGGTAAAAAGCTTGCTAATTTATGCTGATACGATAATACAGCCTTACAGTGTATGATTATTTTTCCATCTTGCAGAACATATAATTAGTGGTAAAATACTTCGATTCTATCATGTTATGCTGGCATGGTATATGGTAACTTAGCACGCTTATTTTTTTTCTATGCTAGTGAGTTGCTGTTATTTTTAGAATTTTCTTTTATATGATTGCAATGTACAATGGGCTCAACAATTATGTAACATATAAACATTAGAGCTTTGCTATGCTCACACTATTGCACAAGGCAGCTCGTGTACTCCCCAGACATCTGCTAGCATGGCACATTGGCATTAGATGCATTCCATTCATTAGAGCGGTACCACTGTGTAATGCTCTTGCCAAGAATCAGATCGGTCCAATCTTCAGGTAGGCCACAGTTTATGAAACAAATGTCTGGTTGAGAAAAAATATGGCTGGAGTTTCTGTACCCTTCAAACTGCTTCTAAACTTGCACCCTGTCAGCTGACTGGACCAGATTTATTTTCATGCAAGAACATCTGTGTGGTCGAACCACCTGTTGGACAACTTGGATTTGGCACCTGCAGACGGTGCTGGGACATGTGGTGGCAGCATGTGCATGAATTGCCTTGCACACAAGTGTGGGTTTAGCAAAGCTCTAAATATCAATACATGTATTCTTTTATTTTGTCCATGGTTAACATGTACTGGGATAGGGGTATGTTGGTTCTGCCGCTGCATATTGATGCAAATCCAAACACTTCATGGAAAGTGTATACCAGTGTTTCAAATAGCTTACGCTATGTAGCATGTAGCTTATGCTACGTAGCAATAGCACAACTTAGCCACAATGCTATGTAGCTCATGAAAATAGCTTAAGTTGCGTTTGGCCTACACTACTAGCTGATTTGCATATGCCACATGATACATAGCCTGCGCTACACTCTACATAGCCTACACTAAAAGTTATTTTTCACTGAATCATTAAAATCAATTAATATTTTCAATAATTTATTTCACTTTTCTACTTTGAATAAAAATTAGTTAACTTCTTCATTGATTTTAGCAAAATAATATAACGGTATTAAACCTGTTTGATTGCTCCTTTATCTTTGTGGTTAATTGTTCCCCTATTTTTCCTCTCATTTTAGGTTGTGTTTGTCTGCACCAAATTTCATTAAAAACAACCTCAATTAAAAATCTAGAAGTAGTGTGTAGCTTTCGGTACATGCTATGTAGCTTATGCATCACGCTTTAGAGTGGTGAATGCTATGTTACATGCTATTAATGCAACCTTAATTAAAAATCTAGAAGTAGTGTGTAGCTTACGGTACACGCTATGTATCTTACACTTTACACTTTGGAGTGGTGAACTCTACGTTACATGCTATTTATTATTTAAAATACTGGCATATACACACAAATAGAAGATCCAATATTCAGGATACTGACTGCTGATCCTACAGTTACAGTTTTCATTGTCAGCTTTACTATTTTGACATTGTTTACCGGTTATACAGTATAATCAAGGTCCTGTCAAGTCTAGTCAAACAGTCCAGTCAATGTTGGTGTTTGACTGCTCAAAATTGTTAGTAATTAGTCAATAGTTTACGAAAGGAAAGTTAGTTTCTATTTGACAACTGCCATAGATTTGTTTTAGAAGTTAAGTTTTGTACGACTAGCATTGCAAGCTATTCATGCCTTTATATACCATGCGTGTAGTTCTGTTTCAGGAATAATTTTAATAAAGCAAATATCAGTTATTTTCCTCTATTTTGGTATATCTCCAAGACTTGAAAGAAGGTGCAATGTCTTGTTTATATCCAGGCAAGGTGTGTCTCCTTACCCTTTAGGCTGCGTTTGGATGCCTTAAGTTTTTTAAGTTGTAAGTTGCAGGTAGCTGAATTTTTTTTTACAAGTAATCCTATTTGGATGTAAGCATTAACTTACTTGCAGGTAACTTAGTTTCTATGTTTAGATAACCTGTAAGTTAGTTACAAGTAATAAGTTGTATATTCACACCAACTAGAGCTTGGAGCAGGAAATTGTTTAAGAATTAGATTGAAATATAAGAAAGCTTGGATAAAAAGTATGCCATTTTATTGAGACCATATAGATGAATAGTTGGGCTGATTCTTAGGCCAAACTAATAATTAGATGGGTCATAAAAGTGGGCCTATGTATTCGAAATGCTTGTAATGTGGAAAGAAAAACATAAGGTAAGCAAAAGGGAACTATAAATTTTCATCAAGTGGGCCATAGAGCGGCATTTCAATTTTTTGCCTGCAAGTTGAGTTTCATCGAAAAATTTGGCCTTGGAGCTAGAGACAGACAGCCATGTCAGGGGCTCTGTGGGGTCCATTGTGATCTATATGTTTGATCCATGCCGTTCATCTATTTTGATAGATCGCTTTATGACATTAGCCCAAAAAGGAGGCATGTTGAAGGCTCAAGTGCACCGCACCACATTAAGTTGTGGGGATTGAACTCTTACCATTGAAAAAATCCTAGGGTCCACTGTGATGTTTATTTACAATCCAACCTGTTCATAAGGTCACACAGACCTGTATGAAGGGGAAAAATAAATATCGACTTGACTGAGAACTTCCGTGGCCCCCAAGAAGTTTTCAAAGGTTAGCTTTAAATCCCCATTGCTTCATGTGGTGTGGTCCACTTAAGCCCTCAATCTGACTCCTTTTTTGGCTAATGCCCTAAAATGATCTATCAAAATAGATGGACGGCGTGGATCAAACATATGGATCACGGTGGGCCCCACAAAACCCCTGACATGACCGTCCGTCTCTAGTTGTGTCTTGCTGGGGGCAATACCCAATCTGCACCCATCATTTTTAGATCGAAAGAAAAAAGAGGCGTGAAACCCTACCTGAAGAGGAGAGAGGGAGAGGCCTGGATTGAGAGAGAGAGAGAGAGAGAGAGAGAGAGAGAGAGAGAGAGAGAGAGTCGGATGGTGGTTCTTCAATGTCTGCCATCAATTTCTTGTAGAGGAGCACCAACGAGCCTTCACTCTCTCTCTGACCAGGTTGGTGGATCTTCATCAATGGGGTCCTTCCTGCTAGTCGCGTTTTTCCTGAGCACTTTTGGATTCAAAATTTCCATTTGTTAGCTTGTTTCAAAGTTACGGGTAACTTGAAAAGTAGCCTCACGCTTGTGAGATTTCCGCAACCTTCAAGTGTAAGAAAGCTACCGGTCAAGAGAAAGTTACAGGTAACTTTCCTCCCCCAAACACCATCTGCAGCAAAGTTACCTGTAATTTTCTTACATTTTAGAAAAGTTACAGGCATCCAAATGGCCCCTTACATAGGTTGTGTGTATTAACCTTTAGCTATCCCCGCTCCTTATTTCTTTCTCTATCTTTATTTTACCTTTTAGTTCACATGCATACAACCTCATCCAACCACTGTGCCAATTCTCTTGGTTTTATAAACTCTAATTTCTATTTGCCCTTGTATATCTGATGTGCATGAAAGTTACCGTATAACCTTGGTGTTGACTCTATCCTTTCAAGTGATCATCTATCATTGAATAGTTGATGAGAGCTTCTGTAGAAGTCTTTGAGCTTGGACGAAGGATGAATTAGCGTCAGTTATTAGAACCTGTGCATTACCTTGGGCACTTCTCATAATTTTCTGTGGTTCTGTTATAATTGTGTTGGTAGAAGTTAGAAATTCTTCTCTGGTTGTAAATCTACAGGGAAAGTTTTTAATTTGGGATTCAGAGAAGAATTTACAACCAGAGGAGAATCTCTGACTTCTACTGTCCCAACCGAACTTTATTGATGGGGATCATTTTGGTACTTCTTGCAGAGTTCTCTTCACTGGAGTCTGGTATGAAAAGAAACTCGTTTAGATGTATGCAATGTCTGCGGATTTAAATAGCTTGGATGTTGTTAAAGTTTCGTTTTGAGAGGAATGTATTTGAAGTTTGTTACTTGAAACATAATTAATGTAAGATATTTGATGAGCTTATTGAAGCCTCCAATGCATGAACTAACAGGAATTCCCCTAACCTCTTGAATGGCCCACAAGCTCGCCTTTATTTTATTTTTCTAGAACTTAGGAGCGCTTCTTGCCTAAATCTTTTTCGGTTATGCTATTTTTGCAGTTTGTCTTTCCAAATACCTATTTGTTTCCTTTGTTCTTTCCATGTTCCACGCCTTTGCTATACTTTTTTGTCCTATTGTCAGTTCTTGGGCTTCAAACTGCTCTCTCTCTCTCTCTCTCTCTCTCTCTCTCTCTCTCTCTCTCCATGACTCAAATGTGGTTTCTGTTTTTTGCAGGATTGTGGGCGATGGTTTGACTGTAATTGATCACAGAAAGACAGAGTGGTTTAAAATCGACCGTGTCATTGCATGCAGGAGGAAGTTTAATGCTCATAATGTTTGTGAAATCCTGAACTTATCGCAGGCAAGCCAAGATAGCAAGGAATTTGAATTTCTTGTGAAATGGATGGGTCTTGATTATAGTGATGCGACATGGGAATCATCTTGCAAGGAAGAACTGTTAATTGAAATGGGCAAACTTGTCCATAGGCACCAAAGAGCCATTGAAAGAAGTGATAATTATTGTTGGGAGTCTCATGTCCCACAGTTAGATGTGCAGCCAAGCTATTTGAAGGGTGGTATCCTATTCGACTATCAAATGAGGGGACTCAATTGGATATTGAACAATTTTATATCCAGGCGGAATGTTATCCTTGCAGGTTGTGGAGACTAAATCAAGAGTAATCTACCAGTTGCTTATTTGCTTTCCTTTGTGTTTAAATGTCTTTTATGATGTGGTCTGTGGTTTGAGCAGTTGGGTTTATATCTTATTTTCAAATATTTTCTGCAAATAGTTTCCCTTTTAGGTCCCTTCTATGTTGTAAGGCATCATAGAGTCTTGAATGGTTAGGATTATGATCTGCCTCTGCAAACTTAAGTACTTCTGAGGCACGATTTGATATTTAGCTTCAAATTTGTTTCTTTTTTTTGTTTCACACTATTTTCTTCCTTGTTTGAAATGTATCTTCTAAGTAATTTATTAGTGAAAGATGAAAAACACTCTACAAGGTTTATCATATTATATACATCATTGTGGTTCATTGTTGAAATAACTGTACATGTGGTGGAATTTATCATATGCATACTTTGTCCAGTGGTACAATCCGCCAGTCACTCAACAACCGCAACGGTCTGGATCATCCATGTAATAATCTGGGTGCAATCCATGTTAAAAAATAATGCTGATCGGATGATCCCACCCTTGGAATGTGGGCTATTTTGTTACAACTGGTTGTTTTTAGTGAGCTATAGATTGGATTGTTAGCATCATCAGACCCAAGTGCTTCTTTGGAATCGTAAGCAATGGGATCTGGATCAATGATTGACTGTGCCACATCTCACTTAAATGCTTCGGCGATGCTGCTAAGATCCCCATGAAAGTGGGGCCATTAGCATTTCTGTGTGTGTGTGTGTGTGTGTGTGTGTGTGTGTGTGTGTGTGTGTTCTATATATTCCTTGGTCAAGTGAATTTGCATATGCATATTATTAGCTGCTATCTCCTTACACATGAATTTGCATATGCACATTATTAGCTGCTATCTCCTTACAAATCTCAATGTTCAAGTTTTCATTAGCTCCTTTCAGAAGTATGAACTTAAAAATAATTATTGTGGTTAATCTTTCTCTGTTATCCAGATGAAATGGGACTCGGAAAAACAGTCCAAGTTGTTTCCTTTGTCCATTGCATGATGCAAGAGAAGCTTACTGGCAACCCTGTCCTCATAGTTGCTCCTAAAAATATCCTTTTCCATTGGGAGAAGGTTAGTGGTTGCATGTACCTCGTCGTTGCCTGTATTCATTCTATTATATTTTGTTTTCATAAAACCCCATGGCTCAATGTAAAATGTAGATTGCTAGCTTTTCACACGAAAGTACAAATAAATAGATCATCATCATCATCATCTAAACCTTATTCCAATTAATTGGTGTCGGCTACATGAATCCTGTTATGCTGTTCCACTCTATAAGGGCCAGACAAATAGGGGTATGTAAATAAAAGAATAACAAAAAATCTATATTGTCATCACTATTAATATAGCTGTATCCCAGCTATTTCCTGTCGGCTTTACGTCCATTTCTAGAATAAGAGTTACCACTATTGGTTGGTAAAAATTCTCTGATTGTGCCCACCTGACATCTAATCCACTCCTTTACCCCAATCTTGACCAATTGGTTCAAGTCATCCTTCTGGGGTTTCCAAAACAATTTTCCATACAAATAGCTAACTCTGCATTACATGCTCTCAAACAAATATTTGTGCTCTTGAAACCCCTAACTTGGACCTAGTTATGCTTCCACCTAGAATGAAGAAAGTACTGTTAAAAAAAGCAATTATGAAGCTACCGCTAAAATCTCTACCCACCTAACATATCTAGCCAACCCATAAAATGTAAAATAACCTCATATACCTCTTACCACGTCAGTAAATTTAAACTCTGAAATTGCACACTGGTATGACTGGATTTTGAAAATATGTTCATCAAAATATGGTGTTGCTTGAGTAGAGGGGGTACTGCATGAAAATAAGAGAGCAAGAGCCTGTGAAACTCGAACTGTTGCTGGCATTGTGAGAACCAAATAATAATTTTTCAGATGAGTTCTTCACTCGGTCTTTTTCTAGGAAGGCAATTAAAAAAATGTGCATTCTTTGGGTTCAGGAAAGAAAATGAAACCATGGAAATTCTCCTTTATTGTAAATCTCTGTATGGTACTGGCATCCTTGATGGGGCAATCATTTAATTTTATTCCTAGAAAATCCAAAGGACTAAGTCGAACTTCTTGCTAAGAAATGGGTGGATCACCTATTCTATTTATCAGTCCCACTCCCACCTATTGATTGTCTTGATTGTTAACTTGTATATGTATCCTGTTTCCATGGATGAGGTTATGTTATTAAGTAACAAGAAAATGTGTGTCACCCTGTCTTCTAACTCCCTCCAGCCATTCCAACTTCATTTTCAAGTGCCTTACTTCAGAATTTGATTGATCTGAATTCCTACCCACTGTGTACAACATGTCAAGTCTGTTCTTTTCATAGGCCTCACAATTGTTTTTTCCATACTCGAGCACTGAAAAACTCAATAGGAGAAGGAGAAAATGACTGAATGACTTTAATCTAGTGCTAGTTGTCTAATAAAAGAACCCCCTTTTCCATTGAGGTCCATGAAAAATGTTTGCCAATTTGAATTAAATGGGAATATTTGCTATTCCAACAGTGGGAAATGTGAACCATCAGCTGAGTTTGCAGAAGACTTACTCAAGAAGCATAAAGAAGGCAAGAAGGAAACAAAAGAAGTTGCCATCTTGTGTGTTGCACATGACAGTAAGCAATGTCAACTACTAGGAATAGAAATGCAATGAATTCATGCCTGACCCAGGAGCCAAGTTGCAATATTCATGTCTGGTATGAATTATTGCGTAAGATCTGTAGGTATTGATGGATACTGTAGTGGAAGATGCAGGTCGATTGACTAGCTTAAGGTGGGTACTTGCATGAATAAAGAAGAGAGCAGGTGTTGGCTGATTATTACACAGAAGCCATTTTAGGCTGCAGTTGAGGATACTGATGCAATACCTATCTGTTGTATGATCAATGCCCTTGCAGGAAGGTGTGCAAGGTCCTCTTTTCGTTGCCTATCTGGGTGATTTGTATAGCCTTTGCCCTCTTCAGAAGCTACACTAATGAAGACAGATTATATTTCAAGTTGCTTTGGGGTTCAAGATTTAGTTTGCTGTCTACTATTTGCTGCAATATCATGTTCAATGGGATCCATTTTCTATGACTAATTCCCAACTTTGCAATAAATGAAGTTTGGAGAATCATTTGCTCCTCCAGGAATGGATTCATAAATGGTCCTAAAGTTTGATCCTTGGAATAATCTGACAGACCATGGTGCTGGCGTCACACAGATTGGATGATCATAACCAGTTTGAATGGGGCCAGTTTATTACAACTGTCCATTGTTTACAAGCCATAAATCACTTGTGGGCAATGTTGTCAAAATTGTTATTGTATCGCAAATCGTAGTAGGGGTTGAGTCGTATCATATTGCAAATCGTAAGATTTTTTAAAATTTTCTTAAAAAGTTGAAAAAATATGAAAAATATAAACGAATCAGATTTATTTTTTTAAACTCATCAATCTTCCTTTTGCCATCAATGTGCACCAAGTAATACCCTGTCATTATAGTGTTAAAGGATTCTTATTCCTTCATTTTTTGTCTTCCATGAAATTTCCCTTTAAAAAAACATACAATGGTCCTTTAATAATTTATGTTCTTGTTACCTTTCTTAAATGTAATGTCACAGTGAAAAAGTGGACTTTAGTAATGTAGACATGATCGTAAATTGGGGACCATGATCGTAACTATCCATAAAAATATTACAGGTAGTTCATGCATCAATTTGGTGTTTCGACCAATTAAGAAGTAAGAAATCACAAAAAAAAAGCTACATGATTTAATGTTGAAGAGAATATATATATATATATATATATATATATATATATATATATATATATATATATATATATATAAAATTTAATCTCTTATAAAGAATAAAGAAAAATAATTTTCCTTTTCTAAACAATTCTTAAAGCCCCCACCAATTTAAAAACATAAAATGAGAGCCTAGTGGGGCTTAAAGTAGAAGAGAATAATTATAATTTGAATCGTAAATGATAGGATTCATATAAAAAGGGATTCAAGGTTGGGAAATCATAAATCGTAAATCGTAGGATTTTGACAACACTGCTTGTGGGATCTATCCACTATATGTTTCAAGATGATGATTAGACCTATTTTGTTTCTCTGGTCAATCTTGACTGTCCAACCAGTTGGACCAAGTCCTCATCAACATCTTGTAATTATCTTATTCCCTTTTTTAGATCCTTGCAACTAAGACATATCATACAAATTCCAATTGGCAGTGAAAGCTCCCACATGATCAGAGGTTTAAAATTTAGATTTCCTGAACAAGAAACAAATTTGAAGCAGCATCTTCCTTGAAAACTTGCACTACTTCAGTCCCAATGGGAGAAAGATATGGCACATTTCTGCCCTCTATGATGTGCTTTTGTATTTGAAATCTAGTCAGGCCATTAGTTATCTCACCTTCATACAGTAATCGGCATTTTGAATATAACAGGATACGTTGAGCAGTCATAGTTTGCTCTTCTTCTTTTCTTAAGGGGGTGAATATGGTTTCTTTTTCTCTTAACAGGAATTTTATCACTGGGCAGAAGAGCTTAATGTTGTTATTTACCAAGGGGAGAGAGCTTCACGCCGGTGTATCCGGGACTATGAGTTTTTATCATCTGGAAAGAAGGTCTTATTTGATGTTTTGATAACAAACTATGAACTGATTCTTTCAGATAGCCATGTTCTGCGGAAGTTTAAGTGGTCTGCTATTATTAGTAAGATCCTTTTCTCCTTGGTTACTCATGATCTGTTCTTTCCAACGAGGCAACGATACGTGAAATTCTATTGTCAAGGATGCAAAGAAGCTTTCTTTATGATAAAAAGAGAATGTGGTTTCTTTGAACTAATACTGCTATACATCATCAATTTCATTGATATTTGCTTTCAGTGTTTTAATCTTTACAATGGCATCCTCTCCTGCTGAATATTATTAGTTCTCTCATCTTTGTTATTTCCATTATTGTGGTTTCATTTTAGTATGAAAGAGTAATAGCTATGTCTCCCTTTCCTTTCAATCCATGTTGGAATATTTTATATGGTTTGTGTGGCCTGATGAGATAGTTTATTTTTTGTATTGCTGAAGACTTTCCTGGAACTATGAGACAGTCTGGAGTTTTTCATTGGCAGTGGTACTAGTGTTTAATCTGCCATTCACATTCTTTGTCTATGGTGTTGAATTTGCTCAAATGCTGCTCTTTTTGTTTCTAATAGATAGCTAGGACCTGTTTGGGTGCTATCCATTTTAGCCCTGACAGGTGTGACTATAGCTATAGACGCCTGTTGGGCGGTAGCTTAAACATTCAGGATCACGTCACTAGCACAACCCATTGTAGCGACCCCATTTTGGTGTCCTACTAAGCTGATAAAAATTTCCATCTTTTTTACATTTCAACCATGGAGGAAGCTTAGAAAGTCATTTTAAACTAGATCTAAGCTTGTTTCGGAGATCAAAGCAAGATTCGACGGATCGAAGTGCAATAGACCATCATTGAAAAAATCAAAGGGAGGGTGGGCCTTTACTTCTTCTTCTTCTGATTTTTTTTCCCCTCATTTTTTCAAATTATTTTTGTTGTATTTCAATGTAATGGGCCCTATCCCACCAAATCATGCTTGATTTTTGTTCAATTAAGGCCCTTATGGTTAACTTTCAATGGGTAAGGTGATATTCTTATCAAAGAATGGTATGGTACACGAAATACCAAAAAAAAAAAAAAGGAAAAAAGAAAAAAGAAAAATGGTAGGTTCTTGAATTTCCCATCTCTCTCTCTCTCTCTCTCTCTCTCTCTCTCTCTCTGATATTTTCCTCAATTTTTGGGCTTAAAAAATTTCAACCTATAGAATCGTAGGGTGAAGATTGGAGAGGAGAGATGGGAGAAAAGGAAAAGAGAGTGGTGAGAGAGTAACAAAAGAGCTCTCATGCCCCCACCCTTTGTATTATTAAATTAGGGTTAACAATAATAATGATTAATTACAAAATTGCCCGTTTTACTTAATCTCTTACAAAGCTAAGATTCATGGACCTAAAACTTGACCCAAAACATATGGAACCCAAGCACAAGAAGTGAACCACCCAAGGGGGACCACTCATCACCACAAGTGGCACATGTGGATTCCACATGTTGTCCACACGTGCTCAAGATATGCACAAATACATGACCGATATGGATGATCTGGTTTGGTAAGTGATGCAGGGGCATGCTGATGATCTTACCCTAGATGCATGTATATCAAGTTGGAAGATATTCAAATAATAAAATTACGAAACTAACTACTTCCAATCAGAGGAAACTAACAAATCTCAACACGAAGATGAAATCCGTCCGTCCGGATCATGCCTCTTTGCATAAAACCATGTAAAATCGTAAAATAGGGAGGATCTAGGGATATGAGGATATCCCAGATCTAGCATAGACCAGTCCACAGTCAAGTTTGGATCCGGTTATCGTGGCTAGGCATCCCTCTTTTCGATCGTACCAAAAATTGGGGGGGGGGGGGGGGGGTTTCAGAAAAGGACGAGGGATGTCGAAAAACGATGGGTTATCATGAAGTACGAATTAGGAATCAAAAGAAGCTTACCTTTCCTCGCACCTTGAAGAAAGAGAGAAGAGAAAATGGAAACTCTGGGGTGGAATCCTCAACACCCGAGGGCCAATCCTGAAACCCTAATCTCTCAACAAAGAGGAAGAAACTTACGAATTTTCTATTCATTCAATAATTTCGAAATAGGGTTCTCACAGTATATATAAGCTACAAAAATAAAAAAAAGTGCACTAAAATGCCTGAAAACCAAAGAAACAACATAAAAACGCCTAAAGTAAATAACGACACTAAAGCGCCTACAAAACAAGGAAATAAATAGAAAAGCGCCTAAATGTAAATCCGCTCCATGGTCCAGCGGTCATGATGCTCCTGCGCGATCCTGCATCTCGCGTACTCGTAACGCGTCAGAAAATGGGCCCGGCGTCCATCCACATCAACTCGTCTGTTCCAACACGATCTGCGACGTCGCCTCCTCTGGTACACTCTAAAGGGTGCACCACTGATGTTCGCATCAATTCTCCCCAGGTGGGAAGAATTCACCACTGGCGAAAGTGAACTCCTGTACTGCTCAAGCATGTCTGGATCGATACGCTGTAGCTCTGTCTCGGTAATCCAGGAGTTATCTGCAATAGGCCTGTTCCTCCACTTGACTAGGAATTTCTGGTAACCCCCTGAGCGAGTAGAAACCAACTCGGAGTCCAAAATTCCCTCTATCTTGTCTCTTCTTAGTGCAGAAGGAAGAGAAGGTAAGATGGGTATAGGGAGGTCAGGCTGTGGCCAAGGTCCATATATAGGGGAGGTCTGGGAAGAAACAGGGGAATCACTGGATAGAGGCTATGGCTCGTGATAGGGAACTAGATCTTCCACATTAAATGTGGAACTGATGCCCATGGTAGGAGGGATATCGACAACATAACCGTTAGACCCCAACCTTTTAACAATTTTATGTGGGCCTATGCTACGGGCATGAAGCTTCTTCACGGATCCAGGTGGAAACCGATCAGACCTAATACGAACCATGACGTCATCTCCAGGTTGAAATTCCCTAAATCTCCTGTGAGTGTCAGCAGAAAGTTTATAATGTTCATTACTTGAATTAATCTTCCTTCTGATCTCAGTATGCAATGCATGTATATGATGGGCAAATGACTCTCCTAACTCTGAAGGACGCTGTGGGGTAGCCATGGGGATCAAATCAATGGGGGCTCGGGGTCTAAGACCTGAAACAATTTCAAATGGGCTCATTCCTGTGGACCTGTTCACTGAAGAGTTATAAGCGAACTCTGCTGTGGGAATAACAGTGTCCCAGGTCCTGTGGTGGTCTCCAACTAGACATCTCAACAAATTCCCTAGGCTACGGTTCACTACCTCTGTTTGACCATCCGACTGAGGGTGATATGCTGAAGAAAATTGAAGCCTCGTACCCAAAAGATGCCAGAGAGTCTTCCAAAAATAACTAGTGAACCTAGTATCTCTGTCAGACACGATGGATCTAGGTACCCCATGAAGTCGCATAACCTCCTGAAAGAATATCTTAGCAATGTGGGAGGCATCTGAGGTCTTATAACAGGGTAGGAAATGGGCCATCTTAGAAAACCGATCAACGACCACGAGTATGGAATCGTGCTTACGAATAGTCTTGGGAAGCCCAAGCACGAAATCCATACTAACATCTTGCCACGGGGCATGTGGAACTGGCAAAGGAGTATATAAGCCTGTATTTTGTTTCCTCTGCTTTGCCAGTTGACATGTCCGACACTGACCTACAATCTTGGCCACATCTCGCTGGAGATTAGGCCAATGGAAACGATCAGAAACCAGGGCAACCGTTTTATCTCTACCAAAGTGACCTGCCATCCCTCCATCATGAAGCTCCCATACTAGAAAATCACGAAGGGATGTGCGTGGGATGCAGAGCTTGTCCCCTCTAAAAAGGTATCCGTCTGTAAGGACAAACTCAGCACTCCTCGAGGGTGGGTCACTAGACAACGACGCATAGATGGTCCCAAAGTCAGGACAAGTTGAGTACTCACCCTTGAGTTGCTCAAATTCTGTAACTTCAATGCTCATGGACCGCAGCATCATGACACGACGGCTAAGCACGTCAGCAACCTTATTCTCTTTACCGGCCTTGTGCTTAAGTAGAAACGTATACTCTTGAAGAAATTGAGCCCACTTGGCATGCCTAGGGCTCAACTTCTTTTGAGAGCTCAAATATTTCAAGGCCTCATGATCAGAGAACAGGACAAATTCTTGCGGTAATAAATAATGCCGCCAATGGCGCAATGATTGCATAACCGCATAGAACTCTTTGTCATAGGTGGAGTAGCGTTGTTTAGCCTCATTCAGTTTCTCACTGAAAAAGGCCACAGGATGTCCCTCTTGGCTTAACACTCCCCCTATGGCAAGTCCTGACGCGTCACACGCCACCTCAAAGACTTTAGAGAAGTCAGGTAGACGCATGACGGGCGCTTCCGTCATCTTCTTCTTAATTTCAGAGAAAGCCCGTGTCGCGGCTTTAGTCCATTGGAACTCCCCTTTTCTTATGCAATCTGTGATGGGAGCCATAATAGAGCTAAATCCACGGATGAACCGCCGATAGAACGTAGCTAGGCCATGAAAGCTTCGCACGTCGTGTATATTACGCGGCTCAGGCTAATTGACAATGGCCTTGACTTTCTCAGGGTCTGCAGACATACCCTCTGACGACACAACGAACCCCAGGAAAATAACTCTGGAAGTCAAGAAGGAACACTTCTTGAGGTTCTCATAAAGCTTTTCTGCTCGCAGGGCGTTGCAGACCTGCGTCAAGTGTTCAAGGTGCTGGGTAGGAGACGTACTATAGATGAGGATATCATCGAAGTACACAACTAAGAACTTACCCATAAAGGGTCGCAGCACCTGGGTCATCACCCTCATAAATGTACTTGGAGCATTGGTTAACCCGAAGGGCATAACCAACCACTCATACAGCCCGTCCTTCGTCTTGAAGGCAGTCTTCCACTCATCTCCTGGGCGAACACGAATTTGGTGATAACCACTCTTGAGGTCAATTTTCGAAAAGATAGTAGAGGTGGCCATCATGTCAAGCATGTCATCAAGCCTCGGGATGGGAAACCGATACTTGACAGTAGTCTTGTTTATGGCTCTACTATCGACACACATGCGCCACGTGCCATCTTTCTTTGGTGTAAGAAGCGCAGGCACGGCGCACGGGCTCATACTCTCACGAATAAATCCCTCTTTAAGCAATTCATCCACTTGCCTCTTCAACTCGGCATGTTCGGTGGGATTCATTCTGTAGTGAGGGAGGTTTGGTAGGGTCGCCCCTGGGACAAGATCTATCGCATGCTGAATGTCCCGCATCGGTGGGAGCTCGTCGGGAAGGTCCTCAGGGAAGACATCCCGAAACTCCTCTAGGACTGAACGAACCTCCTGGGGTAACTCTATAGCAACCTCGGATGTACTCTCTCTAGCCAGTAAAACGTACACCATAGTCCCAGCTTTGGCCTCTCTCTCAAACTCCTTAGCATCTATGATGTGGAGAGACTTCGACTGAGGTGCCCTTTGACTCTTAGAACTGCCTGGAGACACAACATCTTTCTCTCCTGTGGACGATTTGGCGGGCTCAAGACAAGCTTCTTTCCTTCGTGTTTAAACACACAATTATTCGTACGCCCGAATATTGTGACATCTTTGTCAAAGAGCCATGGCCTTCCCAAGATGATATGGCCAACGTCCATCGTGACCACATCACACCACAACTTGTCCTTGTATGGTCCGAATTCAATTGGAACAAGGCATCGCTGAGTCACAGGAAGGGATGTCGCATCAACCCAAGAAACTCGGTATGAGTTGGGGTGAGGGACTGGCTTCAACCCCAAGCGACTCAAAGTACTTGGAGAAACTACATTCTCACAGCTCCCACTGTCGATGATCACTTTACAACTCTTATCTCCACACTTGGCGTAAGTGTGGAAGATAGTGGTTCTGCGCCAATCCTCACTTTGCTTCACCTGGGCCAAAGCGCATCTCACCACAGCAAGTGGGGTAGTCTCCACAGTATCATCCTCGGCATCACTGGCCGGCTCAAGGGATTGGACGATGATTTCCTCATCATTCTGGTCACCTTCAACTTCATATGCCACTTCTTCTTCTGTAGAGTGTTCAGAAACAAAGGCAATACGCCCACCCCTATTTGAACACTCTGCGGCAATGTGAACCATGCCACCACAGCGGTAGCACTGCCCTGGCATCGCAGTCCTAGTACTTGGTCCAGCCACATTGTTACCTCGATTTCTATTGACTGGTTGGGTACCAGGTTGAGCTTTGGGTTGATTTCCGACCTGAGGTCTCGCTCCCTGCGGAGCTACTCTAGGCACAGTAGGTCGAATCTCAAACGCTCTAGTAGGAGATTGGCGCACATAGTGCTCCAGTTCCTGCACCATCTGGTAAGCGTGCTCTAAGCTAGTGACCATATGAGGCATGAGCTCACGCTGGAGGTCAAACTTGAGGCCCATACGAAAACGGGAGAGAACCACAGCAGGGTCCTCATCTACATCGCACCTCATCATGTATTCATCGAACTTGGCAATGTATTCCGTTACCGTCATGGATCCTTGGCGTAAAGTGTGCCATTGATCCAACAGCCTCTGCTTATAAGAAAGGGGAACATACTTTTCTCGCAACAGTTCTTTCATTTCAATCTAAAAGAGAACTGACCCCTCTCTAGATTGCTCACGGCGACGCTCCACATTTCCCCAATGTAGTTTTGCCTGGCCCACCAACTTCATCTTGGCGAATCCAACCCGCTGTGGGTCTGGCAGACCGTGCCACTGAAAGAAGTGATCCATGTCTGCTAGCCAATCAGAAAAAACTTTGGGGTCCAGTCTCCCATCAAAATTAGGAGCGTCAACCTTGATGCCCTTCATGACCCTAATAACAGGGTCCTGCTCATGGTATCTCTGAGGTTGCGGGTATCGCACCCCACCATGGCCCTCCCGCTGGGCGGGGAAAACGGGATCACGAATCTGTGGGGGTGGCTGATGATGAGTCCCATCGTGTCCTATTGCCAGGCCCACGGACCTGACCTGCGCCCAAATCATCCTTAGGCGGATCAGGGCCCATAACTTGGGACTGATCGACTGCCCCAGTGTCGGGGGTTGCTTGGGGACCATTTAAAGTGGTGGTCTGGATGTCATCCTCTAAGCGCGTGACCCTCTCCTCTAAACGTGTGAACCTATCATCTTGATGCGCAAACTGCTGCGCGATCTCACCTCTCAAGGTCTGAAATTGCTGATCCATTCTCTTAATTAGACCCTCCAGAGCTTTGGTAATTTGATTAGATTCCATAGTATTATGAAGACCAAACCTACGACCAGTGCGCGTAGGCATACACGAGGAGTGATATGTGAAAGGCCCTAGATCTAGGTGTGCAAAGGTGTAAAAATGGTAAAATCTAAATGCAGTTTTGACTACCCTAGTTCAGTGCAATGCAAGCTATCCTATGTGGCCTAGATTTATATGAAGACTCAACAAAATCTAAAAAAAAAAAGGCTAACTAAACTCAACGAACTATGACCCCTACGCAGAGTTGGACGCGGGTCGAGCTGCGCGGTCAGCTCGCCGGGGGTGCAGGGGGCGGCGCGCCTCTGCCCGGGGTTCGGGGGCGGAGCGCCCGAAAGGCCTACGGTTTTTTCGATTTGGGATATCCGGTTCCTTTGAAAAAAAATCACCGAAAAAGGAAATTTTGGGTAAACTGACCTATGCTAGGAACCTTCTCTCTGATACCAAAATTGATGCAGGGGCATGCGATGATCTTACCCTAGATGCATGTATATCAAGTTGGAAGATATTCAAATAATAAAATTACGAAACTAACTACTTCCAATCAGAGGAAACTAACAAATCTCAACACGAAGATGAAATCCGTCCATCCGGATCATGCCCCTTTGCATAAAACCATGTAAAATCGTAAAATAGGGAGGATCTAGGGATATGAGGATATCCTAGATCTAGCATAGACCAGTCCACAGTCAAGTTTGGATCCGGTTATCGTGGCTAGGCATCCCTCTTTTCGATCGTACCAAAAAGGGGGGGGGGGGGGGGGTTTCAGAAAAGGACGAGGGATGTCGAAAAACAATGGGTTATCATGAAGTACGAATTAGGAATCAAAAGAAGCTTACCTTTCCTCGCACCTTGAAGAAAGAGAGAAGAGAAAATGGAAACTCTGGGGTGGAATCCTCAACACCCGAGGGCCAATCCTGAAACCCTAATCTCTCAACAAAGAGAAAGAAACTCACGAATTTTCTATTCATTCAATAATTTCGAAATAGGGTTCTCACAGTATATATAAGCTACGAAAATAAAAAAAAGTGCACTAAAGTGCCTGAAAACCAAAGAAACAACTTAAAAACGCCTAAAGTAAATAACGACACTAAAGCGCCTAGAAACAAGGAAATAAATAGAAAAGCGCCTAAATGTAAATCCGCTCCATGGTCCAGCGGTCATGATGCTCCTGCGCGATCCTGCATCTCGCGTACTCGTAACGCGTCAGAAAATGGGCCCAATGGGCCCGGCGTCCATCCACATCAACTCGTCTGCTCCAACACTCGATCTACGACGTCGCCTCCTCTGGTACACTCTAAAGGGTGCACCACTGATGTCCGCATCAGTGTGGATATGACATGCCTGTATTTTTAGTCAGGTCGGTGCGCCCCCTGCACTGATATTTAAAACCATGATACATACATACATATTACCATCCTATCAGTGGATAAGTTTGAACCTTTCTCATTGGTGTGAAATCCAACCCTTCCAATGGTAGGTTGGCTCCATCATGAGAATCACCTAGCTCAAAAATCAACTTGATCCACTCGTCAAGTTGGCATCACCACAAAAAACAATGGATAGCCACTGATATGATAAGATCATATAGGAGTGGCCCCCTGGATGGGTGGATCAAGCTGTGTCTTGCATAAGTGGATCCTCATGATAGGGTCAACCTTTTGAATGTCGTTGAAACATGCTAGAATGAAATTGTGATCGAACTGGTTGGGCTTGAGCCGAGCTCATATCGCTCAGCACACACAAGATAATGTAATGCACACGTGTTGAGGGTCACATCTAACATTTAGAGAGAGAGAGAGAGAGAGAGAGAGAGAGAGAGAGAGAGTCAAATCTAACATTTTCATTGTTGGCATGTGAATACATGGTTAAGAGCAAATGCACAAAGAATACACATTTAATGGAAAGAAGACAATGTTCGATGATTAGGATATTCCAATTTGGGAGATTTTTTTATGCGTGGTCGTTCCATGATGGGGGTCATCAGATCATTTTTTTGAATTAACCAAAATGGGTTCAATGCAGAACATAAGAGTTCCCTATTCATCACAATCATGGAACTCGATGTCATATACATATGCCTGCATGCATATATATGCATTGTGACAAATCAGCTTATACATGCTGCAATGGTATGACCATAAGAGCCTAAATTTGATTTTTTTTTTTTTTTGTTTTTTTTGTTTTTCATCCCTTTTATTTTTTAATTTTTATAATTTCAACCTTGGAGGAAGGGAGCTTAGAAAGTCATTTTAGACTAGCTATGCATATTTTGGGCATCAAAACGAGAGTCTTTAGTGGGATTTGACGAATCAAAATGGAGTAGATCATTATAAGAATGCTGCTTTAGACTATCAAAATGGACCTATTTGAAAGTAAAAAAAAAAAAGTGTAAAACCCTCAATTTTTTTGGTATTTTCATCACATTTTTGTTGTATTTCAATGTGGTGAACCTAAATCCACAAAATCAAACATGATTTGTGTTCAATTAGTCTCATTCAGTTGGCTTTAAGCAAGTTAGTCAAGTTGAGTGAGCATTCTTATCGAAGAATGTTTTGATACGCCATTTATACTTGTCCAGAAAGCAAAAAGATGGATTTATCTTTTTTCCTATTTTCTTGGTATTTTTACCCTAATTTTATCGTAAAAAAATGTTAGCTGACATGGTCTGATATTGTTTATGTTGTATCTTTTTTTCTTCTTCTTTCTGGGGTGAATATGCCCCCTAGATATTGATATTCGAGGTATCACATAATGGTATCGGTCTGCTGGTTGATATGCTATAGGCTATATTAGCAGATACAGCCTTGTTACGATAGATGTCATATATGTCCTTATAATGGCCAAAACTTTTTGCTTCGGAAAAAAATTCTAAAAAAATTCTAAGAGATTATTCATGAAATTTTCTAAAAAAATAATGTGTGGAAGCCTAACACACACACACACACACACACACACACACACACATTTGGTTTTGGACATGTATTTGATGGTGAATGGGCCATTCTTTGGTAAGAATGATGTTTGTCAGTCGTTGTTAACTTCACCTATTGAAAGTCAACCAAATTGGCCATAATTGAACACAAGTTGAGCATGATTTGGTGGATTAGATCCTGTTACATATTTGTAGAACAAAATAAAGATGGAACAAGGAATAGAGAGGTGATAGTTAACTCCTGATATTTCACAAAATGTTCCTCTCCACTTCGGTTCATTGAATCCCACTCAAATTGTGTTTTGATCCTTAAAATTAGGGCTATCAACGGGTTACAGAGTTTTGGTCATTTTGGGTCCTGAGTCCAATTCTTGAAAACCCAAAATTGGATCTGATTGGGTTCAGGTACCTGTTGGGTACTCATCGTGGCTTTGCACCTAGGTTTCAAGTTGAGTTTGGGGACAGATAAGAGCCTTTACATGGTTGGGCCCACTCAAAGGATGGATAAGGTTGTACACACATGTCACACTTCAACACTTCTTACACATGTTTGAATTAGGAAACCTAGTTCTTTTGTTATGACAATCAGTGATATTAAAAATATGCAATGTTGCTATTAAACTAACTGGACCCCAAACCTAGTTCCTACTAGACTTTACCTAAACCAACTTTAACCGGGTCCATCGCATGGACCTGACCTGAGCCAATTAGGTCCGATTTTTAATCGGGTCCAAATGGTGAGACCTGACCTTGACCTGCTTTCTTCACAGGCTAGAAATTGGGACCCATACCCATTAAAATTGTGCTGGATCCATTGGGTACTTGCGGCGGGTCCGTGTACCCATTGACAACCCTACTCAAAATAGTCCTACATCTGGTTTAAACTTAGTTCTAAGCTTCCTTCATGGTGGAAATGAATAAAGAAGTGAAAAAACAAGAGAAACAAGAGAGTGCAAATGAAAATTTCAAAATGGATCATTTATAGTCATATCAGCCTGTAACGGCATATGGCCCTGCAGTGGGGCATGTCAGCTAGTATTTGCCAATACACACTGATACGGCCCTTTTTATTTGTCTTTCTATAACTGATGGATTCACCCCCATATCATGTGAGAGGGGTGAACATTTCCTTTATGCAACGGCCTTTAAGGTTGTAAAGTAACCATTTATAATAAATACAATGCAGATTTTTTTGACCATGTGTATGTGATGCCGCGTTTGATGATTATGATGAATAGGAAACCTCTCTGCTGTTAGAGTTTTGTTGGTTGGATTTTTTTTTTTTTTTTGCCTATATGGTTATTATATAGGTACTATCAATGCTTTTGTTTTGGTTGATTGAACCTTCTCTTATATATTCTACTTCCTTCTCCCTTTTCTAGTTGATGAGGCTCACAAGTTAAAAAATCTTGACTGCAAGCTAGGACGCTGCCTTAAGCAATACATGACAGACTTTCGATTGTTACTAACTGTAAGTTTTGTTTTGTGGTTTCTTTGTTATTCTTAAATCATGAGATCGTGGGAGTTGAAAACAACTGTGTACAAATGCTTTGTAAAATCACTTGTTACTTTTGCAACCCATTGTTCTTCTTTTTATTCTTTTGATGGATACATTTTTAGGTGTTTTTAGTTTCTGTGAATAGAAACATGGATAATAGTTTATCATCAATATCTTAATTCCTCTTATATCGGTGAAGAATGGTATTATTCCATGGGAACTATTTCTCTCAGAAATAGCCTTTGTACTCGGCATATATCTGGATCTCCTCTCACTATTGGAAGATGTACAGAATAACATGTCATGGAATGTGAAAGTGCGTATGGAAGAGTTTAATTTGATCTGCAAACATCTCAATCAGATCTAACTCCTAAACCCTTGGGAATTCTCGAACAGTTTCACTATTTATTTTCTTATAGTTATGTGGTGTGATCATCACGACTGTTTAGAGACTAACTTTCCAGACTGTTGGTTTTGTCCTTACATGGTATTTCCTATTTTGTGTGGATCAATAGACTCCTCCCACAATCACTGTACAAGTACATGAATTAACTATTATGCTATGGGAATTTACAACTCACTCCATCTCATGCACTAAATCCCCAAAGAATTCTCTAATGAATTTATTCTCTAAACTCATTTTTTGAATTGAGTGAGGTTCCCAAAAATTGGTTCCCCACATTTTCTCCATCCATCTTATATATCAGATCATTCTTGATTTATAGTTGGGACCGGTGAAAGTAATGATATTAGTTTTAAAAACATATACATGATTATATATATATATATATATATATATATATGCTGCTATTATGGTTGTAGTGGGTATTTATTGTCGCTCGGCTTCTTCCCCTTCTCACAATCATACCTTACATAATGAAGTTTAGGTGTAATAAGGTTTTATTAGGTAATACTCTAGGCCTTGGCTGTCACGCTCCTGAATCCAGTGTCAGTAAGCTATGGTTACTGTACACCAAATTTAGGCTGACAGCCTCCGTAGAGCTCTGATTTTTTTGGGACTTTCAGCTATCACATGCTAAATCCCATAAGCGGGGCTCCACAAGGAGGATTTCTGAAGGTAAAAGACCAAGGTATACCAAAACGGATAGGTATCGGTCGCATCGGCCGATGCGTATCGGAAACGGCCAAGGCCGTTACGCGATACGGGGTCTAAAACAGTTACTCCCAACTTTTTGTGCCGTAACGGCCGTTACGCCCCATAACGGCCGTTACGGCCCCCGTAACGGTCAGCCATAACGGTAAAAAAACGGCTAGTTTTTTTTTCTTCTTTAAATCGGATGTTTTTTTTATTTTTTTCACACTTTTCTTCTCCCATTTATTTCCTACTCTATTCTTTTGCTAAAACCGACTACCCTTAGTCTATTATGGAGAATTAAAACGACCAGTTTCTACAATTTGGATTAATCGAAGCTCCGTGGGCCATTTTTCGAAGAAATATGAAAATAGGTATTTATACCTTTTTCTTCCTCTGCTTGCTTTTTTTTTTTTTCACCTTGATATGATGTTCTAGCCATTGTAAAATATTAAATGTGTATTTCAAGATTATGCAACTGATTTTTATATTTTTTTGATATTTTTTTAATTTCGGACTATTTTCGGAATAATATTAAAAATTAGTAAAATCATGTTTTTTTTTTTTTTTTTTCTGGTTTATTGGTTGGATAACATGTGTTACTTATAGTAGAACACAATCATGTGCATTTTACAGATTATGCACATGATTTGCTATTTTTTTGTATTTTTTTAATTTCAGATTAATTTTGGAATAATTTTAAAAATTAGGGATAATCATTTTTTTCAAAAAAATTTCTGGTTTAAAGGTTGGATAATATGTGTTACTTATAATAGAACATAATCATGTGCATTTTGCAGATTATGCACATGATTTGCTAATTTTTTTGTATTTTTTTAATTTCGGAATAATTTTAAAAATTAGGAAAAATCATTTTTTAAAAAAAAAATTTCTGGTTTAAAGGTTGGATAACATGTGTTACTTATAGTAGAACACAATCATGTGCATTTTACAGATTATGCACATTATTTACTATTTTTTTGTATTTTTTTAATTTCGGAATAATTTTAAAAATTAGGGAAAATCTTTTTTTCCAGAAACAATTTCCGGTTTAAAGGTTGGATAACATGTGTTACTTATTGTAGAATACAATCATGTGCATTTTACAGATTATGCACATGATTTGCTATTTTTTTCATTTGATTATATTTACAGATTAATGACTAATGTATGTTTATATTTTTATTTTTTTCGACAGGTTTTGCCGTTTTGGAGCTTCGTAGTTGTACTGTTGTAGCTCGTCGGGTTTAGTATTTGAATTTAGTAGTTCGTACTTGATTTCATTAGCTGTATTTAATATTTACAATTACATTTATAAGTTTTAAAATCTAAGTAATTCACTATTAGGCTCAATATCTAAGTAACATAAGCCATCTCTAATTAAAAAATATCTGGAACTGGAAGTGGAATTGCAAATGAGGATATTGGATGGGAACATTGTCAGTGGGTAGGTGGTGGAAGGCACCAAATAAAATGCAACGGTTGTGATAGAGTAATAAGTGGTGGAATTATGCGACTTAAACTACATTGGGCACATCGACACGGTCAAGTTGCAGGATGCACCAGAGTTCCCAAAGAGATAATGACACTGATGCAAGCGAATTTAGATGGGTCGAAGGGGAAACGAGCTGCTGTGCAGAAAAAGAAAGATGATATCCTGGATGCGGCCCGACAAGAGGTGTTTGGTCCAGATTGTATGGGCGTTCGTGGCGAAGATATCATTGATTTTGGGGAAGATTTTGATTGGGAAATAACTATAGCTAAGAGAGAAAGCGTCCGCTATGCTCGTGAAGAGGAAGAACGTCGACGCATGTTTGGTTCAAGTGCGAGTGGGAGTGGCCAGGGGAGTACAAGCGGCAGCCCCAATGGGACGTACAACTGGGGTTGGCGGGGGTATGTTTGGTGGATTAAGGCGTATGTTTAGCAGCCGGCGGGACACATCTTCACATACAGCTCGTAATCCTATAGATGTAGATGTCGAAGTAAAAGATGTGCTTAAGAAACCCTCTGTTGATCCGATCCTCTTTAGGAAAGAATTAAGTAAATAAAAGAAGATAAAACAAATGTGGAGTAGAGTTTCTGTTGAGAAACTCGGTAGGGCGGCAACAAAGTTATTTATAGATGCCAACATGCCCCCTAATGCGGCAAATTCTCCATATTGGCTCATGGTAATTGTTGCTGCAACAGAAGTAGGCGAAGGAATTAAAGCTTCTACTGCCAATGAGATTAGGGTAAAATGGACAGACGCAGAGTATGCGGATACAAAGGCATACGTAAATACCTTTAAACCCATATGGCAAGCCAGAGGATGCACGATCTTGTGTGATGGTTGGACTGGCCCAACAAGATGCAACATGATCAACTTCATGGTGTATTGCCAGTTGGGAACAGTGTAGGACAAGTCAATTGATGCCTTGGATGAAATAAAAAATTGTAACTATATTTTTAGCTTGATGGATAAAGTAGTGGATGAGATTGGGTAGGAGAATGTGGTGCAGATTGTGACAGATAATAAAGCAACATATAAGTCCGCAGGAAATTTGTTGATGCTAACGTGACCGCATCTATTTTGGTCACCGTGTGCTGCACATTGTATGGATCTTATATTGGAAGATATTGGAAAGAAAAAGAATGTTAAAGAAATGGTTGAAAAAGGAAAAGAAGTGACAACATTTATTTACAACCATAATCACCTAGTTGAAATAACGAGGAAGATCACGAAGGGACGAGAGTTGCTTAGGCCAGCGGCGACTAGATTTGCAAGTAACTTTATATCTTTAGAGAGTTTGTATCAGCATAGGGGAGAGTTTAGTGAAATGTTTGCTTCCCAACAATGGCTCAACACAAAATATGGGAAGAAGACATCAGGGACGCCGATTGATGTTGTAAATACCGTAAGAGAACAAATATTGGAAGAGGGTTAAGAAAATTTCGAAGGTGATGGAACCACTAATGAGGGTACTTCGTCTTGTTGAAACCGATGAAGCACCTACGATGGGCTTCCTCTTCGATGCCATTGATAAAGCGAAGTTGGCAATTTAACATGATTGTTCAAGCTGGCAATCTTACTGGAATTTGATCGACAAAAGATGGATAAAGCAGCTCCACTACGATATTCATGTAATAGGTTATTACCTAAATCCTAGGTATAGATATGCCCAATCATTTGTTATGGATGATGATGTTCGTATTGGATTAAAGAATGTGATAAAGAGATTAGTGCCTGACTTAGATGCATAAATAAGGGCTTTGAATGAATTGGATATATTTGGAAGTCGCCAGGGTAGCTTTGCAGATGCTCTTGCACAACATGCAGTATCTAGGTTGCAACTCGCCAAATGGTCGATAAATTTCGGAGTGACTACACCGGCTCTCCAAAAAATTGCAGTAAGGATTTTGAGCTAGACAACGTCTTCCTCTAGTTGTGAAAGAAATTGGAGTTGTTTTGCACTTATTCATACGAAGAATAGAAATAGATTGCAGACTAGGACGTTAGATAAACTTGTCTTTATGCATTACAACATGATGCTAAGAATGCACATGCATTCAAGGAGGCTTAACGCCAATAATGCTGGTGTTGTGGATTATTGTCCAATGAACTTGGACAGTGTTAATGATGAGGAAGACCCACTTCTACCTTGGTTGGAAGCAAGGGAAAAAGAAATAGAAGCGGATAGTGAAGCAATAGAAGTTGAAGACCAAGAAATACGCAAGGCACAGCAAGGGAGTTGTGCATTTGTGTTGGACCCAGAAAGGGGGGCGGATTTCATGCAAACTTTGCAGAAGAGTGTGAGCTCTAACGATACTAAAACAGATGATGATGATGATGATGATGATGATGATGATGATGCACCTAATGCTGATCCCACTTCTGGCATTGCTCAATCCACTAGGGCCACTGATACCATACAGCTGTTTACGGATCACGATGCTGATGAGTTTCGACAAAGCAAGCGGGGCTGGGGGGGTCGAACTTACGAGTGTGCTGAGTCACGATACAACCAGCAGGAGCCTGGCTCCAGTAGTGCCCCTGCAGGTCCTGCACTGCGAACGACACCGACAGATCTGGAACATCAGCATGCGTGTGGCTGTGATCCGAGGGATTATGGGTATTTTTACGGTCAATGGGATTATAGGGAACCTGTTTCGCCTGTTTCATGTTGGAGTAGTCCTATTGACGCTGTTCCACATCTACCATATGAACCAAATCCAAGTTATTCATCTCAATCTCAACAACCTGAATACAAGTACCAGTATGGGCACGACTATTCGTCGGGCACTGGTTGATATCCTTACTCAGGGTCAGAATTTTTGCCTAGTCGGGATCTGTCATCATCGGGTTTCATTGACCTGGTCTTTCCCTCCGGCACTGAATATTATGGATATGCAACAATAGGACCGCAACAAGTCGATGATAAAGACGAGGCCGTGGAGGTTGCGCAACTACAACAAAGCAGGTTTTCATTTTGGTGGTGAGTTCGGTCTGGTGAGTCTTTTCCATTACTCACACGGTCACACATTCCCCAAGAAAATATACTCTTTACATTGTTGAACATGTGTTTAAAATAACTCCCCTGACAAGTGACAACTAGTCAAGTAATCTTTAATCAACATGCTTGTAGTGGAGTATATCCGGTACTAATAATTTTTTTTCTACTTTAGAATGTTCAATTGGCGGGAGAAGAGTCATAGATTCAAGATAAGAGAAGTCTTGTACGTTATTTTTTTGCAAGTCCTCAGTCCTCATTCTCCAATCCTCATTCCTCACTCATCACTCCTCAGGTATGTAAATAATATAAAGTAAATTATAAAAAATAATAGCACATATGAAAATTGAAATATTTTGATGTTACATTTATTCTAATATACATATTATTGGTATTAGACAGTTAGACATTTAAATTTATTAGTTTTGCAGTTAATTCCAGGTTATCAGCTTCATAAATTCATCAGATAGCCCGATACAACTTTTTCACCAATGAGTAGTCTGCTTCACCACCATAAACTTGTTCAAAATTATAAATGAATGCATATTTGGGATGTTTGGAATTTTTTGGATTTAATTTATAATTTTTTAGATTTTTTTGGCAAAAAAAAAAGGACCGTTATAGGGGGCGTATCAGCCGATACGGCCCGTATCCGTATCGGTAATGGTGGGCACCGTTACGCCCACCGATATCGCTACGGGAAACCTTGGTAAAGACGTTAAACATTTATCATTTTTCAGAAACTTGCATCATATTCAACATGTGTAACTATGTACAACTGAGCATACCCAAGGAAAGCCAACACATAAACCATTTCTTATCTACTATACCTGACGTACATATACAGAGTACTACAAAAAAGAATAAATACACTGATATGTACGAAACAAAAAGGATAACTGGAGTTTGCAACCTCTACTCTTGCAACTTTCTACTCTCACCTGTTAGAAAAAAGAAAAAGGATGCCTTGAGCTATTAAGCCTAGTGAGTGCGTGTGTGCAGTAAAAATGCATGTACTTCATATCATGCTCATGTAATGCACAAGCCTGTTGGGCTAATAAACAATAAAATAAAGATGCAATGCATTGTACTACTTTCCATTTTCAATGCCATTTCTAATCACATCAAATTCTCATTACAGACGTGGGACTACTACTCACTTGTGATGTACACAAATCTTTCCACATTTCCACAACTTTTCACATTTCCATCTGGATCACCAGGGTCTAGTACATAGGTAGGACTCGTATATGATTGCTACCCACTTGTATAGGCCTTATCACTGTGGTCAACTATAGAGGTGGGGCTACATAGATCACGGGCCGAACTAGTCTAACCCACTCGCATTGAACTTCATTATCCGCCTAACAGCGAGAAGTCATAAGTCGCCTAGCAAAATGATAGCGGGCGATTTACGAACTTGTCATGCACAACCTATCTTTGCTTGCCCATAAGCAAGTCAAGTCAAACCTTTCAACTAATCGACACTTGCCAGTGGGTGTCGCTTCCTAATTTGGTATTTCGGCATTCCGACGCTTTGTTCTTCCAACTGGTCTAGACATTGGTTGCTCTCAATGGTACCAATCAGAGTTTAGGGATTTTCACCCAGGGACCCTCTAATCATGTCCTGTCGAAATACACATTTCCGGTGTGGTGTCCATCTCAAGTCATATTAATTGATATTAAATTGGATTTACAATCACCGCAACCTTTATTATTTTTGGGTGGCATAAACTGCATGAATCATGATACCATCATGCATGAGTTCACACACAATCACACGACGTCATGTTTTAAGGCAATCATGGGATGACCCACCTAATGTGGTCTCCTCATGAATATCAGTTCCTCATAGGGGTCTCATTGAATTCATACTGCATGTAGACAATCCATATAGCAATCATCGACACCATGTGTCACAACACAAGCTTCTATGATCACCGTACCATGATATGAATCATTTACTGTCAATCATACAATGATGTAATAAGCTATGCAACATGCATATGATATGCACATGACTTAGTCATTCCACATCCAATTCAGGATTCATTCCGGTATAAGACTTAATGTCACAAACATGCTTAATCTCAAGAGTTAGCTACTTCAAAAGGAAGGTAGGACACACTTTAAAAAGAAAAAAAAAAAAACTGTTTTCGATATTTTATCAAACAGGTAGCAAATGGTCTTTGTTAGAAATAAAAGAATGAAAATCGATGAAAACCCCTACGACTTCAAATAAAACCAAAGCAAAGAAAATCCATTCTCCAATAGGGTTTCAAGTAATCAAACACACTTATATGCGTGTCCCTAATCTATTCACCCACCTGTAACAATTGGAAGATTTGATTCCGACCTTGGCTTCTACTATCTTTTTCTTTTACTTCTTCTTTCCTCTACTTTTTCCTTCAATTTCAAATTTAAGCTTACTTCTTAGCCTCTACTCAGCTTAGGCTTCTTATGACACAAAAATATAAGTGCATTGTTCAAATTTTTGGGATTTCTATGAGACAAAGAAAGACATCTCTATTTAAGGAAGGGTTTAGAAAGAGAAAGGTTGAAATATGAGTGCTGGATATGGGTTGTTGCTTGAGGGTTTTGTCTTTGGACTTGAAAACTACTTTAAAATGGGCTTTTATCTTTTTTTTTTTTTTTGGGGGGGGGGGGGGGGGGGGGGTACTTAGTAAAGTTTTTGAGAAGTTTAAGCTTATGGTGACAATAGAAAAAATATTATTTAAGTGATTTGAAATAAAGTATTCCAAAGATTTAGAAAAAGTCGAGGTCATTTGAGCTAGTTCAGAAATTCTATCAAAATATACATGCGCATTTCTATTCATAACTTACAATTCGGGTGTCGTATTGATATGCTGTTTTCGTCAGTAGTTTTGTAACTCTACCATGGTCACAACGCTAGGCATACATATACGTACCTAGAGATCAAATAGATGAGGGTAACAATTTTGTACCTCTACTTCCCGTTCCTAGGTCGCGTCTTCTACAAAATGATAATCCCATTGGACTTTAACTAGGGGGATGACTTTAGTACGAGTAACTTGTTCTTTTCTATCCACGATACGAATTAACTGCTCGATATTGGATGCATCTTCCCGAACTGCTAAGGATTGCCAGTCAATAACAGGTGCTATTATCTTTGGATCACATTTACGAAGCATCGAGATGTGAAAAACATTATGAACTCCTGATAATTGGGGTGGCAAAGCGAGACGATAAGCAACGGTGCCAACTCGTTCAACAATAACAAAGGGCCCTTTAAACCTCGAGACTAACTTTCCCTTAACGCCAAATCGTACTACACCTTTCACTGGTGAAACTCAGAGATATACACGGTCTCCCTCGACAAACTCTGAGGGTCTATGTCGACAATCTGCAAAACTCTTCTGCCAGCTCTAAGTTGTAAGCATACGCTGTCTAATAAGATCAATCTTTTCAGATGTCTTCCGCACAACATTAGGACCTAAAAGACATCGCTCACCAATCTCAGTCCAACAACTTGGGGACTTACAAGGTCTACCATATAATGCCTCATAGGGAGCCATGCCAATAGTTACCTGAAAACTATTATTATACGCAAACTCTGCTAATGGCAAATGCTCGTCCCAACTACCGGAGAAATCTAATGCACACGATTCGAGCATGTCCTAGAGAATGTGATTGACTCTTTCGGAATGCCCATCTGTCTGGGGATGATATGTTCTGCTAAATCTTGAAGTAGGCCCCATCGCCTTTTGAAAACTCTTCCAAAACTTTCATGTAGACCTCGGATCTTGATAAGATATAATCGATACAGGTACACCATGTAATCTAACAAATTCTTCTACAAACAAAGTCACGAGTTGATCTTTAGACCAAGAAATACAAATAGGAAGAAAGTGGGATGTGTTTGTCTCGGTAAACCCACAATGAAGTCCATAGTCACATGTAACCACTTTCATACCAGTATCTCCAAAGGCTGCAATTCCCCTGCAGGCTTTTGGTGTTATGCTTTTACTCGCTTGCAAACATCACACTCTGACACATACTTAGCAACTTCACCCTTCATACCATTCCACCAAAATTGTCTTTTCATGTCCTTATACATCTTCGTAGATTTTGGGTGGATAGTAAACTTAGTGCGATGTGCCTCATCCATAAGGGCCTTTTTCAATTTTGAGATATCTGGAACATATAATCTACCCTGAAACAAGTCCACCACCCAAATCTATCTAGTACTCCGGTTGATTTTTCCCTATTATCACATCTTTACAAAACAACGCCCATTGATCAAACCATTGGGCTTTTATCACCTGAGATATTAAAGAGGGTTGAATCGTCAAGTTTGCTAACTGAACAACTGAGGACTGCAGAGTTAACTCAAAGTCAAATTCAGTTATTTCTTCTACCATTTTCCATTCCCGCATCATCAATTGTGCCACTTGGGCCTATGGCTGACGGCTTAAAGCATTTGCCACCACATTAGCTTTTCCTGGGTGGTACTGAAGGTCAAAATCATAATCTATCATCAACTCCATCCAATGTCTCTGCTTCATATTCAACTCTGTCTGTGAAAAGAGGTATTTCAGGCTCTTATGATCCGAAAAGAGCTCGAATCTAACTCCATACAAGTAATGCCTCCATACTTTTAGGGCAAAACTACCTTTGCCAACTCTAGGTCGTGTGTGGGATAATTCTGCTCATGGGGCCTAAGTTGGCGAGATGCATATGCTACAACATTGCCCTGTTGCATTAGGACACATCCCAAATCTATAAGCGAGACATTTGTATAAACAACGAATCCCTCACTCCCAGACGGAAGAGTGAGAATCGGTGTTGTCGTAAGACGAGTCTTTAATTTTGCAAATGCCTGCTCACAGGCTTCACTCCAACCAAACACAACATCTTTTCGAGTCAATCTAGTCAGTGGGGCAGCTATACGAGAAGATTCTTCAACAAAACATCGGTAATACCCTGCTAGACCTAAGAAACCTCGAATCTTAGATGCATTTTTTGGCTGTCTTCACTGCAAAATTGCTTCAACCTTTTAGTTGGATCGACTGAAACTCCATTCTTCGAAAACGTGTGCCCCAAAATTTTTACTTCTTCCTGCCAAAACTCACACTTTTCCAACTTAGCGTATAGCTGGTGGGCACTTAGGGTTCGGAACGTCAACTCGAAGCGACGTTCATGATCTTGCCTTGTCTTTGACTATATTAAAATATCATCAATAAAAACAACAATAAACTGGTCCAAATAAGGACGGAATACCTCATTCATCAACTGCATAAATACTGCATGTGCATTAGTTAAGACCAAATGACATAACCTGAAATTCAAACTGTCCATAACAAGTCACAAAAGCTGTCTTTGGGATATCCTCCTCCCGAACTTGAATTTGATGGTTCCCAGACCCTGAATCTATCTTCGAGAAATACTGCGCACCACTCAACTGATCGAGTAAATCGTCGATTCTTGGGAGCGGATACTTATTTCTAATCGTAACCTTATTAAGCCCTCTATAATCGATACACAGCGTTAAAGAACCGTCCTTCTTCACAAAAAGCACTGGTTCTCCCCAAGGTGAAGAACTCGGGCGAATAAACTCCAAACGACGTAATTCGTCGATCTGTTTTTGCAACTCATGCAACTCTAACGGTGCCATACGATAAGTGGCTCTCGATATAGGGACGGTGCCAGGGATAAGATCTATTCGAAACTGTGTACGTCTAACGGGTGGCAAACCTGGAATTTTCTAAAAAGCATCTTGAAAGTCACATACTACCGGCAACTGATCAATACATACAGCCTTGGACTCTTCGTGAATACAAGAGATCAAAGTCTCTACGAACTTGTCTTTAAGATCAATTATTCATTCAATGGAACGCATTGTTGGATATTTTCTTGATAAAAGCTAGAACATGGTTATAATGGGTCATTTAGCAAAATATGTGTCAATTACTAGAACTACTCTTTTATTAGGTGGTTTTTTCTTTGTGGCTTTCCACCTCTTACTTATTTTTGGTCCAAAGATGTTTTTAATGATATTTGGTTGTATTCAGGATTTTCGCAGTAATAGTTTGTTCGACTGCAGGGTTAAATGCATTTTATTTGTTTGGGAGAATTCCTATTATTTGCATTCCAGTTTTCAGCATAATTCACACCCAGTCTACAATGACCATTTACGAGAATCCATTCAAATTAGTCAAATGGTTCCCAACCTGTCAAATCGCCACTGGTCTCATGTTACACTGTCATTTGGTGTCTAATTACTTGAAATGGTTTGGTGTAGAAATCAGTCCGAAAATTCCTCATTCACAAAGTTCCCCCATCTACTAGTGCCCAGTCCCATTAGACGCCCACTGCTGGATATTGTTCCTCTGCTTTTTTGCATGATCTCATTCATTACACATACACAATCTGTTGTGCACCATACCGGCTGTTGTCAATTCATGATTTCCTATCCTTTGGATTTTGAATATCAGGGATTTGTGTTCTCACTTGTTTAATAATCAAAATAAAATTCCCCATGATAAAGAATGCATCAAAATCCATTGTATTTAATGTGCATGACGAAGAGCATGGCACATTTGGCTTCCATCCCACATGATAATAAATTCCTATTTTGTGCAACAGAGAAACTTACACAGACTGTTACTGCAAACTCATTTCAAGTTAGGGATATTAGAAGGTCAAACCTTCTGGTTGGGCCCTTCATGTAATTCCCATAAGATCCCGTTACCCAATGGTACATATGAGCCTGATCAGATGATGCTATGCCTGTTTCAGCAAACCTTGTGTAGCTTTAATAGTTGAACTTTGTTAGGTGAAATTAGTTTCTAAATGACTGTGTTGTGACTATGAGATTATTGAGCTTTTGTTGAGGTGGCTGCTTTGTCACTCCAAAAACTGGCTTTGTTTGTGCCGTCAGTTACCTCACCATGTTTTTGCCATTAAAAATTTCCTGGTTAAATGACCACGAACCATATTTCTCGTCTCTTAGGGCCCTTTTGGATACCACCGAATAAGTGACTTTTTCCACTCACAGCAGTAGATAAGTAACTTATTTGAGATAAGTTTTGTTTTTGATCAATTATAAGGTACTTTTTTATTTCAAGTTAGTTAAGCACTTTAGTTTATTAACTAGAAATCAAGATAAGCTACTTGAGGCATAAGTAGCTTATCTTAAGTAACTTATGATCCAAATGCTCCCATAGCTTGACAAAAATCTACTGAAAGTAGATATTGATATCAAGTAATCCTTAAACAATCCCAAATCTATGGAAAGTGTTTATGATGCATCTAGAATCACATTCTATCATCATTATAGGGCCTGGTTAGACCCTACAACCTCTACATACAAGAGAGTTGGCCATCCAAATTGTCATGGAGGCTGTATCTGTAGTCTGGGCCAATTTTAGGGCCCCAAATTGATGATCTGAAGATATTGAGCATATATTCTGGTGGGTCCTACATTTGTCCCAGAAAAAGTTCCATAGTATCCAAACCGCAAGCTTCTTGGAGCCATATAGTTAAGAGTTTTAAGTTTCCTTGTACAACAATTAATTTGACGATTAGGTTTCCTTTTATTAGATAGCTTCCTTTTATACTTGTCTTAGTTGGATTCAATTCTTATTTGATTGGAAGACAACTGTATAGTCTCATAAATAATGATGCAAACTATGGAGAACTATTCCTTTGTTCGATTGACTCAAGTTCATTGTCATTCTTGCGTCTGGAAAAGAAGCTCCTTTTGTATGGTTTCTTGCGGCGAGACTTTTCTAGGGCTTATGGTGTGAATCCACAACTATCCCCTCTTCTTTGTGGGAAATGGAGAAAGAATTTGGTTTTGGGAGGACAATTACTTGGGGGATAGACTACTCATGATCTGTGTTGTAAATAACGGACACAGTGTTGTGTCAATGCTATGTAGTGTAGCCTAATAGCCTCTTTTTCTTGTAGCGTACGCTACAAGTTACGTATATGCTACACAACTTCTTCTTTCTTAAGAAACAATTTTTATGTTGTTTGTTTAAGTCATGCCAATGTTTCTCACAAGCGGCAATGATGTAGAGCTATCCGGACCATCCAAATAGTGGGTCTTATTGTAGATGGAGAACATATGTACATGCATCCCTATCAGTCAATCTTAACCATATATAAATGGGCCTTCATTGTACGACAGAGGACTTGTGAAATAATGTCAATGTATAAAACACACATAATAAGAAAAGCTTTTAAAACATTAGGGTTTCGAAAGATGGCTTTCGGAGGCTCTTTTTTGAATCCTACTAGTTGACGCACACACCCATTTGGTCCCCAAACCCATTCTTACGATTCTCTCAATTCACCATGCCGTCAACGAGGAGAATATGACCATTTCAAAATTCATGCCTAATTAAAACTTACCAATTAAACTTAATTAAGCAATTAACACTTAGGCTTCTAAGTCAAGTGAGTCCAATCACATACTACAAAAGATATAACTAATCAGGCAACCAGTCTATACGTGAAGTGAAAATACAACTTCTGTGTGTTACCATTCATGTGCCTATCATACAATTTAAATCAAGTATTCATATGATTTAACTAATCAAACACATAAGCATGAATAAAATATGTACGCAAATTACAAACCAAACACAATCATGCATAGTGGTATAGTTTCTCTGCTCCACTCCCGGCTTCCACTATTCCCTAGAGTGCACTAGTTTTCACTATCTTAGGGGTTTTAAATTAGGTTCACCTCTCAACCTTTACAATTGGTTTTCCATAGGCGAACCATCAACCTCGATCCTAAGCCAATGACCGGCTCCCTCAGTGGCTTGGTTTTCTATCGGCTAACCAACAACCACTAGCGGTCCTTATCCAAGGACTTATGTACACTCTCGCCAGAGGCTCTCCACGAAGACTAACATGTACTCATCCTTGCTTGATAAATTTGGTCCTACACTAGAGCCTAGGTCCTAATCCGAGAACCTATCGAGTTTAGCAATCAAACTCTCATACTCGATCCCACACGAGGAAAGAGCATGCATGGCCTCTTACAAATGACAACTTACTTGCCGAATTGAGCCCCTTTGTAGCGCCTTCTTCAAGTTACTTCTTCAAAGCTCTCCTGTTCTTGAATCATCTCCTCGTTACTCCCCCAATCTTTGATGTTGAATACTTCAGCTCCCTCGATCGGCTACCTGACATTAGATGCTCCTTTGAGGTGACCAAGGTAATGGGATTAAGGTTGAATCTCCTACAACTAATGGATAGTGTGTTGCAACTAGGGATTCAACAAGATGGGTGTCCTAGAAGGTTTAAACAATGTTTTACCTATAAGCTCAGTGTCTAGACTCTAGAGAATGCGAGAGATCAAGTTCATCTCCATCTTGAGCCTTGAATGCTCTTGCTTGTGATGAATCAAAAGGGAGAAGACTTAGATCTCCTGAGATTAGAGCCTAATATGATTTGGAAGTGTGGAGGCTTCTAATGCACTAAAACCCATCATTAAGCTAATGCTCAAATGTCTAAGATATAGACTTTATGGTTCAACGGCTAGAAAACGGGCAAAAACAACTAGGTCTCAACCTGTCAAAATGGGGGTTTGACCAGTCGAAATATTTCGTGGCATAATGTATTTCTTGCTATCCAAAATCCTCCACTTTTGACTTTTTGACCCTAATTTTCAACCGTTCGAACTTGACCTTCGACCTGTCGAAATGGCAGTCTATGAGTCCAAAACTTGAGGAACATATGTTCTTTTCTGTCCTAATTTTGGCTGTTTCGACTTGTCGAACCGTGACCTCGACCTGTCGAACTTGTGCTCGACCGGTCGATGGTTCGATCGACAACACACTAAGTCTACTGTTTGGGCTGGTTTGTTTTACACTAGTTCATGAACCTCAAAGGCCTTACTGAATGTGATCTTTTAAGAGATCCTAAGGCTAGGAGATGACCAACAAGGGTTTACTTATTAAGGTCCGGTCATCTAGAGGTTGGGGTTGTGTTGGTTCTAAGGGTTTGGGACACCAAGACACCTCATTTACCCTTTTCTTCATCCTTGATGCTTTTAGTCTTCATGCGTCTTCGGTCTTCGGCTTCCAAGGGCTCAACCGACTTACTAACACACCGACTCACGTGATTGATAAACAGGGTGCACAAACAAAAGGGAGAGAATATAAGAAGCAAGAGTAAAGGGAGTGAAGGTGCTACAACCCGAAGATTGCACACCCAAGTGCAGGTAGCAAAGTAGTAAAATACTCGGTAAGACCGAGGTCGATCCATAGGGATTGGGGTTAAGAACACTTAGAGGAATTAGTTTAGGTGAGTGAGATGAAATCTGGTTTATCCACGAGAGTGGAGCAAGTTGTGTGTGGTGAAAGACAAAAATAGAAAAGGGGCTAAGGCATCAGGGATCCACCTTTGATTCATTCACAAGATTTGATTCGTTGGTCCAACTATAACTCAACTGGAATTGAATAAAGATTCATTCCAACCGGAAGATAAAACAGTTAAACCATTTGCATATTTTATAAAAGATGGTGATCTGAACCGATTGATTTGACCATGAAGCACTCGTTAGTTGATCGCAGGGAATTCCAAGCATCCACTGTGCCCGGAGTCGACAATGGATCAAGGAATTGTACAGGTCAACAACTTTGCCAACAAGTCAACCTATAAGATCACAATTCATACGATCAAATGCATACTTACAAGATAGGAGGCTTTGATTGACCGATCCAACCGTTAAGATCTCGTTTATCGATCGCAGGGAATCCAAAGCATCCATTGTGCCCGGAGTCTACAATGGATCAAGGGATTTTACAGATCGATGACTTTACCTGCACTAGCTCGATGACCGCAGGGAATCCAAAGCATCCAACGTGCCCGGAGTCGACGATGGATCAAGGGACTTTATCGATCATGAATTAGCTAATTGGTGTGCAAGGGGTCCCAAGCATCCAACGTGCCCGGAGTCGACGATGGATCAAGGGGCTTCCACAACAATAGCGTCCGCCGAGGTGGATAACCAAACCAATTAACCAAAGAGAACTCCAACATTTACACCACACAATGTTGAACCAAAAGAACCATAGCTTGCAAATTTCTTCAAAGGCTTCACCCCTAGCCTGAGCTAGAGGTTTAGCCAACCATGCTACAATGGAAGACTAAAACTCACTAAGAAAGAAAATTCTACACTACTCTATACTACAAATGAAAGAAAGAAAGAAAACTAAAGGACAGATGAGAGGAGTTGTAGAGAATGGGTTGATGTGAATGAGAAGGGATTGCCTCCTTTTATAGACTTTTGAGAGGCTCCCAAGCCTCCTCCCAATCCTAGGTGGCACTCCAAACCCAAAGCAGATTTTTATTTAGGTTCGGACTTGGAGTTAGGCTTGGAGTGCCCAAAGCAAACTTTTCTTTTAGGTTCGGGCTTGTAGTTAGGCTTGGATGGACATGTGGCAAGAAAAGTACTCCAAGCCTAGGTGGCACTCCAAACCCAAAGCAGATTTTTTTTGGAGGTTTGGGAATGGAGTGAGGCTTGGATGATGAGGTGGCATGATAGCCTTACACAAGTGTTGGGAAAGAAGAGAGAGAGACACTTGTGAAAGAAGAGAGAGAGAGAGAGAGAGAGAGAGAGAGAGAGAGAGAGCTCTTGCTGGCCGTCCAGCATCTGAATGGTTGGGACTATTGCTCCAATGCAAATGATGGTGCTGGAGGATGGATGAATGGCTGGACGTTGTGAAGATGAAGAGGACGGCTGGAACGCTCATTGTTTGGATTGCTGAAGGTGGAGATCAGTCCATCTAGTGGACGTGATGAAGATGAGCTTTTGCAGTTGCTTGGACACACATGGATGGAGATCTGCTGGATCCATGGCCGGCACGTGCTACAGCAGGGACGTCCACGAGCTGGACGTTGAAGCTGCTGGATTTGATGCTGGGTGATGGATGGTGGCTGAGTGGAGTCTTCATCTTCTGGTTGAGATGGACGGTTGAATCACAACTGGATGATTGTGTGATGGAGATGAGGCACGTCTACTATTTGGGATTGTTGCTAGCCATTGAATGGATTGATGTGTGGCCCACCTTGCAGGACACAGATGGTGGAGATGACGTCTCCAACTGGTGCAGCTAGGACGTGCTTGTAGCACGTGTGAGGAGTGGACGCTGGTGCTCACTGGACAGTTGATGGATTGAATGGACGGCTGTGCTGATGAACAGCTGGTTGGACGTTGATGAAGGTTGGACGGTCCACTGATGTTGGCCGTCCATTGCTGCATGTGTGAAGGTGCTGGAGATCAGATGGACGGGTGTCCACTGCTGGACGATGGGATTTCTGCACGTTGGCTGATCAGATGGAGAACATCTGTTGAAAGTGGTCCATCTGAGGGACGGTTGATGTTGGAAACAGTTGCTGGACTTGGAGGCATTGAAGATGGTGCGCCTGGATGTGGACGGTGGCCACTTGCTAGATCGTCCAGACTGATGTTGTTGCTGTCGTCCATCTCTGCACGTGTGAAGATGATCCACCTAATGGACGGATGGATGTTGACTGATCTTGGGGTCCACGTTGATGGTTCACTGGTGTTGACGTCCACCTGCTGGTTGGAATTGAGGTTGATCACCATCGTCCATTGCTGCTGGATGGTGATGATGGGGTCCACTGAACTGGACAGATGGACGGTGATGAAGGTTGCTGTAGCTTGACATGTGTGCAGCTGGAAGGATGGACGCTGGTGGAGTGAAGTTTGCTGTGTGTGGTCCACCTTGCAGCTTAGACGGTGGAGAGCTTAGTGGCCTGAACTGGACAGACGTCCTCTGCTTGGAATGGACGGTTGGTGGTTGCACGGCTGGAGTTCCTCTATCTTACACGTGTGCTGGAGATGGAGGTGAAGGTGGGACCCACTAGAAGATCAGCACACGATGGACGTGTTGGCTCTAGTAGTTTGCAAATGGCTGCACATGGAATGAAGGTGATGAGGAAATCCAACCCCTGTTGCAAATGGACGAATGGTGAATTGATTGATGGTAGTGGAGTCCACTTTGGACGGCTGTGATGGGCTGTGGAGCGTCCAACAGTTTGGACGTTTGAGATGATCTCTTCTTGCCGCATCCTTGCAAGCCTAAAAGCTGACTGTTGGAAAGTGGGGTCCACTATAGCTGATCTGATGCTCATGAAAGTGTGGCCCGCCTTGATGCATTGTTGGTCCCTCATGTGGACATCCAATCTTGACCGTCGAAACTTGTGTGATCGCCTAATCATAACCATCATACACAACCTGGATTTTCAAATGAACGGTTGTGATGCGGTCCACCATAGAACATGATCCATCCTTTGATCTTTACGGTCTGATTTCCTTCCAAGCTGCCCTGATGGTTGATCTTGCTTTCTTTTGGGCCTTTAATCGCCTTGATTGGCTCGGATCTTGTCCAACTTATCCTGATCACCTAAAGACAGAAAATTCACCTAATGATGGATAATTAACCAGAAAAACATTGATAATGCCCTTAACAACCAGAGTTAATTATACAATATTAGGTACTTATCAGAAGGTTTAGAAGGTGATGACACCCGTAGCCTCTCTTATTATCACCAGGGTTTTCATAATATATTTGCAAACATAAAAAGTAATCACCTGCTTAAGTTAATCAATAAGCCAAAGCCTATATGCTTAAACTTCATGCTAACACATCACCTTAAGGACGAATAAAGGGATGCTAAAATGAAATAATAAAAATCACAATTTCCATGTGAAGTTGGCCACAGTTGTGATCATCATCATCTGTGATGGTCCATTAACACTATACCTCAGGCTGGAGCATATATATCATGAATACACAGCTTGATGAACAAACGATCCAAATGAGTGTGACTAAGAGTCTTAATTAACACGTCAAGTAATTTATCTTGAGACTTGTTAAATGACAAGAAAATCTCCTTACTCGTAACTTCTTTTCTGATGGAGTGACAATCAACTTCGAGGTGCTTGGTTCTCTTGTTATAAATCAAATCATTGGCAATATGTGAAGCGGTTTGATTATCATAGTATAGCTTCATGTGACATCAAGTAAAAACCCTAACACACTCTTCAATGTCTTTGGCCAAACTAGTTCACACAAAGCATGAGCCATTGCCCTGTACTTTGCTTTTGCACTTGAATGGGCCGCCACACTTTGTTTGTCACTTCTCCATGGAACTAGGCTATCTCCTACAAAGGTACAATAGCCTGTAGTAGATCATTTGTCATTTGCATAATCAACCCAGTATGCATCTGAATACACTTGAAGATGACCATGCCTTATATAGAATACCATGGTTAGGAGCTTAAAGTATACATGTATATGAAGCACGACTACCATATGAGGAGCATGAGGAGCTTGTGTAAACTGGTTGACCACACTGACATGAAAAATGATATGAGGTCGAGTAATCATGTGACACCCCGAATGTCAAGGGTCGAGGGCATCCTCGGCCCCCAATATCCCGGGTCCCACATGATGCAAATCATGCAATGAGATAATTAGAACACCAGAATCAGATCAATACCCAACTAGAAGCAAACAACGAAATATCCATGGCCAAAAGAAGAAGTGAGCATATATATATATATATATATATATATATATATATATATATATATATATATATATATATATATATATATATATATATATATATATATGAGCTAAAAAGAATAAATTAAACACCATTAACTCACTCGACGGGACCTGCCAGGGGCTCCGATCACCAGTCTCCAAAACTATAGCAAAAGTCCATGAATTGCGCCAAACCCGACGTTATCCCACATAACAAGGATCCCTTATCACCCTCTATATTGGTCGTCTGCATATTGAATGTATGAGTCCTCGCAAGCAGCTAATTCCTTGTATTCTGCCGCTTCGCTCTCCTCCTGTAAACCTGGGTTACATGTGGTGTCTGGCTGGTGTTTTATAACACCGTCCCCAGAATGGGGTTTTAGTGGCCAACTCAGTGGCAACATTATATATAAGTTATTAATACACAAATGAAAGCATACATAAATATTGGATTTTTATTGCACATCATTCCTAATTGAGATATCCATATCAACAAAATACAGTTGTATAAGTGCATGAAATGCATATGCATGCCCCAAGCATCGGTTTGTCACAATGAATAGTGTGTGGCACCACCACATCACTCGCATAGATTGTGCCACCGTGACAGGGGCACCACCCTAGTCACCCGCCCGAAATGAATGCCATGTCGAAATATGAATGATTGTCTAAGCCCTTAATTATACTAGTTTATCATCCAGCCGATTGGCGAAGCCATCATACCATTACTATATCACTCGGCCGATCAGGGATCATCTAGCTCCCTGTGAGCGAGTACATATCATCGCCAGTAACCCCTAGGATCCCAGCTTGGGTAAATAGTCCGAGCGTCCGATTCGGCCATGACTCGTCAGCCATGTCCGACTCAGACGGGGGTGGCTCAGTCTTGCCATTTCCCCATAGTGAAACAAGTGAATGGCTCACTGCCTCCATGGGTGCTCAAAGGACACTATGGAGGGGCACCACTCTGGCATAGGCCGATAGCACGGGCATAGGTCCCATACCACTATGACCGGCCCATGTGTCTTCGAGGATCATTCGCCATGTAATTATTAGTGGGCCTATCCAATGATCGTGCTGGTATGTGGATTCGAATACAAGCGTTTTAAACAACCATTATGCCTGGACCGGGTTGTTGAGCCGGTGGTCCTTAGGCAAAGGGATAACGGGAAACTGACCTTGGGCACTACGTCCCGTGTGGTTCATAAACCATGGACAACACCCGAATTCCACCACGCCTGAGGATTCCAACTTTGAGGACACGACAAACCTGTGTGGCTGCCCCAACTCTGTGAATTTCCCGATTCGGCAACATAGGAAAATATAGGACTATGCTAGGAACTAAACCTTAACGTAGTCTACTACATACATTGTATACACAGGTGATAATGTTCCATAATTTCAAACAAAACAGAAGAAATCACCAATTTTCCCAAAGATGCAACAGTAACAAACACGTGTTGAACCTCCAATTTATACATTTGCCAACCCATTGCATCACATTATATGCATGGTTTGCATGCTTAAAGGACCCTTTTAATGTATGTTGTGTGAATGTAGGATTGAGAGAGACACTTCACTCCATTGATGCTTAAAAGACACATTTAGGAGCCTTTGATGAAGACCCAATGTGGGCCAAAGAAAGTAGAAAGTAAGGAGAGGAGAGAGAGGAAGAAAGAAAGAAAGAAATTGTGAAGAAATGAGGTCCGACCGGTCGGCCAAGGGAGCCACGACCGGTCTTGACCCGTCGGCCACCCTCCTACCCCTCTGTATAGGTCACTGGACCAAGGACCAGTGTGGTCCGACTAGTCTAGACGGGTTGGCCAACAGGTAGCCAATGTAATTTGCTGAAATTCAACAACTTCTTCAGTAAGCTCAGATTTTTGAGGCGCAAGTACATAAGTATTGCGCAATTCTGGAAGATTCTAAGGTGTTAGGGCCTCTCTACTATAAAAGGACACCTAGGGGTGGATATAAAGACATCATAGAAGGCTTGGGAAGTCGTGGGAGGTGAAGGTGATCGCTGTGGAGCGTCTGCAACTCCTCCAAATTCGGTTTTTCTATGTTTTTCATTAGTTTCCTTTGAGTTTTAGTTTAACCTATTAATGGTTGGCTAAACCTCTTAGCTAGGGCTTAGAGGTGAAGCTTTTAGTTGTTTGCAATGTTCAATTCGAATTTGTTCAAGTAGTTTTGGGTTTTATGAAGAACACTTCTAGTTCTAGTTTGAAATAAAATTAGTATTTTTAGTTAATCTTCTATCTCTTGTGATTTCTCTTACATGTGATGTTTTGATTGATAGGATTTTGGGTTGTAGAGATCCTAGATTCATCATGATATGTTGGATGCTAGGGGATCTTACGAACTAAGTTTCCTAAGAGCTTATCTAGAACTAAACTGGAAGGGGTTCTTATCCTTTGATTTAATCTGAGATAGGTGTTTATGTATTGATTTTGGTTCAATGAAAGTTCAATTCATGCTTCTAAATCAAGTCTAGTGACAAGGCTTAAGGAAGAATCATGAATGTGATCTTGCTTGTTTTATGAAGGATTGGGTTGTGTGATTGAATACACCCGATGCCTTAGTTGATTATGAGAGGACCATATCAGTGGATGATTCATCTATGTTAGGTGCATTATGATGATTTGATTGCTCTACATTCCGATTGGCTAGGGATAGAACTCCGATTCCAATTGAGTGATTTGCTTGAACGATTTGAATTAGCATTGTGAATGATTATTAGTGGATCCTTGGTGCTCTAGTGTTTATTTCCTTGATTTAGTTCTTAAGTATATGGCAAGGTGTCCCGTAGCGGTATCGGTGGGCGTAACGGTGCCCACCGTTTCCAATTCGGATACGGGCCGTATTGGCCGATACGCCCCCCGTAACGGTCCAATTTTTTTTTTTTTTTGCCAAAAAATTCTAAAAAAATATGGATTAAATCCAGAAAATTCCAAACATCCCAAATATGCATTCATTTATAATTTTGAACATGTTTATGGTGGTGAAGCGGTCTACTCTTTGGTGAGAAAGCTGTATCGGGCTGTTTGATGAATTTATGAAGCTGATAACCTGGAATTAACTGCAAAACTTATAAATTCAAATTTCTAACCGATCTATTATAAGTAACACATATTATCCAACCTTTAAACCAGAATTTTTTTTTGAAAAAAATGATTTTCCCTAATTTTTAAAATTATTCCGAAATTAATCCGAAATTAAAAAAATACAAAAAAAATAGCAAACCATGTGCATAATCTGTAAAATGCACATGATTATATTCTATTATAAGTAACACATGTTATCCAACCTTTAAACTAGAATTTTTTTTTGAAAAAAATGATTTTCCCTAATTTTTAAAATTATTCCGAAATTAAAAAAATCCAAAAAGATAGCAAATCATGTGCATAATCTTGACATGCACATTTTATCATTTTACATTGGCTAGAACATCATATTAAGGTGGAAAAAAATCGATTAGAGGAAGAAAAATGTATAAATACTTATTTTCGGATTTCTTCGAAAATGCCTCACGGAGCTTCGATTCATCCAAATCGTAGGAATTGGTCGTTTTAATTCTCCAAAATAGACTAATTATGGTCGTTTTTAGCAGTGTTCACAGTATCGGTTTCGCGTTACGTTTCGCACCCTTGGGATGCAGATACATATTGCGTATCAGTGGGAAATATCGGTTGTATCGCGGAATGTATCGCACTTTTTGGGAAACATGGGGAAACATTGGGAAATTGATTGAATTTTTCAATGAAACTTCAGGAATTGTTAAAATGGACCTCAATACACACATTTAAATCATAATATGTATAAAAAAAAAGTCCACATAATGGAGTTCCTTTGTAAAAGGATCCTAAGCTATGAGTTATCTGATTGAATTGATGCAACTATTGTTTAAATTGATTCCATAATATATACAAATGTAACAAGACATTAATGTAAACCAAGGTGTTCCATAACGGTAACGGTGGCCGTAACGGTCACCACCGTTACCGTTACGATACGGGCCGTAACGGCCGTTATGGACCTCGTATCGGCCGATACGGCCCCTTTTTATTTTCTGAAGAAAACAGTTACGGGACCGTTACAGGACCGTTACGGGGCTGTAACGGTCCGTTACGGGGTCGTAACGGTCCCGTAACGGCCGTTACGGCCTATTTTTTCTGTAACGGCCGTTACGACCCCGTAACGCGTAACGGCCACCACCGTTTCCTTTACGTATCGGCCGATACGGCCGTATCGTAACCGTTTTGGGATACCTTGATGTAAACACAACCAATACATTGACAAAGTAAAACAAGCAAGAGAGTTGAGAAATATTCTAGTTTTGACTGAATGAGTATCCTCCAAATGCAGTTTTGACTATTGAACTTCAACGCAATGCAAGCTATCCTATATGGCCTAGATTTATATGATGCTTCAATAAAATCTAGAAAATAGCTAACTGGACTCAACAAACTATGACCCCTAGAAAATAGCCCAACGGTTTTTTTTTTTAGGGAGGAGAAACTAGAAGATAATCGGAAAAAAAAGTCATTTTTTTCTACAAAATGGGGACTCTTGTGTGTCTAACCGATATAGTAAAATAGGCCGATCTGCAAACACTGGTTTTTAGCAAAAGAATAGATTAGAAAAGAAATGAGAGAAGAAAAGTGTGAAAAAATAAAAAAAACATCAGATTTATATATAAAAAAAAAACTAGCCGTTTTCCGACCGTTACGGGGGGGGGGCCGGTAACGGCCGTTACAGGTCAAAATTTTGGGGGTCCCCGTTTTGGACCCCGCATCGCGTAACGGCGTCAGCCGTTTCCGTTACGTATCGGCCGATACGGCCAATACGAGTCACGCTCCAAACCCGGGGACCGGGCTCACTAAATTCCCAATCGCCGACCTTGGTGCCAACAGCCTCCGTAGTACCCCATTCTTGGCTCCTAGCTCTCCTATGCCAGGTTTCGATCCTGGGATCCTACCATGAGGATTTTCAGGGTAATTTTTTTTTTTATTATAAAGAAGCATAATCAAAACCATAAAACATCATTAAATATCCACTATAAAGTTTGTTGAGTGCAGTGCTGGAAAGGGAAATACAACATGTAGTAGAAGTCCAAAATATTAGGTACATGCACCGCGCTCAACGCTGCTGATGTGCCCTAGTACCTCCAATGTAAACAAACGCGCATGAGCTTCCTACGAAGCTCAGTAGAGTGCGTGTGTGCGTGTGTGATGCATATGACAAGTATACAGATATCAGAGTAAGCGAAAGAAGTATAGGGCTAAGTTACCAAGTTCATGAATGCTATCAGCCATCCCAAGGCTATGCGATGCAAGGGCCTACATGGCCGAGTGTTACATGCTAGAGATGCAATGCAAACACGTCAATCCTCAACTGATCCACATATCAAAATAGTTCTCATCTGGGACATCACCGGGGTCTAGTATACTCTAATACTGGCCGCCGCACATCGCGCGTATAACCAAGCGAGTAGAAAAGACCTCACTATCCGCCTCGTCAGTGGTATGCCAATGCCCACCCGGCTTGCCGATAGCGGACCCATTCCATGAGCTGGTCAGACTCGACCTAGCTTACAGCTCACTGCACCCGGGCGGATAAGGTCACACCCCATTCCAACCGATCTCGACACAGTGGGAGACGCGGCCTACTGGTATTTGGCACACGGGCGCTCATGTTATCCACTCGGTCTCAACGCTGGAGCATCCTACTGGTACCACAGGGTTTAGGGACTTTCACCCAAGGACATCCATAGCGCCCACGTACTAGAACAAGTTTCCGGTGTCCAATACTGCCAACCACGATGTGACTATGGTGGCCATCACCTCGATGCTGTTGAGGTGTGAAAGCGATCGTAACATACATAATGCGAAATGCATGAGTCATACAATCCACGTCATGCACCAAACTTACGCATACTGCGCAATCATGTGGGGCGACCCTATCTCGCACGGGTCCCCTAAGTATAACAAGCCAACTAGCATATGCTATGGTTAATCATGATCCATAACAGGCATACAAATGATGCGTATGGGCATATGAATGAGCATGGTATTCATTATACTAAGCATGTTATCAGTGTGACATATCAGGCTAAGTATACTAGCATTGTTACCAAACGTACCATGTGACGTTGGCCTTAAATGGCCCAATATATATACAGAGAGTGGGACTCGGACTGTGGCCCCATTAGAAATGTAAAGGTCTTCGTGGCATAGCCCACTTGAAACCACATCGGCCCCATACTTGGGCTTGCGCATACAAGATAGGCCGTCAAAATAGGTGTACGACATGGATAAAACATATATATCAAAGGAAGGACCAAGGTGGGCCCCGCCCACTGGTCGGATGGCAAATGTACTTCAGCAGTCTTAGGAAGTTTCAGTGGTAGGTAGTCAATCACCACCATTTCTAAGTGAAGCCCACTCAAATTGGGCCCCATGCGTCAATCAAGACGGGTGGCATGGTACACAATACCTCCATTAAGGTGGAACCCAAATATGGGCCCACAACCTCTATTTGGATGAAAAATAAACAATAAAGTGGCCCCAAGGAAGTTTTCAATGGTGGGCATCAGTGACCACTATTCCTTGAGGGTGTGGCCCACCTAACATCTGGATTTGCCTTATTGTTGGGGCCATATCCTAAAATGGCTTGAAAAAATAGATGGGCAGCATGAATAGAACAGATACATCATGGTGGAACTAATAGATACATCACGTTGGGACCCATAGGGTGGGCCACCTGCTGGGCAGCGTGGTACCCAGCTGGGTTCCAAGAAGTTTTAAATCAAGCAGATATTTATGTTTTCCCCTCCATCCATATCCATGGGATCTTATGAACAGGTTAGATGACATATAACATCACTGTAGGGCTGGGAAGGTTTCAACGGTGGAGATCATTATTCCCACTGTTTCCAGTGGCATGGTCCACTTGACATGTGGATATGCTTAAATTTTGGGCTCAGCCGCTAGAATGGGCTGGAAAAACATATGGACGTAATAGATAAGGCACATACATTCTAGGTGGGCCCTACTGAGTTTTCGATCAAGTTGATATTTTGTTTTCCCTCTTCCACGCGTGTGGAATTATGAACAGGTTGCATCTCAAATAAACATCATGGTGGGCCGTAGGAAGGTTTCAACGTAGGGGTCACTGTCCTCACTGATTTCTTTCAAGTGGGGTCCACTTGAGATTTGGATCTGTCTCATTCTTTAGATCATGCCCTAAAATGATCTCCCCAAATGGATGGACGGTGTGGATATAGCACATGCATCATGGTGGGACCCACGAGTGGGCCACCAGCTGGGCATCAGGAGCCCAGCGTCCGTGGACGCTGGTACTCCCAGCGTCAGCGACGCCCTGCTTCTTCTTCTTCTTATTATTATTTTTTGTGTATCAAAGGTTTTGATCGAGTGGGGCCCACATAAGGGTGATCCACTCCGTCTATCAGGTTCCCCAGCTCATAGGGGACCCAATGAGCCCAATATTGGGTATAAGATTCAGTATAGAAACTTCAAGGTGGGCCCAAGAATTTCTGACAATAGACATCATCACCTTCGCTGTTTTCATGTGGTGCGGTCCGCTTAAGATTTTGATCGGCTTCATATTTGGGCCCTGGCCCTAGAATGATCTAGAAAACCAAATGGACGGTGTGGATACAACATAAACATCAAGGTGGGTCCCACGAGTGGGGACCCCATTAACGGCGTCCAGGTGATGCTGGACTGTTCCAGCGTCTCTGACGCTGTGAACGTCCAGCGTCCCCAAACTTCTTCCTTTTTTTTTAATTTTTTTATTTCAAGTGGGGCCCACATGGTATGATCCAATCCGTCCATCAGGTTCCCCAACTCATGGGTAGCCCATAGAGTCCAATATTGGGGTTGGACGGTTGGATTGACGATCGGACGGTGATCGGGGTCCTCCAAGCTTGGATCTCCTCCTTCGATTCCCCTAACCTCTCTCTTAATCTCTCTCTACTTCTCTCAAATCACTTTCTCTTTCTCTCTCCTTTCTCTCTTCTTGCAATTATGGGAAGTGAGAAGGCCACACCCCCCCCCTCTACGTATGGTAATGTATGGGTAGAGAGGAGGGAGCATGGGGTGATGATGGTGATGATGCTGGCTAGCATGGGAGGGGGTAGGATGGCATGGGAGGTATGGCTTTAGTTGACTTTGGAGGTGACAGAGGGATGGGGTGGGTATGGTGTGTGTAGAGTAGGGTGATGAGAGGTATGGGTGAGGGTGATGGTGATTGATTTGACATATTCTTGAGATTTGTGCAAGTGGGGCCCACGCCACACGCGCGTTGTTCGGCCCACCTCGGATTACGTAAATGACACAACTTACACACCGGGTATCGCAATGGGGCGTGCTGCGCGGCGTTGGAATCGCAACGCCTACGCGGTCGCCGGGGTATAGGTCTTGGGTCGATGCGGTACTAAAACAGGGTTGTGATCAAGGCTCGCTAATCTGGTCCATCCGGGACGTACCAGCACCGGAAATTAAGCATACAGAGGGCAAATAAGGGTACGGGTCTTACAATACGTGATCGTTTTGGCACACCATGGTAGATAGATTTATGTTCGTAATTACTATCCATCATTACAAATATGAATTTAGCCTATCCTAGTTATAAAACTTAGAATTGTTACGACAATCCCTGTGGATCGACCTCGGTCTTATCGAGAATTTTTACTACATCGCAGCCTTGCATTTGAGGCGAGCGAACAACATGCATCTCAGGGAACAATAACAATGCATAATTAATTAGGCATTTCTTTTCAATTTAGGATAAATATATGAATATTAAGAAATACTCATGTAGTATTAAACATGCATGATGATCAAACAATATAAACATAGAATTTCTAATCTTAAAGACATCTAGAGAACTGATTCCTAAGAATTTCTACCTCTACCTTGCCAATTTGACTAGACTTCGAGAGATTATTCATGTGGGCTTGCATTTAATGCACGACAACCTATAGGGAATGATACACGCCTCATCCTTTGAAATTTCTTGAAGTTCCTGCAAGTGAGGGGGGTTGCATGTTTGGGAAAGTGCATGAATTCAGCTGGAATTCAGATAATTCTTGGTGTGAGATTTATTTCAGCTACCTGGGAGATGTATTGAGCTGGATTCGGGCACTCTCCCTTCCTACGCAGCGGAGATGGTGAAGGAATTGCTCCGGAGTGGCATGCACAAGCCCCTTTTGGGGTGATCTCGTTCTTCCCCAGTTTCTCTCCCTCACTCTCTCTCTCTTTTCTCAGCTAGTTGTAGGGAGAATGAGAATGGCTGAGGGAATAGGGCTTTTAACAACTTTGGGCAATTAGGATATATAGCCCTCAACTATTTTAGTGGCTAAAAGTTGCCTTTTGGGCCTACTTTTGGTTGTGGGGCCCAACGGGCCCATTTAACCCGATTTGGACTGAGGGGTAGTCTACTTGGCCTAGGATATGGCCACATGCGCGATCCTACGAGAATATAATGCGACAATGCGAGATATGACAACAGATCTGTCCGACGGTGATCGACAGTCGATCGTGGCCGCTAGTTTAGGATTGTGTGCAATGTTATATTTAAGCTCAAGGTTCTTTATCTCAAAGCCATGCAAGGGTGCAGAAGGGTCACACAAGAAAATTATTTGTTATAATGATTGGTTCTCTTAATACTGGTCAGAGTATACTCGCGCCTAGGGGTGTTATTGCAGTGCTGTGTAGTTTTATGGTTTCAAGCACCAATTTCGGCGTGCGGATCCAACAGAGGCACCAGGCCCGACATGGGGGTCGACTTATTCAAGTCTCAGACCCACCTGACTCGGATTGGGTAGCGCAATGGCCCGGTGGGTGTGCACGTGGTGTCTAAGTTTATAAAGCCTTGGTTTAAATAGGCCACTATCGGCCAATTAAACGCCATGGGATGACGTAAACATGACATGGCCCGAGGACATGTTTGGGTTCTAGGGCAGCTTGTTTTACGGGCCGTTACAAATCATTTGTTAAATTAACATTCCAATGAGTTGATGAAATTTTTCTGGATCATTTCATCAATTCTCAATGATTGATACTAAGTTTCTAATTTGGGTCCATAGGAGGTTCAATTGGTTTGGTCCCTAGAGAGTTCTTGGTTAATAAATTCATCATATATTTCGTTGCAACAAATTAATGCCCACCTTAGATTTTACTACCTCAATGCTTAAGTAGTATTGAAGGCGACTTGAATCTTTTGTATAGAAGCGCTGCTTAAAAAATGTCTTGAACTTGTAAATACTTGCGTTGTCATTGTCAGTGACATTGATACCATCCGCATACACTACGAACACTGATGCAGGACAGCCCTAAATATGATGCATGCTCTTGAACACAATTATTCAGCGGAAATAAAAGCAATAATAATAATAAAATCTAGCATTAATCATCATAAACAAAGAAAATCATAAAGGAAACATGCAATGGAACGGGCCATCATCACAACCATGGAGGATGGAATTCAATTAATGCATAGGTTGGATCCGGCGAGGGATGAGACCTCCCGATCTTGCATGGCTATACCCAATCGATCAGTGAAGATTACTAGTCCGAAGAATCAGGAAGTTTCTCGGATTAGGGATTTGAAAATTTGGGGTTTTGGGGTTTAGTTTGATTCCCAAGGTTTGATCGAGGAAGGGTTGGCAAAACTAGGAAATAGAACGAGGAAGATAATTACCTTAAAGAACTTGGAGGGGCACAAGAAGAAATTAGAAGATGAAGATCAAGGGAAGAGAAGAAGCATCACCATAAGAAATAGAAGAGGAAGGAGGCAACCAAAGGGTTTGCTTTTCATTAATAATCAACTTCATTACGAGTTTAGGGCTTAGCCCTCTTAAATAATCACTAAAAACAAGTAAAAGACTAAACTACCCTCAAACTTAAGTAAAAAAACGGAAAAAGAACCGAAGACGTCCAAAAACGTCCAGAGAGTTTCGGGCGCTCGAGAGGACCAAGTTCGGGCGCCTGATCGGGCGCCCGAAGGCAGTGGTCGGGCGCCCGATGGGCGCCCGAAGTCTTCAGCTCTTCAGTCTTGTTTCTCCAGTCTTCCTTCACGTGTCCTCCCCGGATGGGGTCTTCTATGTGTCTGATCACATGTGGAGGGTCTTCAGCTCCTCAATAGTCGCCTATCCACAAGGACGGTGCTTGTGGTTGGCGCTTTCTTCGTTGGTACACTTGAAATGATCTTGTGTCCTCATCAAACACAATGATGCCTGCCTCTCTTTGCCTCACAAAGACTGAGTGGCCACGTGACTCTATTTCATCCTATATTTAAACACCACTTACTAAATTTGTTGACCAAGCTCCTGGAGATTGTTTTAGATCACAAACGGACTGAAGATGGCACACTTTCTTTGACTCCAAAACAATAAAGTTTCGCGGTTGATCCATATAAACTTCATTAGTAAGATCATCATTAGTAAAAGACATTCTTCACATCAACCTGGTATGAGGGCTAAGCCAAATTTGTGGCAACCGAAATGATTGCTCGCATAGAGTTAAGCTTTGCCACAAGAAAAAAGCTCTCAACTTCTAGGGTTTGAGAATGCCCTTGAACAACCATCTGAGCCTTTAAGTGTTTCATTGAGCCACCAGGATTGTACTTAACCATATACGCCCATCAACACCCAACCCCACGTTTGCCAGTTGGTAAGTCAGTTAGAGTCTAAGTTTGATTGTGATGGAGAGCAATCATGTCATTTTCCATAGCTCATTTTTCTCCATCATGACTAGGAGTTTCCTGAAAATAATGAGGAACAAGCGCATACAAAAATGACAAAATAATTTAGGAATGGAGATAAGCCAATAAAGGAAATAAAATGAGAAATAGGATGTGTGCAAGAACGTATATCCTTGCAACAAGCAATGGCGAAGTCATTTTCATTAGATGCTAAAAAAGGTGATTCATGAATATGATGATCTCAGATGGATATGAAGGATTGGTGGAAGCCACAATTGGATGAATTTCATTACCATGCTTGGGACGTCTTGAGTGGACTTGCAATAACTAGAACTAAACGTTGTACAAAATTTCTTTCAATGTAAGTTTTTGTGTTACGTACAATGAGAAGAGTAACAGACATCTTTCTAAATTGCTATGATTTTCCGTCTTCAGAAAATATAGGGTACTTTCAAAGAATGTGGCCAGTTATGATATGGCATTTGCAAGAGAAAGGATTGTAGTGTTTGTATCCTTACTGGGTACTTGAGTGACCAAGAAAGCAACATTTGATAGTCTTAGGTGCAAACTTATTAAGAACATGATTTAACTGATGAATGATAGTCTTAGTTTCAAACTTATTAAGAACATGATTTAACTGATGTACAAAACACACCCACCCACCCACCCACCTAAATACATTAGGAAGGAAAAAAAACACAAGAATACTACAGCACGAAAAAAAAGGGTGAGTCACTATTCAAAACATACGAAGGCATAAATTTATTAAATGGCATGCAATCAAATTGCATCACTCTGAAATAGCTTCAAATTTTTTTATCTTAAATAACGAAGCTCGAGCAGCCTTAATTAATGCTGGTTCTTACATTCAATGACCATTTTATTTTGGTGTGTGTACACTTGATGTTTGATGGATGATGCCACGAGTTGAGAGATATGAATTAAAGTAATGAGATACAAATTTCCTAGCATTATCTGAACGTAAAATACAGAACATTGAATTATTTTTGCACTTTCATATGAAATTCTTTAATGTAGAATAACACATATTTTTCATTAAATATAGCTAGGTTATGTGAGAATATTTGTCCACAAAATAATAAAGAACTTGAAGTGAAATAAACTTGTAGTATGACTGGACTGCACACATCAGAGCGTACTAAAGAGAAAGGACTTACTCCTTTTGTTCATACGAGGTAGAAACGAGACTCTATGATGCTTGCTTAACTCACACGCTTTGCATTCTAACTCAGATCCATAAGACAGGAACAAAACAAGATTTTTTAAACTACTTTATGAATGGTAATAAAGCTTCCAACCTCACTGTTGAGGTGAGACATCTCTCAACATTGCAACTCCAATTATTCTGTTGTCGAGATAATGAAGGACCATTTGCTTCATATCCTCCAATCCTCCTCACCGTCTTTCAATCTTGAAATTCACCATATTATGGATAAAATGTAACAAAACAATTTAAGGATCTATTTAGCTTACTTACAGTATACTTAGAGGAAATTTAGGAATATATAACATTGTTTTCAATGGAAGAGATGGTGTAGGATAAGCAGTACCGAACCCAGACACATTGGTTGAGATCCATCAACTAATGTTACAAAGGAAATTTGAGTAGACTTATCTAACTTAGGTAAGACACTATGCTGTCCAATCATATGGATCAATAACCTAAGAATTTTTTTAGATGAAGCAAGACATATCATATGTGATTGAGCAGGAGCAGTAGTTGAGGAGGACACGTGGTTGGAACGATCTTTTAACAATACTTATCCTTGGACAACATATCTGTATCACTTGCCTTGATTGAAAATGAGTTGATATGGGCTTGACTATATAGCCCTTAAAACCTTCATCAGAAGATCGAACTTAATTCGCCCGGATGGCCTACTAGAATGCTTATAATGAGAGCACTATCTTTCAGGAAGCTTATAATGAGAGCACTATCTGTTAGGCTCTGTGGAGCCTGATCATCAGAGATGTATTGTTCATCAAGCCAGCACTATTGTGAGAAAGAGAGGGATTCATTGTATTAACAATTGCTTCTTCGTTTTTTTTCCCTTTCGAGCATAGTGGATCAGTGTGAATCTATGGACGTACCGAAAGAGAACCACTTAGATCTCTGTGTTGTGGTTTGCTTCTTTTCTCTGTTTTCTTTTTTATTTTGATATAGCTTAGTGTGTGGTCGAGAAGTGATCTTTCTCCCAACATTATTGATTTTCGTAAGCAATGCTACGACTACCACGAAGCTTTCTACTACGACCTCCCAAAGTATTCCTACTACTAAAGCGACTTTCTCCTGAATCTCGACCCCTATATTGTCTGCTACGACTTTCTCCTGAATCTCGTCCCCTATATTGTCTGCTACGACTTACTCCATGTTCCCTATCAAAGGAAGAAATATATGTCGATTGATCAGATGAAGATGGAGTCTGTGGATTTATACTAGTTTCACATTGAATAGGGAAATTGCCTTTATAGTAGATGGAACCTCATTATCTTTAAAATATGAGCTTGGATATGTTCAAATTTAGGATGAAGACCAAAAATGAATTAGCGGCATGAAGTTCCTCTCATTGTCGTCTCATGGTCTCATAATCAAATGATAGGGGTTGGTATACATTCAACTCTTCCCACATACTCCGCAATGTCGATAATGCGCGTTTATAGTCTTATTTCCTTATTGAGGCAACTCGTTATATGCGTCAAATTCTTCTCACTTGAATGCATTTAAAAAGAAAATTCCAAACTTCTTTTGTCATTTAAAAAAATATAATATTTACACTATTATGTCGTTCCATTCTATTTTATAAAAAGAGCTGCAATTTGAGCATTTTCTGCCACTTAATCTTCATATTCTTTTGGGCTCTCATAAGGCTTGGAGATGTTAAATAATTTCCTTCTTCCTATAAGAAATACTTCTACAAATGTGGCTTGGTAATAATTTTCACCGTTAAGTTTGGTTGATGTAATTTGAAGATTCATCAACTTGGATGAAGGAAGAAGACTATTCTTTGCATTATTCTTGACATCCTTATTTAAGGAAAAGGAAAGATTAAACAACTATGGAAGAAGTTGAACTTGCATTGACTGAAACACTTTAAAAGAGCATAGGTCAATGCTCACCACCACATACATCTAGACTAATTGATGACAAATACAAGAAACCCTTCATTTCCATTCATGATCTTTACACCCAGACTTGATCTTCAAATCTGACAATAGATGCGCGATGGCTCACTCTAAGCCGTCAGAACGATATGTGAACGTGGGCCACAACCACACTCACGAGGCACAACTACAACCCAACATATGGTGGTTGAATAATAAATGAAGGAGATTTTCGTAAATCAGCCTCCAAACAACTTTGGGTTTCACCTTGTGGAGAAGAAAAAGGAAGAGGAGAAAGAAAGTGGGGGGGTACGATACTAGAGCTTTTACCTCTCTGAAACCATGTTACATGAGTTAGATTATTGAGAAGGAGAAAGGGAGAGAAATGCGAAGAAGCAAGGGAAAAGGGAGAGAAGGCTTAAAAGGTGGTGACACGCCGAGCTGCTCTTATTATCATTAGGTTTTTCATAATATGTGAAATATAAAATGTCCTCATCCTTAACTTATTCCATAAACCAAAGGCCATATGTTTAAACTCTATGTTAACACATCATCTTAAGGACTAAAAAAGGAATAATAGAAAACAACTAAAACCATAATCACCAGGTGAAGTAGGCCACATGTGTGACCATCACCAACCATCATGGTCTGTCAACAATAAAAAGACATGGTAAGCATCATATGACTTTCAAGTTCCCATGAGTATGGTTTTCTACAGTAGTGATTGTTAGATGTTTGGTTTTTGGTTCCATAGATGTGTTAATTCTTTTATGTATTTATAATTAGTACTGGGCAAACATTTTGTTGTTTTTTGCCCCCTTTTTTATTGGCCTTTGTTTTTCTTCAATCATTTCTCAAATTGTTTATTCTTTATGAATAAAGGAAATTGTATAACCTTGAACCCTTTTTGAGCATTAGTCGATGCCTACGAACCTTCATGTTTTTAAAGAGAAAACACATTGTTTATTTGAAAGTTCTTGAATTTAGTTGAAACCTTTACTGTAATTTATATCAATTAAAGCACATCATTTTTCTTGATGTAATCAATTACTTTTTTAGGGAACACCTCTTCAAAATACGTTGCTGGAGCTATTTGCATTACTTCATTTCCTTGATTCGGAAGAATTCTCTGATCCAAGGGCCAAAGCGGAGTCTTTTTCAAATATTGGAATGGGTCTAGCAGATGGAAATGCATTAGATTATGACACGAGAATATCTCAAATTCATGAGTTATTAAGTCATAGGTTAATATTTCAACATCATTTTGCTTGATTTAGCTCCATTACTTTTTCCTTGTATACTAAGCTACTTTTTCTTAATCCAGGATGTTGAGACGGATGAAGTTAGATGTTTTGCCTCGGTTGATTCCTGTCAAAAAGTGGGTCGAAGTTCCTTGCGCCCTTACAGACATCCAAAGGGTGCTGTACATAAATCTATTGACAAAAAATTATGATGAGTTGAATAAAGGAATTCATAGCGGTAGATCTCACACCTATTTTCTTGGCAATATGTTACTTTTTACATTTGTGATTATTTATTTATCTATTATCTTTTCATATATTAGCTTGGTTAAGCTTCTTTTCCATGTTATGGCTAGTGTTGGTATGTCATGTTAATGCAATCAAGAAGCAGTTAGCAAAATAAAAATTGCAAAACTAGGAAGCACCTCAAAGTAAAACTTGGAGTTTCCTTTTCCAAAAAAAAAAAAAACTAAATGCATAAAGAAAAAGAAATTCAATGATCAAAATCTTTCTATTTCTCCCTACGTCTTGTAAGCTAAAGTGAAGAAGACCTTAATCGGATGCCTAGTCATGTGATGTGTTATAATGCCATTTGGTTCTTTTCTTTGTTCTTTTTCTGTAATACTATAGAGTGCCTTTCTTGTCCCCTTAATATTAATAGCATGAGTGTGCTAATCTAGCAACTAACACACTCTCTTTGCTCTAGCCTCTTCATCTTTCTATTGTCTTCTAGATCTATTCTTTCCTTTTCTTCATTACATGGGTCACAAGTCAAATATCTAATTTTACTTATTGATCCTACCAAAGCATAAAATTTTGGTCTTAAGTAGTAATTATTTAAGATACTAAAAAAATATTAAAAGTAAGCATTTTTGAACTTTTTCATCACTTAATTTTTAAGCCTAAACCTCAAATAAAATTTTGAAACGAGATAAAGATGTAAATTTGTAATCAACATTCTAGTGCAAAGTTAAACATTCGAAGATTCGTGACTTTACATTATGATTTTTGACTAGCAAACTATCTAGAATCCAATATTCCCTCTTCAATCTTTGGACTACATCACGTGTCTGCCATTGGTGAACTTGTTCGTGAGTTCTATTTTATATAACTGCTTGAAATGGATCTAGGAGAATTCATTGGCATGTTCTCTTTGGCTGGAATTTCTGTATAGCTTTTTTGACTTGTTCACTTATCTAGATGCTATTATTGAAACTAATATGCTCAAGGTATTCTGTAACGGTGACAGTGGCTGTAACGACCACCACCGTTACCTTTACGATACGGGTTGTAATGGCTGTTATGGTCTTTTTTTTTATTGAAAAAAAATATGAGAAAACCTATATTGGCCTCATAACAGACCATTACGAGGCCTTTACGGGGGGCCCAACGGGCTGTTACAAGGGCCTAACGGCCTTTACAGGTCATTTTTTTTCGCAACGACCTTTATGGCCTTTACAACCTTGTAACGTGTAGTGGTTGCCACCGTTATCTTTACGGCCTCGTAACGGCCTTTATGGCAAACCAGTTATATGCTCCTCGATTTGATATTCTTTGATGCCTTTATGCCAAACAATTTTTTTTTTTTTTGATATTTGTTCTCCATTTTAAGAGATGTATCAATTGCTTTATTGTTATTGAAAATCAAGAACCAAATATTTAGGAAATGTAGATGTATCAATTGCTTTATTGTTATTGAAAATCAAGAACCAAATATTTAGGAAATGTTGATTATTCTTTTAGGGAATGAACATATATAGGTTCTAATTACCATATTATCATCATTATCTATGCCTTATTTCAATTATTTACAGCTGGCTATATGAATCCTTTTCCACCATTTCTCTCTATCAAGGATCATATCCTTCATTAAACGATTGGTCATCTAGTCTTTTCTTACTACCTCCACCTATATCCTTTTGGACCTACCTCTTGACCTACTAGAGCCTTCAACTTGAACCAATTGACTCTTAATTGAGGCAGTTCTTGGTGCCTGTTGCAGATGACCAAATCATCTAAGTCTACTGTTCCTCATATTTTAACCTATTGGTGCTACTCCTAAGTTCCCTTAAATGCATTTATTTCTAATTATATCCTTTCCCGTCTTGCCTCTCATCCATTTCAACACTAGTTTTATGTTGGTTTTGATGAGCATGATTTTATTCCTACTTAGGATCATTCTTCACACAATCAATTTTTTTTTTTTTTTTTTTAATAGAGGAAACAACAATTTATTAGCATGCCCGTGAAGCGGGAAAAGAATACAAATCTATGAAGAAGGACAAAAAAGTTTATAAGCAGCTTTAGTTGCATCTACATGAGGAACCCAATCCAATAAAATATTGGTGATCGTCCAGATGAGGTCGTCGACTAAGGTGCATCTATTTCGAAAGCGTCGGTCGTTCCGTTCCTTACAAATGGCCCAAAAAATAGCCATGATGAGCAACCGGCAAGCTGTTTTCCCAGCTTGCTGAATTCCACCGCCATGCCAAGCCCCAAGAAGAACATCTACCGACTTTGGCATAACCTAGGCTAAATGCATCGCAGAGAAGAAAAAATCCCACTCTCTGAACGAAAGGGGAGTGGATAAACAAGTGATCGATAGACTTTGCGTCCTTCAAGCACATTAGGCATATGTTAGGGAGAATAAGGGATCTTCGTCGCAAGTTATCAATCATCAAAATTCTTTTTCTCCCCACTAGCCAAACAAACACTTCGACTCTCGGAGGAGCCCCATAGAGCCACTGTGAGAAAGGACGAGAAGGGCCCGTGGCTCTACTTGTGGATGATAGCGCATGGAACAACGATTGGACTGAGAATCTCTCGGAAAGATGGGCTTTCCATATCAAGAATTCTTCATCGAAAGGGGGCCGTGAGCTGCAATAGATTCATCAGGGCAATGAATTCACGCACCTCATCATTCGCCATGTTCCTATGGCAAGGGGGACTCCAAACTATGACATCCCCAACATGCAGAAAAGCATCTGGCCACTGTAATATGGCGATTCGGGGCGAGAAGGGCCAATCTAGGAAACACCTCTTGTAGTGCCGAGTCGATGCAGCAAGTGTCCATCTAGAAACGGATGCGAGCCCCATTCCCAAGAGCAAACACAACCCCGCTTTGGACTAGATGTTCAATTGTCGCATTACCTTTCCAAATACCCGAGGCACGATATAGCAGCAACCTCTTAGCATTCCATCCGTCCTCTGCAACTCCATATTTGCTAGCCACGATTTCCCTGCACTATCTCCCTGATTCGACGCTGAATCTCCAATGCCATTTTTTGAGAAGAGCAAGATTCATGGGACTCATGCTTTTAATCCTTGCACCTACCTCTATCATCGGCCTACATACCTCTCCCCGGCTAAGTAGATGGAACTTTGTCCCCACATTGGCCCCCTTCCAGAAGAAATCTTGTGTCCGCTTTTCAAGTCTATCAACTACTTTGGTTGGGCATTTGAAGAGCGACATAAAGTATATCAGCATATTTGAAAAAACGGCTTTAATAAGAGTCTCCCCTCGTCGGATACATACCTACACTGCCAAGTTAAAAGCTTTTTCTCGATCCTTTCAATTACCTTGCCTAATAGATGAGCAAGTGTCTTTCCAATACACAAAGGGAGACTAAGATAGGGGGATGGAAACAAACCCATCTTGTAGCTGAAAACTCTAGCGAAAGTGGCAAGCTCCTCATGAGGAACATGAATTCCTATCATCTCACTTTTGTCAACATTAAGCTTTAAGCCTGACACCACTTCAAAGCGATCTTCCGTAGATTGTCCACCGATGTCCCATCTGCAGTTGCAAAATAATAAGGTGTTGTCAGCATAATGCAAGTGGCTGATGGTAACTTCATTATCCGCAACTTTGAACCCTTCACTAGACCATTTGACTTCGCTCTATGCAACATTTTATTAAAGGCCTCACCAACAACCACAAAGAAATAGGGAGAGAGGGGATCCCCTTGCTTGAGGCCTTAAGAGGCCCTAAAGAAGCACATGGGGGGAGCCGTTAACCATAACTGAGATGGACGCAACTTGGACAGAAGATTGTATCCAGCTCCCCCATTTGTCTCCAAAGCCCAAACGATGAATCATGTAGTCTAGAAAACCCCAATCGACGTGGTCATAAAGCTTCTCCAAATCAAGCTTAGACACTTAACTGGCCTTCCGTTCTCTTATGTTTTGAATCGATGCATTCATTAATAACTAAAGCGTTGTCAAGAATTTGCATACCCAACACAAATGCCCCCTGATTCTTAGCAATAACCTTGGAGAGGACTCTCCGGATTCGCAACGCAAGAATTTTAGCCAAAATCTTCTAGGGACCCCCTATGAGACTCATCGGCCTGAAAGTCTTTGAGTTGTTCTGCACAGTTAGTCTTAGGATTGAGAACAATAAAAGAGGCCTCATCTCCACAGACAAACTGCTACGCCCGTGGAACTCCGACACAAAGTCCATGATATCAGAACCAAAGATGTGTTAGAACAATTGAAAGAAAGCCATAGGGAAACCGCTCGGGCTTGGAGCTTTATCACCGCACAGAGAATCTAATGCCGCTTTAACTTCAAGTGGTGACAATCACTTCTGAGAGATTGTAAAAAAACCAGATTATTGAGTCACGGTCTATTCCAGCAATCAGTAGATAGCAACCTCCTAAGTAGGAAATGATGGAATCACAAATTTTTGCTAAATTTGTAGTCCTAACTCCATCAACTACTAAGCTGGAGATATGATTGCATCTTGCTCGGGCACTAGCTATACTATTGAAGTATCGAGTATTTTTATCCCCCTCCTTGAGCCACACCTGTTTAGACCTTTGCCACCACATGATTTCATATTCTTTCACTTTATTAGCGTAGGATTGGGACAAAGTTGCCCTTTTAATTCCACCCTAGTTCGGTAGGTTACCCGCTTCTTTTAAAAGATCTAGCTCATGAATTTCTTTTGCCATCCCCTCAAACTCGGCCTCGTGGGCCCCAGGCACTTCCTTTTTCCACCCCTTGATCTTTTCATTTAGAAGTTTGAGTTTTTTACATAGCTGGAATCCAACAAAACCATCCACCTCAATGGACTTCCACCAATAAGCTACCTTCTCCTTAAATCCCTCAATCTCAACCCACGCCAGCTCAAACTTGAAGGGCTTTGGGCCCTAATTTTCTCGGGGCACCTCCAAAACAATAGGGCGATGATCCAAAACAGTTCGAGGCAGGCCACATTGTGAAGCTAGCAGATATTTATCAATCTATTCTGGGGATACTAGAAATCTATCCAAACTGAGATAGGATAGCATTTTGCTGCCCATTGGACCACGTGGATTTCGCCCCCTGAAGCAGTAGATCCACGTGGTCGTGCCTTAACGTCTACTGAGCGAATTTCCTCATCCTGCAAGTAACGTGACCACCATTAGATTTCTCATGATGGAAGTGGACAATGTTGAATTTCCTGTCTATACACCAAGGCATGTCCCATCTGAGCCTAATCAAATCCAACTTGCCCCAAAGAAGATTTCTGATTGATGGAGAGCAAGGACCATAGACGCTTGTAAATACTCATTGATTGGCCGTAGCAATCTCGCTCAGTTTGAAAGATAAAGAAAAACTACCCTGAATAGTATCCACCTTCTTACAAAGATCGGAATTCCAGGCTATAAGAATGCACGCCCCCCTGATCCAATTGCATCGATCGTAACCTAGTCCAGTCTTTATTGGTTACACCTCATAAAAGAATCTAATATACCTTTATCTATAAGCTTGAGCTTTGTTTCTTGTAGTGTGATAATCTCTGCTTTGACCTTTTTGCACACCTTTTTCACCTGAGCTTGTTTCATCCTGCAACCCAGACCTTTAATCTTCCAAGACAGTATAATCATTGAGAAATGGCCTTGCGTGATCTTCCCCTTTTTCCTGCATTTGCTTTACCAGAAGCATCGTAATTGATGGAAGATTCAAGGCTAAGAAGTTCTCTCCATCACTTAGGGGACTTTTACGCTTAGACATTTGAACTTCATGCACTCTCTGCATAGCTTCCTCTTTGACAAAATGATAAAAATTAGTGACATCCTCATCCCGCTCTCCAAAGGACAGACCGATTAAACCCCTAACCCGTTTGAGCACATATTTCGACCATCTGTGTTGTTCTGCTGAAACCTAATTGCTCACTGAGTCAATGTGAAGGCTAACCTCATCTAGCTTCCCTTCCCCTTGGCATTCCATCCGCACCTGGAATAGCATATGGAGAGGCTTGCAGCGGCGTGATTATCACTGCTTCTTCTAGGGAGACTTCATCTTCCAAGCCTTCCACTCGAACTCTACCTTTTGTTGACCCCATCTCTTGATCTTCACTTGACAATTCCTTAACAACCCATTGGGTCTCCAACACCTCGTCGCCATGACTTACCCCAATCTTAGAGATGAATCAATAGTAGGGAGAATCTAAAGATAGGGGGGTTCGAAAGGGAATACACTTGAATCTTCGTAGTCTCCCTTGCTGACCCAAAATTCAGCGCAGTTGTGGGAGAAAGGGGCTCGAATGCCTCTTATACCTGGGGGGGGGGGGGGGGGGGGGGGGGGGGGGGGAGTCCCCACGAGTGGCTGTTAGAAACACGTGTGGTAAAAATGTGAAATCCACACGTTTATCCTGAGAAGGAACCTGTGCCGATTCACAAAACTCCACACGTGTTGCATCAAAACAGTCCATGTGTCGTGTCGAAATAGTCCTCACGAGTTGGGATTAAAACAATAGCTTTTGAGAACTCTTCCTCATTTCACGAATTTTGTTCCCCACTTCCACCACGTGTCGAAATGTTAGACACTCTCTCTACCCCTTAAAATCCATCCGCATGTTGAGCAATGGTGCTGACATGTCACGATAGAGAAAAGCGTTAGCTGGCAAAGGATTCTCCTCTGTCCAAGTAGGCCTTTCGTACTTCGAAGCTGAGACGAGGTTTTTGTTTTTGAGAGTACAAGTCGAGGGAAGGGGATCGGGGCCTGAGGCTAAGGCCAGAGCTAGGTTCGGAGCCGTGCACGGAGCTGGAGTGTCACTTGCGGAGCATGAAATAAAAAAGGGAGTGTTGTTGAATGTTTGTACCTCACCTACCTCCCCATACACAATAGAGCGATTACACGTGCACTAATTGAACTCAGTGTCTTGCTGGAGCATCAAGTGCGTGTTCCGTCTTCCCCGTGCTAATGACGAGACCAATTTATAGGCACATCAAGGATCTCCCAACGCTTCCAAACATCACTCCACTTTCTTCCTTATGGTGCTTAATATTCAATACATCATCCCCAACAACGACTTTAACCATTAGGGGGTATGTTGCGGCTTTCTTCCTTCTCACACGGATTTGAGAAGTGCCCCGTTCTTCCCCCTTCTCCATTGCTTCATCGTTGAGGACCACTTAGCCAATACATGACCCGATCGCAACAAACACCTCTTTGAACCAGAGTTCAAGAGAAATACCTCGAATTAGAAACCAAGAATCCTCCTTGCCGAAAAGCTAATGATTAGTCCATTTTCTGTAGCGCTCCATTGGACTGTTACTCCACAATGCTCCCATGAAGAGAACCTGGTCTATGTTTACCCCCCTGGATGGACAGAGATCCAGACTTCCCTCTCATCAATCGATTTAAGGGAGTAGTCTTTTTCCTATAGTTTGCAGGACTCATCTAACCATTTTTTAAATTGCAAGATGGATACTCCCCTTTTGGTGACAACAACAATGGATCGCTTTAAGGAACTCCAAGCCCTCTCCATGAGCTCTGGTTTTGCCTGCACTATTCGTTCGTCTCCATCGCCTTTTGTCCATACCTAGTTCCTCTGCTCTGCTTGGTCCTCTCGATCCGACGCTTCTTCCACTTCGTTGGCATCTTTTTCTCCCTTCCCCCCATTGTCGCCTACACCGACATCCCGGAAAGAGACGCCACCAACCCCCCTTAATGAGGTGACCTTTAGAACACTCTTTATGCCTGGCTCGAAGTTCTGCTCTATTTCTGGTTCCCATCGACCTTCACGGTTTTCCTCCCTTATCTATACTTCACGTCCAGCTCAACATGGGCTAGCTGTACCTCCATCTTCCTCCCCCCAAAGCTCTCTACATTTAGCAACTCCACAGCCCTCTCCACTTCTTGAGAACCACTCATTCTTACAAGCACAAAACCTTGATATTCACCTAAGAACTTGTCACGGGGGATGACTATGTCCATGAAAATCTCAGCTTGGCCAAAAACCCTAGAAAAGTTAATAGGTAGCCACCCATAAGGAAATCCAATAACGAACAAAGTAGGGTATTTGACGAGCTCCTTAGACTTCTCCCTTTTCTTGCCCCCGTCAGTCTTCTTCCTTTTCATCTCTGTCCATTTTCCTTCTTCTTCTGCTAATCCATCTTGGCTATGAATACCTCCTGAGCTTTCTCTAGTTTCGAAACCATTCGAAGTCGCACGTTCCTTTCCACCTGTCGCATTCCTTTTAGAATTAGAGGATCTTTTTTCTGTCGCCATTCCTCCTTTGATGTTTTTAAAAAAAAATTGGTCGACGTTTAGAAGCGATGTTTTAATCCATTTCAAAGAACAAATATTGGGATCATCCATGATTTGAATGAATCATTGTGCTCCGCAATGATGCAAGGGGTCCTCAAACTCCCCTTGGAGTGTATGATTAGTTCCTAAAATCGATACCCCTTCGAGTGTATGGTTAGTTGCTCCAAAATCAACAGTTCGATCTCCCTTCTAATTCAACAACTTGCTGCTTCATGCAACATCAATTGTAGGGGTTGATACATCTTTCCAGAAAGTTTGCTATTAATTCTTTCATCTTGGTATACCTTGGAGTTCCCATAGCCTCTAGCACCTTGTACAACTATTGGACCTCGAATTAATGGCGGGCAAGCTTGCTCCAATATCATGTTGATGTAGGCAAGAATCCTTAGCAAAAGCAAAATGAGAAGGAAAGAGTGCTACAACAAGTAAAGCTTCAAGATCTCTTCTCTAAAAAGAAAATTGATTGGAGCAAAAGAAATTCAATGATAAAAAACTATGTTTCATCTTCATACGTCTTCTTATAGGAAAATTTTGGAAACCTTTATTTAATTTCAAATCCTAGTAGTCGATCCTACAAACCTCGTAAAATGTGACCCTAACTAGCAATCATTGAAGAAAATACAAAATACCTAAAGTGCAAAAATTTGTAACTATTTCCACATGATTTTTAGGCTTCTAGGATATCTTTGTGCATGTATGGATGTGAGTGTATGTTTGGAGTGGGTGGTTATTATTGTTGGTGTTTTGTACAGTTTTAGGTGCTCCTATGGCACACCATGTTATTTTGTTATTGGGGTTTTATTAATAAGATGCTTAAGGGGGAAAAGGCAACTAATTTCTCTACATCCTTCTCTCTTCTCCTTTCTCCCTCCACCCTTCACTCTACATGTAACCTAACATGATATGAAAGCAGGTTAAGAAATAATACATTGCCTTCTCCTCTCTTCCCTAGTTCCCCCTCTCCCTCTCCCTTCCCTCTCCTTTTCCTTTTTCCTTTTCTTTCCATTTCTTTCCTTATCCTTTGCAACCACCCCTGGTGGTTTGTCCCTCAGCTTGTAGAAATAGCTATTGTTGACCTAGAAATAGACTGCTCAAAATGTTCTAAAAATCACAAAAAATGGACATACAAGTACAAATGTTCTGCTTCCCTAAAGGTGACTATGTTGGAATCATGAGGAAATTGAAGATTTATGACCTCTTTTCATGACATTCCCTTGTCATGGACAAATTACCTATTGATTTTAACTCATTGCCTATTGATTTTTAATTTCTAGGCTGTTAAATACTATTGATGCAATCCGCAGGTTGTTGGTGTGGAAGATCTATTTTTTGGTTTGCAGCACATACTTTTTCTCCATTTCGACTTTGTTTTCATGTTGGTTATGTATTCGTCGATGTAATATTTAGTGTTCGATCGGGCTTTTGTTTGTCATGACAAATTAGGGCCCCACATTTTTCGTGATCCAAATCGTTCACATGGTCGGCTCCGTAGTGAATGAGAGATGATTTCAAAGTCTCCGGCATCAGTTGATGTAAACCGTCTAATTTGGCCCCTTTTAAATTTTTACCATTGGTTAAAAGTGCGCTTTTAATTGAATAACTGAGATTTGCCTGATAGGGGGATATTAGGGTATGGTCTGTCATGATGGGGCCACCAGGTTGATGGCTTGTGGATCGCACTTGAACAACTTTTTAGTTGAATAAAAACAAGCCTTTTTCTCTCAATCAAGTGTCATATAGGAAATGAAAATTAATGTAGTAATGGTTTGTAAATGATACAGTAATATGGTTTTGTTCAATGTTTCAAATTGCAATACGTACGTGAACTATAAAATTGAAAAGAAGAAGCAAAGATACTCAAAATGACATGGTAAAGAAGAAGCAAAGATACTTAATAAAGGAGAAGTACAGATTGGGGAACAAAAGAAATGGACTTAGGTAGGGGTTCGAGATCAAAACCAACAATGTCGGTTGTGGAAGGAAAATCATACAAGCACTGTTGAAAAATTCAGAAAAGGAGGGCAAAATCATAGAGGATACACAAAAGCATCCAATAGAGTAGGTCTGGTGGGAATTGTTTGATGATGGACTAGTTGCGAGGATCCATAACAAAGTGTTAGAGGATTCTATATAGTCTTTTGAGTTTGGTTTTGTCATAACAATGAAATTGGGGGCGTTGGAGGAAAGGGTGGTGGAATGGCTTGCCAGAAAATGCGAAGGGGTATCAGAAGAGGATATTGTTGTCAAAAGTTTACAGGTTGGCAGGATGCTTATTTCATTGGGTAGTGAAGAACATGCGGAAGTGGTTTTCACGGTTTGTAAAGGGCTCCAAGATGAAATGATCTCTAAGATTAAAAAAATGGGAGGATTGGTCTGTAGTCGGATGGGAAGAACATTAGGTATCAGATATGGGACATACCGCTTGAGTTTTGGATTGACAATATTTTCAAAGAAATAGGAGCTTGCATTGGAGAAGTTACAAAGATCGGTAAAGAAACAGAGAACAATGATGAACTACGGTTCACATGTCTGAAGATCAAAAAGAAAAAGACAACTCGTTTCCCAAATCAAGTGTTCTTACAAGTCGTCGATGTCAAAATAGTTATCTCGGTGTTTTACGAGAAGGATGATTGACTCAAGGAAGATTTGTGTAGTCCGTTAATGGCATTCGGGATCGAAATCAAAGATGGAACATTTCTTTAATGCTCTTGCAAGACTCCAATTCGAGTAGAGTGCATTGTTTCGAATGTTGACACATGAAAAAGCATCTCTGATTGGAGTTTCGAACGCCATCTTTAATTGGAGTTCCATCTTTGATTTTGATCCCGAATGCCATTGTTGAGAGATGCATTGTCGAGCCAAAAAGCATCATGCTCCTGCAAGACTCTTTAGAATTGTTTCGAACGTTGACGCATGATGAAATAGAGTCTCTTCTAGAGAGGTGTTGAAAAATGGGAAGGTCTTGTATGTCATCCGGCACAAGAATACGACTACAGTTCGACATGTGGATTGAAGGGGACAACGACAATTAATGAGGGGTTCAAAAGCATTTTATTGTTGAAGGGTTGAGTAACAGAGTTCTTAGACGTTCGCACATGGACGATCTTTCATGTGTGTTTCCAACTAGTTATATCGCGCGAGCGGAAGGTAAGTGATTGCACACGTGAAATATCCATATAAACATGCCTCGACTCTGAAGCCCCTTAAGACATTTCGGGTGGGTTTGTTAATGCGGTTTGCGATAAGAGAAGCGGCTGGAGATGGGGAAATCTACTTAAAAAAGCCCCGTGCCCTCACAATTGCCTCTTGTTCTCGAAGATACGATTTACTGAAGCGACCTAGGTGGTGCGAACCTGTTGATCGGTGAAGAACCCCTCACGGCTGTAAACAGAGCAGGGGATCCCTTCGATCAAAGTTTAAGCCTGCAAACAACGACATATCGACTGTTGGAGAGTATTGGAATATTAATATCATAGGCTCTTTTCTGTAATAAAGTTCCTTTGGACTTATTTGTGAATTTGTCATTTGTTGAGGTGTTATGATGTAATAAGGGAGGGGTTGACCCTACATATATAGGAAAATATTGCAATGAGAGTCATTAGGTTTTAGACTCTCACTCACGTTCTCTTCCATCTCCTTCTCCCCTATTTCATCTTTTTTTGTTTCTTTATGGTATCAGAGCCTTGATCGGTCCTAAACCAAACAAGATCCATAGCAACCTTCTCCTTCTCATCAAAAACATCAGATTCAAGCTAAAAGAAGATCTGAAGATTTTTTTAGGAAGACGTATGATGACGTTAGCGTTCGTACGATTGCCGTTAGCAACCCGATGATCGTACGGATCGATTTGCTTCAGGAACAACCCCATCTGATTCGGAATCATATTTCGTTCAAATCTGGAGTTTTTTATGTACAAAAACATTTGCATATGGGTTGTTTTTTAATACCCTACGCAGTGGAATAGCTTTTGTGGAGATCTGAAATCGAAAATCAATCTTTTGGATCAATATGGCGGTTGGCTGCACCGTTTTTGGGCCCTTTGACGCATAGGCCAGATTTATTATGTATGTTCCTGCACCTCGTAATCTTGTTTATTGGTGCTGCGTGGTGATTTGATTGGCATTTCTCCGTCTTTCTTCTCTTTCCTTGTCTATATTCATGGATTCTAAGCCACAAGGACATGATATTAGAGAGGAAGGTCTTGTGTTCGAATCCTGGAAGTAGCAAATGTGCCATCGGAATATATTCTCCCACTGGGGGTTGTTTATGGTGTAAGTTGTGAGTATCCCTTGACCTGGGTGTGAGTTGTGTGTCTTTCCACCCTTGCCCAATATGTTCCCGTGAGGAGTGGAACTCCGCACGTGCGTGGGAGTGTTGGAGTGTTAAGTCCCTTTATTTACATTGATCTGCCATTCTCTAACAGCTCGAGGTTTTAGATCATGTGGTGATTTACCATTGTGTCGGAGCTTTTAGATCAAATGGTCTTGATGGGCCCCTTTTGATTACTTGTGTAAAATTTAACGAAAGTAACTTTCTCTTTTGGTCTCGGACTATTCGGATGTACATTGTTGGCAAGGAGGAGCTTGGGTAGCTCACTGACACCACAAAACGGCCTTCATCCTCAGCAGATGCATGGGATTCTTCCAATGCCATTGTTATGGGCTGGTTACTTAACTCAATGGAGCCTAGTATTGCTTCTGGATATTTTTCCTATGAGACGGCTGCTGATTTATGGAAATCACTAAATGACACTTATGTAACGGTCTCACAAAAGCTTCGCATCTTTCAGCTAAACATAGAGTTGCATTCTCTCACATAGGAGACTCTTTACGTTATCGAGTTTTTTGGGTCCTTAAAGAGCTGTTGGGAAGAATTGAGTCACTTGTAGCCCCTCAGTAAACTCCTAGACACTCACAGTGCTGTGATTGTGAAGTCTCAGGAGGATGAAGTGTTCGCTTGCCCCAAGTGCAAGGTTGCGAAGTAGTAATAACTCAATCGTGAGACCGAGATCGATCCACAGGGATTATGGATAAACCAATTCCAACTATTCCAATAGCTTGAAGTAGTAGAGATTTAGGAAATTCAGGATTTAGAATTAAGTAGAAATAGTAAATTAAATAAGGAAAATATGAGAATTAAGTAGAAAACTAGAGCATCAAGAATCCACTTGTAGTAGCTCAATGCCAATCCATTCATCCAAGCACAAATACAATTAGAATCAAAGTCTTATCTCTCATCTAATTGGAAAATATTGCATTTAAACACAAACAGTCCAAACTCAATTTGGAAATCAGAACTTCTAGTTTTAATGAAGCATGAAAAAGATGAACTTGTAGCCTTCGAAGTAACAGCCATACCAAGAGATCATGGGATGCTCCAGGGTTACTACAATTCAAATCCCATTAAACCATAATGACAATTCTCAGAAACTCATAAGCAACATGTGTCCAGAGTATACATGCTCTCAAAAACTAGAACTTGAAAATCCAAAATCAAACTTAGTGTACTTGAATAAACAAATTAAACATCAAAGCTAAGTACAACCTTCACCTCTTAGCCCTAGATAAGAGGTTTAGCAAACCATTATCATGATTGAACTAGAACAAAATAGAAAAACTAAGAAAAACATAAAAACTAGAAAGAAAACTAGAAAAACCGAGTTGTAGATCCTCCACTCCGTGATTCTCCACCTCTAGCATGTCTAGGAACCTTCTAGGATGATTTAGGAAGAACGTAGAGGTGTCTTTATATAACAAAATTCGCCCACTGCCTCAAATTGCGTAAGAAGTTACGCACTTACGTAGGTGGTCGGGCGCCCAGTCTGTGGTTGTCAGGCGCCTAACCATACCACAAAATTGTTCAACAACCAACTTGAATTGTTCTTTGAATTTCGGGCGCTCGGTACCTCCTCATCGGGCTGCCCCGTCATGTGGTCAGGCGCTCGACTACTGATGGTCGGGCTCCTAGTCATCTCTTGAAAGTGTCCAGCATGTTTAGCATATAATCTTCGAATTTCGGGCGCCCGACCAAATGTTGGTCGGGCACCCGGTGGCCTGAAAATCTAGTTTTCTGATTTCTTTTCTTTTTGGCCAATCCAGGTCTTTTTTATGTGAATCTTTCACGGCTCCTCTTCAATGACTTCTCTGCTTGATCTTCAATGTGGTCCGAAGGAGTCCTTTTAACTTCGAATTCATAAAGTCTCTCCCTCTTTCCTACAAACACAAATACACTCATAAGATGGGTCTTTCAACATTCAAACTATGCATAATGTGTGATGAATTGGGGTTAGAATATGCACAATTCAAAGCTCAACATGAAGCCAAGACATAAATTTCTAGCGGGATTGAATAGTGAATATGAGGCACTGAGGACTGAACTGGTTGCCACAACCCCTTTTCCTATGCTCCAGATAGCATATTCTGTCGTCCATTCAGAGGAAGCCCGCAGGCGAGTTATGTCAGCTCCAGCCCTAATTAGGAGTGGACTACCTTTACTTCTACTACTGTTCCACTTGGTGACATGAGTGGTGGTTCAGATAATCGAGGTGGGTTCTCATCTAGAGGACGTGGTAGAGGTCAGGGTGATTCTTCTGCATCTATTGTAGTCGTTCGGGATATTCTCGAGAACGATGTTTCAAGGCTCGTCTATTGAGCGCTACAAGGCTCGTCTGGTGGCTTAAGGCTACACAACATTTTGGGCTAGATTATAATGAGAGACCTTCTCACCTGTGGCAAAGTTGAATTCGGTCTGCTTGATTCTTTCCTTGGCAGTCAATCTTGATTGGCTTTTATTACAACTGGATGTTAAAAATGCATTCCTCCATGACGATTTGGAAGAATAAGTCTTTATGGATCTTCCCCTTGGTTTTCCGCTTAAGGGGGAGTCTTATGGTTGAGGTCCATTATGATGGAGCTGGGTTTTTCTATCACCTCAGCTACTCCTCTCTACTGTGATAACAATGTAGTTATTCATATTACATTTGACTCAGTCTTTCATCATAGGACTAAACACATCGAGGTTGATATACATTTTATTCAAGAGAATATATCCTCTGGGTTATTAGCTACTCCATTTGTCAGATCAATAGATCAATTGACGGACATATTCACAAAAGTGCTTGGCTCTCCCATGCTGCAAGAAATTTTTGGCAAGTTGGGTATGATGGACATTCATACACCAACTTGAGGGGGAGTGTTGGAATATTAATATCATAAGGTCTTTTCTGTAATAAAGTAAGGGAGGGGTAAACCCTACATATATAATAAAATATTGCAATAGGAGTCACAAGGTTTTAAACTCTCTCTCACGTTTTCATCCATCTCCTTATTCGCGTATTTCATCTTTTTTGTTTCTTTGGAGAGCAATGAAGGCTACAGAACGTTCCCAGATGGCTATAGAAGCAGGCTTTGAGTCTTCTCCTCCTTCCTGTCAAATAGTCAGATATGAAGACCATGACCTAAATTATATACGAACACCAATGGGCGAGTTATGAGAGATTGATCGTTCATTTGTCGCGGTGGTGGTGTCGAAGACAAAAGATTTTCGAGGTCCTATCTTATTGTCCCCTTTGGCGATCAATCAACAATTTGGAAATGCAGCTACAGTGGGAAACAAGTTGTTGTTTCAGGCAGGGACCCCTGCAATTTCGGAGTTAACTTAATTGTAGAATAAAAGGGTTTCTTTGTTGTAAGGTATGAAAGGAATTAAAATGGTAACAATATAAGTGGCTCGTTTAGTGGGGGTAAGATTTGGGGATAGTTGTGAGGATTATATAGCTTATTTTGCATTTGTCAAGGAAAGGGGAAGGTGGTTAATTGCCAAGCAGGTTCAGTTCAGTCTGAGGAATAAGATATGCACGGATGACAATAATCTAATTGGCGGAGTTGAAACAGAGAACGAGATGGGTGGGCATAAACCGGGTTCAGATAGTTGTAAATGAATATAATGACATGGAGTGTTCGGGGCATGGGATGCGCACAAAACCGGGGCCAAATTAAAGATGTCTAGGAGATACAAAATCCAGCTAGCAAGTTTTCAAGAAATAAGATGAAAGATATAGATCAGAGGTTGATTAATTTATTATGGTGGGGAAAGCAAAAGGATTGGGTGGTTGCGGATGTGACACGATCAACGGGAGGTATTTTGATGATTTGGAACTAAATGGTGTGGAATAAAGAGGACAATTGGTCGGGTGACTAATCAGTATCAATAGTGTTGAAAGAGATCACATCGGGATTTACATGGATGTTTATAGCAGTTATGGGCCATGCAGACCAAAATTACGTGGTGAGTTATGGGTGAGCTGGACAGGTGTCGAAACAGATGGTAAATACTTTGGTGCTTGGGAGGGGACTTCAATGTCGTCAGGTTCATTCATGAGAAGTCCAATGGTGGGTAGACGTCCACAAGTATGAGAAAATTTGCCGATTGGATCTTAAAAAATGAGTTGGTGGACCTCCCGATGGGAGGCGTCAAATTTATATGGTCAAATGGGCAAGTTGGGCCAACCAAGTCCAAGCTAGACAGATTCCTTATCTCAACGGAATGGACGGAGAAGTTTCCAATGATTCATCAATGTGGCATGCCTAGACCCTTTTCCGATCACTCCTCGGTGTTGCTTGTGATAAATGAGGAAAACTGGGGGCCGTGTCCTTTCAGATTTGGGTTAGCTTAGTTAGAGGTAGAAGGATTTGTAGATAAGGTAGTGGAGTGATGGGTATCTTTTTTGGTTTATGGGGGTGCAGGATTCTCTCTTTTTCAAAAACTTAAATTGCTGAAGAAGAAGAGGAAGATATGTGAGTGGAAAAAAGAGGTTTTGCAAGGCCGGGAGGAGGAAATGTCTATATTGCTTTAGGAAATGCAAAGGTTGGATATCAAAGAAGAGGAGGGGCAATTGTCGGAGGAGGAGAGAGCATGTTGGGGGGTTTATTACGCGAAATATAAGGTTAGGTTGTGGGAGGAAGAAATTAAATGGTGACAAAGATCGAGGGTATTGTGGCTTAAACAAGGAGATAAAAACACTAAGTTTTTTTCCCATGCGATTGCTAGTGCTAGAGCGTGTATGTACAAGATCAAATTTCTAATAAAAGAGGGCATAAGGCTAGAGGGGAAGGCTAAAATTAGTGGTGCTATAGGAGTTTTACAAAAATCTTCTATCAAAAGACGCTTGGCGTCGTCCTCCTCTTAATGATTTATATTTTGATTGTATTTTGGCTGAAGCGACGGATTCTTTGGAGCAACCTTTCTCAAAGGAAGAAGTCAAAGAAGCAGTAGCAGAGCTGGGTGGTGATAAAGCTCCAGGTCAAGATGGTTTTCTGTTAGCGTTCTTTTAGAAGTTTTAGGAGATGGTGAGGGGAGATGTGCTACGGTTCATGAATGAATTTTTCGAAAAAGGCTTCATAGCGGTAGAAATAGGGGCCACATTCATAGCTTTGATCCCCCAAAAGGAAGGAGCTAAAGGCAGTTAAAGATTCTCGCCCTATTAGGCTTGTTAGGCGGCCCATATAAGATATTGGCGAAGGTTTTGGCTTCTAGATTCCGGATGGTGTTGGGGAATTTAATCTCGGCTTCTCAAGGGACTTTTGTGGATGGGAGACAAATTGTCGACGGGTCCTTACTAGCTAACGAATTTATTGACTCTTGTACGAAAAGGATCAAAGCATAGTTTGCGAACTTGATATCAAAAAGGCATTTGATCATGTGGATTGGGCTTTTCTTGATTCATGTTGGGAGGTTGGGATGCGGGGTTAAATGGCGAACCTGGATCCAAGCATGTCTTAGATCAGCTAAATTCTCGATTTTGGTTAATGGCTCGCTGAATGGATATTTCTCAGCTTCTAGAGGGTTGCTCCAAGGCGATCCGTTATCTCCATATCTGTTTGTAATGGTGATGGAGGCCCTTAGCAAAATGATAGAGAAAGGAGAAGAGATAAGATTGGTGGAAGTATTTGGGGTGGACAAATGAAATTTTCTAATTTCGCATCCCCAATATGCGGATGATACGCTCTTGTTCTATAAGGCTTGACGGGTTCAAAGTGCAAAATCATTCGGTCAATTATTATTAGTTTCGAGGCGGTCTCCAGGTTGAAGGTGAACATTAGTAAAAGCGAGATTCTTAGAGTTGTGTCTCTAAGGAGGAAATTCAACATTTTGTGTCCATCATTGGTTGTAGGGAGGGGTCTTTCCCGACCACTTATCTTGGGCTTCTGCTTTTTATCGGTAAACCGGCAAGACAAATGTGGGACACAGTCATCAAACGATGTGAAAGGAAGATGTCCAAGTGTAAATCGAGTTATCTATCTATGGGTGGGAGAATAACTTTGATTCAAGCATCAATGTCGAATCTTCCAGTTTATTTTATGTCCTTATTTAAGTTCCTAAAGTCAGTATTAAATATTTTGGAAAAGCGAAGGAGGGATTTCTTGTGGAAAGGATCGAAAGAGAAACGCAAGTTTCATCTTATGAAGTGGGAAGAGGTGTGTAAACTACGGAACCAAAGAGGAGCATGTTTGGGGTGGAGATGAATTTAGAGTTGCTAGGGAAATTGGTGTGGAGGTTTGGGGTAGAGGGGGTAGCTAGATGGAGAGTGACGATAGGAACGAATATGGGGTAGATGATGGCGGGTGGTGGTCCAAATCTTCTTCTTTGTATCGAGCTTCTTATTTATGAAAGTCGGTGGCATCGTTAAAACAAAGGGTTTGCGAAGGGATGGGGTTTGAGTTGGGGTACAAGAAAAATATTCTTTTTTTGGAAGGATAGGTGGATAGGAGAGTAATTTGAGTGCTAGTTTTCCAGGGCTAGCAGGGTTAGCCACAGAAGTGAACATGAAGGTTTGTAGTTGTTTCTCATGGGGGGGGGGATGAAGTATTAAGTATTTTGGGTTCTCTTGTGCAGAAGCAACCTCAGGGAGGAAGAATTTACAAGGTTTCTTCAAGTGTTGGATAAGGTCTCTCTGGTTGCTCAAGTACGGATTCACTAAGATGGTTAAAAGATAAATCTGAATTTTTTTCAATTAAATCATTGTATCGGATCCTATGTGAACATGGGAAAGATGAAGTGATAGCTTTGACGACATGTTTGGCAATAAGATGCTCTATTAAAGGCTGCGCAGCTTTCAGATGGCTGGTCGGTAGGAATAAGGTGCTAACAATTGATAACCTCTGTAAGAGGAAAATGGTTCTTCTGAATGTATGCCTTCTCTGTCTCCAGGATGTGGAATCAATGAATCACTTGTTCCTCCACTGTCCCTTTGTAAGGGAGGAGTGGGATTTTTTTTTTTTTTTTTCCAACTTTTCGGGGTGCTTTGGGTGCTTCCGGGCTCAATAAATAAATTTCTTTTATCATGGGTCCGAGGGGGTACAGGGAAATCAGAGAAAAGGATGGAGAGGCTGAGTTGTTTAGCGGGGTCATGGGCATTGTGGCCAAAAAGAAACTCGATGTTTCAAGAACAAGAAGGGGAAAGCGATATATGTTTTTAGGAGGGCTAAATCTTTTGTTATAGAATGGCTGGCGAGATCAGATAGTTTGGTCCAATTCCCGTTGGGTTGATAGTAGCGTTGCTTCCTTTTGTTTCCTTATATTCTTTTGTGCATTTTCGCTGCTGCCTTTTAATGAAATTATCATCTTAAAAAAAATGAATGCTTTTTCTATAAGTTCCTTGGGCACTCCGACTTATCATATAGATGCTAATTGGAATCAACTTAACTTTGATTTGCTTCTTCTTCTTTTGTTTTTGGGTTATCTTATGGACAATGGAAACTATTATTGGAAGAATAGCACAAGACAAACTACAAATTATGGAACTGTCCCCCTTAATGGCTAAATAAACTGCCGCATTATAACAATGTAATGGGAGCAATGCAGATTACTATTTGGTCACTAGAAAGATTGTCTCTTAGTTTGATTATAGGATTCTTGTGCAGCAAAATTCCACAGGATAGGTTTGGAATTTTATTTTTTAAATAAGGTTGGTTTTAGTCAGTTAACTATGTATTGGTTGTAGGAGTAGGTTGGAATTTTATTCTCTTATCAACTTCAATACTTCCATATTATAAAAATTTTGGCATCTTTACGTAAGCTCTTTTTAGATTATGTAAGTATTTGTTAATGTTACCAGTTTGTGATTTGGTAATAAAATAGTTCAGTTATTTCGGTGTTTTCTTCTGAGAAACCTGTGTAGGAACTAGGAAGTTTGGGGTGTTTCCTCCATGAAAACTCTTACTGAGGAGATCACAACCCTAAAGTATCTTCTTCTGTCTTTTTGCTGTCATTCTGTCATCTGTCATCAATCAGAGCATATTCGACTGCCTGCTGTGTCGTTTGCTGTTGATCCAACCAAGTGTTGTAGGGTTTGCCTTCAATCATAGAAGATTCAACCGGCCATGGCACATTCGTTTTCAATCGAAACACAGATATCCAATCTGCTGTTGCATTTTTGTTTATTCAAGTAGATTTGACTTGTTGTCGTGTCATTCTCCATTTACTCAAATCAGACCTGCATTTGCAGCATTCACCGCTGGTCAAGATGGATACGCGCCTTTTTTTTTTTTTTTTAGGTTTTATTAAAGAAAACTTGCAGAGATCTAGACTGTAGACCCTGTCCTCTCAGTAACCATTGTTGGGAAATATCTGAAGTTCCTGAGTACTAATTGGTGGAAATAAACTCTTATTTAGAACCATATGATTTTCTAGGGGATGCATAGCAGATGTGCACTGGATACAGAGGTTTGGATTGCCCATAGGACATCCCACGCCATACATATGTTAGGATCCAAAAATCATACTGTTCTGATGACCCTAATTACTGAATTTGTGAAACAAGAATGATTAGATACACCCTGATAGGCATGCATAGCAGATCGTAGGCTACATGTGACATTTGTTTGTTGGACCTGTGCACGTAAACCAACGAAGTTGGTTGAGAAAATGCAAGAGTAATTTCTAAAAACTAAATTATTTCTTGCTATAGCCCTATAATGAGGTTAATATGTTGGCCCAGGCCCATCTATAGGGTACTCGTTGACATGTATATGGCGTATACGCACGAAATGCAACAAACCCAATTTAGAAAATGCAAAGGAATTTCTAGAAATTAAATTATTTGTTGCTATACCCTTACAATGAGGTTAACATGTTGGCCCATCTGTATGGTGATTTGGAGCAGCAAATCTGGGTTGGTCCATAGCCCAAGGATTGCACCTAGTACTCCAGTCAGTTGACCTCTCGCTGGATTGGATTGTTGATATTCTGTTTAAATACCTATTCGATAGCCAGCAATCAGGCAATTAGGATGAAATCTGTGGAATAGCCATGTGTTTCCCACATATTTAGAGGTCAAGATTGCTATTTGCGTATGGCACAGATGGAACCCATATAAGCCTTTATATGTGGCTTTTGTCATATATTTTTGCTCTCTCTCTCTCTCTCTCTCTCTCTCTCTCTCTCTCTCTTGGGGGGGTACACTGTACACCTATGTGATTGCCCTTTTGTTCTTAAATTCTTATTAGGAAAGCAGCCAATGATTAAATGTCATTGCAACTTGAGAGCATCTATTTGTGCACTTTTAATTAGGGTTGTTATTTCCTCGTACTTCTCATGTTTTACTATGTTGTTTTTGCAGGAAGAAAGATAACATTGAACTTCCTTCTTATGGAATTGAGGAAGTGTTGTAATCATCCGGTAAGCTGCTACTGTCACAGACATAAATAATCTCTTACTATGTTGCTTCTTTTATTTTTAGGACACTTCTTTTGTTAGTGAATATTCTTGCTGAGTGTGGTCAATATCCGTTCTTCACTTTGCAAATTTGTTAAAAAAAACCTTTGCTTCCACAACTTACACCTTTGAAGTTTGAATGTATGAGTGATTGGAGCGATCTTGTAAATGGAACCTTAATACCTTATTCAATTAAGCAGTTGATTCCATTTATCCAGCAAAGCAGGCATTGTTTTACCCGCACCTGAATAGTAGTGTACATGAAATGCTTGGCCGGAGGTCATCTGAAGCACATTCATATTGCTCATTATGCTGCACATCTGCTTATGATGTGATCATTAAGAAATTAATTCAAATATTTATTCTACCATTGTTCCATTGCTGGTATTATGCTCTTGCACTAGCCCTAGCAGCAAAATTCTGAAGTAGACCAATAATGGAGATCTCAATTCCAACTAACATCTGCGTAATGGAAAGGATTCTAACAAAAACCCTCATGTTTTGACCAATCCATCACTTGTGGGTGGTGTTCGTAGTATCGGTATCGTTACATGTATCACTGACTAGGGATATGGAAACACTTATTTATTTGGATGATACCAAGAAATGTATCATCGCTAATTGAGGGAAACATGGGGGAAAAGGTGTATTTTTTTAGTGGGACTTTAGGAGATGTTAAAATAGACATATTTACATATTTAGGAATCAAAGACGAAATGGAGTAGCAAGAGAAAGGAGGTGGAGGCGGACGAGATACGAGAGAAAGTGAAGAAACTAGCAAAGCCATATGGGGACAAAGAGGGATCTTCGGCAGAAGTAGATGCACAGGGTGGTTGGAAATTGGTCTCCAATTGGAAAATGGTGAAGCAAGGGGTAGGAAGAAGACAATTGAACAAGTTAGCAAAACACCCGACGCTTTTTGTAGAGGGTTTCCTGAGCTGATGGCTGCCAGTGAATTTTGAAAGTGTAGTTGTGCTGGTAAGGTCATCGAGGTAGTCATACCTTGTGAACGTAACACATCAATACTTGGAGGATTCACATTTGTTCTGATGGAATCTGAGGAGGACGTGGAGAGGGCAGAGGAGATGTTGGATGGAGAACACTTTGGAGGGATGAAGATATGGGTTAAAAAAGCAAAGTACAGACTGGAGACGAAAAACAGAGAAGGAAAATTGAAAGGAGATAAGGAAGAAGGTGGAGAGTAGGATGGAAGACGGTCAGAAGGAAGTTCCTGCAAAGTCAAAGGAACATGTAAGGTGCTGTCTGGGAAGGGAGACGGGAGAACCTTCAAAGATGTGGTGGAAAATAGACTGTAGCAAGGGAAGAAGTACGAATCGGAGGCAGGGGAGTCTTCGAAACTGGAAGAAGGGAAATGGCTACGAAAGGAATTTACAGAGGAAGGGCCGGAGTTGTTTATCCACGAAAAAATCCTCCCAACAAAGTCTATGAACTCATTCAATCACAGGCTTGTGGCTTCAATGCAATCATGGGTTTTCGAAGATGAACTGACGGAGTGGATAGTTACCCACAATAATGGATTCAAGTATGAAGATATTGCGGTAAAGTGGTTCAAGGGAAATCTATTTATGATTTCTCTTACCTGTGAAGATTATGTTATAATCTCAAACCTAAAAAAAATATCCAGATCATAACAAGCATCCAACAATGGGAGGAATGGTCAATCTTAGGATCCGAGGAGTTATGGTTCTAGTTCTGGGATGTTCCATTGGAGCTCTGGATGAATGACATATTTTTGAGAGCTTGGAGAATGCATCAGTGTGGTTATAGTCATAGATCCTCAAACTGAAGATAGTATTGAACTGCAATATGCAAGAATTTGTATAAGAGAAAAGAAGTTAGTTTTAGTCCCAAAAACAAGCAAAATCAGAATTGGGGATGCAATTATTGTTGTGAAGGTGGTGGTAGAGAAAACAACTCAGGAGCTGCAAGTAGATCCTGAAGATGGCAAGTCGTTAATGGTGAAAAAACAACTTTGCAGTGAAGGAGTACATCTAGCAAACTCTCCTGGAACATTAGATCCTTTTAACCAGAGGTGTCTTACTCCCATTGGCCAGCAAGTTGTTATGGCAGAGGGGGTGAATGAAATGGTGACATGTGGTGAGGAAAGACGTGTTATGCAGGCAACATCAGAGGCATTGATTGAAAGGGGAAGGGATGCTATAGAGGGAGTCTCTCCTATCGACATGTGGTGAGAGGTCAACAAAAAGCATTTAATGATGAAGCTCCTTTTTTTGAAATGGGAAATGAGAATGCAGATGGAGTCCCTCTCCTATCGACACGTGGTGAGAGGTTAACAGAAGCATTTAATGAGGAAGCTCCTCTTTTTGTAATGAGAAACTCCGCTCAAAAGACATGTGCGGAAGACTCAGCATGTGTGGTCATGAAATCAAATGGCAAACGTGTGCGGACTTACTCACAGGCATGTGTGAAATCGAAATTTTGAGAAATAACCAAATTGAGAATGAGTTCATCCCTTTACCTAACAATGTTCGCGAAAAGGAAAACATTCCCTCTTTGGGAGACGCAACGATAGAGCCGGAGGAGCTCGTAGCTGATCATGAATCCTCAAATGAGGATCGAAGGGATGTGTTGCGACAAAAAGATAGGGCTGTAGCTATGGCCCTGGATCAACAGACTAGTGATTTCATCTCGGTCGAGGGAACAAGTCATCGAAGGCAGTCGGAGGAGATCCCAAAATCTGATCAAGGATTTGGAGCACTATGCTCTAACAATTCGGAGTTCAATGAGAAACGGTTGGCTAACATGCCGACGTGGGAGGTCATTCAAGCTTTAGTGGATGGTGTAGGCAAAGCTACTGTTGGAGAGGTTGCTGATTTTTCGGGAGTTGAGATTGCGACACCATTTGCAATAAACATATAGCTGATCAGCGATCAAGATAAAGAGATAGTCTTCCAGAGGGCAGAAGAGGTTTGAGGAAATATTTAATAGACAAAGTTAGGGCTAGAAGGTATCGATGGCACATAGGATGAAGCGAATAAAGGTAGTTAGGGCAGAAATTGCACGACTGGTGGGGGTAACCTTCGGGTGATTATGTCTATTAGATATTTCCTCGAAAGGCACATCAGGGGGCATATTGATAATCTGGAATTCTACTCTGTGGAACAAAGAAGATTGTTGGAGGGGTCAGTTCTTGGTATCAGTGGTACTTCAAGAAGTTTCCTCAAGCTATCGGTTGATGTTCAAAGCGGTATATAGGCCAAATAGACCAAAGTTAAGGGTGGCATTTTGGGCTGAATTAGATGCTTGTTAAATAGGTGGACATTGCCGTGGTGTGTTGGTAGAGATTTTAATGTGGTCAGATTTTCCTATGAAAAATCTAATGGAGGAAAGGCATCCCAAAATATGAGGGCCTTTTCGGAGTGGATCAAGAAGAATGAGTTGATTGACTTCCCAATGGGGGATATCAAATTTACTTGATCAAATGGTCAGGCTAAATCATTGAAGTCTAAATTAGATCGATTTCTTCTATCTCCTGAATGGGTGGAAAATTTTCCATTAATACATGAAAGGGGGCTACCTAGACCAACGTCCGATCATTGTCAATTTACATTAGAGTTCGAGGAGGAGAATTAGGGACCCCACCCATTCAGATTCGACCTAGCTTGGCTGGAAATATAAGGTTTCTTGGAAAAAGTGATCGAGTGGTGGCCATCATTTTCAGTTCAAGGGGGTGCAGGTTACATTTTATTCCAAAAATTGAAATTGCTAAACAGAAAATCGTCGAGTGGAAGAAAGTGATTTTGGGGGCCAGTGATGAGGAGACGATGCCAATATTAGATGAAATTTAGTTGCCAGAGATTAAAGAAAATGAAGGAGAATTATTGGAAGAGGAAAGAGGACGATGGGAAATGCTGAGTGCGAAATACACTGCAAGGCTTAGAGATGGTGAAATTAAATGGAAGCAGTGTCCCAGGGCTTTATGGTTGATAGAAGGTGATAAAAATACAAATTTTTTCCATGTTGTGGCAAGTGCTAGGGCGAGAGTTAATAGCATAAAATCTTTAATGGTGGAGGGGAGGAGAGTGGAAGGCAAACCAAAGGTGTGTGGTGCTATCGAGAGAAGAGTGGAGGCGGCCATTGCTAGATTATTTCTCATTTGATTCTCTTTCTACAGTTGTGGTGGCATCTTTGGAAGCTCCTTTTCTGGAGGTGGAAATTATGGAAGCAATCTCCGAGTTAGGCAGTAATAAAGCTCTAGGGCAAGATGGGTTTCCATTAGCACTTTATCAGAAGTTATGGGCATGTGTAAAGTAGGATGTGGTCGGGTTTATTTCAAAATTCTATAGGAAAGGAAGTATTGCTTCGAAACTTGGGGCTACATTCATTGCGCTGGTTCCAGAAAAAGGAGCCGAAAGCCTTCGGGACTTTAGACCCATAAGTCTTTTAGGGGGACCGTACAAGATTTTGTTTAAGGTGTTGGTGTCTAGATTACTCAATGTCATTGGGGAAGTTATATCTTCGTGCCAAGGAGCTTTTGTGGAAGGAAGACAGATAGTAGATTTGGTAGTGGTGGCACATGAATGCATTGATTTTTATAACAAGTGAGGTCAGAAAGGTATAGTATGTATGCTAGATATTGAAAAAGCCTATGCTTATGTAGATTGGGAGTTATTGGATTATTTATTGGGAAGAATGGGATGTGAACAAAAATGGCGAGCATGGATTAGGGAATGTGTCTCTTTGGCTAAATTTTCTATTTTGGTGAATGGATCTCCAAATGGTTTCTTCCTAGCATCAAGAGGGCTAAGCCAAGGTGATCCCATTTCCCCATATCTGTTCGTAGTGGTCATTGAGGCCCTTAGCAGAATGAAAGCAAAAGGCATTGAGGTTAATTTGCTAATAGGATTTAGAGTGGATATCTTGGATTTTCAGGTATCTCGCTTACAGTTCGCTGACAACACATTATTATTTTGCAAAGCGGATCCTATACGAGTGAGTTATCTTTGCTCGATTTTATTAATTTTTGAAGCGGAATCAGGCTTGGAGGTAAACACAAGTAAAAGCGAAATATTGGGTGTGGGATTATCAAAAGAGGAAGTGGACTTTGCGAGCATTTTTTGGGTGTCGGGTGGGATCTTTTCCAACTACATATTTGGGACTCCCTTTATGTATAGGAAAACTTGGGAGATATTTGTGGGACAAAGTGGTTGAGAGGTTCGAAGGAAAGTTATCACAATGGCATGGGAGATACTTATCTTTGGGGGAAAGGTTAACTTTAATTAATTCGACAATGTCTAATCTTCCGGTTTACTGTGTCTCTATTTAAATGTCCAAAGTTAGTATTGAATAGATTAGAAAAGCTCGTATGGGATTTTCTGTGGCAAGGATTGAATGACGAGCACAAATTTCATCTTATGAAGAGGGAAGAGGTGTGTAGGCCGTGAGATCAAGGAGCAAGTATTAGGAGTTTGGAGATCATGAATTTAGCGTTGCTTAGAAAATGGGTATGGCGGTTTGGCGTGGAAGAGAGCTCATTGTGGAGTGAGGTGATTGGAAGGAAGTATGGGGTTGATGACATGAGGAGGTGGTTGAGGTCATCTTCTTTGTATCGATCGTCATATCTGTGGAGAAGAGTGCCCTCCATTTAAACAAAGTGTGGGAAGGGGTAGGGATCTATTTGGGGGATGGCAAATTTATAAAATTTTGGGAGGATGTTTGGGTGGGGGATCAAAAGCTAAAGGAAATCTTCCCATGCTTAGCTAGGGTAGCTCTAGAAGGTGATGTGAGAGTTGAAAGGTGTTTTTCTATCCAAGGGGAGCAAGCCATTTGGGCTCCACCGTGTAGAAGGAATTTGGATGATGAAGAAATAAAAGAGTTAATGG